>CAXHWN010001079.1:95741-795741 GCA_964020975.1 Hermodice carunculata | reverse complement strand
AGGTTTAACACTTCCTTTTGCTCTTTATTCATGATATATAACAGTCGGTTGAGCTGTAAAGTAGCAGTAAAATATGTAAACATATGTAAAGTCGCTACTTGCTTGAATAAAGGATTATAAACGAAACGTTTCTTAGTCCTTTCTTCCTTTCTTCAAATTTCTGTGTTTGTGTCATCCCGTGACATCAACACCACATATTACAACATGTCCTGATAATGTCTGTTATCACACGACCTGACCAGAATAATCAATAATCGACCCCCTTTTCAAGTCACCACGCTCAAACACCAACGGTTTATGGTCAACATTATTTAACACTCAATTGTATAAAATGTTTGACCTTGTAAGGAGGCTTTGGTTTTGCAAAGCGAGTGTTCCCTTTTTAAAAGGACTTCCATAAATAAAGACATGTTACCCAACTTCAAGGTGAGAATTCATATGCACTTATGTCCATGCCCGCAAACAGATAACTACAAGATTTCACAGTTCGGTAGTGAATCAATAATTATCTGTGCTTTTTTACCTCAGGTGACTTCTGGGTCAGTCGAGGCTACCGCAAGGGTGGTGTGCCATCAGCCATCCGTCTAATCACATTTCGATTCTTTCGAGTCTTTAAAACCTTCCGCCGCATACTCTTTACTCTGGCAAGGATGTACCTTAGATAGGTCTCGGCCCAGTCATTCAAAAGGTTACGCTGAATTGATTTTTTTTTCATTGCGATATATATATATATATATATATATATATATATATATATATATATATATATATATATATATATATATATATATATATATATATATGTGTGTGTGTGTGTGTGTGTGTATATATATATATATATATATATATATATATATATATGTATATATATGTAGGAGGGTGTCATATTTTTGGCGAAGTCTTAGACTTTCTCCAAAGCGGCCGTAACGTATATCCCGTAATTCAAAATTCACTTTCTTATTCATTTTCAAATAAAAAAAATCGGGGGTCCAGATGCAAATTTAACGGATTACATGTATTCGGCTTTTTGTGAAGCTTTTGTTTTTCTGTGCACAACGTTATGGCCTTTTGGTGCCAATTGACAGTTTGTGCCTATATAACGTTATGGCTTTTAGGTGCCAATTGACAGTTTGTGACTAGATAAAGTTTTATTGCGTTATAGTTATACTGGCCTCAGTTGTCTTTTTCCAGATAAATACGCCATGGCCTTTTGGTGCTACTAGTAGTTGACACTTTGTGTGTCGGTAAAACGATGGATATATCTATCACACTACTCTTTTCTGAATTATCCCGTTGTGGCTATACATGCGTACGCGTGTTACGTCTTTTTCTACAAATGGATACAAAAAGCGCATTAACATTTTGTGACAAGTGATGTACATACATATCAGAACACTGCAGCTTCCAGTGTTTCGTTGCATTCACTATTTCATAATATTTTATTTTGAAATACGTTCTGCGCTGCTATAGCTATTAGTCCAGGAGATGAGACACCTTTATTTATGTTTTCGAGTGCATTTTGTTTGAACATGTTTTCTAAGGCAGAAATACCTGGAGAAATCAAATCTGGCAGTCTTACAAGCTGAAAGTGGTCCATTTTCTTTCCATGCAGCTGTTTTGGAGGGAATCTCGCCTTCCAAAATTGGCACAAAATTAAGGGGTAGGGGAAATTTAAACGGCCATATCTTCGTCCATATTGCTTACATCAGAATGAGTTACCCCTCAAAATGTTTCTATTTAGCCCCCCTATCCAATAAAGCAAACCAAATTTGAATATGTTAATTAGTGACGTCAACAGAGGTCATAAGGTCACCAAAACGGGTCAGAGGCTATACCTCCTGGAGGCTCCAGAAAAAACACCACAAACTAGAAGAAACAAGACCAAAATGGTTTATTTGACTTTTATTCAGTAGAAAAGATATGCTTCACACATCTGCCTACAGTAAATCTTTGTAAAAGACAATCTGCATTGTTTCAAACAAACTGATTCAAATTACATTGCTTTTTCATCAAATTTTGACATTTTCCACTCTGGTGGATTGCTTGACATTGTAAAGTGGTCCGCAGCTGTTAGGCTAACTTTCTGAACTACAGGATTACGCAAAGCTCGGATACATTGCTTATGGTCTTTACTGACCACTTGGATGATAGAGAGGACTCAACAGATGAAGTTCGGTACTTGTGAATGGGACTGTAAGTTCACAATGACAACATCTCTAGCATAACTCGTTGCCATTTCCAAACACAGTCAGACTTGCTGCAAAATAATGGAAATATATAGCACCCTTTGATATATCAAGAAAGCTGAATCAAGGGTTTTCAAGTGCTTTATAAATCATTTTCGATTTCATAGTCTGAATCATCAGAGTCAAAGGAATTTTCATACTCATCCTGGTCATCATTGTCTGATGGTTGGTCAGCTGTAACGTGCTCAGCTATGTCTTTTGGCATTTGGTCCCCAACAAACCAGACCATCTGGTATTTGCCATCAGTTAGTTTCCAACCACACTCAGTAGGATCAATTGAATCAGATATTGGGTCCTGGAGGTGTGCATTTCTTCAAATCATAGTCACATAGTTTGTCCTGTTCAGCTTTTGTGAAAGAACTCGCCTGGATGGAGGAAGAGTGATAGCATCTGCTCCTTTAATTGTGGCTAGTGGTTCAGACTCCTTTCTAGGTGCATACTTCTCTCTGAAGATTGCGTACCTGGCTTCCCCTAGGTTAGAGACTTTTGCTTTGTTGAAGCCTTCTGAGATCTCTTTGCTTTCTCCCAGCTTAGCAAAGAGATGTTGGTAATACTCTGACGACTCTACTTTGCCAACCCCGTGTCAACGAATTTTTGGGCCCCCTTTCATATTTGATTTTTGTCGCATTTCATGTGACATCTTAACTGCAGTTATAACATTGATGATGTTTACAGTGCAAAATAGCAAAATTGGTCATGTTACACTAGACTAAAGGTAAAAGGTGCTGGTCACAGTGTTTTGTCAGCTCAGCATGAGAATAGATTCTGCGCAAAATGTTAAAATGTAGTCCTGAATCATGTGAATGGCATTATAATTGATGCGGAATTATGACCAGATGACTCGATCCTAAGTTTACTTTCTAATAGAAAATGGGAAATTTAACTTGGTGCAAGTATGTTTGCGATCTGAGTATAAAAGTAATTTTCATGAATAGCTGAGCTACCCAAACTACATGTACACATACTTCTGTAAAATAACTATAAATGGCTTTTAATTTCCAGTTATGTAGAGAGGGGTAGGGGAGGCTTTTGTTTCCCAAATGTTTTGGCCACTTGACCCCTGAACAGTATCTAAGTGCCTCAAGGTGGATATAAATGAGGAAGAGGCTCTTTGATTCCAGACTATTGGGCCCCCTTTTGGTATCTAAATGCATTAAGTGGATCTTGAATATTTGGGCCCCCTATTTGTAAGTAAATGCCTTGCAGTGGATATAAATAGGGAGGGGGCCTTTTGGTTTCAGTATATTTGGCCCCTATTTGTACCAAAGGGTCCCCCCTCCCCATTTATATCCACTCTATGACACAAACAAATAGGGGGCCAAATATTTGGGAACCAAAGGGCCCCCTCCCCGTGTATATTCACTGCAAGGTATTTACCAAATAGGGGGCTCAAATATCCTGGAACCAAAGGGACCCCCTCCCCCATTTATATCCACTGTAAGGCATTTACTTACAAACAGGGGGCCCAAACATTCTGGAACCAAAGGGCCCCTTCCTATTTGTATCCACTTCAAGACACATGCAAATGGGAGGCCCAAATATTCTGGAACCAAAGGGCCCCCCTCCCCATATATATCCACTGCAAGGCATTTACTTAAAATAGGGGGCCCCCAAATATTCTGGAACCAAAGGGCCCCCTCCCCATTTATATCCACTTTAAGACACAAACAAATAGGGGGCCCAAATATTCTGGAACCAAAGGCCCCTCCCTCCCCATTTATATCCACTGCAAGGCATTTACTTACAAAAAGGGGGCCCAAATATTTTGGAACCAAAGGGCCTCCTCCCCATTTATATCCACTTCAAGACACATACAAATGGGGGGCCCAAATATTCTGGAACCAAAGGGCCCCCCTTCCCATATATATCCACTGCAATGCATTTACTTAAAAACAGGGGGCCCAAATATTCTGGAATCAAAGGGCCCCCTGCCCATTCACATCCACTTTAAGACACAAACAAATACGGGGCCCAAATATTCTGGAACCAAAGGGCCCCTCCCATTTATATCCACTTTAAGACGCTTACAAACAGAGGAAACCAGCTGAAAACCCACATCCCTGAGTCCATTCCAGAATATTTAGGTCCTCCCAGTATGAAAGAGCTTTCTTTAAAAAAAAAAACTGGTGTTTTATTGTATTTTTTTCATTCATATCAAGAGCCAGATATGCCGCGTATGTATCTCCAGCAATGCAAATAACCAGGAATCAGGGGGAAATGGAGACACCCGGATCTATACATGTGGGGTAGATTTGTGCTAAAATATGTGTTGCACAAATAAAAAAACAACAACATGGAGGAATTGTGAGATAATTCCTACAAGGTATTTGGGGGGGGGGGGGGCAAATGTTTGCAGGGAGGCCCAGGGAGACGTTCGGCAAATGAATGGGCCCCTGGGGGACCATCCGTTCGAGGGGGGGGGGGGGCAAGTATTCTCTGACACCCGTACTTGTTGATGGCTTATCTGACATTGTCACAACTGACATGGAGTAATGCAGACTTATCAACTATCATGTAGCTTTCACTGCATCTATACAAAACACAAGTGCATAAAATATCACTGCATCTAGATACAAAGCACAAGTGCATAAAATATCACTGCATCTGTACAAAACACAAGGGCATACAACAAAGACTAAGGATGATACAAACAGCACATTCACGAAATAAAATAAAGGCTGATAACTTTCCTGCTCACCAAAAGCAAGCAGTAAACTGACTGGCTTTTCTACTGGCCTAACTTAGGCCAAGATTAAATGTCTTTCCAACAACAGAGTGGAGAAAATGCACTGTCCTTTTGCTTACCATTCTCTTCGGCCTACTGCCTACCTAAAGCAAACAACTGGGACTTTACTAGTTAACTGCTAAAGTGTCAAAAACAAAAAATAATAAACAGATTAAGCCCTAATTACAAACTACATTTAACCAGACCTTATTTTAGGAACAGAAATGTGGCTAGACAATTCTAACAAGGACAGTGAAATTTTCCCACCAAATTACAACATACACCGCAAAGACCAGAATACAAATGGAGGCGGCATTTAAAGATAAAAAAACTGATAAAACGTAAGCAGAAACCAATTAACCACATGCAGTCATCCCATAAACATTTCAATATTGAAATCTACAAGAAACATAAAGGACACACCCAGTCAAAGATACGAAAATCTTATTCTAAATATCTCATTACATTATCGAAACTAGTTTTGTGCAGAAAAACAGCAAACACTTCTGGTACATCAAATCCGGACAGAAAGACAATACAAGACCTAATTGCACTCGAGCACTGGTCAAACACGTGGGGCATGAAGTTCAATATCAACACAATTTTGTTATATCATGCAAATCAATAGGACCAAATAACCTAAACACCACTGTTACCATCTATACCAACAACAACTTCGACAAGTAACACACAACCCATATCTCTGACTTATACTTAATGAAAAACTTAATATGTACATCACAAGCCGAAAAACACAGAAACTTGTTCTTTCCAACAATGGTCATTGACTGGAACAATCTCACCAATCACCAAATTTCTGCAGAGACAATAGACACTTTCAAAAGCAGACTGTCTGCAACATGATACTTGGACTAATTGTCCTACACCCTGGGAACTGTTACTCCAGGAAAAGATCTGCCCAGTATTTATACAGAACAGAACAGAACAGAACAGAACAGAGATGGGGTTTCCCCTCTTTCAGAACAATGCGATGTGCTTGAGGCAGGAATTCCCCACTTTCAGTTTCACAATGCAATGTACATGATGTACTTGAAGCAGGGATTCCCCACTTTCAGTCGTTACCATGCAGTGTACTTGAAGTGGGGATTACCCACTTTCACTATGAGAAGTTCAGTTTAAAATAAATTTCACTTACTGTTGCTTGTTAGGCCTAATCACTGATTGATACATAAATTACCCCAACATACGTAAATATAATCAAATGAATTGAGCAATATTTTGAAATATGTTCCGCATACATTTATCTTTGATAGGTAATGCACAAGGGCAGAAGATGTCAATATTTGATGTAGGAACGAAAAACTTGAATCAGTTTGTTTTTAACAATGCAAATTGTCTTTTATAAAGATTTACTATAGTCAGATGTCTGAAGTATCATCTTTTCTACTGCATAAAAGTCAAATAAACCATTGTGGTCTTGTTTCTTCTAGTTTGTGGTGTTTTTTCTGGAGCCTCCAGGAGGTATAGCCTCTGACCCGTTTTGGTGACCTTATGACCTCTGTTGACGTCACTAATTAACATATTCAAATTTGGTTTGCTTTATTGGATAGAGGGGCTAAATAGAAACATTTTGAGGGGTGACTCATTCTGATGTAAGCAATATGGACGAAGATATGGCCGTTTAAATTTCCCCTACCCCTTAATTTTGTGCCAATTTTGGAAGGCGAGATTCCCTCCAAAACAGCTGCATGGAAAGAAAATGGACCACTTTCAGCTTGTAAGACTGCCAGATTTGATTTCTCCAGGTATTTCTGCCTTAGAAAACATGTTCAAACAAAATGCACTCGAAAACATAAATAAAGGTGTCTCATCTCCCGGACTATATACCGTCATTTTACATAAGTTCAATCAATGTATGACCCGTTCTGATCAGCTGTGGCTTTTAAAAATCCTCTTCTTAAGCTGTATCAAATACGTTTTTTTCCCGTTGTGGAAACTGCTGCATGGTGCATTCTAAGGACTGAGAATTCTTGCAGGTTATGGTCCTGGGACTGTAGATGACAAGGCAAATGGTTTGGGCTATGGTATTGTGTACCTCAGGCCAGCTTATGAAAGGAGAAAAAAAGTTTCACACCCACAGATTGGCTGTGAATATCAAGTTTAACAGTCTCAATATTCCACAAATTCATCAAGTGTCACATTTATGTCACAAATCATTGTGCATAGACATGTTGCATCTATCAGTTGAACCACACTGCATAAATAATAACAGGATTCGCTGCAAGACATTTAACAAGTGCACAGGCTATGCCTCCTGTGCTGACTGCTTGGTAGATAGATAGTTTCCATAGCCCTTTGTATTTAGCGATACCTCACAGGTACCACACAGGTAATCATATGTGTGTATGAGAAATTAACTATGCTAATATGATATGAATAAATTATGCTAATCCCATAAATATGAAACTTAGTAACCCTCTGTTTCAAACTTTTAATTTTGTGGCATTGTCATTGTAGGCCTACTGCCTCCATTCATATGCAGAGCTGTTTATAGAAAATCATGTCAAAGTGATTTTGGGCATACCAGAAAAAACGCGCATTGTCTGTCAGTAGAGCTGTACAAATCTTGTTTCTCTCCCCCCCGCCCCCTTATATATATATATATATATATATATATATATATATATATATATATATATATATATATATATATATATATATTGCAGACAAAAGCTTGTCATGTATGTGTGTCATTTACTCTGGGGTAAATCATTTAAAATCAGGCATGCTGACTTTGTTGGGCTGTTGAGTTTATCAGCATATTATCTTCACATAAATGAATCAATTTATATCCATGAATATGAATGACAGCATTTATGAACTGCAGATTTTATAACTTTTACCAAGCTAGTGTACATAGGTGGCAAAAACATTTGAACTTCGACATACAACCACATATAATTATAAGAGTTTCAGAAAGTGAAACAAGGGAAAAAAGTTAGCTTCCATTAAACACTTGTGCCTGATAACTGGATTGATAATTGGATGCTTATCAAATTTAAAATCAGAGCACTTCTGAATACAAATATGTATTTATGATATTGGAGTAACTGTACAAACTTTTGTCATTTTCTTTCTAATATGTGCATACACATCAGAAACCATGTCAATAAACCTCAACTTATACAGTCTACTGCAGAAAAAAAGGCATAGCACTATTGGTTTGTGGAAGCTGGATCACCCAACTGCCCTCCTAATGTTCAAACAATGGGCGCGTTAAAATTCCATAATTTTCAAACCAAAAAACATAATTTCCTGAATACTGCTGCTCTAATCTGTGACCCACTCATCTTAAACTGTGCACTTTAATGGGCCAATAATGTTGAAAAACTGAAACTGTTGCATTGTCTGCCATAATTCAGATTATATCAGGAAAATACTGCCATAATGACTGGTATTAGATGCTGACTTGGTGTAACTGATACTCCCCCCATCCGCCATTCATGCCTCAGCAGCGATAGATGTCATATTTTTTGTAGAAAAATGTTACGAATCTATCCATAAATAGTAAAAAAAATCACCAATTTCACCTAAAAATTCATAAAATTTTAGCAATATATTCAAATTTTGGGTTAAAATTAAGGGGAGGGGCATTGTAATTTGAACTTTCATTGTAAGGGCAGGACATTCAGGCAAGTGATTATGGGTTTGCATCATAGCCCATTGTGTATCGTATTCATATTGGACAGAAAAGAATTGATCGGATGCAATTATATAATTTTCCTTAAAATTTTAATTATTTTATTTGTCATAAAAACTGATTTTTCAGATTGAAAGGTTGCTGGCAACAAAGTTGATATTTTCCTTAATATTTGAAGTTTGGTAAGTTAATGCAAATCCTTTGCAGAAAACAAGTTGTGGCTTCAGTTAAACAAGTTTTAAAAATTTTGATAAGTCTATTAGGTTGCAGACCACAGTTGTGACTGGCTGGTTGTGCATCCCAACGAAGATAGTCCGTAATTGTGAAAATACTGTGTTTTCAGCATGCTGTAGCATCTGTTTAAATAAAGTAAGCTAAGTCTGGTTTACTGCATCGCAGAGTTGCTTCATTGGTGGTCATATAGGTGCACTGTCTTCCAAGCCAGGTGGGAACTTTATGGTGGGGAAGGACAATGATGTGACATGGCAAGAGCACAGTTCATACACCTGTACAAAGCTGACATCCAGGTGTTGTTTCGTATTTCAATTATCACAAATTAACGAGCTGGGAATTGTATGACAAAAATCCGTCCATATTTTTCTGACATTCTTATCTGTTAAATGCCGTTCACGGAATTTCAAAATACCAAAATGCTGATTTTTTAGACTGAAAAATGCTAATATGAAAAATAGAAGGATTTATAACTGTAGTCTGTGGCCTGCAATTTACGGTTCAGAACGGTCTGGCTCTATGTTATTTCGGAAATACAACTTTTATTCCGTTGTGGCTTGCCAAAGTTTCCCAGGTTTTTTCTTTTAAGTACGTTTTACACGTTTGTGGCGTTTCAAAAATCTACAGTTGGTTGTGTATGCTAACATACTTGACCGCTTACATACACCGTAAAGAGACTAACGGGAAGGTATCAGACTGACCTAAGCGGGAAAAAACCCAAAAAGGTCAGATGCAGAAGACAGGCACTTGACCATCCCTTCAGCCTGAGGTAAGTAAAAATCACAGTAAGTTTATCTTTCCTCACCCCATTTTTGTTGTGAAATACTTATAAGTATAAACTTGCACACACACATGAAAAGGCGATGTCTGATGTAGGGTAAATTAATACATTTAAAATGCACACGACACAATGGGAAAGCAAAACGAAGCTAGCTATAATTTTTCAAATTGAAGCTTTCCATGTCAAAAGAAATTGCTGGCCGTCTTGTTCAGCGTATGTATGTATAAACGTGCGTATATATATATATATATATATATATATATATATTGTTTGCGTGTGTTTATATGTCTTATAAATCTATGTTGTTGGGGTTTTTTGGCTCACTAGATACAGACTGTATGCATGAAGCAATACAACGTGGAGAAGAAGACGGAAGTAAAAAAGTTATTGGTTGTACATCAACAGGCATTAAATGAAAATACTGGGAAAAAAACGAAGTAAATTTATATAATTTTTCATGGTAAAACATTTCAATGACTGGAATGTTTTATGCGGGTTATAATAAAACGAGTTTGAGCTTTAAAACATGTCAAATTTAAAACACACACTCATGCTCACCTACACACACTGACATATATATATAGTTCTGAGGCACGGGTTAAACAAAAATTCAAGGAGTGAACTTCTCTTGTGCTTTTTCTCATAATAGCACGGACTTGTTGTGTAAGACGAAATACAAACAGTAAAATGTTATGATATCAACATACATCTTACAACAATATATTACGTTCTCTTACCAGCAGATGGAAACGACGAGGAGTTTAATGATTTAGCAAACACCCTGTTGCAACAAGATACACCAACAAAACTGATGGCTATCAAAACAACGGGTGATGAGAACTGTTTATACAATGCAGCATCCAGGAGCATCACAGGTGAGTATATATTATGGTAGAGATAGCAAAGTATTTGTATAATGCATGTTTCAAGCTTTCTGGGTCGATATTTCTTACGCATTTTTTTTTTAAGAGCAAAATAGGAGCATGCAGTGTCAGAAAAAAATAGCCAATAATATTAATATAGTGATCTTTTAATAGAAGAAAATATCAAAGAGCTTGATAAAACATGCGACACTAACACACCATCATTATATTTATAAATGGAATCAATTCCCGACCATAAACATATTAATGGTAAGCACAATGTTTCTATACAGCACCAGATCACCATTAACTGCACTTCATATAACTCATATTTTTCTCATAGGGACAGAATCCCTTTCTTCAACCTTCAGGAGCTTAGTTGCAGCTGAACTGTTTCTCCACGCACAACAATATGGATATTGAAGGAAGAAAATTTTCAGCTATGACATTTCCGGCACTCTTCCTAACAGAGGCTGGTTTCCGTATGTATGAAAATCAAGGAATGGAAGCAGCAATTAGACAGGAAGCAAAGTTATCTTGCCTAACGGGAATCTAAAGTTCTTTGGTGCATCTAATGGCATTAGCTACAGTGTGCGGAAGAGCAATATAGAGTATATATCCAAATGCAAACTAGTCTCTCCGTCCACTGTTTCACTGATGCTTCCAGCCATTGAGTTCAAAATCAACTTGCCATGTGTACATTTTGTGGTCACGAGATGGACAGTTAGATAACAGGAGTGGTGCAGTATTTGAACCCAACCATTCTATGTATCTAAAACTAGGTGATGTTTTTTATATGATAGAATGTTCTGATTCTGACCTTGATGAGCTTTTAACATCCATAGAAATTATAAGTGATTTTGAAGAGCAGAATATACAGACTGAAATTTTAAATAGCATGGACGAAGAATTCAAGTTGGAAGGCAACGAAGCACAATGCGGTCTTAGGAGACAAATTAATCTCCACACACAATGGAAAAGAGTTCCAATGGTGTTGACTATAAGACCAGATTTGACACTGAGGACGATGCAGAATTGTGTAGCCCAAAGGTAGATACGGCTGTCACGTCAAAGGATGGAAACGACCCACAACATCACAATGAAAAGGAAGACCCTGCTGTAACCCCAACAGATGAAGAAGAACAAAACAATGTACAAACTAAACTCCCCCACACCACAGAATAGAGTCTTGATGGAGTAGACCTTGAGACTGAATTTGACACCGATGATGATGCACCATTGTGTAGCCTGACGGAAGAAACGGACAAGGTGTCAAACGTTGTGAAAGACCAACAAAATCACATAGTAAATGGAAACCATGGTATTACACCTCAAAATGAAGACCAACAAAGCAATACCGAGACTAAAATGCCGGACACCAATGAAAAGAGTTAAAATGGAGAGGACATAGAGACCGGATTTGACTCTGAGGATGATGCACCACTGAAAAGCTTGAAAGTAGATTCACCGAAGATACCAAACAAAAAAGCCGATCAGCTAAATCACAATCTAAGTGGAGACTCTGTTGACATACCTAAATATGACCACAAACAACAGACTGCCCCATATACACTCCCCATTCGCCCATTGCAATCCCTATTATACTGACATGGCGTATGGTGCAAGAACAAGTCATGATGCTTTATGACCCCCTTGGATTTGTATATGCCTTTGCATTGATTACCAAGATATACCTGCGTCAGACCTGGGCTTTGAAGCTTGGTTGGAATGACCAGCTGCAGGAGAACTGCGTGAAAAGTTGGCATGCT
Source organism: Hermodice carunculata (assembly GCA_964020975.1). Taxonomy (NCBI): domain Eukaryota; kingdom Metazoa; phylum Annelida; class Polychaeta; order Eunicida; family Amphinomidae; genus Hermodice; species Hermodice carunculata. The sequence goes on along the minus strand of CAXHWN010001079.1, from coordinate 783,465 downwards.
TCTTTAGTACCATGGTTGAACTGGGGGATTTAGAACTTGAACGTTGCCTACACTCTCCTGGTACTGTAGGAAAACCATGGCTGGTAATTTTTAGTGATGGCAGTGATCTTGCATATGGCTTTGCAGTATATAACTTGTGGCAGTTGAAAGATGGGAGCTATTGGTGCCCGCTCATCAAGGCTAAGTGCAGAATTGCCCCTATAAACAAACTTTCAACTCCCCAGATGGAACTCAATGCAGCAGTGCTGTCAAAAAGGGGCAGAAAAGTCATGGAAAAGGAAATGAGATTTGACTTTGAGGAGGTGCTGCAACTAGTTCACACAGAGACAGTTCTTAACATGCTCAATAAGACCAGCACCAGATTCAAAGTGTATGAAGGTGTGCGAATAGGCGAAATCCAGGCAGCAACAAATGGCAACATGTCCTGTTGGGCTTGGATGGCAGGTGATAACAACACCGCGGACTGGCTGACAAGATGTTGCACACCAAATGACTTGGGGTCAGAATCAGAGTGGTGGAATGGTCCGTCAATCGTTCACATGCCACTAGAGAAATGGGGATTAAAGTTAGGCCTACAGAAAGACGATCCACTACCTTGAGAGAAGAAATTAAGTGCTGTGACAACTGCTAACACTAGCACACCTATGATAGACTTTCACAGGTACAACAGTATCAACAAACTCACATGGGTGTTTGCATATACTAAATGCTGAACAATCCAAAAGTATTTCCATCGTCTTAGATCTCTCAATGTCAGCAATAAAGCCAATGAATTTCCTGGCAGCTTTATCAGTCTTGTCCATTTTTCCATCATCAATACCTTTCATCTTGTCTAAATTACAGAGCTTTGGATAAATGTGCATTGAGAGCCCTGTCTTGGCAATCTAACATTTCTAAACAAATGTCTCAGATGCATGGCATTAGCTTGATGGATGGATCTGAGACTCTTCCCGGCTGCTGACTGTGCAATTTCTGCCCTACATTTTTTTTTTTTTTTTTTTTTTTGCAGCTTGTGCTTGCACTGCCATTCGCGTGATCACCTACAATTGACTTCTAAGAATTTGTCCTCCCTCTAATAAAAGTATGCTGTCTTGGGTTACCGTCTGCTTTGATTATTCTATCGTATTCCCCTTGTGTTTTTTAGAGTACGCAATACATACCAAGCACTGCAACTTTGAGCATTTGTTGCCATCTGTTGACTCCTACTGTGTCAGCCACCGCTGGCCTGTAAACCATGATGAGTTTACTGCACGCTCCCTTCTCTTTTCTTCGTATGCTTTCCATCACTTTGGTGCTTTGCCTTCTGTCGCATCATCATCTTTGGTCTCTCTGGTAGTGTCAGCACCTCTTTTCACAGTCAAATAACAAAATAGACCAGATTTTCCACGTTATAGATGTTCCAGCGCAACACACAGAAGTACCAAAATGGCGTAGCTTCTTGTCGTCTGCTGCCAGGGGGTCATGTGGTAAATTTCAGCCAATCAAAGACAGCTTATTTGAAGAAATCAGAAGTAAGTACGCAAAGAGAAACACAAGCTGATTGGCTGAATGTGTGAATTCATTGTTATGGGAAAAAATATGCTGCCGGACATTTGGGCCGATGTAGGTAAATTATACGTCAGTCCTCCACAATTTTTACTGGGTAAAAGTTGAGATCCGATGCTTTCCGCAAAGACTGATTGTGCATCAACTAATTCATCTTCCAGACGATGTCCTGAACTTGGGTCTCCTGTGGTGTTTCACTTGTTTTCCTTTTGAAGATGCAAATGGTTTCTTATTACAACTGTTTAATGGAACACAACATATAGATCAACAGATTGCTCATTCCATGGCAGTCATGCAGAAAATTCCAGACCTGGTCCAATCCTTTAAAAAGGACAATATAGCTTATAACTTTTACCGTAAAATGAAAAGTAAACCTCCAAAGAATGAGTGTGCACTAGAGGTCCCATGTCATTTTCCATACAACAACTCCATAATTACAATGAACTTTGGTTGAGGGGTTTTCAGCCACCAACTCAGGTTCATGTTTTTATTCTTGCTTCTGACTTTGTTTTTCTTATTTTGTTCATTTCTTGCTTTCTGTTTCATGCTTCTTATTTTTTTTTTACCTTGCATATATTTATTTCTTGTTTTAAACTTCTTGCCTCTTACTTTTTCCCTTATTTCTTTCTTTTGGATGCTACAAATTTTCTTTCTTTTTGACATTTCTTATTAGAACATTTTTTCCTTATTTCTTACTTTAGGATACTAGAAATTTTCTTACTTTTTGACATTTCTTATAAGAAAAAAATAAGATATTCACGAAAGGTATGATTTTTATAAGATTCTACAAGAAAAAAAACATATGGGAACCCCTGCCGTGAGCAACCTCATTGCTTTTTGTGGTCACAAGGCTCAGACTTTGGAGTCAATTTCTTTAAAAAATTTATCTGCGGTGACAGGTCACCTGCTGTTTGTGAACACTTTTGTTGGTAGAAGGGGTGGCCACATATAGCAGGTACCACTGTATTCCTATCCATTGAAGTTCGTCATGACTAAATGCAAAAAAAATGTCGTGTTACTTAACACTGGGTGCTAATCATGACAATAGTTGTGCACACTGAATAAGATGAACCTTTATCATCATGTTGAATGCAGATTATGATTCACCACAAAAGGCCTAAAGAGCATTTTGGGATAAGCAATTTTCTGTTGCCATGCATTTGAAGCACCACAAAGATAGCTCCTGAATGTCCGACTAGGCACCAAAAGAGTTACTGTTACAGTTAGTGAAGTTTTTAATAGGAACGCTGCATCAGGGATGAGAATGTCCAGTAGTTCCTCTGATTTCAGTGGCCACTGTACAAGATTCAGTTGTTTATTTCTAATTAAGGAAGTATAATTTCAGTGAATTTTCTCACATTTGTGTCGCTAGCAGTCTCACCCCTGTGAATTTGATGCTTTGGTTTGTTTCCTCCCCCACCCCCACCCTCACCCCCAAAAGGGCAAGTTGTTTCATGCTCATGCTGAGCACTGCTTTCATTTCTGTTGCTCTCCCTCCGATTGAAAGCACATGACATTGTTGATACACTAACACGCAACTTAGTTGTTGTATACAAGCAAGGGTTGAATTACATCACTTTACAGGTGGAAAAAATGACATACTGGACAAAGAAAAGAAGAATCATATCACAAGTGGATAAATACATTTGAAGTATCGAGCAGCCACATACTGCAAGTGAAGATGACGAACAACAAGCCTCTTACTCTTCTGTGTCAGTGGAACATGCTGAAAGCTCAGATATCATGGATACGTAAAATGGTAGTACTAGTGATCAGGCTCAGCTCAGTTAAGTGGAAAATAGTGAGCATGATGCATTACTATCCACAGAATTCTGTGCAAATTCAGATAAACAAATCAGTGACACATGTGAGCCAAACCCGCAGGTACAACAAGCTTTAAATATGGATAAGTTGTCAAATATTGATGCAGATTTAACTCTGCCAGTCCTGTCATCATCAGAATCCAGTTGTACTGAACATGATGATTTAAGACTCCAATCGGATCTTGCACAATGGGCTGTACAAAACAAAGTGACTCATATTGCACTATCAAGCTTGATTGGCATCTTAGGAAAAATCTCACCCAGAGCTGCCAAAAGATCCCAGGACACTCTTCAGTACAAATGTTAATATCAATTCAAAAGTAATTGAAGGTGGATAGTATTACCATGCCGGTATATACGTTGGAACATCCTCTCACCTAGCAAGATACTCTGACATAAGGATGTGTACTTCAATCAAATTACAAGTTAATGTGGATGGTGTTCCATTATTCAAAAGTACAAGTGCTCAGTTTTGGCCAATTTTGGGAACAGTGGAATGCAAGAAGAATTTTGTTCAGGTGAACAAAGAGCCTTTCATTATAGGACTGTATTATAGACACATTAAACCATGCTCTGTTGGCCAATACTTCCGTGACTTTGTTGAGGAGGCCTCAAAGCTGCAGAAAGAAGGTTTGACATCCAGTGAGAAACATTACCCCTTCTTCATTTCAAGTTTTATTTGTGATGCCCCAGCAAGGGCATTTATCAAACAGATTAAGGAGCAAAGTGGTTATTTTTGGATGTGGCAAATACACTCAAAGTGGGGAATACTTTGGGCAAAAATATTCCCAGATGACCGTGCACCACTATGCACCACTGCACACAGATGTTTTCTTTGAAAGTGACGATATTGAGGAGGATTATCATCGAATTGGACACACACCATTCTCGTCATTATACTAGGAATGGTGTTCCAATTTCCCATGGATCACATGCACCCTTTTTGTTTAGGCGTTGTTCTGAAATTATTATACATATGGCGTCGTGGTCCCCTACAAACAAGGCTTGGGCTACGGGTCACTGAGCAGATATCAGATATTCTAAAGTCATTGTGTCCAAGCATTCCATGTGAATTTAATCACAAACCTAGGGCAATTGCAGAATTTGAACGCTGGAAAGCAACAAAATTAAGACAGTTCCTCTCGTACACAGGACCAATGTGTTTGCATGGGGAAAATCCAGAGGAAACGTAATTATAATAATTTCCTGCTTTTGTCTTGTTCAATAAGTATTCTCGTAAATCCATCTCTATGTGCTGAATACAATGAATATGCTAATACTTTACTGGTCATGTTTGTGCGATATTTCGGGGAACTCTATGGCAGAGTGAATATTACTTACAATGTTCATGGTGTGGTCCATCTGAGTGCCGAAGCAAGAAGATTATGGAATTTTGGATAACATTTCTACCTTCCCATATGAAACCTTTTTGGGAAGAATAAAGCGTATGGTACGAAAACCCACCTCCCCTCCGATGCTGTAACAGTTGTGTACAAGAAGTTTTGACAGCATGAACACTTCTCCTACCCACTCATCTCATCGCAGCTTAATATTTTTAAATTACCTAGACTGAAAAACGAGTTAAATATATATGTGAACTGACAGATATATTTTCTTCTACCATAGAAATATGTGCACTGGTTTCCCTCTTCTCCATATATAATTACATGTATTTATAATTTTACTTCACAGTAGATACAGTATAAGCAACTGACTACCAAAATTTGCGATCAAAATTGCATCTGCACATAATATCTGCTATTTAGGGTTCATTCCTCAGCCTACCAGATCATGGGGTTTCATGTTTGGCAGACCTAGTGATTTTTTAAAAATCACGTATATTTAAGATAGAGAATACGAATGCATTAAGAGTTGTCTTTAAAGGGTATGTGATCTCTCATGTCAGCTGATCTGTACAGGAGATATAATAATGTATGTTTGCAAGCAACTAATATTAAGATTTAGATCCTGGGGGAAAAACACAGTGCGCACAGTCAGTCATAAAGCATTAGGGTTAATATGACAATACATTGGTAGTTACTCACTTCTTATACAAACAAAATGTGTTTTATCATAGAGTGCACCAAGTGTAGAACTTCTTGAAAAGAAAGAGCGTATTTTAGGAGATAAAATGTATTTACTTGCAAGTGTTGAAAAACAATTTGTCCAACTATGCTTTCAGCATTTGCACCACCATTCTAACAACTGTTGTGTAGAAAAAAAATTATATACATGTATGAGCTGCACGTATGATGTGCTCTGCACCATTACAGTTTGGAAATTTGTAAAAAATATCACGACACTTATATTTAATACAAAAAGAATTGACCTGAACAAAACTGAATTTTATACAATTCCAGATGAATCTCGCCCTGTGAGACCACTAGAAATGCAAAAGCATCGGAGCACTCCCTCCCCAGCACCAAGGAGACCTGCCACACCAATGCAGGAAACATCAGATAAAAGACATGCAAGTTGTGAACCTTTCATCTGGCACCAGGTCTAATTCAGGGCTCCCTGGTGCTCCTGTTGGTCAACATGTCACAGGTACATGGCAAAAATTTTTTTTTTGGTAAAATATTTGCTTGAATGCATGTTCATGGCCTTTTCTAAGCCTTATTGATGTCATACTATCAGCAATGTTGTCAGCATCTATAATTTCAGGGTAGTTACTGAATTTCATCAACATTAGCCACAACTTGTCCAAAATGGTTCCCCAAAATGCATGAGATGTAAGGAAAAATTAACCAAAATTTACATTTCACCTAAAATTACACTTTTTAAGCATGAGTGCTATACGTTTCATAAACAGTGGGTTTGCATACATGGATGTGATGAGTTTTATAGGATATGGCTTTCTTTCTTATACAAACTATTAATGGGCAAGTTTGTAAACTTTAAACTTGTGACTGTCTTTGCAAAATTGTCATGTAGTGTTTTACATGGTGAGCTCGTGAAGATTTAGTGGTACAGTTGTCTTTTTACTTTGTGTTTATCGCCGCAACATGTGACATTATCAGTGTTTGCTTATTTATGTACAAAGTAAGTGTTATAATATTGTTATGCTATTTTGGGCTTATTTTGATTGAGCTTATTGCACTTCACTTTCTCACTCTTAATGAAACCAAATGTACTTATTGCTTAACTGAAATTCAGAGTTTGTATAGTTTACAACTTGTATTTTGATGTAATTTGAAATGGAACCATGTTAAGTAGCAATATGTCATATACATCATCTAATACAATAATAAACAATAATTTTTGTTACTAATTGATACGAGGGACTCGGCGCAATGATAATATGGGAAGAAGTTATATAATCAAGCAAAACTGCATAGCGAAATTTTAAATGATCACTGGGCAAAATCAGGTCAAATGCAAGAGACACTCGATCATGTGTCACGTATTGTCACGGAAATTGAAGGAAATTGAACCTAATTGCCTGAGGGCTTTTCCAGTTGAATTTACATCAGGGGGCAGAAAGCACCTATATTTTTTTTTACCTTGGTCGTCGGTGAAAACTGTGTCAAGTTAAGTTGGTGGTGGGTCTGTGAAAAAAATCAATAATCTTGGTACTGGGTTCGTGACAATCGAAAAATAAATAGGTGGTGGGGTCATTTGCGCCTGTCATTGGTATCTAGCTCCCCGGACTCACAATTTTTGATCATGTGCAAATAAAGATCCAAGCTATACACGCGACAAAATAATTGTTGTTTTTTGCTTCTCTCAACCATGTCAAAATATCTGGTTCTCATTGAGCATGCACACGAATTCCACTTACGTGTGCCTACATGCAAAAGTTCACACAACCTGGTGATGGAATCATGATCTGTCCAAGAAGTGGAAGAGGTGATTCTAGGGCGCGGGATTGCAGGATTCACGCGTTTTTATTTACTTCGCTAAAACAAAACGTAGATGCACCAGGATCAGCGCAAGTCATCTAGATTCGGCGCGTAACATAAAATCTGGTGGGTACTCTGGCGCGTAACTTTTGCACTAGATAGCCATGTGACAGAAGTTAATTTATTCAGTTCATTCAATGCGTCCACGGCTGTGATTGGCAAAGCGCTATCATGTGGTTAATAAGCCAATCAAATCACCTGTTCTCTAAACCATTCATCGTTTTTAATATTGCTGCCAGTGAACGTACAACACAGCATGTAGCGGTTTCATGGTTGTGTTGAGAGGATTCTATCTCGTTTGGTTGCGGTGACTTGTATCATGGCTCAGGCTGGGACTAAACGGAAGAGAGAGAGTCTTTTGGAATATTTTCGCGCCAGCACCTTTGTAATTGACACTGAGGGTATTGGCACAAACAAGGAGAATTGTGCTCAAAATGGCGGTCCTTAGGCTCATCATGCCGCCGCAACATGTGACATTATCAGTGTGGATTCCGTTGATGAACAAAATGAACCACCATCAAAAAAGTTAAAGGCTAAGACATACGAACATGCATTTCAAAATGACTGGTTTAAAAAGTGTCCGTGGTTGATATATGACAAAGCTAAAGGCATGATGTGTGAATTATCCATAAAACATTTTATACTAAGTATAAAATATAAGATTACCTAGTTTGATCCTTCTAGTTTAAAATGATGGACAGTAGATTAAGATTTGATGGTTTTTGTCAAGATTTGCTAAAAATTAAGTAATTTGAAGGTTAAGCTTTGTAAGATCCACCTTCACAAAAGAGGATTTAAATGCTGACCTTACTGGGCAGCAATGTGTGGTTCTGAAAATCATCATTAAAGTATTTGAAATGTGAAGTTCAATTGTCTGGTGTAACAGTTGGTTGTAACGGTAGCGAGTAAAAACTCGAGACATTGTTGATCACAACTATGTACAGGGAAATAGTTCATAACACTTAAAATTAGTCCAAAATTCATAGTCATAATTATGGACAAGTGTCCCAAGTATCAAGAGCATGATGTTAAAGTAACATGCAACTTCTATTCCACATATACTGTCTGTTTTCATCTTTAAAATGCTCAAAGAAAATTGATTTCATTTATTTTCCCTTCCACAAGTTTGATCCTGTGATCAACATTGTTTGGTCCCTTTCAGGTTAAGGGCCCCTACAGTCTTCCTGGCACTCATCATCCGAGGAGAGGACCATAAACTTGAGCCCAAATAAACCGAGAACTTCAAAAGTACATGAAAACCTTGCCTGCTAAACAGACCAATCTCTGTGCTGACTGCACTCTGACAGAGGTCTGCCTTTCCTTAATATAGTCACTGTTCTAGCTTTGAAATAGTGACTCAGTCTCCAATTGGTCAGTCCTGGTTACATAGCATGAAAATCATGCCTGGTAAACACACCAATCTCTGCTGATTGCACTCTTGACAGAGGTTTGCCTTTCCTGAATATATAGTCACTGTTTTAGCTTCGAAATAGTGACTCAGTCTCCAATTGGTTGCTCTTGGTTACATGGCAACAAGCTGCAGTGCAACATGAGACACACACTGTCGCTGGCTACACGAAATCCATGATCATTCCATTTTGCAGGAATTTAAATACTTACATTTGTACACCATTTCATGTGTGATAACCAGCTCTTCTAGTTGGATGCTGATCATGGTATTTCAATTTTAACAAAATATTTGAAACTTCTGTCCGAAGTGTTTATTGCTTCATGAGGCCATGACTCCTTGCTTTAAACTCGAGTCAATGTTCACAAATATGAACAAAATATACAGTAAAACCTCCCTATATACTGAACACCCTTAGGACCAGAAAAAAGTGTCCGGTATAGTGAGGTTTTTGGTATAGGGCGGTTTAATAACATTGAAAGTATATATTTGGGACCGACAAATGGTGTTCAGTATAGAGAGGTGTTCGGTATACGGAGGTGTTCAGTTAGAGAGGTTTTACTGTAGTTCATTTGGTAGACTGTTAAGCCAAAACTGAACTGTGTTTTGTCTGATAAAAACAATTCAAACAAATTTCAGAATTACAGTATATCACAGATGGCATCATTGTAGATATATTGCTGAATATCAACTGTTCTGAAACTGAATTGATATGAATTTTACCCACTACAAATTCTGATAGAAATATCCTGTGATCAACAACATTTCGTCCCTTTGAGGTTAGGGGGCCCCTACAGTCTTCCCGGGACTCATCAGCCGAGTAGAGAACCTTAATTTCCAAGTTGTGTATGGATAAGGGAAAGAATGGAAAAAATGTAAGACTTGCCCATGCATACCACTTGAAAATTTGGGAATAAATTCCATTAAATTCGGAATTTTCAAAAGGCTCCTGGTCATGAACATTGTTTTACTGTTTTCTTCAGAGAAATTGAAATAAAAAATCCTGTGGACACCCTGATAAACTTGAGCCCGACTAAACATAGACCTTGAAAATTGAATAAAGAAATCTGTTACAGAAAAACAATATCTACCTGTAACTAGCATGAACTGAGAAAAGGGTGGCAAAAGGCTGGAACAGCACTTGTTACTATTATTAAAGCACCCAATAATGTTTAACAGGAACCTCAACTGTTCATATTTACAAGGATGTGATTTCTTCAGGTTTACTGGGTTATTTTTTCATTACCCAGCAAAAAATCTTTTTTGTTCAATCCAACAAAAGATCACGAAATTTGTCTACATGTGTGCAAAAGGACATTATGCAAGTTAAGATCAATTTAGCATGTAAAATAATATCCATACAGGATTAAAAATATACTGGAAATATGGCTGAAACTCTGTTGGTCATTATACTTTTTTTCACAGCCTCATGATCACATCCCTGCATTTGACAAAGAATAACAAGCGTAACTTGAATAATATTTAAAGTAAACCATGCATTTTGAACAATGTTTGACAATTTCAATGGTAAATAATAAACTGTTGCAAACAAACAAACAAACAAACAACTATACCAGCAATGTTTCAAATTTGGAAATAAATTCTTTTATTTTTTTTATCTTGGTGGGGGGTCATGAGCATATTTCATAGTTGTAGGTTGCGGGTGAAATTTAATTTTTTTCATGTAGGTGGTACCCTTAAAATTTATAGGCGCTCTGCCCCCCCCCCCCTGTGAATTTAACTGGAAAAGCCCTGAATGAAAAATTGCATAGTTTGTGTTATTACAGGTAATGATGTATATAACCCTCATAGTATAATGTGCCTGCACTATAATTTCTGCATGGTAATCCCAGACACACAAAAAGATTTTTGGGAAAAATCTACTTTATAGCCTTGAATCGACATAGGACCTTTCCGGGAATGATCCGGGACTGGTCTAAGATCTTTTCTAGAATGATCCACGTCCTCTCTGGGAACAGTCTGCACCATTCAAAAGAATGGTCAGGATCTTTCTGGGAATGGTCTGGGTCCTTTCTGGGAATGGCCTGGGTCCTTTCTGGGAACTGTTTGGGTTCTTTCTGGGAATGGTCCGGGATTCCATGTTTCCGGGATCTGTCTGGGTTTTCAGCAATCATCATCAGCAAACATATTTATGTAAGATCAAACAATGTCAACAATGTCAATGATATAAATAAGAAACATCAAAGGTCCTAGAACAGAGCCTTGAAGTGTTAGGATACCAACAGGCACATGGGCCTCTTGTTTTACATAATCTGTGTGAACTTGATCTTCTGTCCCAAGGTCACAGAGGACATAAAATAAAGGACTCACTCATTGTTGTCTTGGCACATGCAAGAGTATCCATCACAGGAATTCCCCCCATAAACTGTGATTACATGTGGAGCAAAGTGCCAGCTGTTGAACAAATGAGACAGAAAAATCATATAAGCTTTGTATGTTTGTATTGCCCCCACCTATTCATTAGATGAAACATGGCAAAACAAATATGGTAAGAGTTATTAAAATTGCTGTTTAGGTGTGGACAAAAGACTGGAGTTTACTTGTAACACTGCTCGTGGCAAAAGTGTGATTGACGATCTTGTGTCAAGTTGCTCAAGTTTACAGCTTCTTCAAAATTTTGGAAGTTGAATCTCTCTGCACAGAATCAAGCCATTGCCTATAGCATTCAGTCTGAACACAAATTGTAAACAATCCACACATGAGCCCTATCAAGGTCAGAGTTAGATTTATTAAAAGTGGGATGCTACCTGCTTACCTGAATATTTTGAAGAAATAACCTGAGATATAGCATACAGTATAATTTCAGAATTTATTAGTTTGCTCACTGGGAAGACTACTGTTGAGGAGTCTTGTTATGTCTTTCATACTTTGAAACCCATAAAACTGGCAACACTAAAGTATTTCCAGCTAATCGGTGGTTTGACCAGGAGTGCAAACAACTAAAATTCAAAGTACACAATTTAGCAAAAACTATTCGTCACCTGAGAATTAGAAGGGGCTAACCAACATTTTGACAAAAATCTATGTTTATTAAATATTAAATAGAGGTATTGTTTGGCATACCAGTGAAGTATTTTGTAATTTTTTGCCCAATAAGGCATGTAAATCAGACATTTAACAGCATTTGTTTGTCACATTTTACACTTGTTTAGTTGGCACCTTTTGAAGCAAAATTATGCACTGAAATTGAAAAATCTTAAAATGGGCCAATGCACTTAGAATCTTTTATTTTCAAATTAAAAAAAAAAAAAATAAATAAATACAATTCTTTTACAAAAAAGAAGGGGATAATTCAATTAAACTCCTTTTTGATTAAACATTTTGTGCATAATTGTCACTTAAATTTCAATTAAAAGGGGCTAAATGTTTTAAAGTCTGTAACCAGTTACAACCAGCTAAAATCAAATAAAGCTGCTTCACACTTTTGCCATTCCGCTATTTCCTGTCAGAGGTATCACAGAGGCAATATCCACGTGATTCAATTAGGTCCTGGAGCTCGGACAGGAAATTACATTGCGCATGCGTAAAATTTTGAGTTTGAGATAACAGCGTGGCCTCCCATACGGTGACAGCTGTAAGTGTTAAGTGAGTCGGCGTTCACCATGGCACATGATTTCATCAGGAAAATAAACAAACGTAAATTGTTTCATGGAAGTGTCCCTGGTTGTTTTCACAAACAAATGAACGTGTCCCATCACAGAACATCTCACCAGAGAGTCTCAACTATGATCGCGTAATCAGATCGCATGCACCATAATATTAATGCAAAATAACATTTCTATTTCTGATAGACCTCATCATCAGTAGGTGGGTGATTCTACACAAAAGGGTACACTTTTTGTGTGCTTTTGGCCCCAAATAAAGTATTTTATTTAAAATCAAAAATAAAGAAAATTAGTTTTTATTTTGTGTCAAAAGAGATTGTACAGAACCATTTGCAACCTTAACATACGATATTAAAGCCGTAAATGTAACTTAAGGCTAATAAGAAGATTATTTTCCCACTTTGTCTGCTAAGTTACCGTCCCAGCTCATGTTATTTGGAAGTTTGACTAATAATTTAAGTAAATGCAATGCCCATTACATTTTTAATGGCAGTGATCTGATGCCATATGAACTTGGTTTTTTATACAACGTTTTACTCTATTAGAAAAAGAACAGATTTTTTTCTATCTTTTTTATTCTTGCGTCCCTAATGTTGTGTCCACTAAGTTACCAAAGTATTCTCCCCCATCCTTGAGTACAACGAATCCTCCCTGAGGCTGCTGTCATCTCTGATTTACTCCCCAGAGGGCCTTCCATCAATCAAAGGCGGGAGATTGTTCATCTGCGGCTCTCCTTTTAAACTTCCAATTTTTTCCATAAGGTAAGTCAAAAATAGGTTAATTGTCTGTCTACTAAGTGTCCCAAATAATCAAGCATTATGGTGTCATAAACATTTGCAAATAAGATAGAATTAATGTATGAACACGCCAAGATGCTTCAGCAAAACATTGGGCGATATAATGGTATTGTAAACTGCACTGACAGAGAAAGTTTTAAAAAAAATTCTACTAAGTTACTGTCCACAATGTTACTGTCAAAGGGGTAACTTAGAAGACTGGATTGGTAACCTAGGGGACAAAAATTGTTTAAATAGTTCATAACTAACAAAGCTTCGCTGCAAATGCAAACTTTTTATGTATTTCAGTTTATTTGTGGCCAGAAAGTTGGAACAGTTTATATTTTATTACATTTGGAATAAATATCCCATGAAAAGATGCATGATGAAGTGTAGGTAACTTAGCGGACCATGCAGTAACTTCGGAGATGATTTTCAAATGAAAAATACCACGAATTTTTAAATATAAAGGTATATTTTCTGACAAATACATATAATTTAATTTATGGAAGCCAGTTACTTAAAACACGCACACGCGCCACACACAAACACACACACAGGTAAGTGTACTATGAGGTGGGTGGGCGACAGATGCATGTTCACATTCTGCATATTATACGTAATACCTTATGGATTTTGTCATTTTTTTATTAATAGGAAACAAAAAAATGCCGCTGTCAGCAGCAGAGAAACAGAGACGGTATAGTGCCAGAAGAGATGCTGACCCTGAGCGTAGAGAGGCTTATTTGAGGAAAGGGCGTGAAAGATGGAAGAAATACAGAGCTTAAGGTGTAATAAAGTATGCAAGCGAAATGAGTGACAGAGAACGTAGACTAAGTCAAAGGAAATGGAGAATATCGAAGCAAACTTTGAGAGCCAAAGCAAAAGACACAATAAACGTAACCCCACCGCCCAGTCCAACAAACCCCGAGCCAGGTACCAGCTCACAAGCAAAGCGTGGTAGACAGGTAGTAAGAAGGGACAGAGCAAAGTGCTACAGAGATCTGCACAAACTCCAAGAGGATCTATCCAAGGAAAAGAGACGTGCTGATAAATACAAAAAAACAATGGCAAAGAGCAACCCAAGGAAAGACAGAAAGCAGCAATGACAAAAATACATCAAATACACGAAATGCTGAAAGTATTGAAATCAAAAATACACCACGCACAAGAACAAGGCGACTACTGAGAAACTTTCATGTGGATAACAGAGTGCGAAAAACATTGCATTATCATTATAACCTGGTTGAAAATATTAGAAAGACATACAGAAAAACACCAAACCAAAAGACCAAACGTTTGATCTTCAATGCATGTACCCATACCAGACGCAAATATGTAAAGGCAGCACGGGAGTCTTTAGGTTTCATGAGGAGAATGTGGTTCAAATACCCCAAAGGAAAAACAACAAAGAAGCCATGCCAGGCCGCAGAAAGACTAAAGACTGAGATACAAGCTTTCTATTGCCGTGATGATGTAAGTCGTATGACCACTGGCAAAAAGGAAACTAAATCACACAATGGCTCAAAGCAACAAAAAAGATATCTTGCAGATACCATGAAGAATTTGCATATGAAGTATGTTGCAGAATCCCCGCTCAAGGTTTCATATGCATTATTCTGTCGTCTGAGACCATTCTGGGTAATTATACCCACTGTAAGTGATCGCCAAACATGCGTCTGCAAAACACACGACAATTTGGAATTTGAAGCACAACGGCTGAAACAAATGGGCATATTGCAAAGTGACAATCCAGAAGAACTCTTGAAAACAATTTCATGTGACATTAACGATAGAGCCTGCATGTATGGGAGATGCAACAAATGCTCCAGTGCCAGTGTTCCATTGGTAGAATATGCTGCTGATGAAGAAATTTGGTGGTGGCAGTGGGAGACAAAAGTAGAAAAAAAGGAAAAAAATGGAAAAGAGATCAGCTTTTCCAGAGTGGTAAAAGAAAAAGTGATGGGGACAGTTGCTGAGCTGGTGCAGTAGTTTCAGATTGATATGAGGAACTTAAAGAGACATGTATACAATATACGGCATCAGTACAGTATATGCAAAGATTTGAGGGAAAAGCTTGGTGAAGATGAAGTCATTATACATATAGACTTCGCAGAAAATTACTGTTGCAAATATCATAAAGAGATTCAAGCTGTGCATTTTGGTGGCGGACACCAGCAGGTGACCCTCCACACAGGTGTAATGTATGTTGCAAACAAACCACCCATTTCCTTCTGCACTATTTCGCCTGACTTACAACATGGTCCAAAGGCGATCTGGTCCTACTTGGACCCTGCACTAAAGTACTTGAAGGCGGAGTACCCCCAGGTATCTGGGATCCACTTTTTCTCCGATGGTCCAGTTACACAATACAGACAGAAGCACAATTTTTACCTCTTCAGCCAGAATCTGTTTCAATCTGGATTCACATATGGCACCTGGAATTTTTTTGAGGCCTCACACGGCAAAGGGGCACCAGACGGTATTGGAGGCGCAATAAAACGAGCTGCTGACAGGTTAGTTGCTAATGGAGCTGATATACCAAGTGCCAAAGCAATGTTTCAGAAATTGAGGAACAAGTCTTCAATAAAGCTGTTCTATGTTGAAGAGTCATTGGACCTGGATATCCCATTTCTCCGGGCAGTCCCTAACACTATGAAGATTCACCAAGTTGTCACTGACAATCAATCTTGTATTTTCACCAGAGAAGTCAGTTGTTTCTGTGCTAAAGAGGGCCATTACAAATGTGATTGCATCCCTCTGACAGAATTCACATTTCCATCTACTTCACCTCCAGCTCCACCAACTGTGACACCACAGCAGTTAAGGCAACGCTCAGTGTTTGGGATACCTGAACCGGTGGAGGCGGTGCTATCTTCAGTAATGCCAGAACATATAGATGTAGCATCAGTACCACAGATAGAGAAAATATCACCATCTGTGACACCTGTGAATGGGGAAATGCCTTCACCATCTTTGACAGATGGGCAGATGAATCCAACGCCATTGCCTATGATTACTGAGCAGGTGGAAACTTCATCATTGCCTACAACACCTGAGCAGACTGAACCAGGGTTATCTGTGACACATAAGGAGACAGAGCAAGCTTTGTCGCCTGTTACAACAGCAATGGCTGTCCCTAACTCAGCATGGCTTTGTCCCGTCATTCCATCACACAGCCTTATTGGACAATACTGTGTGGTGAGGTATGATGGAAGGGCATATCCTGGCATCATAAGAGACTTAGATGATGATTCCGCCGAGGTTGAGTGTATGAACCAGGCAGGGCATAATAGGTGGTTCTTTAAACAAAAGGCAAATGACATTTGTTGGTACGCTTACACCGACATTCTTGGCCTTATACCTGAACCAACTGCATTTGGTAGGAGACATAAACAAGTTGATCCACTGTTGTGGGAAAAGGTTGAGAATATGCTATAAAGATGGGTAAATTGTTGATAATGTGTCATACTAAAAAGCTCTTCCTCTTGGGTTGAATTTATGTTTATGTGTATTCTATGGTAAGATGTCAACAAAGTGACTATGTGGAACCCACACTCAATTATTTCCATTTTCAGATGTCTTTGTAACTGTTAATAACTTAGCATGTTTATATTGGCTGTTATCATGTTATATTAGCCATTATGTAGGTGACAGTTCCTATTGCCAAGTAGTCATATGCTGCACATGTTTTCAGAGTAAACTAATTAACGTAACACATCTTGTGTGTGCCTTCATATATATTATCAGAAAGATCATATAGGAACTATAAAGAAGACGGCCAAATATGCTATGTTATATTTAATCTGAATATGTTTGAGCCCACGTGTGAATTTGCGTATTCAGTTTAACTTAGTAGTTTTACATGTACCAATCGTTGTGCTATGATCTGTTTGATGCAACACATTTATTTCTGCCTCTTTGACATCAATCTGATAGTATGATCCAAAATCAGAATAGTTCTTAGATGTAACGTAGTGGACCATGGGAGCTTGTCTGCTAGGTTACCCATTGTCTACTAAGTTACCTCTGTATGAAACCACAATTTAGACAATAATATTGCCGCTATTAACACTTTAAAGTGATTTAACAATGGGACAAAGAATTATTGTTGTGTAACAATTAGGAAAATCACTACACTAGATATTTAATCAAGTTTTTATATTCTGAAAGAACTCTCATGAATACATTTTAAATATAACTGTCAGGAAATCAAAGATTACCTGAAATGGTGTTGAGTAATTCTGATTTTTGGTATTTATGCATGGGTAGGGACACCCTGTTGATGTTCTGAAGCTAGTTATCAGCTTTGACATTTATTTTCTTAGGGATAGGCTGTATTCCATATATCTAGTAACTTAGTGGACATTCTGCACTCACTATCTAATTGTCAACGGTACCAAATCAACACAAAAAGTTACTATTTAGCTCTGCACGTCCTTGTTCCATCTGGAGAAATGTGTGTTTGATCATAAAAACAAAAAACCAAAGCCTCTGGAGTTACTCGTTTTTGTCCAAGTATCATCAGTAAAAAGTGTACCCTTTTGTGTAGAATCACCCAGGTAGCAGCAGCGCTATCACCACTTGCTGCAGAATGGGCCCCTAATGGGGACCCGGGACAATAACTTCAAGCGGCCGTAGTTGCTCCCAGTTTCAATAAAAACCAATAAAATTTATATTGAAAGAAAGGACTTGAGTTTGTCTTTAATTTGGTGTATGTATTATTGTATGTTGCAATTGTTAACTCGAATGAGCGCTGTTTGAAAAGTACCACACAAAGGGCTTTTCAGTTTGTGCAGGTGCGGTGTCTGCACTCATGCCCACCGGCAAATTTTGACCGGCCCGTTGCAAACTGTCACCGCTGCCGAGCCGTTCGTAGCATTGTAATGATACCTATGTTAAATGAAAGCCAGTATTATAAGCTTTTGTTTCATATCAAATTTGTTGGGTCGAATTTAAATTTAAAATCATAAAAAGCGGTTTGAAAAAAAACCAAATTTGAAAGAAAATCAACTGAAATGTGCCAGGAGTGAATTTTCCTCATTGAGACAGTCAGCATACTGCAAGAGACTCAAAAGAAAAGAGAAAAAACTTGAACAATATGATACTATTTTGAAGGAACATGTGAAAAATGGATGTGAGCAGCGGATCAAAAGTTTGAAAGAACAAGTGAAGAACTTACAAACTTCAGCAAGTAAGAAGCGCCAACTAGTTGACTTCAGTCAAGTGCAAAGAAAGAACTTACAGAATGAGGTTAAACAGCTCAGAGCCCGTTGTGATGATTTAGAATGTCAGTTAGATGAGGCGAAACACAAAGAGACAGAGAAGACTGGTCACACGCGTGTGCATGGTAACAAATTCGGAGAGGATATAGTAAAATGTGTGATAGAACTTGTTGGAGAGGCAGAAGTGCCTGCGGGTCGGTGTGCCCAGATTATTAAAACAGTGGGGAAAAATGTGTTCCACACAGATTTTTCTGTGTCCGAGCTGCCGTCAGAAAGAACAGCTCTGCGATTTGCGGACCAAGGCCATGTGTTGGCCAAGATGCAGATAGGTGATGAAATAAGCAAATCAACAGGATGGGATCTACACTCAGATGGCACCACAAAAGACCATCGTAAATATGAGGGACATCAAATAACTCTTAACAATGGTGAAAGTTTGAGTGCTGGTTTTGTTTCAGTTCACACAGAGGACACACCTACCTTGTTAGATGTAGCCACAGGTATTTTACAGGAGGTGGCTGATCTTTATGCTGATAAAACAGACCATGAAAACACAAAAGCAGACAACATTTACAAAGATATGCTGCAAAAACTGGTTGGATTAATGAGCGACAGAGCGGCAGTCATGAAATCTTTCAACGTTGCACTTGATGAACACCGCAAATCTGTCCTTGGTACAGAAGAACAGTTAGAATTTTTACATTGTAATGCACACTTTTTATTAGGAATCAGCTCCATGTGTGAGAAAGTGATTGGTGAACTTGAAAAGCAAATTAAAATCCCACTTGGCAGGGACAAGCTGTCTGTATTTAAAAGTAGATTTGGTAACACAGCAGAATGCTCTACTGCAAGATACATCAGAACTGCTTGTGATACTTTAGGTCCGAGCGGTGACGAAAAAAGTGGCTGTCGTCATGAGTGGGCAGCATACTGCAGTTCTAAAAACACCAGTTCCCATGTAACCAGTTTTCATAGTAACCGTTTCAACAACTATTTTGAAGGAGCTGCTGCCCTGCATTTTCATCGCAATGACATAATAGATTTTTTCAGTATGCACAAAGACAAGAAAAACTTGAAACAGCAAAGTGTGGAAGCCGATGCCTCATGTGATATTATTGATGCTTATATTACTGCTCTTGGGCTTGTGTATTACACTGTGACTGGTCCGTATTGGATGTTGGTACAGAGCAGCACACATTATCTTGATTTTTATAAATATGTGACTAAAATGCAAGAGTCATTTAGGAATTTTGCCAGTGATGCAACACCATTGCTTTCTCCAGAGTACAGATCAATATTCACTGATTTTAGTCTTCCAGGAAATGAAGATTTAGCATCACTACACAGAAACATACAGCCACAAGTTAAAGAGATATTGGAGAAGGTGTTCAGTGGATTGACACTCGTTTTGGAGAGGCAGTTACATGACTTCTTACCTGGAGGCCGATATCATGACATTCAGGATACAGACATGAGAAGTCGTATGCAGCATTGTAAAATTACAACCCTGTTGGGAGAACAGTGTTTCGGAGATTTGGACTTTAGTATGTTTAAAAGGAGAAATTCATCTTTGCATCACCACAGCACAGTTAACATGTTGAAACGCAACAAAACCATGTCTGGGTGGTTTGCCAGCAAATCAAAAGATTAGCAGAGCGTCTTGCTTACACTGGCGGCCAGGAAAGGGCAAGAAGTTCGTAGAATTCATAAAACACAGGAGAAAAATGTACAAGAACAAATTTAAAATAAACTCCATGAAGAAGAGCAAAAGAAAATTGAAAAGGAAAATAATCTGATACAGAATAAACAGTCCATTGTTTCGCAAATTCAGAAACATGGTGGGCCATGTAAAACTCCCGGAAGTGTGGAACACATGCTGGCTTCCTTGAAAAAAAAAGTGAAAAGATTACTGCTTTAAAAGCAGAATTGCAGTATCATAAAATTGTGCTTGATTCAAAAAATGAAAAGTTGAAAGTGACTGGCTCGCTGGAGGCTCTGATTGAACGTTTGAAAACATTCCTGGATCAGACTGATGTGGACTCCATTCCAGCACCTCAGGTGCAACAGCAAGTCTTGCATGCTTCAGACTTGGAATCTGACTTTGATGCACCTGCAAGTGTAAATGAACAAGAATTACTTGATGTGTCAAACTCAGACTATAGTGACAATGAATGTGAAAATCCAAGTAGCAAGACAAAGTATGATTTTGAATTTAAATTTACTTCCCAAGGCCACCTTATTGCTGTGTATTATGACAATGATTTGTATCTTGGTCAGGTGTTAGAAGTACATTCCGAAAACGAAGCTGTTGTAAGTTTCTTGCAGAAATGTGGCGTGAAAAAAATGCGTTTCGGTGGCTAGGAGCTGAAGACATTGACACTATATCAGCAAAATATGTATTTTGCTCGGACTTGGATTTGTCAACGAAAAATGGAAGAATATGGAATGTGGACAATTATAATAAATTGTTGGACCGATATAATGCGTACAAGCGGATGTACTGCTAAGATTGTTTCAACATGTGACTGTTCGTTGCTACCTGGTTCAAGTGCTTGTACTTCAGCTGTTCTCCTTAATGATTTATCTGTCAGCACATGTGATGAATTATGTGTAAATATGTACATCATATAATAAAAAGCTAATAAGCAACCAAAGAAGTGTTTGCAGCATACATGTATTTCAATGAATGGGTCAGTTGTACAGTTGAAAAGCATAATCTACAAAACTGCGATGTCAAAAGGGGGGTCTTATTTGTAAATATTGAAATAATTTTGGCAAAATTCAACATGAATTGTTGGAGCATTGAAATTACATTGTTTGAAAGATGGTAGCATGAGCAACAAATGCTGAAAATTTCATGGATTTATGTTGAATAGTTTTTGTTTTATGGAATTTTAAGTCTGAAGATGTTCGATATATGCTATTCTTATGTTTTTCCGCAGGCAAAATTGAATATTTTTGCAAGTTTGAGGTTGAATATAAATAAAACTAGTGCATCTACAGCCCCAGAAAAAAATAGGCATGTACAAAGTGATAGGATATGTACAATTGGAGAGTTTCAAGAGCATTGAACAATTACTTTTTTTATGATGAGGTGTTAAAAATGGCTTCTCGTACCGCTCCGCCACATTTTCGCGGCGTCAAAAGTGGACAATTATGACATTTTGGCTGCAATTTAAAAAAAAACTATAAGCCTAGACTGCGATCTTTTTTATTTTTTGTCATATATGTTGCATCTGCTAACTAAGTTTAAAATTTGATGCATTTGTGACCATTTTTACTCATTTTATGGGCACTCCAATATGTAAAAATGTTTATATTGAACAAGATGTAAAAAATTTCAAAGACGGGGTATTTGTGGAAAAAGTTATTTTGCAATAAAAAAGATTGACTTGATCAATTTCCATGCAGTCTTTTTTGTTGAATTCCTATTAATATTGTCTATAAAATGCATTTACTTATTCTTTGTTTTCATCCACTTTAATTTTTGCATGCCAGTACCTATGATATCAGTGATCTTCTTCTGATCGACTTTACCCACAGAACATGGTGGAAAGTTGCTCACCTCAAGTACCTTATGTTTTCATGTTCTGCAGCCCCCCCCCCCCCCATTCTGCAATTGCAAAGATATTCAAAGATCTGAATTCTACATCCCTGTATTAGTATATGTCAGTATAAAAATATCCATGGTCTATTTATTTATGTTTTTTTGTGTTTTGTTTTTTTAGTTTTTTTTTGGGGGGGGGGGGGGGCGGGGGCCTTTTTCGGCAAGATGATTATAACCTTTACCATCACATAATATTTGGTGAAAAAGAAAGTTTTAATGGGACTTAAAACTATCATTTTATGTATGGGATTTTGTACCTGCCGACAGTGTGCGCATCAGTGCTATGTAGAAGTTTGTTAATTTTTTTCAAAAACTATTGTTTTCAAGGTTATGGAGGCTTTGGTTATCAGCTATAAAACAACTTGCTCACAAGAACCCTATTCATATCAACTGTTAGTAATGGTTTCTTGCCATTATAAATAAGTGTATTTGCATCACCACCTAAAGTCCTTAAAAGTTTCTCAATACACTTTTAAGACAATCATGAAATCATTCAAACTTGCAAGTGAATGCCTGAAACTCATCTTGTTTTCATAGTTGCTAATCCACTTTATTTTACTATTGATTAAGTACTCTTTGATTGCTGCTGTAAGTTGTCAAAATGAATATCGCAATGTAAACTTACTGATTACAATGTTTTTATAGCAATCAATGAAACCTGGCGATCAATGGAAGCTGGGTTTGGAGTTCCCTCATATGTTCAGTCAACCCCCTTCTATACATTAAGTATAAGTAGTGCTCCGTTGCTATATGTACATTTGAGTCTCTGATATATTTACACTAAACCTGTACCTTGTGATACTCATTCGACCAATGGAAATGCAACTTAATGCCAACCAACCAATGAATATCAGAGCTGAAACTGGCTTGGTAATCAGTTTTTAATATACCAGTCAGTACACTTTTGTAAGTCACCAGGATTGGCCTGGTTTTGCTCTCTGAGAATCTCATCAAAGTTCCAGATTGTGTGGTTCCTTGTAGACATTATACAAGTATAATTCAATTTAACTGTACTCATTTACTCGTACTGTGATTAGTTTGTTGAAGTTACTTTTTCTTTCGATATTTAATCATTTATTAGGTGTAAGGTTTCATATATTGTATTTTCTCGCATATTGAAGTATGCATTTTACCAAGTTACATTCTTGTTGCAGGTGACTTCATCACAAAGCACCTGCAGGATGCTTTCCCATCCGCACAGCGTCGACAGTATGCTTTTCTGCCGACAGATGGAAAATCCAAGATTGAGGACATACTCCCAAGAGTCAAGTCTGTACACAGTCTGGCCAAGTTTCAGAAATGATACAATTATATCAGGAATTAATATATTTCCATGTGTTCATTGACCAAGGCACTTTGCATACCCTTCCTTTATTTTGAGCATAATACTGGATGATAATTAACTCAAAAGGTTCAACATGTACATTCATGGCAAACAAAAAATTTAAATACACTGTATCAAAATTCCATATGTGTGACAATTTACCCAGGTCAACCAATTCGATGTCTCTATTATGGGGGCAGTAGCTTGGACCGCAACATTATGGCAAATGCTTTTTTGTCAAATGAATAAAAACTAACATCTTCAGCAGACGGTCCAACATAATGGATAAAGGACATAGTCGACAGGTCAAGATAAGAAGCTTCTGATCCCCTTTTTACAGCTAGAGCACCACTGAGTCAGGCTCCTGTGTATTCCCATTACTGTCTGTCTATTGTAAAACAGGCATGTAATTTGAAGTAAACATACAATTGGTTGGTGTCATATACGGATAACTGTAACTGTTGCCAGTTTCGTGAATGGCAACTTTAAGGTAATGAAGTTTATGTAAATCAATATCAATCGAGGGTTTTGCAGGCTGGAGGGCTAAGTCTAGGTATTTCCACAAACTTCCAGGGTTTTTACTAAGCAATATTGTAGAGGGTCATTATCATGTGAACTCCGTGGTAAAGAGCACATTTTCAGTGGTAATGCATGTTAATATATAGTAGATGGGTTTGTAGGCTGCAGGGCAAAGCCCAAGTGCTTCCATGAACTGTCTTCCATTGTAATTTGTGTCTGTATAAGTTAAAACCATTGTATTTACAAATGCCAAATATCTTGGGGTAAATTTTAATTTTTAGTTTAAATACTCATGTAAATATTTTCGCATCTGGTGCCAAAACTAACAGGTAAGTTCAATGGAACTTTTTGACATTGGAAATAAAGGGGAATACAAACTTCCAGCCTACAATAAAAAAAGTGTATTGATTTGTGTATTCAGCCTCATACATCTACAATTGCTAATTGAGACTTCTATTGGAATACACAGCTGTAGCCTACTTGATTTTCGTATATTGGGTTGTTAATCTGTCTTGTTGCCCAAGATGCAATGCAGAAGTGAAGGATTTGTGTAGAAAAGGTGTTTCATATCATGCATATAGTGAATCGCTATCCAGTGGCACCTACTGGGTGTGGTCACTGCTGCGAGGAGCCACACTGAGCCGGTTTCTTTTGCAAATTTAGCTACAGTGAAAGGTCATCTGCTGTATATGGTCCTTTTTTCATGGTAGGTTTTACTGTAGATGGTCTTGTGATAAGCTGTGGTCATAGTGTATCTGTCAAACCATCATCCCATGTTCAGTCGGGCATGCCTGGTACATCTGTATAATCTGTTTTTTCCCCTATCTTTTTTCCAGATGCACAGACAGCTGCATATGCAATAAAGGAGAAAACCAAAACCCTTCAACTCAACCCCAGCCCCCTGGAGGCGGCCAACTTTGTCATCCAATGTTGTATCAATCTGGGATGTCCGCCCAGCCCCCCCCCCCCCCCCCCCCATAATAGGAGAAAAGGCACAACCGAGTAGTGCAGTGCAGGATCCTGCCCCCATCGGTTCTCCCACCCCATCTATCACAGTACCTGGTCCAGTGCAGGACCCTAAACCCACCAGTTCCCCCATTCCACGTTGCCCAGTGACCACCCACGGCCAGAGCCCAGACGTCATACACCACAGCCAAGACATCCTACACCAGAAGAGTCCAACCACAGAACAAAGAACACAAGCCAAGAAAGTCTACATCCACGCTGTCAGGGTACACAATAATCGGCAATACAGCAGACAGGCTCTGCTTAGTGACTGGCGTGCGAAAAGTGAGTCAACAATACCAAATAATACTGCCTCATTTACAAATTTGTTAATAATTCTTACTTAGCTGACTACTCATATAGCCTAAAGTAGAATGTGTTTTTTTAAATGGATGGATGTACTGACGCATGGACAACACATGTAATTTTACTAGTGGGTTGAAGGATATAGAATAAAAAGAGGTCATGATTGTGTTTGTGTATTGTGACATGGAAATTATCACATAGACACAAGTCCAAGAAAAATATGTTATGATAGTGGTGGTTACACACCATAAAACAAGAAAAGCATGGTTCCCGCTAACCGTCAAATGGGAGTATAATATTTTCAAAACCCGAAATGACCCCTGTTGAAAGTTTAAAGGGTCACCCAGTTGTTTAGTTGGCAATCAACTTGTTTTACATCATAGTCATAGTCACCCAGTTGTTTAATTGGCAATCAACTTGTTTTACATCATAGTATATATCAAAATCATTGGTTATGAGGAAAATAATAAATAACATGTACTTGTTTACACTAAACAGGCTTCTGCCGACTTGAAAACACTGAAGACAAGAACACCATCACAAGCAACGATTTCATCAGATCCGTTAGGTGTGACGAATCTCCAGTACATGCCCTTGCTGCTGCCGACACTACCCCAATGAGTGGAACATGCTGGATCACAAACAACATAAAAGTTATTTAAAGTAATGAAAAAAAAGCAACATTTATTCTGCTGCAATAATAAATCAAATACAAAAATAAACAAAAAACAAAAAAACAAATCAAAAAAAAAAAAAAAAAAAAGAAAAAATAAAACAAAACAAAGAAAAGCAAAGAAAAAAGCCAATCCACAAAAGAACTACATGGCAGTGTTGCAAATCTTACGACTTTTAAACAACATTATTATTGATGCATTGAGATTTATGTTATTTTTGCTATTATCATGACTATCTACTGTCAAGTAAAGTCTGTATGCTTTAAACAAGAGGGCTGTGTGAACAGCCCATGCTCAGCTGATCTTGACATTCATCACACTTGCAGATCTATGAACTTGGGAAAGGATCAAGGTCACCCATGTTCTGAGTAAGTCTGACCATTACAAAAGAACACTAACATGTGCAACATCAAGGTTCAAGTAGTTCTCAAGTTATAATGAAGAGTAAAATTCATGTATGTTGCACTGTGACCCCAGAAATGAGGTCAAAGTCATTCATGTACTGTCTGAGCATGACCTTCATACAAAAACATTAACATGTGCAGCATCACACTACTAACTCAAAACAGATCTCAAGTTATCAAGTAAACAGTAAATTTTGTGTCAGTTGTCCTGTGAATTAGCACTAGAATACCCATTGACTAACATAGTAATCAATAGGAAAGCTGCATTGATCAATAAGTACCCGAGTTAAAAATACTTAAAAATCAGGAATCTAAGTGCCACCCGGTAAACAACTTTGTTTGACCCTTCCACAAAAACATATCCATCACATTTCACTTTAATCTGAGTGACAGTTCTGAGAACAAGTGAAAAATAACAAATCCATATAAAAAATTCATTAAAAAAAAAAATTAGAAAAAATTGCAGTGCCACCTGGTGAACAAACTGGGAACTATGTGTCCCTGGGAGTGTCTATGAGCGATATCAAAACAACTGGGTGAGCAGTTTCAGAGGTGAAGAGTTTTTAAGGTTTGCCCCCAAAAAACGAAAAAAATTCATAAAAATTCCAAAAATCGATAGAGCGTGACCATTTGAAGAAACTTGGTAGAGATCCACCCAAGGCACATCCCCACCAAGTTTGAAGTAAATCTGGCCAATATTATTTAAGTTATAACCATTACAAGAAATTCCCATGTTAAAAATTTCCTATTAAAACTTTTGTAAAGATTTTTGAAAAAAAAAATCATAAAAAAAAACAAAATTCATTGGAACATGACCATTGGAACAAACTTGGTAGACACCCACCCAAGGTACATCCCCACCAAGTTTGAAGTTAATCTGGATGACAGTTTTGGAGAAGAAGTCGCAAATGTGAATTAGCATTACAATACTAATTGACTTCCATAGTAATCAATAGGAAAGCTGCATTAACGGATAAGTACCCGAATGTTAAAAATCAGGAATCTGCAGCATTCCCACATAGTGAACAACTTTGTTTGACCCTTCTACAAGGAAAATATCCACCACGTTTCAGCTTAATCTGAGTAACGGTTCTGGAGAAGAAGTCAAAAATAGCTAGAACACACAAAAATTTATAAAAAATTAGTTAAACATTGCAGCGCCACCTGGTCAACAAATTAAGAACACGGAGTCCCTAGGTGTCTTCCCGTGTGATGTCAGAGTGATTGAGTAAGTGGTTTTAGATAAAAAGATTTTCTAAGATCTGTCCAAAAAAAACCCCAAAAATTCATTAAAAATCCAAAAATCACTGGAGCATGACCATTTGAACAACCTGGTAGACACCCACCCAAGGTACATCCCCACCAAGTTTGAAGTTAATCTGGATGACGGTTTTGGAGAAGAAGTTGAAAATGTGAATCAGCATTAGAATGCTCATTGACTTTCATAGTAATCAATATGAAAGCTGCATTGACCGATAAGTACCCCAATGTAAAAAATCGTTAAAAATCAGGAATCTGCAGCATTCCCACATAGTGAACAACTTTGTTTGACCCTTCTACAAGGAACATATCTACCATGTTTCAGCTTAATCTGAGTGACGGTTCTGGAGAAGAGGTGGAAAATAGCTATAACACACAAAAATTCATAAAAAAGAAGAAAAAAATTGCAGCGCCACCTGGTGAAAAAATTAAGAACTAGGTGTCCCAGGGAGTGTTTCTGTGTTATATCAAAGTAATTGGGTGAGCGGTTTCAGAGAAGAAGATTTTTTAAGATTTGCCAAAAAAGAACAAAAAAAATCATTAAAAATCCAAAAATCAATGGACCGTGACCATTTGCAGAAACTTGGTAGAGACCCACCTAAGGCACATCCCCACCAAGTTTGAAGTGGATCTGGCTGATGGTTTTGGAGAAGAAGTCGAAAATGTAAATTGTTGACGGATGACGGACGGACGGACGGACAGACGACGGACGACCGTCCGTCAGACGGAGGACCATAAGATAAGCTCAGCTGACTGACAAGTCAGCTGAGCTAAAAATGATGAACTGACCCACACAGCCGTAATTGTTGAAAACACGTCAAAACATAATGGCAAAAATTCATGTTTAACCTCTAAATTAGTTTATGTTCATAAAACCAGCTTGTTGAACATGCAACAAATGAATACACATGTAACTACTTTTGACCATGACAGACTGTCAACCACTAGTAATGCAGAAAAGTTGGTTTCAATAATGAAAACACAACAGGTAACAATGACGAACATGAGCGACGTCATTCTTCCTACAAGAAATGAAGATAACATAACATTACATTATTTTAAAATTGACACAGAGAAGCACTTACTTGATAAAGACAGAACCAACAATAAAAAGTTACAGACACAAGTGATACAGAATTTGAATGCTATATTATCAGTTGGTGTGGAGGCAGTTATGTTGTCAAATGAAGAAATAGAGCGATTTATTAATACCCGTCCAGGAATTTCATTTAAGAATAACAAGGGATCATCTTGTGTAGAATGTTACTTTCATGACAATAAAAGAGCATCTAAATTTTTCAAATGCTCCAAAGAGAAAGGTAGAGATGCCATGGATGCAGTCAATAAGATCAAGGAATTTTTCAAACTGAAGGAGTTTAGCTCATGGGTCCTTGAAAAAAAATATATTGTCCAATGAAGACTTAACCATGTGTAAGTTCCCAAAATCAAATTAAATCACTTTAGAACTTTATTATACATATCTATAAGACAAGTCTGGTGGCTTGCATGTGTCCTTGCTGATGGCAGAAGCAAAATAAAATATTTCAGTTGTACACATATTGGAAAGGATAAAGGTATTGAAGCTGTACGGGACTTTGTCAGTTAAGGTAAGTGCATCCATTGGTTGAGTAAACATGGGGAGAATACGTGGAAATTTGTAGAGTCTGTGCCAGTGGCAATTCCAATGAAACGCTACATGGAAAAAATACTTCCTGACCTTCTAAGGAATGTTACATCTGACAAACATAGGGTTAAGCAACATCATGATCAAGACACTGAGCCATTTTGTGTCACTGAGCATGACAATTGGGGTAAAACCCACCATTTTGATGAATATTACACATGTATTGATTCTGAAAGTTTACAAAAAGAGAAGAAAAATCCATTAGTTGTACACATTAATTGTGTATCTAAAACCTGTGAATGTAAACGTGAATGTGGGGAGTTGTTACAAAACATACAGGTAATTAAAGATGAACGTAGGAGTTGTGGCTTGCACATGAAACCTGGTAAGATATGCCATCATTGCCAAACAACAGATAGTGCACAGTGGCATAATAATGGGGAAAGGGGGGTATTGTGCAATAGTTGTCATCATTATAAGCAATTTAATGGACTTGATAGACCCATCAAATCACAAATGAATGAAAAACCAAAACACGATTCACAATGAACACCTGAAGTGTACATGGGGAATGAAGTTAGAAATAACAACAGATGACATGGGTGTCTGGAAAATATATGAATCCATTGACAATGAAAATAATCATAATTCTCTGCTTTCCCAGATAAAGAGGTAACCTGTACTAAGTGTACGCGACAAGTGGGATTATGGACGGATTTATCATAAAATGACACTACACCAACTTCTCAAGGCAGAGAGAAACAAGGAAGGATTATAATGCAGTGACTGCGAAACCAGCTTGCTGTAAGTTGTCCCAAATAAAGAGAAGATGAGAGTTAGTTGACAAATATAAATTACAGCAAAACATGACAACTCCTGATATAAATACAATTCATTCTGATTGGCGAAATAACGAAAAGGTCCCTGAGAAAAATTTTGAAGATGTTCTTCTGCTCCAGAGGGGGGATTTAGCAGTAGATAGACAGTATCACATTGTGCTCAGTAATGGGCAAAATCTTGACCACTTAAAGAAACATGGTAGTTCTGTTATTGGATATGATATAAAGCAAGACCTTAATTTAGCAAGATTTAAAAATGGAATGATAACATACTGTGACAACAACAGGAAAGGCAGCACAGTTGTATTCACAATAAATAATAGTGAAAATGAAGAGTCATGCCAGGACATTTCAAATTGTTAGTGCTAATATAAAATGTGATGAAGTGGATCATGAACATAAAAAACAATTATATATATTTGATGACCAAAATGGGTTTTTCTGGTTAAGAGAGTGTCTTTCCAAATTTCGGCCACTGGTTCAGCATGATAAAGCCAATGACATCCGTAATGCTGTTATCAACGAAGAGTTAAATTCTTCTCTTGGTGAATTTTATGGATTGAATGCATTGCATACACATATAAATGAAGACGAAAATCTGAAAAACTTTGTGGAACCATTGGAGACTGGTTTTAAATGTATAATGAGAAGTTGGGACCTGGAAATGAGAAATAACTTGATTGCAATATATACCAACCTCATTAATGATATTCCGGATACTCAGCAGCGCAGAAATCCATTGATTCTAACAGACAATATCACTGATCGTAAGTTTAAAGAAATTGATGTTACAGAATTTAATAGTCATTTGAACCTTACAATTACCGAGTTAGTCACAACACTACTAAATAGTACCTTACCCAGAGATGCAATGGAAACTAGAGTAGCTATTGAGGACCCAAATGAAGATTACGCTATGCGTGATAAAATGAAGGAAATCGCAAAGGCAGAAAAGGGAATACAACTGAAAATTCAATGTCAGATGCAGCCTGTTGAAAATTATAGAGAACATGGGTGGTTTTTGGTAAATTCAAGTATTGATATTCCTTGTTCAGACACTGTAGATGATATATTTTACAGTAGTCAGGGAAGCATGCATTCTAGTCAGTTGAAAACATTGATTAACTCAAAGCATGGATATGATGTACAAAGCAGGGCAAAGTCTGTCATTGCAGGCATGAATGAAAAGGCAGTTGATATGTTTAAGTCAGAAAACTACAAAAAAATCGCCTGATGCACTGAAAAGGAACAGCCAGAACACACCTCTAAGCATACATGTAATATTAGATTATGCACCTGCACATGCCGGTCCTTCATTTTGCATGGACAGCCCTACTTCTGTACACACCTTGATGCTTGTTTGGCCTTCATACATGCAGAGAATACGCCCTCAAAATTGATCAAAATATATTGGCAAACTATGCCTATCATATCACATTCTGTTAATAAACATAACCAAAACATGGTAGATCAAGTAACAAAAAGCCTAAAGATGGATTGAATCAGTTCTCTAAAATTACAAGCCCATCCAGCAACAGACAGAAATGGAGCAGGCAAAAAGTGGAGTACTTCTGCGAATGCTTCACGATAAACCTACTGTTGGTACCCAGGTTTCAGCTAAAAATGCAGTACGTCACCCACATAATGATGCATTCCATAGACAACAGAGTACCCCAACCCAGTTAAATTATGCTTTGTTAGATCCTGAAATTAGCACATGTGTAGATCCATACCAACCTCGTGTTAAGTTTCCTGATATCAGTAGAGCACGACAAACATGATCAGGGCAGCTAGACGTGGTTTGCAGTTTAATGACATAATTTCAACTGGACTGTCACAATTGGGAACTCGTATAAAAGATAACTCACAAGACCATCATGGTTCAGATGTAGTAAATGATATACATGTGTCTCAAGTGGGACCTATTGATCAATTAATAGACAGAGGTCAACAAGATCACATAATTAGTACAGGTAATGATGCAAAAACATCTACCTTTGACATATCACCACATAAAGAAAAAACGAAGACACACAAAAATGATGAAATGGAAACTACAAGTACTGAACGATATATTGGTAAACAAAATGATACATCAGAAATTACTTTGAAAATAGCAAATGCAGGGGTAAGTGAAACACATACACTATATACTAAACCTGTTACAAAAATAGACTCTGATGTGACTGAAACAGAGAAAATAAAGCAGTCCAGAAAGAGATTAAAGTTAAATCCAGATGAGGCCGTTCACAGAATATGTGGACGGTGTTTTAAAGAAGGGAACAATCTGCCATTTACATGCAAAACCAAGAGGGAATTGGATACTCATAAGAATTGAGCACACAATAGTGGAGACATATGTGCAATTTGCTTTTAAGCGGGTAAAGCTATAATGTTTGAAAGCACTTTAGAATTTCAGAAGCATGTCAATATACACAAAATGGAGGAATGCTGGGGCAAAGAGGTCCACATACAAATTTAACGTCTTCCAAACTACCACAAAGAGAAATAAAAACTGACGTTGAAAATAAAACTAAAACCAAATAACCAGACACAGAAATAAAAACAGAGAATAAAGGTATAAATAAAACTGAATCACTGAAAACAGAAGACAACAATACTACAGAATACCCTTGTCCATTGTGTAGAGCAGAGTGTGGTACTGACCCACCATCCATTGGCTGTGATAAATGTAGCAAGTGGTTTCATTGGCATTGTGTGGAAATAAAGAGAGCACCACCAAAATATAGAGATTGGTTTTGATGTAATTGCATCAAAGGGAGGTTGTGAGAAATGTCAAATTGTTACATAGAAAATGCAAGATGTTTTTTAATTTACCGATAGTCAGTGCAAAAGAAACACACTGTCAAATTTCATGAATTTTCGGGTTCAATCTGACTTGATTGTAATTGTTTAATTCTATTTATATGTTGTAATCTATCCATTACAGTATGATTTATAAAGACACAACAGAGATATACTTCTGGTTGTAAGGGGTCATTGCCAGCATTAATGGCAGGCTTCTGTTAAAATAAAACTTTTCTTAGGACTTAGAGCTGTGCTGATGTCACTCTTTTGGTTTTATATCACAAGGTGTATCTGAATAAATGGTATTGAATGGGTAGACTATTTAAATTTTGCTTCATTGTAATAGTTCATTCTGCACTTTTTCAATAAATATGACTGTTGTGAACTACGTGTGCAATTCTTGAATTTTATGGTCATCATTGCATCAAAGGGAGATTGTGACAAATGAAAAAATTGTTACAGGTAAAATGCAAGATTTTTTTAAAAAATTTACTCATATAGTCAGCTCAAAAGAAAGACAGTGTCAAATTTCATTAATTGATAGGTTCAATGTGACCTGGTTGTGATTGTTTACTTCTATTTATATCTTGTAATCTACCCATTACAGTATGATTTATGAAGACACAACAGAGATATAGTTCTGGTTGTTAGGTGTCATTGCCAGCATTGATGACACACTTCTGTTAAAATAAACTTTTCTTAGGGCTCAGAGCTGTGCTGATGTCACTCTCCTGGTTTTATATCACAAGGTGAATCTGAATAAATAGTACTGGATGGGTGGACTTTTTAATTTTCCTTGACTGTAAAAGTTCATTCTGCACTTTTTCAATACATATGAGTATTGTGAAGTATATGTGTAATACCTCAATTTTATGGAAATTTTACATTTAATGATTTCAGTATAATTTGTGAAGAAACAACAGTTGGATTAAAGGTGAAAATAAAGCTACTAAAGTCACATTTTTGACATATCACTTCTTTCTACCTATTTCTGCATAATTTATCAATACAAACGAATGGAAATACTCAAGTCATAGCTCTGAAAATTGTGTGTGTATTTGGTTGTGTATTGAAGTGAACTTTATGGCTAACAGGACGTGCCACAGCAATTTTCTGTGTAATTCTCTTAATACA
Organism: Hermodice carunculata; assembly: GCA_964020975.1. Taxonomy (NCBI): domain Eukaryota; kingdom Metazoa; phylum Annelida; class Polychaeta; order Eunicida; family Amphinomidae; genus Hermodice; species Hermodice carunculata. Next base: position 749,656 of record CAXHWN010001079.1, on the reverse strand, counting down.
CAACCAAATACACATAATTTTAGTGGGTGTATCATTTCACCATTTTAAAAGACTCCTGAAAATATGAAGCCACGCCCCCTGAAACTTGGACCCATATTCTGGCCCCCAAACAATTTTTGTTATTTATATATGACCAAATCCATAATGCCACGCCCCGAATATAACTGACTAAGCCGCTTTTTTCATATTTTAAGGTTTCAAATCTACCCAAAGTCGATCATTTTCTACATGCCCACGTCACGTCTGACCACCACCCACATTCTTCACACACCAATGTGATTTGACGTTAAGGGGAGTAAATGAAAATTTCCCACAACCAAGTGACCACCATACCAAATAGTGAAATGGCTAATCCATTAGACTATATTCGTGAAACTGGCTTTGAAGACAAATTTATATCATTTTTTATCCCTTTGGTAACATTCCTTTAACCCGGCCGCCTGTCAATCATTGAACTTCCGGTTAGCAGGATAGCTTTGTAAACAGTGTGATGACCGCACACACAATGAGGCGATTGACGAATTTTCGAAACTATAAATGCAATATGCACGGATACGTTGATATCATTGTATTAGTCATCCAGAAAAGGTGGAGAGCATGATAAAAAGTGATAAAAAATTAAATTTGAACACATTAAAAGACGTGCGTTAGCGAGCTGTCATGTGGCTGCTATCGTATTTACAGCCAATCACAATGCGAATTAGTCATTTCTCCTAAACATTACCAAACCGGACTTGATAGGGCTTTCGGAATTAGGACCCGGCAAGCAAGGACGTTTTTGTGATAACTGAATCGTATAAATGTGTTTCAAACCATCGAATGTTAACTTTTTTAAATCTTTAACTTGATGTTGTAAGAGTTTTGACCTTCTTATGCAGGACTCGTTGGTGATAACATTCAAAGCGCGTATGTAAACAAAGCCCACCAGGAGCTCTTGACTCGCTTTGGAACACCCAGATGGCTGATAGATTTCCACACACACTCGAACAGGAAACGGCGACTGAATATTACTGGCGACACAGCGCATCCTCGGCCCTGGCTATACAGCAAGCATATCCCAATAAAAGGGGGACATGTGCACTGGGTATTTTCAAGCTTTCCCTTCCCCATGAAAGACCCTGCCATTGGGAGTACAACAACCCTTATGAATCGCCAAAGGCACTTGTTACTGTTAAAATATCCTGCGATAACATATTCACTTTTAAAAACGAGGTCACAAAATTCACATAAGATGCTTTGATATAATGTCATATTCTTCGACCTATTTCAGCATAATATATCCAGACACATTAGGAATATAATCACAGTTGCAAGGTGCCATTGCCAGCATTATATTGTTGACAGTTCTATTTTCAAACTTTTTTTTTTGCAAGGGTTCAAAGCTGGGCTGATGTTTCTCTTATTGTTTTTATTTCACATATAGTGCATCTTGATAAATGACACTAGATCTGTAGAATTTGTAGATGTGAATTTGTGTGGTTGACAATATTAGATAAACTATGCATATTGTTTTTTATTTCATTATCATATTGACTGATATTGCATCAGAAATGATGCCCTTCTATGAATGAAGTGTTTATACATGAAGCTTTGGTATACCATTGTTATGTGCATACCCACTGCAGACTTATTTACGGAGACACTTTAGCAATATAATTACAGATGCAAGGTGTTATTGCCAACATTGTCAATTTACACATGTTTTTAATTGCTTTTGACAAGCACTTCAAGTGAGCTGGGCTGATGTCACTCTCATTGTTTTCAGCATAATGCATATGGGTCTTCATAAATGATACTCAATGGGTAGAATTATGACATTTTGTTGCGGAAATTCGGATGCAAAGCAATTATTCCAGTATTATGGGAAAGTAAATGTATGTTATTTTTTTATTTCGATATATATGCACAATTAATCAATTCTTATGTGGGTGATATTAATCAATTCATGATAATTGTTGTTATTATACATATCCATGTGCATGCATGTACATATCTATCAGTAATTATAGTTACAAGGCAACACTGCCTGCAATTTGTTGAGAAATACATATTTTTTATACGTTTTTCAACATGGTGTTTAACAGGACGGATTTCATTATCATCATTCTTTTTATTGAGAGATTAGTTACAAGGCAAAACTGCCTGCAATTTATTGAGAAATACATATTTTATACGTTTTTCAACAGGGTGTCTAACAGGGCTGATTTCATTCTCATCATTCTTCTTATTGAGAGATTTTGGTGAAAAAACTGTAATATTTTATATGTACAAATTACATTATACACTTATATTATATAAATCAGATGAACGTAGTCATCTACTCACTTCAGTATAATTTATTGAAATACATGTTCATCAGTTGGTAAAATAATTACAGTTGCAAGGTGTAATCGCCAGCATCGTTGATAGGCATAGAGTTAAACTGATTACGATTAGGGCTCAGAGCTGGGCTGATGTCAATCTCACTTTGTTTATACAGGGTTGTGTATTTTAACAAATGTCAGTAGCTGCGTAGAAATTTACGCTTTTAGTGTACACCTTATGAGTGGTATATGATTTGTATGGATTTTATGACAGTATCATCATTACATACTGTTGTCTACCGGTTTCAGCCGACTTTTTGAGATTCATTAACAGTATATTACAGTTGCAAGGTGTCATTGCTAATATTGTCAATATGCATACTTCTAAAATGCTTTTGATGATGGTTTAGAGCCCATACATCTGCCATAAAATGCCTAATTCTGTCAGCGAAGATGCACAACTCACTATGGCTGACCCAAATACTACTGGCTGTTATTTCAAAACTAAACTTCCTTTTAAGGGGACTGTGGGATATATCTCACCATTAGTTGCGGTTGACCGTGGTCAACCACAGTTTGACTGCAGTCGACTGCGAACCCGCGGTCAGCAGAATACAAAGTTTTCATGGTCACTCCATGGTCGACTGCGGTCAAACTACTCTGCGGTCTGGGTCAAGGTTACTAGGCTGTCAATCACGGTCAGACCGTGGTCAACCATGAAAGACCGCAAAACCACGGTCACGAGGAAATCGCGGACACGTCTATAATATATTAAGCTAGATATGTGGAGACAGGTCACTTCAATAGATCAACATGTCTGTGTAAAGAAACAATCAGTGAATGTGAGTGTTCCTTATCAAATGTGTGGATCAGACCGAACAATTTGTTCAAGTAAAATAACCACATCCTTTGGAAAAAAAATAACAGAAAAAAAATCCCCCGGGGAAAAAATCATGCAGGGATACCTGCTAAACTTTGGTCGAAATTGTATGCATATGTAAGGTATGTGTAGCCAACATTCAATATAGATAGTGGGAACAAAAGGTACAAAAAAAAAAAAAAGAAAAAAGAAAAAGAAGAGTTTTCCATAAATTAAAGGCTTTAACTTATTTCATTTTGACTTGTTTGCTAACTTTGGCATAGCCTTGCAAACATGTAGCATTTAGTAATAGTTGGTTTTCAAAAGAAAATAAAAGCTGTAATGAGAATTCAGTGAGCCAGGCGGCAAGGACTGCCTGCAGACATATACTTTGTGTTTTCTTTTGTTTGCAAAACCAATTTCATATAGTGCCTGTGAACAAAGTTAAACTTGATCATGTCCATTGTGAAGAAGACCTTACTGCATAATATTTATTTATTTAAATATCTAGAAGTCCTGTATTTTCAATGGCATATACAGTGAAACATCATCATAACGACACTCAGATATCTGACATACTCAATATAATTACACAAATTTTCATAGGGCAAAGTTTATTTTCTTTGCTATTTGACTCATTTATCTGACATATTCAGTTATCCGACACATTTCTTAGGGAACAGATGGTGTCATTATAAAGAGTTTTCACTGTATGTAAACTCGTTTAAGTACAATTTTGTTGTTGTTCACCCTTGCTTGCAAGGGGATATTAACTAATGGCATTATGAGTAATATTGCAATGATATACAGCCATGAAAAATATGAAGGAATTAACAAAACCTGCAAACTCAAAGTTACAGTTTCTAAAACTAGGAGAGCCTCCCCTGTACATGTTGATTTTTATTTCTCTTAATACATTAAAACTGAGGTGCTTCAAGTAACAAGGACTGTCTGTGTAAGGATCGTGAGTATGTAGTGATGCGACGTCACTATAGAGTGTCAATGCCCCTCATGACTGAGTCTGTTATTAAGTTATCCCGTTAATGAAATAAAGGAATATTTCTTTTATTCATGTCTTCGTGTTGTGGACATTGCACAGATTATATTAATACAATAAAAAACTTGTGGATCATAATTATAAATATCTATATAAAGACCCGTAATTAATAGTTACTGCTTAAAAGTTCCAGTGAAATGCCTGAAGTGCAAAAACCGGAAAAATTAATAGATGCAAAAGTAAACAACCTACAATATTCTATTTCCTATCCTGAACCAATCAAAGTACATTGAGTGATTCAAACGCAGGTATAATACACGAAAGACAGTCATGCAACGATACAACATCAAATACCACTGGATACTATAACTGGTATGAAATGTTGAAAAAAATGAACATACAAGTAGTTCTGTACATGTTAAGAGATATGTAGTATTCTGTGGTATTAGTGTGTCATTTTGCCTCTATTGTGTTTTTGTTTATTAACCCTGTAACCGCCAAGCCTAGAATAATTCCACATGCCAAGAGAAATTAGAAAAAAAACCCACTTTTTTGAAATTCAGTAAATACAGTTTTATTTTAAATTCTTTGATACATAAATTATAATGATACAGACAATGTACGTGCAAATGCCCAGTTCATGTCTTTGTGTCAAAGTCTCCCCTCCCCATTCAAGCATAAAACATGGCACTATTTGTTGGAAATTGATCAAAAAGTCCATTATTCTTTTCTATGCTGCCAACTGGGGGGAAGGCATTTAGATTCCCTATTGTCAGACAATCTGACAAACTTGTCGTGCAGATCTGTAAAAAGTATTTGACCTACAGGCTACAGTCATGAATGTTTACATGAGTATTGACCACCATATCAAGATGTGCACATCTAGTTTTGCTTGTCCATGCATCTGTCGGGGATGCTGTTGACATAGTGAAAATAACCACTGCCCAATGTCAAACATGTGTGGCGCATATCTCAACCACTCTTTGACATCCAGTCATGAAAATGTATGTATAATGTTGTGCATGTGGTCTTGACCTATGTTTGGCAGGCTGTATATCCTTCCTGTTACATTCAGTAGAGTGCATAGTTGTCTGTTTAGGCCACACAACAGTGAATTTAAAATGGACTCAAGCTTTGTAATTTACATGTTATGTGGTGCAATGGACATTACAGTGGTACCTGCTCCAGAGACCACCTCTTGTGAAAGACCACATTAGTTTTTAAGACCGCCATTTCAAGACACTTGCCTTTAATTTCTTTGCTAGCTTACTTGCAGTGAAAGACCACCTGTTATATCTGACCACTTTTGTCTGGCATTAAGGGTGCTCTAATACAGCAGGTACCACTGTATTAATGAGCCAACCAAATTTTGGGGGAGTCATAAATTGCCAAAAATAGGGTTGCAAGTCAAAAACCCACCACACTGACCTTTTGTTGACAGAGCCCTAGTAGGGGCTTAGTCCCCTCACTTATATTGTGCACAAAGATTTAGACAGTCATATTAAATGTTTGGCAGCACAACTTCAACAATTTTCATCCATTTTTGGTCTCGCTTTGTATGATTTTGAATAAAAACAAAAGACCTTATTTTGCCATCAAAAAATGTCCACAGTTGTTTGGACTGCAGCCAGAGATGTAAAGATCTCCATGTTTTCCTGACAAAATGTTTTATGATCAGAACTGACACTTTTTAAAAACTGAATTGCATATGATACCAGACTTTAGGACTGATCATGAGATTAAGGGTGCCTGGGTAGGTACCTTCTCTGCAATGCTGAGATACCCAGATATTTGTGGTCCAAATTGAGGGTGTTTTTGACTTGAACTAAGTAAATAGCAGTGCCCATGCATACATTATACAAAATTGTTTTCCTGGACAAGGTTGATTATAGTGAAACCAAATAAACAGTAAACTTAATTTCTTATAAATAGATACATATAGATGTATACATTTTGTCTTTTTGCAGGTTGTGATCGTGCAGTTTGAGGACAACTTCCGACTTACCAGCTGGCTGTACAGTGCAGTCAACTGTTACTGGGTACATATTACAGTGAACGTGTGTGTGAAAAAGTGCATTTAAAGCAACATTTAAAGTGAATCTGGGAGAACTATCAACACTAGCTATTACTGAGAAACTATTCAACACTAGCCAATACTCAGAAACTATTACTGAGTCATTACTGAGAAACTAAAATACTCTGAGCACAATACTTAGCTACTGAATTAAAATGTCAAATAAAAAGGTACTGGAGCAAAGCAAGTGTGAAAAGACGAGAAGATGTTGCAAAGCAAGAAGAGTCTGCAAGAAAAAAGAGAAAAGTCAATCAGAAGACAAGTTCTGTATCTGGTACTACCAATGACTGTGCTTTCACAGTATGCGTCCAAGGCTCATTTTATCAAGGAGACCAAAGGTTTTCTGTTGATAGTCTTGGCAGATAGCGCACCTGCAATAAATTTGTATCTCTGTGTTGCCTATCCACGAAAGAAAGTTTTGCATCCAAAGATCTAGATTTTGTGCTTCAAGAAGGAGATAAACTCTACGTTTCAGTTGTTGATACATTGAAGAAGCAGGGCAAATTTACACACAACTACCTTGAATTGTGAGAATTATCTCAACAAGTACTACTTGAAGGATCAATATATAATATCACAATGTTAGATTCTACAATAGATGTTTTTAACATTGGCATTCTTGAACAAGAAGAGGTTGATAGATTGGGTACTAAGATAGAATCATCATTAGAAATGTCTCCAACTGCTCTTGTGTTACTAGGAGAATATGCACTATCTGTATTTGGAGATACAAGAGGACGGTTTGCTGTCTTTGACTCACATTCTCGAAATGCTGAAGGCTTCCCATGTGCTGATTGTACTAGCATTTTGTTGATTTGCAACACAATATCATTGGCATGAAACATGCAGCATAAGTCTTGAAATATTGCCAGTTATAGTTGAAAGCATCCAAAACAAGCCACCTGATTTGCAAGAATCACAGGTAGATAGTTCTGAAGCTATTGAGAAATATTTTACTGACCAGTTGAGAAAGACAGTAAACAGGAAATCATGTACAGAAACAGCAACAAGATTTTACAGTAATATGCAAGAGAAATCACGGGAAAATCTTACAGAGTCATGTAATGCTAGGCAATCATACTTGAGAGAGGACAAAAGAAAACAGCTAAAAGATGAAGGATTCAGACTAAAAGAGTGACAAACAGAAACAGCAAAGAAACAAAAAATGAGAAGGAAGGAACAATTCAAAAGGCAAGAAATGTTCAAAAGCAAGAAGTGGGGAAAGATGAACAGTTCAGAGTCAACGAAAGAGAAAGGGAAAAGTCCAAGAAACGAGAAATAAGAAAGGATGAAGAGTTTAGGCTCAAGGACCAACAAATGGAAAAGTCCAAGAAACGAGAAGTAAGAAAGGAGGAAGAGTTTAGATATGACGATCCGATGAAGTGTGCAGATATCCTTGCAAATCAAAATATATGATTATTTCTACAATAGATGTTTTTAACATTGGCATTCTTGAACAAGAAGAGGTTGATAGATTGGGTACTAAGATAGAATCATCATTAGAAATGTCTCCAACTGCTCTTGTGTTACTAGGAGAATATGCACTATCTGTATTTGGAGATACAAGAGGACGGTTTGCTGTCTTTGACTCACATTCTCGAAATGCTGAAGGCTTCCCATGTGCTGATTGTACTAGCATTTTGTTGATTTGCAACACAATATCATTGGCATGAAACATGCAGCATAAGTCTTGAAATATTGCCAGTTATAGTTGAAAGCATCCAAAACAAGCCACCTGATTTGCAAGAATCACAGGTAGATAGTTCTGAAGCTATTGAGAAATATTTTACTGACCAGTTGAGAAAGACAGTAAACAGGAAATCATGTACAGAAACAGCAACAAGATTTTACAGTAATATGCAAGAGAAATCACGGGAAAATCTTACAGAGTCATGTAATGCTAGGCAATCATACTTGAGAGAGGACAAAAGAAAACAGCTAAAAGATGAAGGATTCAGACTAAAAGAGTGACAAACAGAAACAGCAAAGAAACAAAAAATGAGAAGGAAGGAACAATTCAAAAGGCAAGAAATGTTCAAAAGCAAGAAGTGGGGAAAGATGAACAGTTCAGAGTCAACGAAAGAGAAAGGGAAAAGTCCAAGAAACGAGAAATAAGAAAGGATGAAGAGTTTAGGCTCAAGGACCAACAAATGGAAAAGTCCAAGAAACGAGAAGTAAGAAAGGAGGAAGAGTTTAGATATGACGATCCGATGAAGTGTGCAGATATCCTTGCAAATCAAAATATATGATTATTTGGACCCCTTAAAAGAATGTACTTAACATACCTTCTTTGCATGTATTCTCGATATTGAACCTTTGCACTCAATGCCCAGAAACAGGAAATAAAAGCAATTCTCCCAAAACATAGTTTCAGTCAGTAACAGTCTTTTTCATTTTAGTTGTGCTTGTTTCGATCAAGAGAACATATAGCATTTCTCTCCTAGATTTTTAATCTTTCGAACGACTACAGTATACAGGAAACGTAGGGCAAGAGTGAAAGACCAATCGAACAATCTTGAAAATTAAGTTTCAAACAAGACTTCCATTATACTTTATGATTTAATTTTTTCAAACACATTCAGACAGCGCAAAGGAAAACTCAGCCTCCACCAAGGACACCCTGCTCAGTTGAGCCAATGACAGCCAACCCAGCTGATCATGACCAACAATCAACCTGCTCTGATCAGCTGCAACTGAAGACATCTAAGCCTGATGCCCCAAAGGTAACTCAAATGAGGAAAGAAAAGGGTGATGCTTATTCCAATGGAGCAGACAGACAGGGAATCTCTTGAGTAGTTAAGACAGCTAAGTTTAACTTCAACAATGTCACTTTTGCACCATAAATATATATTTTTATGTTATTTATTTATGACAAAACAATTTGTATTTTGTCCAGGTTTAACTGTGTTTTGTTGTTGGAAGATTTCAGTTCTCTTAGCATCTTGAATTCTTACTCAAGAATACAGCAACTTTGACATAGATATATGTGTATAACCTTTCTATTCCCAGCACCTTGTGTGATTATAGCTGTACACCTCCAGGAAGCATGATGATATTGTGGGCACAAAATTCAAGCTTACATTTTGTTGATTGCTGTAAATAAACAGCGAATTTGACTCAGCTTCTTATCACGTAAAAAATAATATAAACCTAGTCATTCGTTTGATCATATGTTCCGCCAAAAGAGAGTCTAATGTTGGTGTCTAGCATACATGTACGTCTGGTAATTTACATACTTAAGCAACATTTTATGTGACAAATTGGTAGTTACACCAGCCTGGTGGGTTTCAACCAAGGAGCCATGTGAATTTGTAATTGGAATTAAACAGGTCTGACATACAGCATCCGTGCATATAATATCCAAGGTTCACTTCCATATTTATAGGAACAAAGGGAATAAGTTTGTTGGTTTAGCTACTGTAAAACACAAAGGTGTAGCCAACGTTTATTATTGAAGTATTCAGGATAAAATTATTTATATCAGTTATGTCAGATTTGACATACACATATATTATTTGGTGGTATGTACAGTTTGTATTGACATTTGGCTTCCTCCACACTAATGGGCCACTTTATACGAGTTGCAATGGAGTGCCATTCAAACCTTGATATTTTTATATATAGCTATATATTGTGCAAAGAAATGGTGGTGTTGCATACATTGTGTCCTGTAGACATAAAATAAATAACTTTGGCCATTTATATGAAGTCGTTGTTATTTTTTGTGAGTTGTTAAGCCTTCATTCAAACAGCCAAGTCCACAACTTGCCGTAACATGGGAAATGCAGGTATTTTAACAAGCTCTTTGTTTGGCTTGAATTGACGTTTCCCCGACTTTTTTGTATTGTGCAGGGAATAAATCAACTCCTTTGTTTAATACATATGAAAATAGATAAAAAAAACGGAAGAAAATGTGTTTTTTGACCTTTTTGTGGGGGAATGATGCCATGTAACGCTGTCTGTCAAGATGGGGGGATACCTTCAAAACGGTAAATCTATCTATATATTGTTTCAATCGACGCACATTGGAGCTTATTTTGACATGGGCAAGTCAATGAAAGGCCGGGTGCGGCATATTTGAATATGTGAAGAACATATGTAAAATTAAAGCATTTTCATATTGCTTCTCTATATGTCTGTCAACTTGTTACGGGCCGTTTTGCCGTGTAAAAATCGTAACCTTGCCAGAAGTTTTCCACGACGTGATATGAACACGTGTCAGAATGAAACTGGTTGCCATGACAATATGACGTCACCAAAATTTGAACCGAGACTGCAGAAGCATGGCGGAGAAAGTGAAAACACGTGGATCTGTCAAGGTAGGTCATGCATGTTACGGGCGTGTACAAGGCCTAAAAGTTATTCTATTGATTGATGTATGTAATAAAGACAACAGTATCTGTGCAAATAATAATCACGAAATAAAAATCTATCAATTGAACGAAAAAACTCGGCGTGTGCATCCATGAAAGTCCATTTGGGGCAGGATTTGGAAGACGCGTAACATTTTGACGGACCACACCATGACGGATATAACAACTGACAGAAAATAGATGATGAGTGGTAACTGTTTGACAGAAAATAGATAATGGATAGTAACCGTTTGACAGAGTTAAAGTGCTTTTAGGCAAAATAATTGTTTATTTTAAAGGCTTCAAAGATAAAGAACCGGCAGTCAACCATAATCAACAAATAAACACACAATTCCGTGTGCAGCAATTCGTGTTTTGCATGATTCGTTCGAAATATACAGATAATAGTGATGGCCGTAATTTCTGACAGAAATGACATGAGGGAAAGTAACAAATGGACAGAAATTACGTATTTTGCTTCGTTTTGCAAATTCTATTGGATTTGGCATGTGGCCAAGGTCTGATTTTAAAAGTTAAGTGCTGAATTTCGTTGACTCACAAATTAAATCTTTCGTGGTAATTATTCCCTTTCTTGATTGACGAGGAGACTCAGATGGCCATAACAGTTGGACAGACATTAATGTGATGTAATGATGGTAGGCAACAGATTGACAGACATTTTGATCAATATTTGTTGCTTTTCATTTCATATAAATTCACTTAATGTCTGTATCATGAAAAATAGAAAACACACCAACTTTTTGTGCATTAAACAAACAAATCTTAAAAACCTGATGTGTTGTAAAAGCTATTTTTAGGTGAAGATAATGATGGGCATAACAGATTGACAGATACTCATGTGATGTACATAACAGATTGACTGACATTTCAGTGATGGATATATCAGTTTGACAGATGTTTTCTTCATTTTGGTGAAATTAAATTTTTGCTGTTTGTGTCACATGAACTGAAAGATACAGATCAATAGCTCTTACTATTTACATTAATTTAAACAGTTTTCACTGTGCTAGAATGAATATATATAAATTCTACACAAGAAAACAATGATGAACATAACAAATTGACAGATGTTTTATGTCCAGTAGTAACTGTTTGACAGACAATTTCCCTTTGCATCAAACTTTTTCTTTTAAGGTTTGCATCACATTGAATGTTACACAATTTTAACTGATAATGGAACATTTTGTGCATCCTTAACAATTTCCAGAAACATAATTTAAATATACAAGATTAATTAGATGATCTTCCAGCCACATAATGATGGACATAACAAATTGACTGACTTTTATTGTAATGGAGTACAGGTTGACAGGCATGAATATTTTTTATTTTAAAAGACTTGAAATTAACTTGTTCTCTTTCCATCCCTCTGGAACAGTCCTTCAAACATGTGTGACTGTCTATGTTTTTATGTAACCCAATGAAAATAAAGGTGTGGTTTTAATATTCTCTGTATGTAACCTTGAAAAAGACCTGGTCCACCTCTTGGGTGGACTTGTGTGGGGGTGTGGCCCTGTGGGTCAACTCAGTAGTAAAATACGCTGGGACAAATGAGTGTATTAAGGTAATCAGTTTGGAAAATACATTGTTCCTTGAAGAATTTTATACCAATGCATGTATGTTGTGTCTTAAGTATTGATGAAGAAATAAAAGACTGTGATATTGACTGTTTTGGTCTTGGTTGGGTTTTTATTTTTTGAACAAAGATTTTTAAAAAACATGGTCACTTGGGTAAGTGAGATACATGTGGTGACCCACCAACTTGGATTCATTTGGGTACAAGAATAAGATGAAATAATTGTTTTGTGAAGCAGTACAGTCGTAACTTGATAGAGATATAAATTCTATGTTGGAATTTAACAAAATAAACTGAAATATACAGTTCATCAACAACTACACATGTATAGAGCACATGTATGCAAACACTATGAATAAGATCATGTTGCTAGTACAGGCAACCCGTACCCCCAAAAAGGAAATGCATGTAATTTTATTGATTAATCCGTGCATATACAAGGTAATGAGGATATTCATTTGGCTGGTGACACATAGTGAATTTCAGCTGACTTTCAGTACACTATCAGTGATGTTGCTCTGGGTCCACCATCTATCTATCCACCCACAACCCTCATTTTTTACTTCTCCAAAACTGTCAGAGATTTCCTTCAAACTTGGTTCCAATCTTTCTGAAGCACACTTCTGGTCACTTCCAAAATTTTTACAATGGCCACTCTCTGTTATTTTGTTTGTTTGTTTATTTTTTGGGGGGTTGGGGGGGGGAGGAGGCAAATATTAAATCTTCTCCAAATGACTCATTCAGCTGCTTGGAAATCAAGGACCACCTCTTGGTACCTCAAGTTATGAATTAGTTCATCAGAAGTTATAAAAGTAAATCAAGTCAGCTGAGGTTATGTGGTGGTTAGGCATCCTTCGTCCGTTGTCCATCCTCCATCGTCTGTTGACACCCACTCTTTACATTTTCGACTTCTTGGGAACCATCAGCCAGGTTCACTTCGGACTTGGTCACAATGTACCCAGGGTGGGTCTTGACCAAGTTTGTTCAAATGGTCACACTCCAGTGATTTTTTGGATTTTTCATTAATTTCTGATGCTGAGAGCTTAATTGTTCAACAAGTGGCACTTATTTTTCAGATATTTTGTACATAAAAAGTGCTTTTGCTTTTTTTACTTCTCCAAAACCGTCGCCCAGATTATGCTAAAACTTGGTTGAAATGTTTATTGTACAAGGGAGTCTCTGATTTTTAATGAATTTCTCTATTTGGGTACATATAGGTTAATCCATCCTGTCTGATTGATTAACTATGTAAGTGAATGAAGATTGCAATGGTAATTCATGATTTCAAAGTTCTTGAACAAAACTGCCAACCAGATCCACTTCAAACTTGGCGAGGACGTATCTTGGATGGGTATCTACTAAGCTTGTTCAAATTGTCATGCTCCAGTAGTTTGTGACTTTTTTTGTGATTTTTTTTGGCCAAATCTAAAAAATAAATCTTCTTGAAAACCACCTGGACAATTGATTCGAAATTGCATAGGAACACTTGAGGGCATAACAGTAGGAGGTGAACAGTGTATGGATGACATTGACCACATTCTCAAGGTAACATGATCACTTGGGTGTATTTAACTCTGCAGATGATAACTGGAGAACTGTTTCAGCCAGGACTTTTTTGCTTTACATGGTTATGATTCTCTTTGAGGGCCATACTCAGACTGTACATGAGTGACCTTGACCTCATCCCCCAGGTCACAGGATAACTGACAAGAAGTTTACAGTTCACTTGATAACTTGAGATCTGTTTTGAGTTAGGACCTTGATGTTGTACCTGTGTGTTAATGTTTCTCTATGAGGGTCATGCTTGGTTAGCACATGAGTGACCTTGACTTATAATCAATAGACTTTTGAAACAGAAATTCACATTTTTGATGTCTACTTGAAAATGCATGGTTTTCTTATTGTGCTTTTCAGATGCCTGTTGTGCAGCTCAGGAGCTCAGCAGAACAGAACAAAAAAGCTGCCGAAGCATCAAGACGTTACAGAGAAAGGAAACAGGGTGATCCTGAATACAAGAAAAAAGAAAAGGAAAGAAAGAAAAGACAGAAAGAGAAAGCCAAATCTCAGCCAAAATCACAGGAACAGCTAGAACGAGAGAGAATGCTAAGCAGGATTAGAATGAGAAGATACAGAGAAAGAAAAAAGTCCAAGAAGTTAGACAATGATGGGCAGCAGACAGAAAAAGTGAAGAAAGCACTGACACGTCGTCAACATGAAAAGTTGAAAGAATATAATAGAATGAAAAAGCGTGAGTCTCGAGAAAAACAATCAGCCCAAAAGAAAAGACGTATTAGAGAGAAAGATCGCATTGCAAAGCAGAAGAAAAGAGCTGCCAAGCATCCTGACTCAAGCATTGCATTTTCACCAGAGGTTGCACCAGTGTCTGCTACTGTGGACATGGCACCGGAAAATCCACCAGTGACAGTCCCTCCAGATACAGCACCAGAAGCTCTACCAGTATCTGCTACATGTTCTTCACATACAGAGCCAGATGCTCCAGCAGCAAGTACTGGCATATCTACAACAGCCATCCGACAGGCAGCATACCGTATAAGGAAAAAAATGCCCAAAACTCCTCATGCACATGCAAGTGTCATAAGCCATATGATTAAAAATGCTACTCCACACAAAGCCAAATCTTTGGAAAATCTTGGGATTACAAAGAGCCCTCTTAAGGTGAAAAGACAGTTGAACATGTTAAAGGGGTCATTGAAAAAAACTGTGAACCAAGTTAAGTTCATGTCTGCAAAGCAACGAAGACCAATTCAAAGAGTGCTTGCGTACTCATTCCAGTCATGCAAACGGGGCTATAAGCGAATCTCTTCTGAGATTGGGCTGAATTATAAGTTCATGAGAAAATATGCCACAGATGTATCCAACATACTGAAGCCATCCAAAAGAAGAGATGCACTGTCACAGGATACAGTTCGTTCAGTCACAGATCACTTCAGGTCACCAGTCCATGCAAACTTTATACCAGATAAAAAGTCTGTAAGTGTGAAAACACTGGAACCCTCTTGTGTTTTGACTCAACCAGTGAAAGAGGTATACAAATCTTTCTTGACTGAACACCCTGAATGCAAAGTCTCACTTCCCAAGTTTCACAAACTACGGCCAAAAATTGTTAAGACCACTCATGCACAAAAACTGTACCAATGCTTGTGCATTTATTGCCAGAATCCAAAACTTAAATTGGAAAAACTGAATTCCCTATGTGAGAAAAACAACAAATCAGAATGCAAGATAGCCACAAAGGACAAATTGGTTGAGCTGACCATGTGTCCCAAAGAAGGAGGCCATTTTCACATGGAATGCTTGCAAAGAAAATGTAAGCACTGTGGACCACATCAGTTAGAGAGTCATGTTAAAGATCTTCTGGATGCTGCAGGTCACCAAGCTACATCATGGAGGGAGTGGACCACAAAAAAAATGGACAGGCCTGGTAAAATGCCACTGAACCAGAAAGTGCTAAGTTCTAAAGAGGGCACTGTTGAAGAACTTGTAACAGAACTCTGCAAGGATGTAGAGGATCTGGGATACCATTTATTTGTTGCCCAAAATCAGAAGCAGGTATTTCAGACCTTATGCAAAGTGGTGCCATCATCGGCAGTCGTTCTGCATATGGACTACTCAGAAAATTATTCTACATTTTACCAACGCGAAGTTGGAACAGCCCACTGGGTAAAAAACCAAATCACTCTTCACCCTGTTGTGTGTTTTTACAATTGCAATACATGCGATCAGTCCAAGCCAGTCATGGACACTCTGATCTTTCTCAGTGATGATACTTGTCATGACAATCATGCAGTGCAGTGCTTTGTTGAGAAGACCGTAGAATTTCTCAAACAAGAGCGGAATCTTGCAGTCAATCGTTTGTTTGAATTCACAGATGGATGTGCAGCCCAGTACAAGTCCCGTGGGCCCTTTTGCGACCTAACTTATGGAGCACTTGACTTTATTGGAATTACTAGGGAGCGTCATTATTTTGCTTCATGTCATGGAAAAGGGCCTTGCGATGGAGCTGGTGGTGTTATCAAAACTGCCACTCGAAATGCAGTCATTAGAGGACGAGCAATCATCAGTACTGCCAAGGAAATGCATGTCTACCTCAAGCAAAATCTAACCAGAGGCAAGACTGTAGATGGGACAAACAACTGCAACCATAGCAGACGTGAATTTTTTTGATTGAAAACACAAACCGTGATCGACCTGGACGTGTGGTGAAGAGCTCCCTGATTGGGACCAGAAAACTCCATTGTGTCAAAGGTGTGTCACCAGGTGTGCTTTTGACACGCAGTTTTAGCTGTGCATGTGAATTTTGCATTGACAACAAAGGTGAACTATGTCGGAATGAGTTTGCAGACCCCTGGCATGAGCAAAAGCTCAATCTTAGTATTCCACCACAGCTCACAGATGGGACACCAGTGCCTGTGAATGGTACTGAGGAGAGCACAGAGGCAAGCCACGCAAGCACTGGCATTGCAGAGGAAGTACTTCAGCCTGATGAGTAAGTTAACAATATGCAAAAATTCCTTCCCCTCATTATTGATCTTATAAAATTCCAAACAGATGTCAAAAAATGTTGACTTTGTGTGGAGTATGGTGTGCAACTGGTGATGTGGACTTCCTGTATTTTTGCGATCAAAATAATAACCATGATTAACAGAATACGGACCTGTTGCTGAATTAAAGAAATATTTGATCAATAGTGTAAATTTCAACAAAATTTCTACATGTAAGTGTGCTGCACACACACACACACAATCACACGATCAACCGCCTTATAATGTGTGTGTCTACTGTATTGACAAATTTTGAATCAAAGTTTAAAACTTAAATTTTATTAAAAATGTACTTCCATTGTAGCTTATATTCAAAGAAAATAATGAGTTGGAACAATACAGTGATCCATGTCTCCGCAGATTTTAATCATGATTAGACTGCTCCCTGTCTGGAGTCACCATGCACTTCAAGACTCCTGTACCACATAACTAAAGTCTGCAGATTTTCTTTGCTATATATTTTATAGGTCTGAGAATGAGTGTGAAGAACTGGCGTCAACTATTCTCAACCTGGAACTTCCTGCCAATAACCTGGACTCTATAGACCTCACAGATATTTTTCAGTCTGTGCTGGGTACTACCATTTTACCAGAGAATGGGCATCCGCATATACTCTTCTCCGGAGATGATCCTTCTAATCAGGCCACCACAACTCCGTCATCTGGGCATGAAGCCACCCACCAGCAACATGAAGCAGCAGCCACCTACCAGCAGGGAGCAGCAACCACTTGCCCGCAGGCAGCAGCAACCACTTGCCCACAGGCAGCAGCAACCACTGGGCCGCAGGGAGTGATAACCACTTGCCCTCAGGAAGTGACAGCCACTCACCAGCAGCATGAGACAGCAGCCACCTACCAGCAGGCAGCAGCAACCACTTGCCCGCAGGCAGCAGCAACCACTTGCCCACAAGCAGCAGCAACCACTTGCCCGCAGGCAGCAGCAACCACTTGCCCGCAGGAAGTGACAACCACTGGGCCCCAGGGAGTGATAACCACTTTCCCCTCAGGAAGTGATTTACTCTTGCCCCCAGAAAGTGACAGCCACTCACCAGCAGCATGAAACGGCAGCCACCTACCAGCAGGGAACAGCGACCACTTGCCTGCAGGCAGCAGCAACCACTTGTCCCCAGAAAGTGACAGCCACTCACCAGCAGCATGAAACGGCAGCCACCTACCAGCAGGGAACAGCGACCACTCGCCTGCAGGCAGCAGCAACCATTTGCCCTCAGGAAGTGACAGCCACTCACCAGCAGCATGAAGCATCAGCCACCTACCAGCAGGCAGCATCAACCACTTGCCCGCAGGCAGCATAGACCTCTTGCCCTCAGGAAGTGATAACCACTGGCCCCCAGGAAGTGACAGCCACTCACCAGCAACAGGATGCATCAGGCACCTACTAGCAGGGAGCAGCAACCACTGACAGGCAGGAAGTGACAGCCATTCACCAGCCAGAAGTGATAGTCCCTCACCAGCAGCATAAAGCAGCAGCCAGTCAGCAGATTGATCGGAATATTTCTCAGTAAGTATTAGTTTGTCACAATATACATTCATGTATACAGTAGAATCTCTTGCATTTGCGACCATCCAAGGAAAAATACCAAAAGGGAAAACAATCTTTAAAGGGAATTGGTCTTTTTATGGAATACAAAATACAAATGTGACTGTGAGAAGACAGAACTTGTACAGAGAAGTTATCTTACTTTTGAGAGTCGTTAATGCAGTAGATTCTACTGAATACATATATGTTTGTATTGATCTTTTCATTTTATTTGCATTACAGCTTGATCCACTAAATGATGTCTTTCCCAAGTGGTGCTAGGAGCCTCGATATGAAAATTTTACACTCTACCATATTTTTGTCCAGCCACCATCTGCAGAGAAGGTTATGTTGAAGTCATGATTAGGCCAAATTGTTTGATCTTATCTTTTATTAATACCAATTTTCTTCAGGTATGCTGTCGGGACATACATAAGTGTGCGCCATGGTCAAGATGTTATACCTGCAGTTGTAAGTTAACCCAAATGGTGATGTGAATTAAATTTGAGTCAGTCATTTCGATTTCAAAAGGTTATTTCTGTTACATTTTAAAATAAATTTGTTTTATTTTGTCTTTGTTCATTTGCCTGTTGGCAATAGTAGCAGTCTTTATTGACCGTGGGTCCAAACTGAATATCAGGTACGTATACAGTGCTCCCTCTTTATAACGCTGGTGTTGGGGTCCACAGGGTATGCCGTGTTATAGCTAAGTCGCCTTATAACAGAGGGACTTTTACCAAGAAATAATGGGAAAACTATTTCAGTGGGAGCCATGGTATCTCCCGTGTTATATCAGAAAATGCCTTGTAATGAAGGGGTATTATAAAGAGGGAGTACTGTATTGTGTTGCTGAAAGACATTTTATATTTCAGAGTTCATAATTGTACAGACTGTTTACTAACACAAGTTGGTTGATGCAAATTATTTTCATTTTGTTTCATAACATGGATGTTTGCATATTACAGCCCCATTCTGCATTTTGCACTTTGCAATAAAGTCCAGAGTTTCAGTTTAAGACATCTGTGGGAAAGAATTGATTATTTGCAGTACATGTGTATCTGGTCAGCTAAAGGGTGTTAGCCTTTATCTTAAATATCTTTAACAAATATTTGATGTATGAATTTAAGATCTTTTAATTCGTTGTTAAAAACATCCACTTGTCCACAAAGCAGGGCTTTTTTTCCTGGAAATTGAATTACACTGCAAAAAAAAAAAAAGAAGGAAAAGTCTGCAGCCAAAACAATTTGTTGGAAAATATATTGTCTTTTCTCGGACAAGCCTTTCTTCTATTAAGTACTGCATTGTCCATGTGACAAAAAACCATTCTAGATTTACAGGCACTTAATTCATTGCATTGAATACTAAGTGTGTCCATGTGTTTAAATAAGAAAACTCTTTGGTGAAGTCCATAATCCATGACTGGACCTCCAAGAAGCCTATCTACCACATGTATCACCTTTCCCTGCTGTAGCAACAGTTGTTGATCACTATTGGCTCACAAATGACCCCTGTATGCTTGCATGTTGTTGGTCCAGCTGTGAACACTTGCCTCTACTCGAAGATATTTCAACGCAATTCAGTAAGGATGTCCACTGTTTTAAACAATACCTGGTCCTGCTGTCATAGAAGCACCACTTGTGGTTTTCTAACAGAGACCTGCATCTTGTGTCTATTTGTCAGAAGAGATGCGTTCAATAACTAGCTCCAAGTCTGCTTGCATGTTATGAGTGCTACGACAATTTTTCCGGACAAATTACATCTGAAATGTTTTCTAAGTTAAACATTTTAAGCAGGTCATTGATATCTTTTGTAATTTTCATTTTAGGTTTTTGACTGGCCATGGGTACTCTTCTACCAAGAAACACACCATAAGCTGTGGACAGAATGTAGGACAAGCCATACTATTTGTGCTGCAGATGTTGTTAGTGTCCTGGATGCACCGGACATTGTGGCCAGAGGGCGCCGTGTGTACTACAGATTCATGGGTGAGATTTTGTAGCATCACTAAAGGATATATGTCTGCTAACTGATGGCTTGAAATGCATTGCATTACCCATAACACCCATTTGGCTCGACAAGAATTCAATAAAAATTACCATGTTGAATTATGTTGCAACCTTGCTAGTTATAACCCTCAGCACATAAATTAACTGCTGGAGGTATTGTTATCTTCTATGTGGTCCAGACATTTTCAATAATTATCTTAAATGTGTAATTATGCAAATTTTTGTTTTGCATATTCTTCAGTGAAACTGGTAATTATCTTTGCCTTGAACAAATATTATGGTTTTACTTTCAGATGAAGGACTATGGATGCAGAAAGCTCTGACAGTTAGTATTACATGTACCTATGTACATGTTCAATGCAAGAACTGCATGGCACAATTTCACTGGTATCATGTATTTTGAGGTAATCATCTTGCACCAGTGCAGTAAAAACTATTGATAAAATTGTAAATCTGAAATTGTGCCTTGAATTTCATAATTTAAATACATTTTGTACAAGGCAGTCATGCCATAATTTGTTCTTTCTGCTTTGTGTATTTACAGACTTGTGACAGGCATGTAAGCACAGCAGCAACCTATCAAAGAGTGGGTGGGTTGGGTACTACACAATGCCAAGAAAACTCATCCGGCCCCATGGGTACACTATTGGAGTATTAACTATGCTGTAGCTCAAGAAAAAGGAAATAAATATCATAATCGTTGCAAACTTTTTTTAATTGTCTTGTTTACACATGTCAACACAGGGCTCACCAATTCTTTTTCTGTTGTTTTTTTCAAATGACAACCTGGCCATGTTTTGCTTTGTCCTTACTGCAACTCATTGGGTTGCTGTCAATTTTTTTATTGCTCCTGCTTTCAAATTTTAACATATCCTGACTGGAAATTTCTCTTGTTCCAGGCAATGTGGACATATGAATTGGTGAGCCTGTAACAATATGCTGGACATTGCAATCACTATTGGTTATCTTTATCAGCAAATAAAGGTGAACTGTTCTTACATATATCTTGGTAAGCTCTGAATATAATATAATTTTGATAAAATTGTCCCAAATACAGCTTGAAAGATGATTTTCAAAGTCTCTTTACATATAACTTTTTGTTTTCTTTCCTTTTTTTTAAACTCCCACAATAATTTTATAAATTTTCAGGTTACACTGTCTATGAATTTGAAATCTTGCAAGTTTATTATCTGATTGTAAGCATACAATTTATAACTGCTGATAAAGATAACTGATATTGTTGAAACATACAAAAGATTTTGCAGTAATTGGAAAGTTTTGTTGTGAATGAAAACATCAGTTTATGCCAATTCTCCTCTGCTCTGAATCATTGTTCTAAAAATGGTGAAGTTTCTCATAAAGTCATAAATTACAAATTGGATAAGTTCCCATGTCTAGCAATTTCAATCTTGCTTAACAGATTAGGTAACTCTCTTCCAATATTATAGGCCAAGACTGACATGGTGTTTCAGTTTGACTTACCTGATCAGCTAGCCCCCCTCACACTTTTTACGGACTTGGGACCGTCCTGGTTATGGCTTATGCATGTTTCAGGACACCGTAGTGTTCATGCTTGAACATGCACATACCTATTTATTTCTAAAGTCTGTCCAAATTGAATACTCTCTTTTTTCTAAAAATTCAGACATCAAGGGATCAATGTAATTTATGAAAAATAATTTACTGACTAAGTTCTACAAGCTGAAAGAGACCAAAAGCAGTTGACAAATTAAGCATGAGTTGGTGTATATATTAGAGAAAGGTGCAGTAAACATCATACAATACTACACACTACAGGAATGTAGATAGATTCATGCATAGCCGACAACTACGGTGGGTTAGGGCTCTTAAGGGTATGCAGGTGATCATGCAGGCAATTTCGAGGCATTTGCTCTACTTGCAACATGGGCTATTTTAGGGAATACCTGAAAAACAAAAGCAGATAGCCTAGATATAACGGTGCTAAAGTAATATCAACAGTGTTTATTTTCCTTTTATACAGTACTGTAAAATTGATGAGCAGCTTTGAGTAGAAATATAGTCTCACTTTTGGGAAAATTTCATATTGCACCCATTTAGCCATGGTTAATTGTTAAGAGTAACTGACAAGATTACCCAGTGAGGAATATAAAATAGACTTTCAGAAGTTGATAGTAATACAGCACATAACATTAATTTTGCACCAAAAAGCACAGGGTGACGCCTGTCAGTCACAGAGGACCCAGAGGCACATCACTGCCACAGATAGGACTACACGCCCTGGAAGGGAGATTGAAGTTTACAAATTATTTATGCCAGACTCTTATTTTAAGGCTCTTCCACTTTGTGAGGCAGATATAAGAAGAAATTACCATTTTCCTGTATTCTCTATTTCCAAAAATACTATATATCTCGCTTGCCTGCAGTGGCATCTACCTATATCGTGCCAGGCGAGGTTAGGATTACCAAGGCAACCAGGCATGCAGTTTTGGCAGGAAATTAATGTGCAAGTCTAATATTAGCCATGTTCACGTCAGTATTTCTATTAAAGATATTAATACTATCAACTACAAAGCTGGAGAGAAAACAGTACACTGCATGGAAACCACAATTCTTTACAGAAAAGAAGCTGAAAATCTTGGGACACCTAAATCTTCAAAAGTGTTCCTGGCAGACCCCCTTCCCCCAATGCTTTTCCTCCCCACCAACGGTGGTGGGGGTGGGGGTGGATCTCCTGTACCCTCCCTGCCCCCTCCCTGTGCTGGTAATTCTTTGGCATTACTTCTTGCTCATTCCAAGTATTGGTACCAAAAAAGTTTGTTAAATGTGTCTGTCAAAAAAAAAGTCCATCGTGGCCAGCCTGTCAATGTTATGTCCATCATTTTTTTCCTATAAAATCCCAATTTATAGCCAAATTCTTGTTCATTTCTTATTTGTGTACCAAATGAAACCTATTTCTTCTTTTTTTTTCACTGTATTGTTGGCTCATACATGAAACAGTCTTTTGATTTTCCCAAACTATGAAAGGTTTGTTCACTGGTGCTGGGGCTCCAACATAGTCTCCCAGTATAAGGCAAAACAAAGCTCCATGTAGCTAAAAATTCTGTTAAATGTTCAAGATCAGCTTGATACGTGACTAAACTGAGCTGTTACATGTATGATAGCCACTATAATCCATTTCACTAAAAAAAAGAACACAGTTATACCCTGTCTGTCAAGTGTTACAGTCCATCGTTTCTCTAATTTAAATATGCTAATTAATTCATTAATATTGAACCAACTATCCTCTCACTTCAGCAGAGGAATGATGTTCCCCCTAAAGCTTTAACTCAAATTGTAATTTTGTTCCAACTGCGTAATTTATTTTGGACCTGTCCTGTTACACTAAAGAGGCCCATTAGTGTAGAGTGAGCCATTTGACAAAAAAAGACGTAAGGAAGAACTGTCGCTGTGTACCATATGAATGGAAAGTTATCATAGGTTCTTATTTTTCTGAGCAGTGCCTTCTAGAAGGAAAGTGGGATTTTCCCAAGACTGTATTGTAGCTTGCAAACGTGTCTGGAACTGCCATTTTTTTTTCAGATCAGCAATTTGGGGATGGGATTTTTTTTATTTTAATTTGGTGAGATTATTGCTCAGGAAAACTTGTACTTGTGTAGTTGCAGGAACTGCCTGTACAACCCACAAGTTGTAGCACTGGAATTGCAACTTGCACAGGGGTAAGTAAAGTTTCCATGTAAACAATTAATCAAGTTTAATTATAGTGAAAGGGAAATGCCAATGAATTAATTGCACAGGATGTGAACACACATGTTCAATTGGGTGTGGTAACAGCTTGGGTGAAGCATTTGTTAAACTGGACTGATGACCAAGTTACTACATTTTGGGATATGTGATTTTGAAGTAAGTGAACATTTTGAAACTATTTGTAATTAAGATGGTCACATTTACCTGAAGTGCAAATTCATCGGCTTTAAAATGTCTAATGTTATGTTTTTGTAGCTCAAAAGGAAGGAGCTGGGGAGCAGCTGTTGTCTGGGGTGTATAGCCAAGAGACTGCAAAAGGGCAAAAAGGTAAACAAAAGCTTGGAAGATAAAACTCTAGCTGCAACAACTTATTTTATAGATTAACATATTATTAATACTGTATGTTGACTATTCCTTCTGGGGTGCACAATGTCACTGCTAAGGCTTTACCTTGCTTGTTTACCATCATTCAGATTCTATCTGTGTATATGTTTGTGTAAAAAATGGAAAAAAAAAGAAAGAAAAAGAATGTAAAAGCAAGATATCCCTGTTAATACAGGAAGACAATCACATTTGCATGCATTTTGGTCATTTGCAGTATCCTGTGTGATTCAACACTGTTTTAAATTCTTTCTGCTATATTGTTGTAATATATATTAGTGCAAATTTAATGTTGTTTTATAAGGTGGAACTGATGACAGGGAGCACAGTGTGGGTGGCACAGACGCAACTAAAGGTAGCCCTCAACGTAGTCAAAAGCAGGAGCCAGTTGGCCACCAACCTTCTCAGATGCTTCTACAATGCCTCTGAAAGAAAAGCACTACAGGCATATTCGAATGTTGCTTTAGATATGCGAATGGCAATTGAAGGTAAGATGAGAAAAATGATCTTTATGGTAAAGATTATTCACATTTGAGTTTTTGAGTTTCAGAGATACGACTGTTGCAAAACTTTTTCAGCCAAAAAAAAACCACTGCAGCTCCCCTAAAATGAATCCCATCCTTTTTTGTACAGTGGGCCATGTCTTGATACACCCCTCCTACACGATGATATAATATTTGTACAAAGTGAAGTCACTTCATTTTATCTGATAACCTTTCATATGTAATCTTGCCTTTTCAACTTTTCTCATAATTTGCTTGCAGTTATTATGTGTGTGATAGGACAAATATTAAAATTTGAGAATACTAAATTAATTGAAAATGTTTCAGTTTAGTAACATGAGGGTATCCTTAACTTGTACTCATTGTTTCACTTCAATTCACTGAAGTATGGAAGTACTGTGTAATCCCAACATTGAAGCCATGACAAAGGTACATTGTAAAATTTGACTGTTCACACTCAGGATAAAAATACTTTGCAGAAAAAAAAATGTAATTGCATTAAATTTTCAGCTATGTTTTTCATTATGATCACATTCATTAATGGTCAACTAAATGTTAACAATAAAATTTGAAATTAGGCAGACATATTCCTAATACAAGAGGCCCTCCACAAGTTACATACACGAGACTTTTTTTCACCACATTTTGACCCACCAACCCCCTGTTTAACACTTTTTACTGATTTACTAATAGAAGCTAGACCCCCCCCCCCCAGCATAACTTAAGTTGTGGACCGTCCTAGAATTCACATTTATGTAATATATTGTAACCAAGTTATTCACTTCTTAATGTTTTCACCCAGGTGGAATAACTCGAGACCGTGTGGTTTGGTTGTATAGTGGTCTTTTTATATATATATTTCGAGAGATACACAAAGCTCCGTCAGCTCCGTCCAAGCCCCGACACAACTCTGATGATTACCCGCGGTTCTTGCAGATATGAAATGCCAGATAATTTTACAACCAGTCACAAATTCAATTATTCAATATTTGTGCAGAGAAATCCTGCAATAAAAGTCTTATACAACTGAAGATAGCTGAGTCAACATTTAAATTATTCAGTACTTGTTAAAAGGAATGGTATAATAAAAGTCTTATACAAGCGTCGATAGTTGAATATTCTCTGCGCGAGTGCTGGAAATTAGATGTCATAAAATAAGGCGATAGTCCCAACAGTCAACTCGGCCGGTATATGGGATGAATAATCCAGTATGGTCATCATAAAACAAGGATGTAAAATGTCACGAAGGTCCATTTGAGTACGTTAGAAATCTTATTACGATCTTGTTATGAAACTTTTGGTATATGCGATTAATTATTGACAGATGATTCTGGGCTTTGACGGAGTAAGAGAAGTATTGATTGATAGGCATTATTGCCACTTGTGCATATTCAATCAGATTATTTAAGAAAAAAAAATAGTTTTGTGCACTTAAGAAAAATTCAATAATATAATCTTGCTACATCATGTCCGTTTTTCATGTCCTTTTTCATGTCCATGTCCGTTTTGTTACATATGCCCCTGTCATCAATTTTAACTTTTCCGTAAGAAAGTTAAAAGATTAAATCCAATGCGGTGAAGGTTCAGTCTCGGAAGCCCAGTGTACGATCAAAGTCCTCCATTAGGGTAGCCAGGTCAGGGGAGTCCATGTACTTGGTAGGAAGTATTAGTTCAGTTCCATAGAATTGCCTTAACATTGCGTGTGTAGACTCATTTGCTTGTTCATAAGCATTCATGTAGTGCAGATATTTGTCTTTGGTGAAGACTTCCACTTCATGTCGCCGGTTACGGCCCAGAAATTGGTGCCATGCGGTGTCAGGGGGTTTTGTGACAACCACCTGTTGAATCTGACATTTTCTTTGTACACACTGATTCATGTAGATTGTCATCAAGTGACGGTACAATGGAAGTAGCAGTTTATATTCGGCATCAGTAAGATAGAGAGTCATGAATGTATGAACGTCGAAGAAGGAGCGATCATAGATAATGCTTTGGGGCCCAGGCATGTGGGTACGTAGAGCTTGCATATTATTTTGCCAATATGTGACCAATTGATGATTCTCCCAACACAGGTTGGAGATCATGTTGTGGTAAAAACAGTCTAAGATTTCCAAGGATTCGTCAGATTTAGTGTTGTGTTCTTGTACCACAATGGCAGGAAGCAAAGTTTCCGGGTTTGCATTCCACTGAGCTTTCCATTCATTGAGGAGAGTGGTCTTGCCGACTCCAATCCATCCATGCACAGGAATAATCAGGTTACTTGGTTGCTGGCATCTGGATTCATTTCTGCAGTAGTAAGTTGGTCAGTAACACCAACTTTAGCTAAACAAGCAACACTAGCTTCACCATCTTTAAAATCACCATCATTTGTTGGTACTTTAGTTTTATTAAACAACCTAGAGCAAGGACACTCCTTACGGTAACAATAAAAATAGAATAATATACCAGATGTCACTATACCCGAGAAGGTTAGAATGACAGATACAGCCAAACTTATTTTAAGAACCTGGTGGGGTTTATCTTTGAAAACAAATTTCTCTTTCGCTTGATTTAAAGCTGTTTGCAATTCAGCAATTGGCAGGGAAGGAATATCTGATAATATTAGATCATTAAGGTTGAGCCTCGTAAGTAATTTGTCTGATGGAATGCGTGAAAAGTTCCAAATATCATTTAATAAATAATTCAATTTAGATGGCTGAGACATTAGCGGGCGGGACATGCTGGAAGAATTTCCATGAAAGTAAGGTAAAAGTCTGAATTGATCTGAATGTGCCTCACAACCAGAATGCAAATGAAATATGTCTACTGGTTTTGTAATTTTGTAGGTAGATATGCGGTGTTTATCATTGTTGTAACATTTTAAGGTAAGGATTATTGGTGAATGAGAAGCTATAAGCCAAGTACCAGCTCGCAAATAATGTACAATAGGGAATTTGTAATGAGATTTTAGTGCACGGATACAGTGCTTGTCAGCCATACTCTGGCGTTGCAAAAATAAAGATGATATACAGCTGGGTGCATTTGTAAGTGAAACTATGGGTTCCTGGAAAGCACAGTATCCATTTTTAGCAGAAATACAGGTTAATGCAGTACTGTCAGTAAGCAATGCATACATGGAGACATCTTTAGAGATGGCAATATAATTACTTTCTATTTGATAACGAGCTACCAAATTGGCAGCAGGATTAGGTATTGGAACACTAAGTGACTCATAAAGAGTGAACATTGCTTCCCGGTGAACTAACGGTAGGGCTGCTATCAAGTGAAGTCTATTACCATGTGGTATAAGGGCAGTAGCCAAATGCTCATAAAACCAAGCAAGGCTTGTACTGGGTAATTTTAGGTCAGCTGGCAAACGGTTGGCAATAGACTGTAGCACTGAAGATAACTGATCTGAAGTGACAAAAGTAGAAGGCAAGTGGCCAGTGTTAGCTATGTTGATTGCAGTTTGCAATTCAGATATATCCCAATATGTTTGCTGTATTGTTGATAAAACTGCACGAAATAAATGGTGTAATTTGTTATGCAGGGTTGTGAAAATCAATAAAGGATCTAACAGCTGTAACTTGGTCTGCATGTCTTGCACAAAGTTATGTAACTGACTGGTAACATTGACTAGCCTGTTGATGGCATATCGATTATCAACAGTGTTGGTATGTGTCTTATTGAGGAATGTTAACCCCTTCTGTACTACTGTCACTAGTTGGGACTGACGTGATTGCAACTTAATAATTTTTCTACGTAATTTTCGCATATTCACATCAGTGGATGTACCGAACAAGGTCGAAAGAAGGTCGCCTATGATAGGTATAATTGCTCTTCGGGTTTTTCTATGGTAATTCCTGCCTATTAGGTCTTTTAATTGATACAAAGTAAAGAACAAACGATAGGTTGCCTGGCGGAATTGTGTCATTTCCACTTGAATAAATTCAACTGTCTGATTAGCAAGCTCAGCATACTGTCTTTGTTGGGTTGGATTTAGATTTTTACCTTGTGGGCGATTTAATATAGCCCCAACTGTGTTTTCAACACCAATAATATCCTTCTTTAATTTATTCAATTCTGTTTCATAGGGGAGAAGATCAATGGTGAAAGTTAAGAGCCAGGTGCTGTATGTAGCATAGACTTCTTTTAAAGGAGTGAAGAAAGTTCCAGTTTCAGCCGTAGTTTGAGAACAGAGTAGAAACAGCAGTATGAGAATAGTGGTTCTGAAAGAAGAAAGAAAGAAAGGAAAAGGAGAATTAGGGCCTGCGGACTCATCAGCTCGTTAAAGGTTCAATATATGAACATAAGTTAAGCATAACTGCTTTTTCTATTGAACTTAATCACAACAATCGAATTATGATGACTGACACTATCATTAGGAGCATACCAACAATTATACCAACAAGTACTAATATCCAGTCTGGCATGTTGGTTATATCTAAAAATGCTATGTCCATGGCCTCATCATTTGATCTGTGAGGGCCATCACCTGTCATTCGAGAACTCTTTTGATCAGTCTCATGGGTACCGTTTGACCCACCTGTGAATGTCTGTTTTCTTTTCAATCCTTGACGTTCTGGTAACTCTGACGTACCAGTAATAGACCATTGTCCAGGCCTATATCTCAAATTATATCGATGTGAAGGACCTGCTCTCTGAGGTTCATCCACACCGGAGAGTTGTGTTTGTTCATGGGCTGTATTTTGTGTATTTAACCCTACAGATTCCTCAATCTCGTCCTGGGGAATTGCAGGAGTATTAGTCTCAGGGACCAACAACTTGGCCTGTCGCAAGGGTTGATCTCTGGTTGGCGCTTGGTGAGCTTTGGAGCTCCATTCTCTGTATTTATGACCAATATGTTTAGGTGTTACTCTCTCTTTATCCCAAGCACTTTCTGGGTGTGCTGGGTACAAACGTTCAGCATGAACCATCTTAGTTTGTCCAGATGGTTGATGCTTAATTAGGTAGTTGACAGGGGTTATCTGTTCAACTATTCTATAATAGGGCTTCCATGCATTGGTCAGTTTGGAAGAGGTGCCGGGCAATATAGTTCTGTCATGTAAATATACTGGGTCACCTGACTGGTAGACAGGTTTCTCTGCTCTTCTATTGTATATTTGCTTATTTTTCTCTCTGGCTTCTTGCATGTGGTATTTAACTAACTGAAATGTTTCGTGCATTCTACCTAACATAGTAGGTATGTAGTCTTCACCCATATATTGCAGTTTTGGTCGTAAAAGGGTGTCACAAGGCAGTATTGGATCTCTGCCATACACAATGAAATAGGGAGTGAACCTGGTAGATTCCTGTACACTAGTTCTGTAAGCTAAGAGGGCAGGAGCAATATACAAATCCCAGTTCCTTTGATCTTGATTTTCTAGAGATTTAGCAAGAACATCATTTAAAACACGATGGAATCTTTCAGTTCGCCCATTTGACTGAGGATGGTATGGAGAAGTAGTAATTCTTTGAATATTGAATTCTCTGCTACGGGCCTCAACTATGGCATTTACATATTCGGTGCCATTATCTGAGACCATAGTCATGGGGCATGAGAAACGAGGAATAAATTCCTCCATGAGCAATCGGGCCACTGTCTCTGCTGACTTATCAGGGGTAGGGTAGGCTTCTGGCCATCCACTAGAATGGTCAACTATTGTTACGATATATCTGTTCCCAGAAAAGCTTTCTGCAAATGGACCCTGGGTGTCGATTCCTATATTTTGAAAAGGAAATTCACTCTGAGGCATGTCTTGCAATTCCACCCTTTTCTTTTTCAATTTTCGAGTATTACATGCAGTACATTTGGCAATGTGATGAACCACATCTTTGTACATAAAAGGCCAATAATACCTGGACCGTATAGTTTGGTATGTCTTGTCTATACCAAAATGTCCATTTGTATCATGATAATTAGTTAGGATGGTATTAATTAATACTTTTGGGATAACCACCTGCATAAGGGGGTAGGGGTCTAATCTGACAGGTCCAGCTATATGGCATAATATGCCATCTTGTAGTGCATATTCTTCATTTAGAGATGAGGTGTCCCCTGCTTTCCTTTGGTTAATGATCTTTTCAAGCTGAGGATCTTCTTTTTGAATGGTAGCCATATCTCCAAATTTTTCTACATCAAATTCCAGCATATCTGTTGTTTTGTTTTGGTCTACAAAGGAGTCTACATGTCCCATGGGTACTTTCTTGTAATTTGGCTCATCAGAGTCAATTACATTGATTTCATTCTCCATTTTATTGTCTAGACTTAATTGTACCCTAGTAAGGTAATCTGCTCTGGAATTAGATTTCCCACTGGTGTGCTGTATGTCACAACCATATTCACTGATTAAAATAGCCCAGCGCTGAATCCTTGTGTTGTTCATTTCAGCAGTGAATAAGGATTTCAAGGGCAAATGGTCTGAATATATTGTAAAGCGAGCACCGTAAAGATAAGGTCTTAGCTTGTGGATTGCATATACTATGGCATATGCTTCTTTCTCTATAATAGGCCACTTAAGTTGTCCCTTGTGCAACTTATGTGACAAATACTGAATCACATGTTCACACCCATCCTCACCTTTTTGGGTCAAAATTGCACCGACTGAAAATTGACTAGAGTCAGTATACAGACAATAAGGTTCATTAACATCTGGATATGCTAATATGGGGGCCTCAGTAAGTTTTGACTTCAATAATTCAAAGGCTTCCTGTGCCTCCTTTGTCCATTTAAAGCGGGCATTTTTCTTGGTTAGATCAGTAAGTGGACTAGCAATCTCACTAAAATGGGGGATATAGCGTCGATAATATCCCACCATACCAAGAAAGGCACGGGTTTCTTTTACAGTTGTGGGAGGTTTGATCTCATGTATGACCTTGACCTTTTCTGGGTCAGGGTATGATCCTTTTGGGCTCACTATATATCCCAGGTATAGGATTTCAGACTTGAAAAATTCACACTTTGATGGTTTTAGTTTCATACCAAATTTTTCTAGCCTTTCAAAGACAGTTTTTAAGTGTTTTAAATGGTCTTCAAAGGTTTTACTGTGTATTATTACGTCATCAATGTAGACCATTACGTAACAGCCCATTAGGCCAGACAACACTTCATTCATGGTGCTCTGGTAGACTGAGGGTGCCACTGTCAATCCGAAGGGCATGCGGTTAAATTCATAAAGTCCTTTATGAGTAATGAATGCTGTCTTGTATTTGTCCTTTTCATCAATGGGAATTTGCCAGAATCCACTTTTAAGGTCACAAACAGTGTAATAATTAGCTCCCCTAATTGGTTTATGACATCTTCTATGTTTGGCAAGGGGTAGGAGTTCTTGACTATGGTTTTATTTAGTTTTCTATAATCAATGACCAGTCGCTTTTCACCTGACTTCTTTGGTACTAAGATTACAGGACTTGCATATGGTGATGCTGATGCTCTTATTACTCCTGTTTTCAGCATACTGTCAATTTGTTTCTCTAATTCCTGTCTTAGAGTATATGCCGTGCGGTATGGCCTCTGGGCTATAGGCAAATTGTCACCTGTTTCAATGCAGATAGGCTTCATACAGGTAGCCCCTAGTTCTGAGTCATCCTTGGCAAACACCTGGTGATAGGTGGTTAATAGCTCTTGAAGTTTTAACCTTTGGTCTTCCGGAATATGAGATAGTGCAAACAATTCTAAAAATGGAGTTTTTGTTGCTGTGCCAGAGGAGGAGAGAAGGTCTTTATTCCCTAAAACTTGTGTTTCCATTTCAGCATCTACTTCAGCATCTACTTCATTGATATCCAAATTTTCTTGACCCTGCAATTGTTCTGCATAGGCCACTACACTTCCTGGTGATATTATGATAGACTCACCAGTTGTATTGATAAGGGTTAATGGCACTTGACCATTTTCCTCTACTGCAATCAATAAGTTTGGGATCAATATTCCTGGCCGGTCGGCAAGGAGTGGAGCATTAGCTAGCAGAGTGATTACATAATCTCCCTTTGGTACTTTTGTTGACAAACATGCTGGCGTATTGATTTCCGTGTATGCTGGCAGTGTAACCCTTTCATTAATTTGCACCAGAGAGGTACTAAGTCTGCAAGATTGTTTTGTTTTCAATATAACAATTTTGTCAAAAATTTGCAGAGTTCTGCTTTCGTAATCCAATTTGGCTTTGGTCATATTAAGAAAATCGCTCCCCAGCAAGGCATCCTTTGTAATTCCCCTAATAACTTGAAATGTCATCGCTATTTTTGTTTTTCCAACCAACACTGTTGTTGTGATAGTGCCCAGACTAGTCAATTTATGCCCAGATACTCCTGACAAGGTAGGTAATTTGCCACTTTGTAATTTTATACTTTTGTCCATTTTGTTGAAAAATCTTTCTGAAATAATACTAACATCTGCTCCTGTGTCTAATATTGCTTGTGTTTTCTCTTTGCCAACTACTATTGGGACCATTGGTGTGTATAATGGTAGAGCATGGGTCAATAGTATGCCAGGTACAGGGGTCCCTTGGTCTGTACTGGCATTATTTAGTTTAACCGTCCATTTTGGCCCTGTTGCTGACTGCTAGCCTGCATTTGGGCTTTTCTAATCCTACACTGTCTCCATTTGTGTCCTACCTTCCCGCAATGTGCACAGTATGGACGTTTATCAGCTGTGAACTTCATTTGTTCCTTAGGATATAATTGGTCTACAGTGTTTGGTCTATTAGCAGCCTTATATTGGGAATTACTGGCCTCAAATTTGGGCCTAGGCTCAGTATTTACTGCTAAAACTTGTGCCATCATGTTCTTTATATCACTAACTGAGCCTTCTAGACTGTTAAAGCGCTGTTCATTTTTCATGGCTAGAGATTGCACTAAGTCAACCTCCATTGGCTCTTCTGTTCTCCTCAATTCAAAAGTTTTATTTGCCAGTTGTTCACTGACAGCTATTTGCAATGCCTGGTCCAAAGTGACTGGTTTGTGCCTTATTATTTTTCTAGCTATGATATCATCTTTAATACCATCTAGAAAGATGTCTTTCAATTGAACCTGTATAAGTGTGTCCGAAAGATCAAGAGTGTTGAAGGCCTCTTCGGCCAAATCAATTATCTTTTCTGCATATGACTGTACTGACTCTCCAGAACCCTGTTTCACTCTCTTAAGTCTCTGCATAGCAAGCTGAACATCAGCTGAATCACTAAATCTTTCCTTTAGTGCTTTTACCAAATCTGGCCAGGAGATTCCTGGATTTTGCCTTAATACACGAGAACAATATTCAGAGGCCGCCCCTTAAGAGTTTGAATGGCTAATAGCTTCATTCTTTCATTATCTCTGTCTATGCTGACTCCTACTTTGTCCATATCTCTAAGCCAGGTTTTGAGGTTCCTGCCTGACTCTCCACTAAATGGTTTAATTTGGTTAACAAGGCCTTGAGCCCTGAATTCAAACTGAAGCTCCTTAAAATTTCTTGACAAAATATCAGGAGGGATGTCTTATTCAGCCATTTTCATGCAAATTTTTTTTTAAAATTTATATGAACACAATAATTTCAAGTAATCCTATGAGTGAAAGGGAAAAAAAAATGAAAGATGGTGATTTATAGGGTGATAACTGTATTGAAATAAAGCCAAAGAGGTACTTACTGTCCTTTCAACTGCTCTGCCATTGTCTCAAGTTGGTTGGTTGCTCAGATTCCAATTTTGTACTTCACAATAAAAGTTCAGTTCTGTAGTGCCTGTTTGTGGTAATTAAAATTCAATCCTGGTCGCGGCACCATTTAATGTAACCAAGTTATTCACTTCTTAATGTTTTCACCCAGGTGGAATAACTCGAGACCGTGTGGTTTGGTTGTATAGTGGTCTTTTTATATATATATTTCGAGAGATACACAAAGCTCCGTCAGCTCCGTCCAAGCCCCGACACAACTCTGATGATTACCCGCGGTTCTTGCAGATATGAAATGCCAGATAATTTTACAACCAGAAACAATTCAATTATTCAATATTTGTGCAGAGAAATCCTGCAATAAAAGTCTTATACAACTGAAGATAGCTGAGTCAACATTTAAATTATTCAGTACTTGTTAAAAGGAATGGTATAATAAAAATAATTCAGCTGTAGATAATAGGAATGAAACGGTGCACCGATGCACCGCGGTACACATTGCCCAGGATACGTGTATCGGTTTTCACATTCCAATATCGCAAAAAAACGATACACGCTTGAGCTCACCTAGAAATGAGAATACTCCAATAAAACATGAATCAGGCATTACTATTTGCATCTTTTTCGGTTAAAGAAAAAAACAAACATTCTAAATCAGATCGTTTAAATGCAAGGGTGGTTGGCGGCCACGACCACGCTATCATAAGCTCAACGATGCGGACCGTGTAATGGTAGCTGTTATGCGATTAGGGCAGACAGCGAGGTCACCGGGTCATTCGTGTTTGTTGACCAATCAGAGAGCTTGTTCTAAGTACGTCGATTCTAGTATCTTATTAAGCATTGGCGGGGTCAACTTGCATGACTTGCCATGCGAGGCACCGGGCCAGGGAGAAACTATTGAAATAGAGAAGCCTTCCAGTAAACTAAAATCTGAAGTATGGAAATACTTCGGCTTTAAAGTTTCTTATAATGAAGCGAAAGTACGCAGCGTGGACCAAAATACCGTGGTATGTCGCTGGTGCTACGCCCAGTTATGCTATACGGGTGGGACAACAAACATGAAGTTTCATGTGCAGCGGCATCACAAGGATGTTAGTGAAAACGAAACCAAACCTTCCACACCATCGAAAGTTTCGAAACCAGCGCAACTTAATGCCGCACAGCACAAAATACAGAATTTCATGATAGGAAGACAACTTGGATTCAAGTCACCACGCTTTCAGGACATAACGCGAAAGATTGGAACATTTATTGCATGTGACCTTCGCCCGTACAGTATCGTGGAAAGTGCAACTTTTGTTGATCTGATTACAACTTTGGAACCAAGATACAAGGTACCGTCTAGAACCTACTTTGCTAACACAGTTTTGCCATCATTGTACACGGAAGTGAAAGATAGGCTCGTTGCCGAACTGAAATTTGCAGAATCGGTGGCACTGACCACTGATGGGTGGTCAAATCGCGCTACTCAGAGTTATGTAACAACTACCGTTCATTTCATTACACCGGAATGGAAACTGGAAGAGCGTGTCCTAGAAACTGTACACACTCCTGAATTGCACACGGGTGAAAATTTAGGTCAGACTTTGAACGAGACAGCCAGAAGATGGAATACTCAGCGGTCTCACGGGTTGAATGCTGTTTTATCAGATAATGCAGCCAATATGACTGTAGCTGTAAAAGTCAGTGGGCTGGAACCACACATTGGGTGCTTCGCACATACCATAAACTTAGCAGCTAAAAAAAGTACTGAGGTACGTGGCCTGAGTAAAATACTGGGGCGTGTTAGAAAGATAATTGCTTTTTTTCACCGCAGCAATATGGCTACGGCCATTCTAAAACAAAAACTGAAACTACTTGAAATTAGCACGGAGGGCAGTCCACGTAAATTGATTATGGACGTTGCCACGAGGTGGAACAGCTCATATGATATGTTAGAAAGATATCTTATGTTTGAGCCTGCAGTAATCGCTACTCTGATGTCGAAGGAAATCAACAGAAAGGACGTAGATGGCCTAGTGAACACCGTGGATGTTTCAAGCATCGAGATGGCTATTGCCATCCTACGTCCCCTGAAGACAATTACCACTGTAATGTGTGATGCTAAGAGCCCAACGATCTCTCTGATTTTGCCTTTCAAAGACCGCATACTCAAAGCAATGACGCCACATAAAGACGACAATGCTTTAACCACGGAGGTCAAGAAAGCCATACATAGTTATCTGCTGCCAAAGTATGTGGCGAAAAAATACTTCCTGCTCAAAGCTACTGCTCTAGACCCCCGTTTCCACTCCCTGCCCTTCATAGGCGAAGAAGAGAGAGATGGGGTCTTTGCCGACCTGAAGAGCCATGCAGTCCATTTTGATGAGAGTGTGGCGTGCCAGGCCCAAGTGCAGGTAAAATATAATTTTGCATATATAATCTTATGATTCTTATAATCTTATATAAGTTATCTCATTATCTAGTTTTGCAGCTGATATATTCTCCTGATATCACTTAGTAGTTACTAGTTAGGGTGAGGAACTTAGGATTAGGCCTATTTTAAATAAATTTGACAAAAATGCTTTGTTTATTTACTTAGCTTTTACTACTTTAGTTTAAAATATTTTTGGATTTGGAATAACAAATGATGTATGTATAAATTGAAAGTTGGAACAGATAAATTTAGAAATAAATTGAAACAGATGTTTAGATTTTTTCCTTGATAAATATTTAATTATTTATTAATATTTAATCATAAAATTTTAAATTTAGAGTATGCTTCATTGCTTTTGAGTTTACTGAGATCTCTTTTATTATTGTATATTTCTAGGTGAAAGTTGAACCAGTGGAGACTGTGGAGTCCCTTCAGTCCACGCATGACACACAGGTGCCACCAGGGGAGCCAGACTTCCCACAGATGCCTGGAGAAGGTGGAAATGGTGCTCAAGCAGTCCAGGAGCCTGAGCATCCCATTGCTCCTCTAAATCTGACAGAGGAGAGATGTGAAAACTGTGAAGGGTCCCCCCCCCCAACCGAAAAGAAAAAGAAAAGTGCCTTGCAAGAACTTTTTGGGGATGTGTTTATAACACAAGTTTCCGCAGGACATTCTCTGTCACAGCTTGTGGAAGATGAGGTCCGCCTGTATAAAGCAGAAGCTACAATTCCCCTTGATGCTAATCCACTCAGATGGTGGTCTGAACATAGTGCTAAGTATCCAAATCTGGCAAAACTTGCCAAATGTTACTTGGCCATTCCTGCTACTTCCGTTCCAAGCGAACGTGTATTCTCCACTGCTGGAGATATTGTGACTGGACAAAGGGCTCTTCTCACCCAGACAATGTTAACATGTTAATCTTCATAAAGAAAAACATCAACAAGTAATTTATGTATCAGTGCTTTATTACAAATTATTGGAAGTCATAGAAACATTTGAGCCTAGTAGCTAGAGCTTAGCTACTAATTGGCAGTAATTCACTTGTTGACACTTGACACTGGACTTGATATTTTGAAAGTTTAATTTTCAGTTACTGTAAATAAGAGACTATGAGTCTTAGTCTACTAGTGACTAGTAGTCTAGTACTGACTACTACTAGTCTTAGTTTACTAGTGAAGTGAACACTCAACATTCAACATTGAGCAATATTAATTAAATAAGGATAACTGAATATTGTAGCTACTACTAAGTTACTAACTTGCTGTTCATTGGGAATTCCAAATTAAAATTATAAACTGGAAAACTTTACTTCTTTTCAATTTTTGAAATGGTGAGGGCATATAGATTGTTAAGTTCACTGCAGATTTAATTTCAAAAATTCATTAATGTCACATCAGATACTTTCCTTATGAATTCTTTATAACCAACCAAGCCATGTTCAACTTACCACTAGAACTTACCTGTGTCTGTGCTCTCACCATTCTAACATGAGTGAACAAACCCAGACATTTGCTGAGCCCACTTATGCTAAGGGCTTGGGACCTACCTACTGTGCTTTGCCTTGAAATTCCTATGCCTTTTAAATTTAATCAAGTACCTGGGAAAATATTTTGGAAATTTGGACAAATTCCAAAGTGGGCCTATTAATTGACAGTGTTACATATATGTCAGTATTCAGTATTGCAGATTTCTGAAGTCACAGATCAATATTCAATAGAGTAGAGTATATTATAAAGGAAGACACAGCAGTGACAGCATTACTAGTAAAGTAGTAAGTTACTGTAAAGTGAATGCACAGTATGGGGGGGGGGGGGGGGGGTTACACAGACCATCACCAGTTTCACCACAATATTAAGCATCTACACCATCTAGACTACCAGTCTACCACAGGGACATGCAGTGCAAAAAGGTCTATCCCCACAAGCAGGAAGCAGTACCTACAAGCAAAACAAGAGGGCTGTGTGAACAGCCCGTGCCTCAGCTGATCTTGACATTCATCACACTTGCAGCTCTAAGAACTTGGGAAAGGATCAAGGACACCATGTTCTGAGTAAGTCTGACCTTTATAGAAGAACACCTACATGTGCAACATCAAAGTTCAAGTAATTCTCAAGTTATAATGAAGAGTAAAATTCATGTATGTTGCACTGTGACCCCACAAACTAGGTTAAGGTCATTCATGTACTGTCTCAGCATGACCTTCATACACAATAATTAACATGTGTAGCTAACTCAAAACAGATCTCAAGTTATCAAGTAAACAGTAAATTTCGTGTCAGTTGTCCTGTGAATTAACATTAGAATGGCCATTGACTTACGTAGTAATCGATAGGAAAGCTGCATTGAACGATAAGTACCTGAATTGAAAATCCATAAAAATCAGGAATCCAAAGCAGTGCCACCTAGTAAACAACTGTTTGACCCTTCCACAACAACATATCCATCACATTTCAGCTTAATCTGAGGGATAATTCTGAGAACAAGTGAAAAACGGCAAAACCATACAAAAAATTCATTAAAAAAAATTGCAGCGCCACCTTGTGAACAAATTGGGAACTAGGTGTCCCCCGGAGTGTCTATGTATGATATCAAAGCAACTGGGTGAGTAGTTTAAGAGGAAAGAATTTTGAAGGTTTGCCCCCCAAAAAAACAAAAAAATTTATAAAAAATAAAAAAATCAATAAAGCGTGACCATTTGAACACACTTGGTAGAGATCCACCTAAGGGACATCCCCACCAAGTTTGAAGTAAATCTGGTCAAAATTATTAAAGTTATGACCATTACAAGAAATTCCCATGTTAAGTTTTCCTATTAAAACTTTTGTAGAGATTTTTGAAAAAAATTCATAAAAAAATCCAAATTCATTGAAACATGACCATTGGAACAACCCTGGTAGACACCCACCCAAGGTACATCCCCACCAAGTTTGAAGTAAATCTGGACGATGGGTTTGGAGAAGAAGTCAAAAATGTAAATTAGCATTAGAATGCCCATTGACTTACATGGTAATCAATAGGAAAGGTGCATTTACCCCAAAGGAGCCGACTTGAAAAAATCATTAAAAATCAGGAATCCGCAGCATTCCCACATAGTGAACAACTTTGGTTGGCCCTTCCATTAGGAACATATCCACCACGAGTAAGCTTAATCTGAGTGACGGTTCTGGAGAAGAAGTCAAAAATATCTATAACACACAAAAATTCACCAAAAAAAATTAGAAAAAAACTGCAGCGCCACCTGGTGAACAAATTAACAACAAGGAGTCCCTAGATGTCTTCCTGTGTGATATCAAAGCATTTGGGTAAGCAGTTTCGGGGAAGAAGATTTTTTAAGATTTGTCCAAAAAAAACAACAAAAAAATTCATTAAAAATCCAAAAATCACTGGAGCATGACCATGTGAACAAAATTGGTAGAAACCCACCCAAGGTACATTGCCACCAAGTCTGAAGTAAATCTGGATGACGGTTTTGGAGAAGAAGTCGAAAATCTGAATTAGCATTAGAATGCCCATTGACTTCCATAGTAATCAATAGGAAAGCTGCATTGACCGATAAGTACCACAATTGAAAAAATTGTTAAAAATCAGGAATCCGCAGCATTCCCACATAGTGAACAACTTTGTTTGACCCTTCTACAAAGAACATATCCACCATGTTTCAGCTTAATCTGAGTGATGGTTCTGGACAAGAAGTCGAAAAAAGCTATAACACACAAAAATTCATAAAAAATTACGAAACAATTACAGCGCCACCGGGTGAACTAATTAAGAACTAGGACTCCCAGGGAGTGTTCCTGTGTGATATCAAAGCAATTGGGTGAGCGGTTTCTTCGGAGAAGATTTTTTAAGACTTACCTAAAAAAGAACCAAAAAATTCATTAAAAATCCAAAAATCACTGGACTGTGACCATTTGAACAAACTTGGTAGAGACCCACCCAAGGCACATCACCACCAAGTTTGAAGTGAATCTGGCTGACGGTTTTTGAGAAGAAGTCGAAAATGTGAATTGTGGACGACGGACGGACGGACGACACACGGACGGACGGACGACGGACCCTCAAAAAACCTCAGCTGACTGACAAGTCAGCTGAGGTAAAAATCAGGTGTTTTAGCCTTTAGGTAGCCTTTTTAAAAATCAATCCACATGCATACATGTATGTATCGTATCGTGTATCGTATCGCGACCCACTGTATCGCAATACGTATCGTTTTGTGAAAAAATGTATCGTTGCAACCCTAGTAGATATGTCAAACCAATCATCAGTAAATGTGGGAAAGAAAACACAGTGTAAAACACTGTCTACATATTATGATTCTGAATGCTTGTTTGATGGGGGCATCCACAAAATAAATTTATGTGTGGCATATCGAACATGTAATATCTGTATATTAAATGAAATAACCAATGAAGATATTGTCAGGCATTTTGATCATGTTATGTATATAAACTTGGTTATTCAGTCAGGTGAGGGCTAGTGGTACGGGCAAGCAGCAGGTCTTGCACAGTAGCTTAGACCAGGTGTATATAATTAGATAGTCATTATGTACAGTGACAGTAGGAAGGCTAACTATCAAAAGACCCAGTACAGGGCCCAGCACTTCGCACCAGGCCAAGAATGTCCAAGCCCTGAGGCTAGTATTAGACTAGCAGTATATAAGAGTAAGCATGAGCAGTTAGTCTAAGTCAACCCCCAGTTCGCTTAACAATTAAGCCTAAGTCATTTACACTACATCAGATATTATTTGGCCAGACTTAAGGCTCTGACCCTATATAAGGCAAGCCCGAGCAGGGGTAGAGATCAGTTGTGAGTTTAGCCACAGGGAGAGACAGGAGTACAGTCAGCATAGACCATTGAGTAGCCATTTTTGACAGAAGTATTTTCTGGTGCACATGACAGATGTTGAAGTTGAAGATCTACACTGAATATACCTAATTGCATTGAAGCTTTATTCTCCAGTTGTCAATACCCAACCAGTGGTGGCCAGCGATTAGGATTGAATTGAAAACACAAATCAGGAGACTGACAGGTAGAGACCAAAGATGACAGTAAGAGGCCCACAAGTTGTGGAATGTCCCAAGTGCTACTGTGTACTGCCCTGTATAGGTGTGCTCCATGGATGACCTGGGGAGGAGGACAACGAAGCCTATGAGACCGATCCAACATTATTCAAGCTCAGGAAACCTGAGACCAGTAGTAATTCAGAAAAGAGATTGGTATATTCTGCTGAAATTTATGTTCAGTAATATTTAGAAAAGAGGTTGGTATATCCTGAGAAAAGAGATATAGAAGGCACTAGACACAAGCCTTGTAGGACTGATATTGCTGTCAACGATCGTAACAGTATTTTATGCCACTTGGTACCTTTTGAGTGACCTGCTACCTCTGTACCATGTGCTAGCATTCCTGCTCTGCAGAAACAGACTGTTTATGACATATTACCAAACCAGGGGTGGAATCACAGTACATGTTGAGATCCATGTTTTGCAGTGAGGTGGACATAATTCAGAAATTCCACTGTGCAAGATAAATCAAGTAAGTTTCGCGGTTGAAATTTTGGGGGTTTTCCCGACACGGAAATTGACTTCATAGCAGTGCACAAAATGTGTCACATTTGAATGTTTTCTACCAGGAATCTGAGTTTGGAACGTCATCGGAGGGGGAGGAGGCCCAAGGTCAGACTGTTCATGTCAACTTAGGTCAGTGGTGAAATGCATGCTTGCGTGATATTGAAATCCTGCCGTTCAAAAAACCTATTGCTGAGCTTGGACAGAATCACAACCTCCCGGAAGATGCACAGGCATTAGATTATTTTTATTTGATGTTTGACGAGTCCATGATCGTCGAAATAGTAAGCAGACCAACCTATATGCAGCTCAGTGTCAAGCCTCCAAACTCGGGGGTGATCCCCCATGGAAATCAACACCCGAAGACAGT
Organism: Hermodice carunculata; assembly: GCA_964020975.1. Classification (NCBI taxonomy): domain Eukaryota; kingdom Metazoa; phylum Annelida; class Polychaeta; order Eunicida; family Amphinomidae; genus Hermodice; species Hermodice carunculata. The sequence continues at coordinate 706,789 of CAXHWN010001079.1, read as the reverse complement.
TCAGGAATAAAGGCATTTCTAGCCATAAACGTAATGATGGTTATGCATAGCTTGCCAAATATGAGCTTTACTGGTCCGATGATCCATGCCTAAATGTTCCTGCAAACAGCTAAGTCATGCCTAAAATTTCATACAAGAAACTGAGTTAATATTTTCATTTATGTGATAAAACTAATGAGAAACAGAAAGGGGAGGCAGGATATGACCCTTTGCAAAAAAATCAGGTCAATTTTAGACATATGCAATACAAATTTCTATTTGTATTTTTACCCATCTAGAGAGTTGCACATAGATGAAGCAATGGTGGAGTTCAAGGGGAGGCTAGGTATAAAGCAGTACATGCCTGCAAAGCCTACTAAATGTGGGGGGGGGGTGAAAGTATGGGTCATTGCAGAGTCCGCCACAGGGTATATAAGTCAGTTTGAGGCCTATACTGGAAAGGATGAGCGCACGCCAAAGCGTGGCCTTGGTTCCAGGGTAGTCATGGACTTATCAAAGAGGTCTCTGCATGAACATCATCATCTTTATTTTGATAATTTTTTTCTTCTCCAGACGTGATGGCTACACTTCTGGTGCAGGAAACCTATGCTCGCAGGGGTTAAAATAAACAATGGCAAAATGATAAGCTATTACTGACTGTGTGGAAAGACAAAAGACAGGTTGCAGTGTTGTCAACTTATCAAAATCCAGGTCAGGTAACTACAGATGATGAGGGCAGAGAAAAGCCATCCCCAATTGCTACTTACACAAAATACAATGGGGGATGGGGGGGGGGGGGGGTCGACAGGGCCGAACAGTTTCGATGCTACTACCCTGCCACCAGAGAAGCCAAAAAGTAGTGGAAATATATGATTTGGCTCACCATAAATGTTTCCATCATAAATGCCTGCATAGTTTACACTAAATTTGTGAAGTCCCTGAGGAAGAAACGCTACACACAACTAGATTTCAGGCTCGATTTAGATTCTCAACTAAGGGGTGGGTACAGCAGTAGGAAGCATGGAATAGGACAGACCCCTCAGATGGAGGCTATCTCCGTCAGAGATGAAAGTGTAGCTGGTCATGAGTTTGTTCACATCGAAGGAAGAAAGCATGTGTGTCGTCAGTGCTCCAAAGTTGGATGCAAGACACCTGCTGGCCGACAACTTGAAACAAAGTTCATGTGTCGTCTGTGCAGTGTTTCACTCTGCAACAAACGCGGTTGCCACATGGAATTTCATGCTTCTGATCAATAAATATTGTTTCATCAGTTATAAAGATGAAAGTTGTGCAAGTAGCACAAGCCCAGTAACATGATGTCAAGAACTATGTGAGGGACTTCCATAACACTATTATGGAAGCCATAGAGAAACAGGCCAAGAGAATGGATGAGCTCTTTGACCATGTGACCAAGACCAGTGGAGCATGTGTGAGAGACACTGCAGGTGCCATGGAACATTTCCATTGGACCCAAGTTCATGCCCAAAACACTTTCAGGGTGAGACAGTCAGCAGACAAGCTCTTGAGCCACCTTCATTTTGTACACGGAGGCCCAGTGGCAGGCAGCCAATGCAAGATTTTGGAGGATACCATATACCCAGTGCCACCCCCAGGGGCAAGTGACCCAACAGCGACCTCAGGCCCTATTCGGCCTGCCTTACCAGTGCCAGAAGAATTTGAGTGAGAGCACTGACTATTACATGTATTGGTTGGACTTGATTTATATGCCAGTATTTGGGAAATGGACAATGCGCTTTGAACATTGTGTAGTTATGGCCAGCCACTGGCTAGCTTATGGCCATGAAGTACAGTGCAATACTTCAATAAGTGAACTATTTGCATATCGTTTAACTTTGCACTTGATTTAGGGCCAACATTATTTTGTGAATATGGAAAACATCCCTAAAACATTGCTAAGTTATGGCAAACCACTAGCTATGGGACATGAAGTTTGAACACTCGAGTTTTGAACTACTTGTAGGCTACTTCAAATTTGTAAAGTACTTGCATATTGATGGACTGACCTTTTCATTATTACATCTAGCTATGATTAGTCGTGGGCACCTTACCATGCTTGTATATAAGTTTACTACTTTGTTGTTTATTGTTAGAATAGGACACGTCCAGGAGTACATGCAGCTAAGGGGGGAGAGTGTCAGGAATTTTGATCATGTTGTGTGTATAAAATTAGTTATTCAGTTAGGTGAGGGCCGGTGGTACAGGCAAGCAGCAGGTCTTGCACAGTAGCTTAGACCAGGTGTATATAATTAGATAGCCATTATGTACAGTGACAGTTGAAGGGCTAACTTCTGAGGGACCCAGTACAGGGCCCAGCACTTGGCACCAGGCCAAGAATATCCAAGCCCTGAGGCTAGTATTAGAGTAGCAGTAAGTCAACTTAAAGTGCCCAGTAAGTCTAAGTCAACCCCCAGTTTGCTTAACAGTTAAGCTTCAGTCACCCCCAGTTGCTTACAGTAAGTCTTAGTCACCCCCCCCCCCCCCCCGGTCATTTAAGCTAAGTCTGATATTATCTTGGCCAGACTTAAGGCTCTGACCCTTTTTAAGGCAAGCCCAAGCAGGGGCAGAGATCAGTTGTGAGTTTAGCCAGAGGGAGAGGAGTGCAGTCAGCAGAGACCATAGAGTAGCCATTTTTGACAGAAGTATTTTCTGGTGCACATGACAGATGTTCAAGTTGAAGATCTACACCGAATAAATCCAATTGCATTGAAGCTTTATTCTCCAGTTGTTAATACCCAACAATATGTATAATGAATGTGCTGCATGTGGCAAACGTATATTCAAAGGTAGAAATGCACGCGACTCATTTTGCAAATGGCTTTTTACCGAAGAAAATATGGGCGTGACATGTATATGTCATAATTTTATGGGATATGACAGCTTTTTAATACTTCAATATTTGTACAAAAATTCTGTATTACCTAAGATTATTTTCAACGGTTTAAAAGTTATGTATATGTACATTGCAATTGAAAATGTCTTTTATTGACTCACTAAATTTTTTTAGTATGCCTCTTTCTGCAATATCTGCCACATTTAGTTTTAATGATATTTTAAAAGGGTTCTTCCCTTATTTTTACAATACACTAAAAAATCAGGGGAATTGTCTATCAAAATGACCTGCAATACATTTTTATAGCCCGGATGAAATGAAATTGGAACAGAGAGAGAAGTTTGAAGACTGGTATGATGCAAATAAGAATAACTGTTTCAATTTGATGGAGGAAAAGATTGAATACTGTATAAATGATGTATTCATTTTATCAAAAGAATGTCAAGAATTTCTAAAATTATTTATGCAACATGGTTGTAATATTGACCAACTTTCAACATGCATAACTATAGTTGTCGCATGTAGTCTTTTATATTGGTCACATTATTTACAGGAAAACACCATGGGTATAATACGTCCCAAAGGCTACAATTCTGCTAAAAAGTATTCACGTAAATTATTAATGTGGCTATCTTGGGTAGGTCATAGTGAAAACATATCAATTCAACATGCTGGTAATTTGGGCGAAGTTAAAATTGGAAAATATTATTTAGAATGGTTTGTAAATAAGTGTGGGACAAAAAATAGGATACTGTTTCTTAGGGTGCTTTTATCATGGCTGTCTCAATTGTTTTCAACCTGACTCATACAATCCTGTGCTTCAAAAGAGTATGAAGACTAAACAATATGGCAAAAAGCAGACACCTTCAGGTGAAAGAGGGACTCTGGTAACAATGCTAGGTACAATAAATGCTGCTGGAAATTCAATTCCACCATTTATGGTATTTCCTAGGGTGCACTTCAAAGAGTCCATATTAACCGGAGCTCCCCCAGGGACTGTTGGAGTAGCTTATGTGACAGGATGGATGACCACTGAAAACTTTTATATATACATGAAGCACTTCATAAGGTCTACCAAAAGTTCCAAGGACCATCCTGTTTTATTAATACTTGACAATCATGACACCCACACGTCAATTGAAACAATTGACCTAGCTAATGACAAAATGTGGTTATGTTGACAGTCCCCCCTCACTGCAGCCACAAGATGCAACCATTAGACCGTACTGTGTATGGCCCATTCAAGGCCTTCTACAACCAGGCAGCCAATGCTTTCATGGTCGTCCACCCTGGTCAACCTATCACCATCCATGATATCTCTCAGATAGTAGGCAATGCCTTCCCTCTGGCCTTTACTCCAAAGAATATCATAGCAGGCTTCAAGCTTAAGGCTACTGGCATCTGCCAGGCCCCATTCAACCCAAATACCTTCAGTGAGGAAGATTTCCTCAGCTCATACGTAACAAATCGGCCACTTGTAACAGAAGAAGCAGTTGCATCAACTTTCTCCACACCAGCAGAAGAAGTTGAATCAATTTCTATGCCAGCAGAAGCAGTTGCAACAACTTCTGTGCCAGCAGAAGCTGTTACATTAACTTCCAAACCAGCAGAGGCAGTTTCGTCAATTTCCTCACCCATTTCCACATCTGTAAAAGCAGTTGCAATGCCAACCAACATGGATAATGAAACTGTGACACTAGAAGAAATAAGCCCATTCCCTAAAGCAGCTCCAAGCAAAACGAAAGGAGGAAGAAAGAAAGGTAAAAGCCTTATTCTTACAGACACACCAGTCAAGGAGCAAATCAGAGCAACTAATGAAGAGTGCAAAAGGAAGAAAAACAAGTTAATGAGTATTGCAGAGGAATACATAGTCCCCCGCTCGTCGCCCACGAGGTTGAATGGACTACTATATAGGGGTGTGACCTAGATGAAAAATAAAATTAAAAGTATGGCACATTCTTAGATTAAGCTTCACATTTGTGTAAAATTTCATTAATCTAAGTAAAAGGACAAAAAAGTTATGGCCCGGACAAGATTTTGAATGGATTTCACAGTGACCTAGATATTTGACCTAGTGACCTACTTTGCCATGTGACACAACAACTCTCCAGGTAGTATTAAAATAATAAATTTGGTAGCTGTAGGTATTATAGTAAGGGAAATATGGCATGGACAAGGTTTTACATGGAGTTTACACTGTGACCTAGATATTTGACCTAGTGACCTAGTTTTGCGTCATGACACACTTTTAGGTCACAATACATTATCAGTAAACTTTTATAACAAGAAGTCAAAATTTTTTAAGAATTACAGTAAGGACATGAAAATACTGTACATTTATGTATTACTGTGACCCAAATATTTGACGAACGGACGGACACACGGACGGTGCCCATTACCATATCCCCTCTAAGGTCTACCCACCATAAAAAAAATCAAAGGGCTGGCATCAATAATTTAGAAGATATGGCCCGGACAAAATTTGTATTGTATCTTGAGCTTGCTTCGTTAATTAATTAATTAATGGAAGTAATTAGCCACAGAAAACAATGCGTATGCACACCTACTACCTAAGGTCTACACACCATAAAAAATTCAAAGGGCTAGCATTAATAGTTTAGAAGATATGGCCCGGACAAAATTTGTCTTGCTTAACGAACTTTGTTAGATAATTACTTAATGCAAGTAATTAGCCACACAAAACAATGCCTATGCACACCTACTACCTGTGGTCTATCCACCACAAAAAATTCAAAGGGCTAGCATTAATAGTTTAGAAGATATGGCCCGGACAAAATTTGTCTTGCTTAACGAACTTTGTTAGATAATTACTTAATGCAAGTAATTAGCCACACAAAACAATGCCTATGCACACCTACTACCTATGGTCTATCCACCACAAAAAATTCAAAGGGCTAGCATTAATAGTTTAGAAGATATGGCCCGGACAAAATTTGTCTTGCTTAACGAACTTTGTTAAATAATTAATTAATGCAAGTAATTAGGCACACAAAACAATGCCTATGCACAGCTACTACCTAAGGTCTACCCACCATAAAAAAATTGAAGAAGTAGCATTAATATAGGGAAGATATGTGCCGGACAAAATTTGTTTCTGTATATTTACATATCGTGGTGACCCAAATATTTGACCTAATGACCTAGTTTTGCTTTATGACACTTTCTCAGACTAAGCTTCACATTTGTGTAACATTTCATGACTCTAAGTAAAAGGACAATAAGTTATGTCCCGGACAAGATTTTTCATACATATGTATTCTGTGACCCAGATATTTGACCTAGTGACCTACTTTTCGCACACCATACACCTCTATCCTAGGAAGTACAAACACATTAAATTTGGTAGCTGTGGGTGTTATGGTGTTGGAAATATGGCCCGGAGAAGCTTCCGACAGACGGACGGACGGAAGGACGGACGAGGTGCAAACCTATAGTCCCCCACCAAGTGGGCGGGGGACTAATAAACAAGTGGGCGGGAAGAAAAAAGTGGCAAAGAAAAGCCAAAAGAAGCTGGACATTCAAGTCGAAGATACAGGTGACAGCAGCACAAGTACTGCAGATGAGAGAACATATTCTGTTCATGATGATGATCCATCCGATTATGATGAGTTTGTGGACAATCAAGCAGAAGACATAGAATTAGGGCTTAGTGATGCTAGTGCTCTGAGTCCCAATGATTTCATGTTGACAAAGTTTGCTACAAAGAAAACAAATGTTTTCTACACAGGCAAAGTCCTAGATCGCATTGATGATACTGATGAAGCCACTTTTGAAGTGCAGTTCATGGAACGAGAGAAACCAAAGTTATTCACATTCATTTTCCCCAGTGTGGATGATAGATCCGATGTTTCATTCGAAGACGTTATGGCAAAGTTGCCAAATCCTGTTCAACATGGTGGCACAGCTCGTGTTGCTCGTCACATGGTATTTCCAGTGGACCTCACATCGTATTCAGATATATGCTATGCTAGGTTTTGCAGTTAAAGCAAGTCCACAACTTCAGCTGAAGGATGGATGATATATGTCTGGACTATTATACTGCCGAAGCAGTGCACTTTAAACAATTTGCAAGGCATAATATGCCAACTTTAGAATAAGTGGAAATTTCTTTGTCTTTGTTTCAATCCACCTGTAAAGATTACATGATATGATGGCTATTGAATTATAACTGTCGAACCAGTGTTTCAATAATGTGTGAAAATGGTATGCCAACTTTGTAAGCTTTACAATTTTTCTATTCATGACCACTGATTTATTTTTGTTTACAAGTGTCTTCAGGGATTGGATAATACTGAGTATTGAATTATCTGTTGAGGATGTGTTGTTTAATATATGTAATCTTTTCATCTTTCAAAGGTTCCAGTGTTATCATGTTACAGCATAAAACTCCTTGTACAGTCAAGCCGCCTTTAACCGTCACTTGATAATTCGGCAGCAATGAGCTGTGAACGGATTTCCCCCATTGATTTACTACATGATAATCCGGCACCCTTGAATTTCCTCACCGACATTTAAATTGCAGAACAAAAGGGCTTTTTTCAATGTAATTTGCCTCTTTAATCCGTCACTTGATATTCAATGGAGCATATACCTTGCAATAACATACCTTATTGCGCCGTACCGCAAAATCAACAATCACCTGATGTGTTCCAAACAAGTTCCGAGTTGATAAGATGTTTAAGTGTTCCGCCTTAAATGATTAAATTTCATTGCAATGGCCAGAATCCAATGACGGATTTTGTGGTGACGACGTAGCAAAAGTTCAGCCCAGAGAAGGACAGGTAAAAGATATGAAAAGTGAGCGCAGTAAACAAAAAAAGATTTCGGATTTCTTTGTGCCAAAATAAGCTATTAAAGGCAAAATATGTCCAAATACGTGTGTGAGATATACATTAGGGTTGGCACATTTATGCCCGCTCCCTCCAGTAATTTTGAACGTAACATTAATTGTACATATGGATATGAATACACTGAATAAAGTTTTTTTTCCTATAATTTATATGTTTCGTTTTTCAAGTTTCATATGATTGGTAATACGTGTATGTGATTATGTTTTTATTTACTCATTGTTAGATGCAAATTTGGTCTCTTATTCTCTATATATCCTGGTAATTATACTGTGATTTGTTAATCTGGCAGCCTTGCCAAACGGTCAAAATGACAAAAAACAGATGGTGCCAGATAAACGCGGCCTGACTGTACTTGTTAATCTTTTGAATCAGGGAAGCGGTCTGTTGATGTTTGCTTTCGGGCAGTAGATGCTATTGTGATACAGGCCTGGTGTGCAATATCGGCCTAATGAAGCACATTTATTTTGGAAAATTTGTGCATTTCAGACAAATAAATACATTGTGAACAATATCACAATATTATGTTTCATTCATAACACTTCAATTTGATTCATTGTACCCCAAGCATTGATCCACTCTGTCCCACTACCGGGGTACAGTAAATCAATATTTTTTTCAACTTTCAAGCTTCAATACCCATCCATGGTTACAGCTGGCAGCATATGACTACACATGTTTTGTACACAACAAGCCCCTCTATTATTGGCACCATAAAGATGAAGCTTGCTGTAACTGAGTGAGGAGAAATTTTGAAAATAAAGATTTCCCATCACTGTGCCCCGGTCTCCCCTACCATTAGTACTTGAAACTTGAATGTAGATCAACCATGGAAAGCGGAGTAGTTGCATCTTTTTATTTTATTGATCAGTGATAATGGCTGTGTCCAGAGTGTAACATAGACACATTACTTAGGGTTTTCTTGTCCAGTTGGTGGTTAATGAATCATTGTATTAGTGTTTGAACAGATATGGGCATGTACTGAATAATCTGAGATTATATTGGCTAAAACTATATTAGTTGTAATCTATCAAGTAATTTTCTTTCTTAATTGTTCTGATTTGAAGGTTTTGTTTTAATAAGAATCATCTGGCGAGATCACAAAATTTATGTTAATGAAATGCTGTAAGCTGTCCATCCGAAAAACTTTACCCTTACATACTTCCCCTTGGTAATTGTAGAACATCCCCTGACATACGCAACAAATTACTCTAATGTGTTTCTTCCATATTTGGTAATCTTCTCTAACTCCGAAACCTTCTTAAAAAACATTCCATCTTTTATTGCACCCTACGTCAGACATTCCTGTCTACGTCATCTGTATCTTTTGGTTTTTATTTTGGCCCGCACCTTGATCTCGTCAGAGTGGATCGACCTGTCTGTATGTATGCTTTTGAACCTGTGAACCTGTGACTACAATATATACCAACTTCAAACATCAGAAGTGTTGAACTTTTATTTTTACACAATGAGAAGTACAAAACCCACAATACGTCACATGCACGGTCTAAACCAGAGCTTTAAATCGGGAGCTTGGTTACAAATGGTGCCGCTTGCAGGATTTAAAAAAAAAAAAAAAACGGGGGATATTTAACAGACTATATATAACAGTACTGGATCAAAGGACGAGACGGAAACTTCAAACAGAGATGACAAGGTAAGTAGTCTTGCAATTACCACTTTGGGGATTGTTTGTCACTGTGTGCATTTGAATATATTGTATAGTGGATTAGCTAACTTTGTATAATGGAGAACCAGATTCTGGACCAAAATGTTCCTCAACCTGTACAAGTCCCAGTTATTCCTCCCATGCCAGATTTTTCCAAAATATTAACAGAAAATTTAAGAGATTTGCAGTGTGAACTTAGTCTGCAGAGTTTAGCTAGCCAAGTACTATCATTTTCTGGCCAAAACAGTCGTGATCTTAAAATATGGATACACGACATGACAAAAATTGGGTTAACAGGGGGCAATTCAGATGAGAAACTGAAGATTTTGGCATTTCAAACACTTAAGGACCCAGCTGCGGAATATTATTCCCGCTTAATAAGGCAGAGCCCACAAATTACATGGACAGCTGTCTTAATTGCGCTGAGAACTCGCTTCTCAGACTACACAGACCAACAGTATGAGTTGCAAAATTTTGCCGAGCGAATTATAGACTTGGCTGAAGAGGGTTTTGCTACAGTAGACTTGTCACCAGGACTGATGCAACAGCAGTTACGTGATATATTCTTGGATGTTATCCAAGATCACCATATTGCAAGGAAAATGATTAGAAACAGGCCCGAAACGCTTGATGCCGCTCTTAACATTGCTGTGCAGGAGCAATTAACGCAGCGTACATTTAACCTGCCCAGAAAGGACGAAATCCCTATGGAGGTAGACAAAGTAAGCACTAAGGCCTCAGCAAGCTCAGAAATAGGGGAATTAAAATCCATATTGACTGAAGTCTTACAAATTCACAGGAATCAACCTGCAAAACCCCAGGGAAAGCCACAGCAAATGGTAAATATAAACCAGCCCCAGAATAAGAAGGGCAGTTATAACGGAAAACCCTTTTGCCTTTACGACTGAAGGCACAGTAATATGTGCCCATTGTTCAAAAGTTGGTCATCGCTCGAAACAGTGCAGATGTAGGAAGCATGAAATGAGAAATAATGAGACTACAACTACTCAGGGAAACTAGAAAGCCCTGGACAGAGTGGAATCACTGTCCCATGTGCAATATTGATGGCCAGTGAATTGATTCCAATACACACTCCAGTAGTGCGAATTAACATAGGTAAATTAACCACCTGGGCTATAGTTGATTCAGGGGCAGACATTTCCATTATGTCGGGAAAAGTTTTTCAAGAAATTGCCTTCATCAGGTTCAATTACATTACACACTAGCAGAATAACAAACCTTAAAGGTGTTAGTGGAGATCAACTATTCACACTTGGGACTGCCAAAATTGATTTTGTAATTGACAAAATAAAAGTAACTGGAAAACTTGAAATTGTGTCTGGAATTCAAAGAGATGTACTTTTAGGCAGTGACTTTCTGTCAAAAGTCCAGGCTACGCTTGATTATGAAAGTCATACCCTGCGTATTGGAAGTGATGTTATTCTGTTAAAAGAGAAAATCTTATCTGAATCGGCAATGCTTCTTGATCGAGACAGATCGAAAGGTGTCAGTAGCACCCCATACTGAACACCTTGTCGAGATATGAGCCATCTTCACAAAAAGGGACATTTAACGGTAAAGACATAGCACTGTCTTTAAAATTTGTCTGGAGCCAAATATAGAGAAACATGACACTAAATAAGCATCCATAACAATTTTAAATCTAGGAAAAAATTGTTCTTGGACCTGCCTGCAAGATAATTATTGAGGACTGTCAAGCAAATACATCACTGGAACTGTTCTTACCATTATGTGTCCAAAGTGTTGTTGAAGATATTCAGTGCCTAAAAAATTATCTGATTTTTTCCTATTCCATCATGAATCCACGCATACAATGATATATATGTATACCTTACCTTGTTATCATATAGATCTACAATGAAAAGAAACCAATATAGCATTTTTGTATATGTTTCTCCCTGTGGCTGTCAAATCCAAGCCTATCCTTCTTTACCATTATCTGAGAATTTGGAAAATACCTAAAATCCAAAGTGTTTCTACTCAATCCTAGAGGGCACTGTAGTCCTGAAGTACCAAGATATTGGCAGCCATGTGGTAGACAAAGAGTTCATGTCTGAGTGATTTGGTGACTGCAAAGTTGGAAGGTAAGTCAGATTTTAAATATGTCACACAAATGTGATGTCTCTACCATTATTGTAAATATCTCAAGGATAATGCTTACAAATTTATAAAACTGATACTGCCTAGTAACATTGGGTACAGGCTTTCAGAAATGACAGGCACAGCCCATCTAGTCTCTTCCTTTGAGCACCATGAGGTGAGGAATGTCTTGACCATTATTGTGATCTGTCTTTACTGTGAAAAAACTCGATAACAGTAAAGACTTTAGCTATCATGGTACGGACATTTTGGTACCTTTTTTTCAAATAAATTCAATGTAATGTTATGTAAGAACTTAGGAATCTTCTCCCTTAATTGCATTTCCATTATCTTTATAGTTCATCTGAAATTTATTGGATCATGCAGATAGTTAACAATATTCATTAATTAATAAGTCAGGACTGTGGATCGTTATTAGCCCATTCTAGTTCTAGTAACATATATACATTAAAATAGTGCTTGGAATGCATAGATCTTTGTCAGCTCCATAAAGCTATTTAGGTCTCAGGTACATTTGATGATAAATTTATTAAAAAGAAAAAACCTGACAGAACAAGATGCAATTAAACATTTAATTCGGCTGCTTGCTACATAATTACGTTATGATTAAAAAAAGAAAAGAAATTAATCTGACCATATACCTGGCTACCACCTATTTGTGGTCCCATCTCAAGGGCATTGATGGTGTTGGCAATGGTCTGTGGGATTTTTACTAATTTCTGAGAACTAGTGTAAGTTTGTTGAACAGAGACTGCCTGTGGCAACTGGTTCAGTTTTGCGAACTTTCCTATTATGATCAGCTATTCCATATTCTTTAAAAAGTACTTCAGTGACTAAAGTGGTCTATATATTTATCTGTCCCAGGTAACCAGTAGGGTGCTACTTTTGGGTTCAGTGCAATAAGTCCAAATATGCAAATACAGAAGCAATGAGAAAATACGACGTGAACATATTAAAGCTGATCCAGAAGCACATAATGCCCATTTAAAGAAGGAAAGAGAGAGATATCAGTGAACTAAGCAGGCTAAAGATAATCTACAATCCTACTATAACCTGTAGAAATTGTCATGTTTTAATAGAAGTCCTTTGTTTTACAATAAAAGTTTCAAGATTTATGCTTGTTCTATCACAAATGGCCACCTTTTTATTTGCCAAACGGTAAAGACATAGTATATTATCTTTACCGTTATTCACAGAATGGTAAAGACAGAATAGTGTGTCTTTACCGTTAAAGGTATAATGGTAAACACACATGGCAACTTTGAAAATGCCCAAGTTTTCCTACTAAAGCAGTGACTTAAGCTTTGCTGCTTCAAATTATTACATCTTTTAAGTGTACTAGATGATGAAACGGATAAACTTTAGAAAATAAAGATATTTTTTTACCATTGTGTCTTTACCATGAAATGTCCCTTTTCTTGAAAATGGACCTTGCTTTTATCAACAGTTTAGGGCACCTCCTACAACTGGCCACATATGGAAACCAAAGGTCCTAACAGAGCAGGGTAAGAGTGTGAAATTACCTGAGATTATCAACTGTGTTATATATATACAGAATCTTACAGGGCTGCGAGTAAATTATGATTTTTCTTAACTGATGCATAACAATGCAGTGGGACAATGGGGACAACATCTGAAATGTTCTATAGATTACTATTTTTATAGAATAACATGTACTGTTAATTTGCCAGTTATTGTTTTGTAAAGTATTTCCTACTTTCATTTCACATGGCAACCCTTATGGTGGTCTTCACCAAACATGGCTGGAAACTAATGAAGCAATATGTATCCTTTCTGAATTACAGTTTAACCTTGTGGTCTAAGTAATTAATAGTATTTATGTCGGTAAAATGAAACATTTTCAGTGTTAACTATTGTTCCTTTGCAAAATACCAGCCAGTGTCATCCTCCACAATGGACAACATGGACAAAGGAGTACACCTCGAGTTGACAACTTTGTCGCAGTGCACTTAACAACTTCAGAGAAGATGAGGAACAAAAAGATGTATGTTGCCAAGGTCTGTATCTATAATCGTCCTCAAATAATTGTCTGGATACACTACTTTGATATTTTAAAAGAAGTATGAAATTGTGAAAAATTAAAGATTATTCAGGTGATAAAATTGAAGTGTGAATTTAAATAGAATTAATTATTATTCAGGTGAATGAGTATGACGCATCCACAAAAGAAGTGCATCCTCCTGATATGCAGAAAATGAACATCTACAACTGGCCAGCTAAACATGACACCTCATGGACTGACAAAACAGACATCCTTGGCATACTCACTCCTCCAAATCTTGTTCCTGGCAGGAGTTTAATGATGAAATTCCTAATGAATGAACTTCAGAATTACCAAAAGTTACTGTAGACTCTAAATATGCATAGCACTTGTAGTGCATGATTTGACATGTACTTGGAGATGTATCTTCTGAACTTTATATTGATGCTTATAATCTCTTCAGCCAGATGAAATGCTAATGGTCATAACAGTGTTACAGTACTTCTACGAACTACCATTAGTACTTGAAACTTGGATGTAGATCAACCATGGAAAGTGGAGTAGTTGCAGCTTTTTATTTTATTGATCAGTAATAATGGCTGTGTCCAGAGTGTAACACAGACACACTACACAGGGGTTTCTTGTCCAGTTGGTGGTTAATAAATCATTGTATTAGCGTTTGAACAGATATGGGTATGTACTAAATAATCTGAGATTATATTGGCTAGAACTATATTAGTAATTATTGACTATGCACTAAAAATATGATGCATATCTAGAAATGAATGGTACATTACCATCCAAGGTATGCATAGAATATAACTTGAATCACAATAAATTTAGATTTTATGTGTTATAAGAATTTCATGAAATAGACATGTGCATCTGAATGTGGCTCCCATTTTGCATTTTACTTGTGATCTGACTTGTAAATTGGCATGGTTATTCTGGATTGTATATTGAATGATCTGAGATTATATTGGCTGGAATTTTATTGGTAACTACTGACTATGCACTAAAATGTGATGCATATCTAGAAATAAATGGTAAATTTCTATCCAAAGTATTCAGAGACTATAACTTGGATCAACACAAATTTAGATTTTATGTGTTATAAGAATTGGAGTATCTCCTGAACTGTTTCAGATTTTGAATATTTTCATTGAAAAATGTTCTTTAAGAGTTTGAAGTGCAATAAATGGTAAATTTCCATCCAAAATAATGTATTTTATTCTGATAAATACAGCAAAAATCACCGTTATGTTTTTATGTATGTTGAATATCACCTAAGTAATTATGTAGATACATTATTTACTTGAATTGATGAAGAATAATCATTTCAGTGCTTCAAATATAGACTGTTATTCGATTTATTTCCTCTACCTAGCTTACTGCTGACGAAGTTAAATGAACTCAGTAACACCTTTTATACTTGGTTGCATGTTTGCCTAATTGTACTTAAAATCCTGTTAAGAAAAAATGTTTTGATAGCATGTTTTTGGCATAAATACTAATGACTTCCATTCTTTTCTGACATGCCTAAATGCACATTTACTCACTATTAAAAAATTACTCAAAATTGACAGTATTTTCTCAAGTGTCACAAACCTGACACATTAAGTTGACACATTGACTCAGGGTTGGCAGTTAAATAGAGCTTAATTGTTTGAGGAGTAGGTGTCATCATGGAGTTTGTTTTACATCTCTGGTACAGGATGTACATTGTTGCAGTCCTTGTTAGGATTTTCCTTGGTTTGTACAGGTGGTCTAGCTGCAACTGTTTATTTTACAATCACTGGGACTGAATATAATGCCCCAGCTTGTTTCCACTTCAGTTAAACATTGGCGGATGGTTTAACTAGGAAAAGCTGTCCAGCTAGAAAGGGTACATTTTGGTTCAGGGGTAAGTCAAATTGTTCTTATCTGAACCTGTACTATGAAAATTTGGTAATTATGGTTTGTTTGACAGGTATTCTTCTTTGATATGAAGCTCTGCATTTACAAGCAAAACTTCACATATTTAGCTAACTCATCAATTGCCACGTTCATATTTATTCATTATTATGTGGGTTGTCTTTGCTGAATATTTAGCTTAGGCAAGGAGCCGCTACTCAGAGAGACGTGTACGGGTAAAAGGCTCCGAAACATGTTGAGTAGTTACCCGCTGAAGACCCTTTAATTTATTTGGGCTGATACAGCCTATGTCAAAATTTTACAGAGGAACGTGTGCAATATAGACAATAGTAATTCCATAAATATACAGGTTAGACAGGGACAGGTTAGCTTATGGAGAGTAAAGAGTTCGAACTGCGGAATAGGATATTGACTACTAGGAAGTGGTTCTGGGCAAAAAGACACAAATACAATTGGGACAGTTATTTCCTGGCACTTATACATATGTAGAATAAAACAGTATGAAAATTTAAGCCATCAGAGAGGTTTGAAATTTTGACCCCTTTGTCACAAAAAGGTTTCATTTATTTCGACCCTACCCATATCTTTAATTGAAGCAGTGACTAGTAAAACGACAGAGAACCATCAAGGTCATCGTTATTGCCGTCATTGATGTTGTTGTCATCCTCATGACTCGCGTCACCTAAAATATCAGTGTCACCATCAGTGTCATCGCTGTCGTTATCACTGTGCTTAACTATATTGCACATATCCAGCACTTCAGTTGTCGATTGTCATATGTGGGACATTAAAGGGCGGTAAAACTAAATTACAGCGCGCTCCACTTCTGGCTTTTACTCAGCAGAGTTACAAGAGGAGGGTGTTATTGATGAAAATAGTCCACAAAAGGTAGTAGGCCTAAGTGACCCTGAGCCACTGCAGGGTGATCCCGAACCTACAGCTAAACATGGTAAAGATGTGCCCACTCCCCCTCAAAGTATTGAACCCACTTGTACCAGCATGGGTCCAGGGACATGGTCCACAAAATGTGACTGCATCAAAGGATGCTGGCACACCTGAGCAAAACAGAGTCAATGACCCAGGTTCAAATCTGGAGCAAAATAATGGGAACATTGATCTCATTAATGTATTCCAACACCAACGGCAAGCCTGGTGCAGGAAAGTTTTAATACGCCCAAGCCACAGTTACTTACATTAAATGGTGATCCAACTTCCTACTGGAACTTGGAAGTTCATTAACAATTTTGAGACCAACATTGCCAGTAGAGTGCAGGAAGACCGCATGAAATTGATGTACTTGATTCAGCACTGTGCATTTAAAGCCAAGGAATATATTGAGGACTGTGTTTGGTGTTACCCCCTGTGGTAGATTATGCTAAGTCAAGGGACATTTTGCACAAACTCTATGGTAGGCTGCATATAATCGCCAAGCCATACATCCAAAATTTGGTAAATGGTCAGCTGCTTAAACCTACAGACAATGTGGGTCTTTCTAAGTTGGCAACGGAGATGCAAAAATGCGAATTAACCTTCAGCCAAATGGGTTATGAAGCAGATTTTCATAACTCAGAAAATCTTTTGAAGATTGTAGGAAAATTGCCAATCCATATGAATGATAAATAGGCAGAAAAGGCAGATGCCATCATAGAATTGGGTCATGAACCTAAGTTTTCTGATTTGGCTGAATTTGTTGAAGTGTGAGCTCGTGTAGCAAACACTGTATATAGCCAAAACTTGAGTAAAAGTAGAGAGAAAACACCTAGCCCTCTTAAAAGTAAGCACATGGGTAGCAGAAATCCCAAGGCTACTACCCTTGCGACGCAGGCAAGTGACTCTGGGAAGGAAAGGGGTAATGGGTCCCAGTCCCATGCCCAGCTTGAGTGTCATGCCTATTCTGGTCCACATAGCATATGGAAGTGTGATAACTTCAAGAAAAAGTTATATAAAGACAGAAAAAAAGTCTTATGAGAGAAAAGACTGTGCGATAATTGCATGTTAGCAGGCCATGTCTCAAAGGGCTGTCTCAAGAAAGGAAACTGTTGGTTTGAGGGTTGTCACAGGAGGCATCATACACTGCTACATCCCCCCAGAGAAGGCTCCTGATGAGCTTGAAACTGTCCCTAAGTCTGTTGAAGGTTCTGGTCCTGATTCTTCATGTGAGGATAAAAAGAACATGTTGGCCAGGGTTCTGTGACTGGGGCCGGCACAGGAAGAGTGTGTTTAAAGTAGTACCTGTGCGTGTCCAAGTGAAAAATGGTGGCCCTCTGATAGAAACATATGATATACTTGACAACTGTTCCGATGTGTCTCTATGCACTAAAGTTTTGACTGAAGCTCTATGAGTAAAAGGTATCGACGCTGACTTTTCTTTCCCACTGTTAACAGAGAAGGGAGTCAAATGAAAGACAAAGAGGCAGCTTTAAGTGTTTCATCACTGAATGGTGATGAGAAGATAGAGATAGAAGTTGTCCGGGCTGTAGACAGCCTTCCAGTTTCTCAAAGTTGTATCCCAGCGAAGGGGGATGTTGTTAAGAGGCCACATCTGCATGGCTAAGATTTACTAGATGTTAGTGAAAAGGAAGTTGCCCTTCTGATAGGAAGCAACGTACCAGAGGTTTTCTGGACTTTGGAAGAGAAGCGTGGTGGCAAACGAGAGCCATACGCGGTGCTAACCCCCTTAGGTTGGACTTTAATAGGCCCTGTAGGAGGCGCTAACGGAAGCAACTCCTATCAGGTGAATTACCTTCATGATGATTCACAATTGCACCAGTGTGTGGAGAAGTTGTGGAGGACAGACTTTAGTGATTCCTTATATGACAATAAGGAAGCCCTGTCAGTGGAAGAAAAGGGAGCACTGACCATAATGGAAGATAGTGTGATGTAGGTCGGGGGTCATTATGAACTTGCCTTACCTTGGCGCCATGATCCACCGTGTCTGCCAAATAATCCCTCTTTAGCTATGGTGAGACTTAATCTCTTGAAAAGGAGATAACAGAAAGATAATGGTCTGCACATGAAGTACAAAGAGATTATCAGTGATTACATTGACATGGGGTTTTCAAGGAAAGTACCCATGGATCATACCACAGAGCCCATCTGGTACCTTCCTCATCACCCTGTGATCAATCCTATGAAGCCGGAAAAACTGCGGGTAGTCTTTGACTGTGCCACAAAATACCAGGGTACATCCTTGAACGATCAATTCCTTCAGGGTCCTCACCTGGTAAATAATTTAGTTGGGGTGCTTCAGAGGTTTCGGTAGGAGCCTATTGTGATAGTCTCTGATATTAATGCCATGTTTCATCATGTGTGTACAAGACCAAAAGATTGTAATGCATTGAGATTCCTCTGGTGGGAAAATGGAGGTTTGTCCTATGAGCCAAAGGAGTATGAGATGCTTGTCCACTTATTCGGTGCGACTTCTTCCCCTAGCTGTGCTGCCTTTTGCTTGAAGCGCACAGCTGAAGACAACAGGGATGACTTCTGTAAGGAGGCAATTGAAACACTGAATGAAAATTTTTTTGTTGATGATTGCCTAAAATCTGTTGAAACTGTTGAGAATGCAGTAATGTTGGTCAGTGAGCTGCGTGAGTTGCTGTCGAGAGGCGGTTTCTGTCTTACCAAATGGGCAAGCAATAGTAGAGAGGTAATGGCTACTATTCCTGAAAAGGAAAGGGCACCCTCGATGGTGAACATAGACCTCCATGACCTCCCAATGGAGCGGACAATGGGGATACAATGGAATGTTGACGCAGACAAGTTTCAGTTTAGGACCGCTCTCAAAGACAAAACCCTGACCAAAAGGGGTATACTTTCAGTAGTCAGTTCTTTATATGACCCTCTCGGGTTTGTGGCACCAATCACCTTACTGGCAAAGAGAATGATTCAAGAGATGTGCCAACAAAAAGTTAGGATGGCATGAAAGAGTTGGGGGAGATCTTGCTCGCTGGTGGGCACTGTGGACTGAAGGTTTAGATGATTTGTCCAAGCTAACTGTGGATCGATGTTTCACGCCAAAGGGCTTTGGGGACATAAAGTTGGTCCAGCTTCACACTTTTGCTGATGGTTCTGAGTTAGCCTTTGGTGCAGTGTCGTATGTGAGGTTTGTAGATGCTAATGACCAGGTCAACTGCACATTTGCAATGGGAAATTCATGGCTAGCACCTGTAAAGCCTGTTACTATACCAAGGCTTGAATTATGTGCAGCCACAGTGGCTGTGAGACTAGACCATATGATATGGGATGAGGTTCAAATACATATCCAGGAGTCTGTGTTTTGGAATGATTCGACTACAGTCCTACAATACATAAGAAATGAATCAAAGAGGTTCAAAACCTTTGTAGCTAATCGTGTTGCAATTATTCAAGAGGCACCTTCACCTGAGCAGTGGAGGCACATGGGAACATCTGTGAACCGAGCCAATTTGGCCTCAAATTGGGCTTAGATTTTTTTCCATGTATTTCAAGTTACGCAACCTACTTCAGCGCTCATCATAAGAATGAAGTGATCTTATAGCATGTAGTTCAAGTTGACAAAGTTGGTCAAATGAGGCCTGGGTCAGTGTGGCATCAACCCACCTGATATCAAACCAAGGCTAATCTTATCTTGGCTAAAAGTATCAATTACCAAACCGGCCCCAGAATCTTGACTGAAGAGGCCACAATGTCGAATCCTCCCTATAACGAATACTTTTGTTCGGTCCAAAGGGCGCTCGGTATGGGAAGGTTTTACTGCAGACTGTGCTTTCCTGGTACCAGCTTGGGATTCCCTAGCAGCCTACAGATTCATATGACCAAACAATCTCTGCAATTACAATATGCCCAGCAATACTGCCGTGTGGCCCAAATGTGGATGCGGTGCAAATCCTCCTGGCAGTACTCTACCACAGTAACTGTTCAAGATATCACAGTTGTTAATATTGATGACATGGTGGATAGTAGGGATTTCAAGCCATGACTACCTCTTCTCCACCCTCGGTTGAATGAATTTTCTGTTCAAAGATGAGGAAACAACCAACACATTAAGCAGTTAAATAACTAAACATCCATTTTATTACTTGATGTATATTTGACAAACTTTTGACAACCACAGTCCACAAAGGTCAACAAAGGCATATGACATCTCGTTGAAAACATTTAGGTTTATATGAAATTTATATATCATAGATTTAACTTCACTTTACGCCTTGGTGGTGTTTGATTCTTATACCTGTGTCACTCTACTTACTGTCCTAAGTTCAATGGTAAGTTCTTTCAGCAGCTCATCACGTCCATCAAAGCTTTCACCCTAAAAAAGGCCTCTGGACAGATCACGTATACAAAATGTCCCCTTTTTCCAGTTCAAAAGCTAAAATCTTAAGCAACTACCAAAGTGAAACTATTACATCTTTCAAAGGCTTTTTGATGAGACTTGTTCAGATTGTTAGGCCAATTGCGATGAAGTCACCATTTCAAGGTGCAATGTGCATGTGTATCATGGTACCCAAAGTGTTAACTCTGGGTTACCTTGTGTGTCATACTAGGGGTGAACAGTCATTTTGCGTGGTTTCTTTGCATCTCAATTTGACGCAACTTCAAGCACAAAGCTAAGATGCTTCAAAATTTTCTGTTTGTAATGCAAATCGCTTTTGTGCATGATCAAATTAGACACACAGCACTTTCTAAAACTACAGTATAAGAATTATGAAATCTTACAAGGCAGGTAAATGATGTGTTGATGTATTTGTTCAACTCACAGGCACATATAATGGAATATGGTATAGTACAACTATTTGTTGACATGTTGTTTGAAAGTCTGATACCATGCATGCAGTCACAGTTACGTTGCCCACAACAAAATTAAGGTTAAGAAAAGGTTAAACTAGAACAGACTGATTTTCCAACAGAAAATCAAATGTCTCCCGGTGGAACACTTATGTCTCTGAATAAGCTACAGGTGACAACAAATTACAAATGACCAAGTTTGCTTGAAAATTACAATCCTATTTTAGCTCTCACCTAGATACATTACTCTAGCAATTTTCATCAAGTTCTTCCTTATTGCAGAGAAATCAATTTCACATAAATGACCCTGTGACCTTGAAAATTAGGTCAAGGTCACCCAAATACAATCCAAACCTTGGTCTTATCTTGATACATAATCCTACCAAGTTTCATCAAATTCCATCAAGTTCTTCATGACTTATCAAACAGAAACAAATTTCACATAAGTGACCCTGTGACCTTGAGAATTGGCTCAAGGTCATCCAAATACAATTCCAACCTAGGTCTTGCCAAGATACATAATCCTACCAAGTGTCATCAAATTCCATCAAGTTCAAGACTTATCGCACGGAAACCAATTTCACATAAGTGACCCTGTGACCTTGAGAATTTGCTCAAGGTCATCCAAATACAATCCCAGCCTAGGTCTTGCCAAGGTACATCATCCTACCAAGTTTCATCAAATTCCATCAAGTTTTTCATGACTTATCGAACGGAAACCAATTTCACATAAGTGACCCTGTGACCTTGAAAATTTACTCAAGGTCATCCACATACAGTCCCAACCTAGGTTTTGCCAAGATACATAATCCTACCAAGTTTCATCATATTCCATCTAGTTCTTCATGACTTATAGCACAGAAACCAATTTCACATAAGTGACCCTGTGACCTTGAAAATTCGCTCAGGGTCATCCAAATACAATCCGAACCTAGGTCTTGCCTAGATACATAATCCTACCAAGTTTCATCAAATTCTGTCAAGTCCTTCAAGACATCGCAGGGAAACCAATTTCACATAAGTGACCCTGTGACCTTAAGAATTTGCTCAAGGTCATCCAAATACAATCCCAACCTAGGTCTTGCCAAGGTACATCATCCTACCAAGTTTCATCAAATTCCATCAAGTTCTTCATGACTTATCGAACGAAAACCAATTTCACATAAGTGATCCTGTGACCTTGAAATTACGTCAAGGTCACCCAAATACAATCCCAACCTAGGTCTTGCCTAGATACATAATCCTACATAGTTTCATCAAATTCCATCAAAGTTCTTCAAGACTTATCGCACAGAAACCAATTTCACATAAGTGACCCTGTGACCTTGAGAATTTACTCAAGGTCATCCAAATACAATCCCAACCTAAGTCTTGCCAAGGTACATCATCCTACCAAGTTTCATCAAATTTCATTAAGTTCTTCATGACTTATCGAACGGAAACCAATTTCACATAAGTGACCCTGTGACCTTTAAAATAAGTTAAAGGTCATCCAAATACAATCCCAACCTACGTCTTGCCTAGATACATTATCCTACCAAGTTTCATCAAATTCTGTCAAGTCCTTCAAGACTTATCGCATGGAAACCAAGTGTTGAAGAACATGAACAACAACTACAACAACAACAACAACAAGCGGAAGAAACGGGCACTAAAACAATATGTCCCACGGCTTCCACCGTGAGACATAAATACAACCTTTTTATATAAATCTAATAAATATAAATCGGTATATAACACAATGGCCATTCACCCCCCCCACACACACACACACACACATGTATATGATATAAAACATACACTCCATTGACTTTTAGGTTGAAGCGTACAGCATGCAACAAACAGACCAAAGTGGACACATTTGTCAAAATTCCACGTTTAGAACAATCTACTGCAAACACTATGAAGGTGGCTTCCAGCTCAAAGGAACCTGATCATGTTGATAAACCAGACGAAATGAACTCGCCGACAGTGCAACCTAATCTTGTGAATCCCCAATCATCTGCGCTTTTGCGGACCAAAACTACCTCATTCTCTGATTCTACAACCTCGCAAACATCTGAGATGAAAAGCAAAACATATCCAAGCCAAGTTCAAGCTGACTCGCCACTGGATCCTGTAAAATTCATAAACAGGAATCTTTTAGATGAAGAATGTTTATGAATACTTCAGGAAAAACGGGTCCCCCAGAATCATTTACATATCCCAAAAATGCTCAAAACCAATGTTATAGCAGATCTTGGGAAGTTAAATATCCCTGGTTGAGATACTCTCCATCTCAAGATGGAGGTTACTGTTCAGCCTGCTTATTTTTCACAATCATGCAACCGAAATATGTTCAGAGTTCATCTTTGCCCCATTTATAGACTGAAAAAATGCCAGAGGAGCAAAAAGAAGCATGCTTCATCATCATAGCCAAAGCCAACGTCACCTAGCAGCACTGAGCGAACAAGAGTCCTTTCTTTCAATAGCAAACAGAGAGAACAAGGCTAAAAGCCTAGAGGTGGGGCTTTTTGTTGTTTTTCCTTTGCTTTCATTAGGGCATGATCATATGTTTACATGTATAATATACATATACATGTATATGAAATTTGAGTACATTTGCGAGTAAATATTCAAGGCTATTATAGTAATATCTGTAATACCTTAATTTACCGGGCTTAATATGAATATTTTGTTAACATTTCAATACATGTAGGTTTGTGTATGATCAAACAAAAATTTATTTCTAGGATGGGAGCAAGCATATTTTGGAGATCGTTTATGCACACGCGTAATGTGTTATGACATATGTAAAGCAGCCACAGTGACATATGAAAAGACCTGTTGCTGAAGCCACTGCGAAGAGGTGGAACTAGAAGAATACCTGAGGATTACTCAGTAGTTTCACAAGTAAGTGTGTGTTTTTCATATCTCGTTGTTTTATATTGTGTATATTACACGAGCGAAGATGTGTTTGTATAAAATTTGACAGGTTCTCTTCCACTTGCGGTGTCATCGCATCAATGTGGTATCTACACAGTCATTGCCATGTTGACCATCACATGAACATTATGGCGATGTCACTCACCATGAGCACATGCTTTTGAATATCGGCGCATTGCTCACAAATTAAACTTGATGTGTGTTTTGAAGTCTTATACTGAGTTGTTATTGTATGTCACTAAGTCTGCTATATTGATTGCTACATTTTTAATGTTTGTAAGGGTCAACAAACAGCAGGCACAATGAAAACTTGTAAGAATGACACTATTTTTTTCCAAGACAATGTGTCAGATATCTGAATATTTCAGATTCATGAGTCAAAAAACAAAGGAACAACAACTTCAGTCCCTTCAAATTTGTGTCATTGTAATGAATATGTCAGATAACTGAGTGTCGCTTTCAGTTTTCACTGTATAATTTCATTTGGGCTCCAGTACACTTTAATCAGGTGGTGCAAAATAAAAACTTTGTTAGCCCCCTCATCACTGGAAGTGCTTCTCCTCTGGTTTAGTTTCTACCCTTGATCTGTAAAAAGGCCACCCTGTACATTTGATACATACAGGTTGTCATTTTCCATTCCAAGGGCATGCATGAAGGTGGACCTTACAAATCACACCAAAACCCCAGCAGAAGATGGGGTTTTGATCACACTTAAAATATATATATATATATATATATATATATATATATATATATATATATATACATTTTAACTTCTATTCAGATCGCTGAAAAAAGGCAAGTTACGAATGATTACAATGTGACAAATCTAAAGCTCAACATCCAAATGAATCAAACCAACTTTTAAATTATATAAGTTTTGCTTTGCTTTGCGTTAATAAAATTTTTCACTGACGCCATTTTCCCTCCCATAAAACACAACTTTCCCCATCTCTCCGTGATTGTTCTGGCGCACAGTTTCCCTATACAGTATATCAATCAAAGAAAAAAAAGTTGTAGCATCAAACAAAGTGGCCTTAACGAGGGCAAGGTTGAGTACAGCACTGAGTGATAGGTCATTCAAAACATGAACTGAAAATGTCGACAGTATCAGCATGGCAATGTTTACAAACATCCACTTCTCATTCAGATCCATGACCTAGATCTTGATTCATCTCAGAATCCCACAATCAATTGAACGCAATCAATAAAGCAGACTTAGTGACATACAATAACAACTCAGTATAAGACTTCAAAACTTCATTAAGTTTAATTTGTGAGCAATGCACCGATATTCAAAAGCATGTGCTCATGGTGAACGACATCGTCATAATGTTCATGTGATGGTCAACATGGCAATGACCGCATGGATACCACATTGATGCGATGACACCGCAAGTGGCAGGGAACCTGTCAAATTTTATACAAACACATCTTTGCTCGTGTAATATACACAATATAAAACAACGAGATATGAAAAACACACACTTACTTGTGAAACTACTGAGTAATCCTCACGTCTTATTCTAGTTCCACCTCCTTGCAGTGGCTTCGGCAACAGGTCTTTTCATACGTCACTGTGGCTGCTTTCCATATGTCATAACACATTACGCATGTGCATAAACGATCTCTAAAATACGCTCGCTCCCACGCTAGTTTGATTATGTCGAAAGTAGACGACAACAGATCCAAAAAATCTATCTATTTTCTATTCTGTCCTTTCTTTAAACAATATACATCAAAGTGAAAGATTCGTGTTTTCACAAACAGAAAAATCAGTGCATTGCGCTTCTTTCCTACAACTCGAACGGTAATAAGATCTAATGACATTGCGCTTGCGCAGCATTATTTATTTACCCACATTATGCTAATGACATTCAAGCCGATGAACAAAACGATGGTCTTTTTGGACAAATGCAGGACTTAAAACCTACGCAAAAGACACAGAATGCCACTTATGCCATCGGACTATTGATTCTTGGTACTAATTATCTTTGAAACGTCTTGATATATCAAAAACAACTGCTGGAACCCGGCAAAATATAAAATACGCATTGCACAGTAGGACCCGGCAAATGTACCAATCACATACACACATTGTAAAATCTGCACTCGAAACGGCAATATTTCGTTCCATCTCCGAACCCAATTGAATTCTTTCTATTTACCCACTTTAAACCACTTTAACCACAAATGTACAAGCGTGTGTACACTCACATTCAAAAGTGTATACCTTGTAATTCAAGAAAATTACGACAAAACAGGGCGGAACTGCAAGATATGCCATTGGCAGTGGCTCCTTTTGAGGTGATTCACATTGACACCAGTGGACCTTACCCAGAAAGTCATAAAGGCAATCGGTATTGTGGAACAGCTATTTGTGCATACAGTAATTGGCCTGAATGCTGGGCTGTGCCTGATCAAACAGGTGACACAATAGCTCGGCTTTTGTTAGAAGAGTTTTTTCCTCGGCACTCAGTGGTCCAGACAATGGTCAGTGACAATGGCACTCCATATGTCAGTAAGGCCATGGAAATCTTATCAAAGGAAATGGGCATCCATAGAATCAAAATCACCCCATATCACCCTGCCTCAAATGGTCGCATTGAAAGGTTTCATAGAGTGTTGCATGACATAATTGCTAAGTTTGTAAACAATGCAGATCAGGCAGAATGGGATAATTATGTACCAGCAGCTTTACAAGCTTACAGGTGTTCCGTGCATGAAGGGACAAGGTTCATGCCATTTTTCTTGGTGTATGGCTGAGATCCAGTACTACCAATGGACACTCTGCTGGCCCCTAGACTTAAGTACATGGGAGAATAATATGTACACACCTTTTTAGAGAGGTTACATCAAAGCCATAGTCATGTAAGGGACAACACCATAGAGGCCAGGGAAAGAAATAAAGCATACTATAGTCAAAGGGCACACCAAGGGGAGTTCCAACCTGGGGACCCTGTATATTTTCACTATGCACCTGTAGAACCGGGCCAAGCTAAGAAATTAAGTTCCCCCTGGAAACCTTTTTATAGTATTGTAGAAAAATTGTCCCCAGTCAATTATAGGATTTGCCATCAGCCTACAGGAAGAACTCGGGTATGTCATGCAAATCAGATTAGGGCAGCACACCCTGACAGTGTTTGGGATCAGACTAGAGAGGTACGGGCTCCTATGGTCCATCCAAATGAAACAGAAATTAAGAGTAGAACATAGCCGACCAATTAGAAATACACGGTTGGCTGCACCAATAGCACCTGGCAGCCGGGAGATGTTAAATAGGGAAGTGCCAGAGAGAGGTCCATTAGGTATATTCATGCCAGAAGCTAATATAGAAACAAATCGCAGGTCACCGAATGCACCACTGCAGGCAAATGACCCACTCTCCGGTGAGCAGGCCCCTCCAGTTGAAACTGCTCATCATTATAATTTGAGACCCAGACCACATGGGGTGGTCCAGAGACAAATAAATGATAGGAAGAGATCCTTACAAGCAGAGACCCCTGGGGAGGACAGTCCGAGTTCACCCAAGCGTTCACGTTTGGCTAAACCTATGGACATTAATGTAGTGAAGGTTAGTGGCGAGGAAAGGGATCTTATAGAATCCTTGCACACTATGGCTTCAGCAATGGAAACCCAAGGCAGAGTGCTAATGGGCTTGGTGGGTTTCACTTGGATATTGATGATATTAGTTCTATGGGGTACATTTCTCTCGAGAGATGTGTATAGCTATGGGTAATATTACATATATGTGTAATTAAGTGACTAAGAGAGTCACATTCAGCTAAACAGGTGAATTTAGGTTACCCAGGAAATGAAAGGATATATGGGCATCTCATTTACATAATGGACATGCGCAAAGGGTTCATAGGTCTAGCACACTTTTGCCCCATATAGGGGAATCTCATTTACATAATGGACATGTGCAAAGGGTTCATAAATTGAGCACACTTTTATCCGTATAAGGGCATGTCATTTGCATAACGAGCATGCGTAAAAAAGTCATAATTTTAAAACACTGTTTACGTGATAAGGGTGTATTCTCATGTCACAGACACGGCAACGTAATAAAACAATAGTCATATAATAGTAAAACATATATCATCGCTGTGAAATCTAAACAATAGAAGGAACATTGTTCATTATCGAAAGCACAAAAATAAAATATGGATAGCAAAGAACGAGAAACCCTCCATGCCAACCAGCCGGTCCAGGCAATACCATCCACAAATGCGTCTGTGGTCTTACTTTCCACACTGGAAACACCATATACCTGTTAAAATATTCTGTGATCTGTTGTACGGGGTTGGGGTTAAGATGAGTGTCTTGTAAACGTATTGATAACATTCGACTAGATATATGGTTTCTTAAAGGATAAGTTCTGTTATTATTGAAACTATAGAGTCAGCTAATCAATATATACATAACAAGGGTAAATAGGAAACCATGCAATTACGAAGCAAATCAACTGTTACGCTCCGCTAAGGCGCACTTCTCTGGGCACGTGTGCGCATAATTTGGACATAATACAGACCCTCAAATAAAAGTTCTATTACCTACGAATATACATTTTGAATGTTTAGGTGAAGTACTTTGAAAAGTAGTTTTCTAACCGAAATAAGCGACCTTGGTATTAATGCAATATCCATAGTCTGGTCAATGATAGATTGCGCATCTTCTTCTTCAGTCACGCTGTAGAGAGGCACGCACGTAGTACCCTAAATTATCTAACCCGTCAACAGCAAAGTGATATGGAGGTTCTTGCAAAAAAGGTCCCCTGGGTATCATCCATAGATTAGTCTTTGGTCCCTGTTGCCAAGCTGGAAACACCACACGCCAGAAAATATCAGGATCGGTCTCACTCGCTGGAGCTTGAATGAGTTGCCGGAACACTTGTTGATAGCATTCCACTAGATAAATGCATTCTGTAATCACCTCATCTCTCCATATTGACTGTGGAAAAAGATATCTCCGAATGTTGTCATAACAAAAGATCCACTGAGGTAGCACCTCGTAAACTAATACTTCCACCGGATAAATCAGATCATAGTAATGTCGGGTTGTCAATTTCCAAGATTTCACGGCACTGTACACCTTAAAGTACGGAAAATCGCTAAATTTAACCTGCACGTGGCGTTTAAAAGTACTTTCATTTAAGCATAAAGCATTTAACTGTTTATTGCATCTTGCCAATTCAGCCTGATCACGTAGCGACAAATAACTTATTATCAACAGTAAACAATCGAAATTAAGTTCTAGAAATTCCATCAGTATTAAATACGTGCACCGGAGTCTATAGTCCCAATGGAAGTGCCAAACTCAAAAGTTTATGGTGCAGGATTATTTTCAAAACGAGACACACTAATTTGACGTTACCTATACGTTACCATATAATCCTATGCATCAATAGAATGGGATAAACAAGAACACATTTCGAAAAATTCTACAGGTTTGTACCTTTGTTTGACTGTTGGCAAAATGAGTGAAAGGAGACTCGTGAATTTAAACTACGATTGCCTGCTGCTCATTATCAGTTATTTGTCACTACGTGATCAAGCGAAACTAGCAAGATGTTGCAAAGTGCTGAATTCGTTGTGTTTGAGGGAATGCACTTTCAAAACTAAATTACACAAACACATGTATAAATTTGATCTACAAAAAATATACACCAATCTCGGTTCCTGGCGTCTTACTGCACGCTTTTTGGCAGGATTAGTCTATCCTTTAGAAATGTTCATTTGGAAAATTATGCCTAGATACATAGACCGGTATATGAATTCATATGTTGATTTGAGAATGATGGGGATAGAGGACGATGATGCCTATATCGATGCTAAAGCTATGATTGATTTTTACAAACAACTCTATCCGCATTTACTGAACACTGAAATTTCACCTAAATCTTTAATGCAAAACGCATGGCATTCTTCACACAAGAGCGATTTGTGGAAGTGGGAAGCGTCTGTGCATAACTATCCTCCATCGTGTAAAAACTTAGGGTTTCTAACACGTTTAAGTTTTCAATGGTATTTTGATATACACGTAGCAGAAATGGTCGATGAATTAATGGACGAATTAAAACAGCCCAGATCATTACCTAGTGTCCGGAATCTTATATTTACCATTTTACCTATGAACATGTAATTCAAGTTCTGACAAGTAGACTAAACGTATAAAATACGTCTCAAGCTGAATAATTCACAGGCATTCATCTATAGGCTAAAGATATGATGTAACAGAACTTTGTCAACTTGCAACGTATTTTTTACGTATATCCTTACTAGTTTCATATGTAAAGAATTTCTGCTACAGTGTATTCATTTCTTCACCATGGATCCATACCGTCAAGCCGTGTACGCTTTTGCTGTAGAAACTTGTCATATTGCCGAAGAGTTAGAAGCATTTTGCATCAAATATAATTTAGAATTTGACCCTTATCTGAGAGAACGCATTTTTGAACTCAAGTGGGGAGAACTGGCCCGGCAACTGTTTGAAGCACCGCAACCTGAATACCATCCTTTCAGTATAGAAGAATTAGACAATTTGGCCCAAAAGATCCAGGAAGACCAACCACCTGTGTTAAAAAGCGAGGGAAATTGGTGGTTTAGTCAAGACCCACCTAACAGTTATTCAGCGCAGCATATACCCGATTTTTCGCACAATGTAAGTAGCACTACTTCATGTGCTTTTCAGGAAAAAGATTGCCACTGTTCGAATGTGAACTACATTAATCAGCCGAGTAAGCAGAATCCTACCGCCAGTGGTACAAATTATTACGAACAACTGATGACACATGTAGAAAAAGGATTGGACGATATGGACATACATAGCTAAACTGATAATCATAAATTATTGACATGATGACGTAAGCAGAAACGATAACTATATAAGAAAAGAGACACTTTTACTTGGTCACTTGCTCAAGTACTGTCGACCAGAACACAGCAACATGGCTCAGTCTTACAGAATTTCACAGGAAGGTATGGCACTCTCTGCTAAATTACATTTATTGGTCAAGAAAGGCTACCATTGCCCCTACATTCAACTCCACCGGTTAACCAAGACCCAAAGTTGGCGTTCCGTGAACTACTCCAAAGCGACTTGGCAGACCCTCGCAGGCAAGGCCAGGGACATCGACACTAGCCTCAAACATCAGACCCCATACACAGCCGACTTGGGGGAGGGTTCACCGTGACGGTCAGACCTTACGAAGCCTCCGGCCAATGGTTCGTCTGCCTACTAAAGTCGTTTAAAGAGGTTGTGGTGCCCAGCAAATGTATTAATTTGAATACAGACGAATGGTATAAACTGCGAGAATATACAGATCTGATTAACCAGCAACTCAAAGATTATGATGGTGATGACAAACTGACCCCTCCCAAGCAGGCCCTTCGACAGTACTTGTGGGGTGTGTCTTTTCCGTCTACAAAGCATTGTCCCCAGCAAGGCGACTGGTGTTTCTCTCGAGAAGCATGCTTGCGTGACGGAGAAGAGGCCAAAACACGACTGGAAGAAGACACTACAGAACAAGGGATCATATTTGTAGATGAGCGAGACGTTCCAGTACCAAATGTCTTCGAAGTGACCAAGTTGGTATGGCAACATTTATTGGGGATTGAAATCAACAAATATTGCACAGAACATTGCCAAGGATGTGCCTTTGATCAAGCTAATCAGTTAGGGCACGTGAACGGGGGATGCTTGAGTGATTGGGAAACGAAACTTGATCTGTTTTTAGACACGGCTAAGATCAATGTGGACAGAGACGCTGTCACTACCAGAGTCTACCAGGTCTACCTGAAACCTCTACAGTTGCCCACCAAATACGGGAGTGTAGCTACAGATGCCATCCTGTTTTTCACTGACGATTCAGAACTGAAAGACACTTTGCTTAATAAAACTATCAATCCGGCTTATGTGACACTATTTACCTGTCTATTTACTAAGAAAGAAGTCGAAATAAACGACAAACTGATGTAAATACAGTAAACAAATGACTGTCGCTAATATTCATTTCAATGGATATTAACGTTGGGTACATTTAAAAAAAAAAGTGATAACAATATAACTCTGCATGATTATTTTACACATAATTTACTATAATACATCATTTTTTCCCACGAGGCATAACCATAAGCATTTAATGATTTAGTTCAAAACAAATATTAAAGTATATAAAAGTACCCCATACTTATTTCATCGTATTATACTAGTTCCTGTAACTTTCACATGCTAAATGGTGGAGTATACACGTTGTTGTGTGTTTTACTTAAATAAAGAAATGAAGGCAAGTTGTTAAGAATTCATTAGTTGTTTTTTTTCTATCAAATATATATATATATATATATATATATATATATATATATATATATATATATATATATATATATATATATATATATATTATACTGCGAGATCTAGTGGAACCTAGAATCTTTTGATTCTAAGTCCCTTTTCATAATCTCGATGGGGGAATTGGGATTGTGCCATACTTCGCAATCATCCTTCCCAGTCAAGCAGTGAAAAGTCGCTAATACAAGTTGAAAACTTTATTCTCTGTGTCAAAAACTTGAGCATTCTCTTATATGTGTCCAGTGCGGACGTTAATGTAGACACCCAACTCAGTGGCGGATCCACAAATTTAAGATATAGCTTTTACCACTACACACAAGAAATCTGTGCTTTCTGAGAGATTAAAATATCTTAATATCTTTAAAATTAGACGATGAAATTAATCAATTTTGCTAGGACACTAGACCTAGGTAACATAATTTGTGAAGCCAAAATATCAGATTAAACTGTTTTCACAATTTTACATAAACTAAAGAATATCACATTTACTGTGAGCTAAACACACTGTTCAGACTATAAGTTAACAAATTATGAAAATTTACAGTAATTTCAAGAAAAGCAAACTTTACAGCTTTGGTAAATGACTTGTGGTGTTACCTCTCACATATTATTGCTTACTCAAGACATTAGGAATAACTAGAAATTAGCAAGTTTCCATGGTGCCAGAAACACACATTTTAGGCTAAGACAAAGACGAACGCGTGTAACTTAATCTAACGACGCCTACGTTGACCGGCCACTGGAATTTACCAAACAACAAAGCAGAGTTCTCAGAAAGCAAACTTTGGCGTTTAAGTTACTTTTAACACGCGTACATTCAATCCAAAATTCTAATCTAATTTAATATCGACCAGGATTCAAAATTCAAGTATCATAAAATATCAAGTAATTTCATACGAAAATAAATGTCTTTCCATGAAGCGTTTATCACTAAGATGCTGTAATGCACGTACTTGGCCTCTGGCCAAGGTCACCAGTCCATCATCACTGCTGGGAGTATTTAAGTGTCATTACACAGCCATGATCGCTTGATGCGACGCATGTTATCGAAAATAAAGTCCAATGATATATATATATATATATATATATATATATATAAAGGAGGGTTCCTTTCGGTGCGTGGGAGTTTAGCTTTGCTAGTTGCCATGGATCATTGACGGCTACTCGTCCATACTTCTACACGTTTTGAAATAGCCTTTATAATACAGTTCACCTAGTGAGTCGGGGTGTGATATCAGTTCATACGCTAAATGTTCTTTTTCAAAAGGATTGATTTTTTGGTTAAAAAATCCAGTCATT
Organism: Hermodice carunculata; assembly: GCA_964020975.1. NCBI lineage: Eukaryota > Metazoa > Annelida > Polychaeta > Eunicida > Amphinomidae > Hermodice > Hermodice carunculata. Next base: position 673,046 of record CAXHWN010001079.1, on the reverse strand, counting down.
TCTCCTTTCATTATTGACGAGACATTGCTTACATGTTTATTGTCGTCCGCCAGACGAGCCATACACAGGTGTTGAAGCGTAGGTATTTAAAAAGAGCAGCAATCCGCAACTATTTTGATGAAAAATGCAAATCCGGCCCTAGTCATAAAGATTTTTGGCCGACGATCAAACCATTTTCAGATCGGAAAAACAAGTCTTTCACTCCCAATATTATGCTAGCAGAAAATGACAAAATAGTTACGGATCAGGTTGAAGTGTGTGAACTTTTTAATGGACACTATGTACACAACACAACAGAAACCACTTTTTTATCTGGGACATGGAGAAATTTTGAGGAGCACCCAAGTATAAAGGCTATAATTGGGGCTTCTCAGAACTATAATGAGTTAGCCAATGGCTTTACCTTTCATACTGTCTCAGAGAAACAGGTTTGTGAAAAACTTAAGGTATAACAAACTAAAAAGGCAACTGGGTATGATAATATTCCAGCCAAAGCTTTGAAAGCGTCAGCCAAATCTCTGGCGTCACCCCTCACCAGTATTATAAACGAAGGAATTAAAACATCTAAATTTCCCGACAGCATGAAACTGGCTAACGTCCTACCGGTGTATAAGAAAAAAGATCGTTTAGCGAAAGAAAACTACAGGCCAGTAAGTATGCTACCTAGTCTATCAAAAATTTTTGAGAGCATTCTTGCTGAACAGCTGGAAGCTTTCTGTGAGGCGATTTATAACCCTATGATTTCAGCTTATCGAAAGGCACATAGTTGCAATACAATGCTCATTAAATTGACTGAAGACTGGAGAGCGGCTTCAGATTCCAAATATCATATCGGTGCTGTACTGATGGATTTGTCAAGGGCTTTTGATGAACTTCCTCATAGCCTGCTCCTTGCCAAATTAAAAGCCTATGGCATGGAAACTACATCTGTAAAATTGCTACAAAGCTACCTGTCAGAAAGATGAAAGAGGGTAAAAATTGGCCACATTCATAGTACATGGCAGCGAATATCTAAAGGCGTACCTCAAGGATCAATATTAGGTCCGGTGATGTTTAACCTGTTCTTAAACGATATTTATATGTGTGTCAAAGGCTGCGACATATACAACTATGCTGATGATAACTCTGTGAGTGTCAAGCATTTCGAGAAAGCACACATGGTACGCCAACTGCAAAGCAAAACCACAGAATGTGTACAGTGGTTTAAGGTGAATTACATGCAGGCTAATCCGACCAAGTTTCAGGCCATCTATCTTGGTCCTAATAAGAAAACAACCAAAGAAACTTCCTCTATTACGCCATCTCATATTGAAATCAATGATACAAAAATTGAATTTCAGGAGGAATTAGTATTACTGGGTATAACTATCGATGACAAGCTTAGATTTGATAAACATGTCGCCAACCTCTGTAAAAAGGCTGCTAGACAGCTAAATGTACTTTGTCGTTTAAGACATTTGTTGGATGAAAAAACCAGAATGATTATATATAAAACATACATTATTTCAAATTTTAACTATTGTCCTTTGGTGTGGCATTTCTGTGGAGCCACTAATTTAAACAAAATGGAAAGTATCCAAAAAAGGGCATTAAAAGTGTTTTTGGAACTTCTATAGATGTATCCTATAGTGACTTACTGTCAAAAGCCGAGATGTCATCTTTAACTACACACAGACTACGTGCTTTGGCACAGCTGGTTTTTATGTCTGTTAACAAGATCGGGCCAGAGTATCTTCACAATATTTTTAAACCAAAGTTGCAGGCAATAAATCTAAGAAATAAAAATATTATGGCTATTCCTAAGTTTCGAACTGTAACATTTGGGAAACATAGTCTGCGCTACTTGGGGGCAAAAAATTGGAATAGCCTACCACAACATTTTAGAGACCAGATGAGTTTTAAAGATTTCAAAACATTACTAAACTGCTGGGATGGCTCAGAGTGCAGTTGCAACTTTTGCTTTAAGACATAATTTTTGACAGTAATCTTAAATTTTTTTTTTTTTTTTTATCTTGAGCCATTATACTGTGATATTACATGTACTTGCATCTGACATTCATGTCTTCATTTGATCATTGTATTAAACTATATATGTACTTTGATTAATTTTACTACTGGAATGTGTATCTGTTTAATTTTATGCAGTGGAGCATGATTTTACATTTTATACATCGAGTGTCGGCAAAGAGCCTCAGTTGCTCACGTTATCCATTATGTAAATCCGACGGTAAATAAAGCTTATCTTATCTATCTTATCTTATCTTATCTTTGACCCGTTCCCACCGTAGACTCCATTAGCATTAATAGAGCCAAACTTGCCTGCAACTTTTCCCACACATGTTTACCGCAGACAAACACATCTGGAGATTCTTCGTACACAAAGTGCACGTTCATGTCAACACCTTTAGTGGTCGGATTGTCGTCCACGGTGATGGTTTCAGTCACGGTGTTCGAAATATCCCACTCAGCTATCGTAATTAGTTTTCCCTTTTCCTCTGCAAATAAAATAAATAAATAAATAAATAAAAATAATATGTAGAGCTTGTTAAGTGATTAATGTGGGTAGAATACATTATGAAAAAAACTAATATTCAGTTACTCTCTTTGTTTTATAATACATGTGACTTTTGTTCCAAAGTCTTTATAATTAATATATTTATAGTCTCACATTGCTCTGCACAAAGTGACAGTATTTAAGTCTGACAATCACTACTACTGATAGTATAAAATGAAGTCATTGTAAATTTACCGTGGATGGAACGAAATTCTACTGTCAATTGGATAATAAATTTTAAGAGTATGTATGAGGTAGTCATGCTTACTAAGAAATTTTGGTATGCATCAGGCTACTCATTGTAAGTTTTTAACACTTTTTTTTTTTTTGCATGAGGTTGTTTACAACTACAAATTTGCACTCTTTATAAAATTTAGTAAAGTTGTATGTAGTCCAAGAAAGTCGCTATACTTTTAGTGGGACTGTAAGTTTATACGTATAAAAGAATATTTACCTAGAGTCTCCAAAATGTAGCTGTTGATAGTTAGCGACGTCAGTGTATCCCTCGGATACATGTGCCCATACACTTGCAAGCTACTGGCATGCTCACCTCCACTCGTCATGAAATAATATAATGTTGTTACAATATACCTCAGAGGTAACGTGACCATACCAGTGACAGTAGAAAATCTACTGTTAAAGTAAACCAGAGCTATGCCCGGGGGGGGGGGGGCATGAATGTCTCGCCAGCATTGTAATTGTATGGGTGAGGATTATTTTTGTGCAGTGGTGCCTGTATTGGTAGAATAACATGCAAAAGATAGCACAGTGTTCTTAAAAAATTGTGTCACTGGAGGGGTTATCAAGACAGGTACCACTGTATTTGGTAAAGTTGCTGAATATGTGAAATGAATAACAATCTATTTGTTGAGAATATATCGCTCCCCCACCCTTTTCTGAATCAAAATGGTCAATGATGTATATAATGTGTTCAAAATACTCAGAGCTTGACGTACCTGTCTGTATATTTGCAAGGAGATCCAGAGACACTCGGGTATTAAAGTATTGAAACCGCGACCCAAAGGGGCTTATGGTAACTGAATATTCATTCTAATGTACCAAATTTCAATAATCTATCACACACATTGGTAAACACTAAGTCTATAGCTGTGTTTTTATCAGTGGTTGGTTCATGTATAATCTGATGGAGACCAAATTGACCCATTAAGGCTAAAAGTGACTTGTAGCTTGAAGAATCATGAAGACAGTCAATGTTAAAGTCTCCCATGATGATTGTTGGTGTAGATTGCTTTACTTCATGTGCACGATACAAGTTGATGATGGCTGCTTTTATTGAAGAGATTTGCTTCGTGGACGACAGTAAACACATACAACCTGAAGATCCATCTGGCAATGTTTGTATAGCGCCACTTGTATCTCAACTTGTTTAAAATTGGCAATAAATGTGTGGAGATGTTCAGCTTTTGAATATATTGCTGTACCATATGGCGATCTGTGCACATTGTGGTCATTACGATGTAATTGGAATGATGGAATTTCATATTCATCATCATCATCCAGTGAACAAAGTTTTGATTCTACAAACATGAGAAGATCTGAAGCCAGTATATTTCATCATGAATTATATCTGAATGATGCAGATGCAGTGATTGTATATTATGGAAATATATCTTAAAGAAATTTGGTGGGAGTGAATAAATTGGTGTATAGCACAGTTCTAATGGATTTTGACGCAGTCGCACCATTTCTTTCTTCACATTCTCAGAAACAGTAATTTTGGTTTCATCAAAATCCTTAACAATATATATGTCATTGAGCTTTTGTGCTCTACTGAAAGCAACATAATGAGTATGAATTCTTCTCTCATTGGGAAGTTCAATGGCAACAGACTTTAAGGTGCTTCCCTGTGAACGGTGTATTGTTTTTGCTGCTGATGGTTGTAATGGAAATTGCAGTCTTGCAATTTTTACATTTTTGTACTTTCCATATGGATACTGCAAAACGATTCTGTGTATTGCACACCAGTTTGGGTTAATAAGTTTATATTGATCCCGTAATGCTTTCCCAATATTGGCATCATCAAATTCGATCCATATAGTAAGTATTCTTTGATGGTGCTCATCATACTCTAGTTTTTTTACGATTCCCACCTGCTGCATTTACAAGGCCATCCTGTGTATCTAAGTTTACATTTAGCTCTAGTTACTGAAATAATGCCACTCCGAAGTTTTTCTCCAATGCTCAATCATGCATGAAGTAATCAATGAAGTGTGACAGTGATGACCCTCGTCTCTAGGGATGATTACATTAAATCATGTACCCAAATATGAAAGGCCTATGTAGCCTAGTTACTGAAATAATGCCACTCCGAAGTTTTTCTCAAATGCTCAATGAAGCATGAAGTAATCAATGAAGTGTAACATTGATGGCCCACATCTCTAGTGATGATTACAATCAATCATCCACCCAAGTATGATAGCCCTATCTGATCTAGTTAGTGAAATAATGCCACTCCAAAGTTTTTGGTTGACGGACGGATGGACTGACGGACTGACGGATGGACGGACGGACGGAAAGTGACTGCTTAGTCTCGCAAACAGCTAACGCTGGCGAGACAAAAATTGTCAGAAACCCTCCCAACAATCCACTGTTTGTTTTCTCTCTTGGAATCTCGATTTTGATTACAAAGTTGACTCCTTTCGCCAAGGTGAAAATCCTAGTTACAATATAATTATATATAGTGTAGTAATCGATGTACTCTGTCAACAAAAGTGAGGATTGGGGGATACCAAGGCTTTCGCTTTTGTAGAAGAAGACAAAAGCCACGCCAAGCTTTTGTTTTGCATTCAAATTGTTCCATGTCCTCATGTATACGTCACAATCTTTTAATTGCAAGAATACCAGCGTCTTTCCGACATAAAAGAAAAATTAGCGCCATCAAACCTTGTATCATATAGATGAGCACTGCTCCCAACATATGTTATAGTTTCATAAGTTAGGCTAGCATTTATTTAATAACACAATATAAAAGGACGTATACGCAAACAAAACTTTTGTAGTTATTGGACAATAAAATGGCGAGGACGCATTGTTTCAAACACATACTTTAACTAACCAGCATGGCAAGCACATCGCACATCACGCCCACCGTCGACAAATACTTGCAAAAACTGTATTTTACACCTTCTAAAGTGGGAAGTTATGGTGGGGCTCATAAACTGTACGATGCAGTCAAAAGTGAAGGCAAATATCAGTTGAGTCTTAAAGACGTAAAGCAATGGTTACGCGGGCAAGAAACATACACGTTACACAAACCAGCCAGAAAGAATTTTCCGACCAATCGCGTCATAGTCAGCGGTATGTACCAACAATTAGATTGCGATCTGATGGATATGAGTAGATATGCTAAAGACAATGACAAGATAAGGTTTGTCCTCATTGCCATTGACGTGTTTAGCCGTTTTTTGTGGGTGGCTCTGTTGAAAAATAAATCGGCAACAGAGGTAGTCAAAGGCTTCAAAGACATTTTTAATCAACAGAAACATCCCTTTAAGACAATACGCACAGATAAAGGCGGCGAGTTTAAAGGAGACGTAAAAACCTATTTAAAAAATAAGAAAATACACCATTTTGTGACTCAAAATCAACCCAAAGCCAATTATGCCGAAATTGTCATTAAAAATATTAAAAAACGTATTTTTCGCTATTTTACAGAACATCAGACACATAGATATATCAACATTCTGCCAGAGTTGGTGAATTCTTATAACCACACGAAACACGGTGCCCTTAAAATGGCCCCGGTAGACGTAAATGAAAAGAACCAGCAAGAACTGTGGAATCATCTATATTTACCCCCTAAATCCTATAAAGGGCTCGTGGAACCCGGTAGTTACAAAGTAAAATCTTTTAAATTTGATGTGGGTGATTATGTGAGAATTTCTTATTTAAAAGAAAAATTTTCCAGAGAATACGATCAAGCATGGTCTGGGGAAATATTTCAAGTGACAGAGTGGAAAAGGCGAGAACAGTTTCCCGTCTATTACTTGCGCGACTATGCTGGCGATCCTGTGATTGGTTCATTTTATCAACAAGAATTGCAAAAAGTGACATTCGACGAGGATGCCCTGTATAAAATTGAACGCGTTTTACAGAAAAAAGTCAGTCGAGGTCAAACTTCTTACAAAGTCAAGTGGTTAAACTGGCCGGCTAAATATAATTCGTGGGTGAGTGGCAATCAACTAAAGCGTTTTAAAGGACAGCAAAGAAAAACAAGAAAGAAATAATGATGTACATTCACTTACAGAGTGACAATTCATTAGACGTGTACCCTAACAACGATAGTTTATCTTTTACGGTCCAATTACCCAAACGACTTCATTTGCCAGGAACATGGAGCGTGGCACTGAGTGAAATTTATATTCCACCTGTTGAAATAGATGGATTCCACTGGAGCAACATGTTATCCATATTAATATGTACCCCTCAATGTAGTTTTTCTGTAGTCAAGGGACGTCACGTGCCTCTATTGAGACAGGTGATGCTGGACGATCAGAAGCAAAGACAGGGAGTGGGACTACAATTTAACCCAATGTATTACATTCCCCTAATTCAAGAATATCTGGATCACATCACCGTTTATTTAAAGTCCACTTCCGATCAAAAAGTGTCATTTGGTGGCAAGACTTTATATTGTACACTTCACTTAAGGCAGGATGACATACCATTCTTAAGAAGGCAGGGACGTGGATCCTTGGATTAATCATTTTAAACACCAAGCGCAAGGTGGTTATAAACGGCGAGAAAAGGATGGTCTCCTTCTCTTGTCTAGTAAAGCACATGCAGCAAAAGACAAGCACGCGATTCCTATCCAATCTGTTTCCCCGGTAGAACAGGGCGTGTCTCAAGCCAAAGCCGAATTGAAAGAAGAAAAAAAGGTAAAAAGCAAATATTATCCTCGACACGGAGCTGTGTAAAAGGTTAATGGTAGCCGACAGAATGGACATGGTCTGTACTTTAAACGGGAAAGTGCATTGGCAGAAAGTCCCGCGATACAGGTGGAAGTATGTGTGGAGTGACGACGGACGTACCATAAAAATGTCCCCTTACTGGTGTTTATCGCTGGAAGACTGTAGAAAAATGGGAACAAAACAAAAACCCGTGTTGGAAACGAGCGACTGTGGGGATAGCCCTGAACCAATCATGGTCATCGAAGTGAAAGACGATTGATACGTGTATGAAACGTTTGAGCGCACCACTTACACAGCTCATTAACACGGTGAACACTGCACACAAACATGGGCTCTTTTTCCAGTAAAGCTACCTGTGAGCAACAAGTACAAGAAAAATGTCACCAGTACGATATTTGGCCCTATTTTGTACAGACGGTGCGTCATGAAGACGACTGGCATCAAATTGTGGACGTCATGTTTCAGGATGGCATATATCACACAGGCAGAATAGAAGTGTTGAGCGTGTTTACAGCGGACGTCATTGAGGCGTTAAGCGGTGAAGGTGAGACCCAAGTAGCGGAACAAATAGCGACCGCTTACCGCGCATGGAAACTCCGTACGGCCCACAGGTTCATTACAGACCAGATTGAATGCGCTCCTTGTCAACACAAGGAGCAACTGAGAATGTTAGAAAAGGAAAATAAAACACTACGCAGACACTTACGCGACTGTGAATATACTCATACATTATGTAGTATCGATAAACTGGAAATCAAGACATTAAAAGAAGAGAATGACTTACTGAAAAAACAATTAGATGCCTACATGACCCCACACATGCAGTACCTGGCTAAACGGAGACATTGGGCCTTGAAGGATTATAAGTGCTCTGCAAAGAAAGAAGAAAAGAATGACAAAATAGATTAAACGGACATGAATGGAAAGCTTCTGTACGATTAAAAGAGAATGTACACGCGAAAGCTAATAATTATTATGTACATTCATCGTACCCTGGTGGGTTTTTTTTTTTTGTTTTGTCTTGTTTTCGCTTATACTTAACGCGAATTATTGTAAACGAAACAATACAAGGTATGTTACATCTACAATCGTAAACATGTATGTTATACTGTAGCCATTACTATCATGTATATCAGAAAGCGTTAATAAAATAGTTTTAGACTAAACTCAAACAAAAGTATATTTATTATTTGTATACAATTTTTTTCTAAGGTGTGTGTGTGTGTGTGTGTGTGTGTGTCTGTGTCTGTATGTGTGTACTATATCGTGGTCTGCGAGTGGAATCTAATGAGGCGTGAAATTAATATGAAAGGAGGTGTATGATCAATGCGCGTGTCCCATAATTTGTACATATCCCCATCAATGCGCATGTCGCATAATTTATACATAACCCCTATTCCCATAAATACAGCCTACCAGTGCATGTGTGTGACAAAGAGTGTGAGAGAACATGGAAAAAGAAAATGATTTCCAGTCCATGATCGATTTTATCCACCAACAAATAGCTATTTTAAATGGGAAAATGTTTCAAACGATAGGTGACTAGGAGAAAACCATGTAGAGCATGAGCAGGAACCAAGTGCAGGTCATACCGAGGGGTATAATAATGAGTGCTCTCAACACATACCTCAGTTATCGGGACATGAAGAAGACGAAGCAGGTATTCAAGCCATGGAGCATTTCTTGGCAGGTGCGCAAGAAGTATGGGGAACAGACGGACTTACCCAGTCCCCTTCCCAGGGAGGGCCGCAAGACAGTATCACGCCTCAGTCAGATGACCCTTCACTTTCCACCGCACAGTCAGATCATGCATTACCGCCCACCCCTCTATCAGATCATGCCAGCCCATCTACTTCGGGGATAAATAACGACCCCACCCCATCTACATCCCTCGGCTCTTTCCTGGAACCAAGAGCCACTAGACGGTTCACCTTGAAAGAAAAATGACATCATAGTTTTCAGAATAATGTGATAGAATAAAATGTTTACGATGTGAAATGGGACAATGCTTTACAAGGTAGTAAACTCACTGAGGTAAGAGATGACATAGAATCACTCTTTGAACACGTCTTACAGGAGGGTCGCCAGTCACACCAAGACCAGGATTATGCCCGTATTTACATCAATCATCCCAACTTGCATAAACCCATTATCGTGCCTCCCATGCCTCTTGAAGAATTAAATGCTCAAATTATCATGGACCAGATCAATAATGTGCTACAATCCGACGAATCTTTGCCATTAGACGAGCAATTTCAAATTCATTTAGGCGTGGCTCACGTCCCTGTAGGTGCGGGTAAAGCAGCTCTAAAGATCACCAGAGTACAAGGGGCTAAAAATGACCTATGGGCTAAAAGTAGCGTGGTCACCATCAAGAACACAGATGAATTGTGTTTAGCACGGAGTATCGTCGTAGTCCATGCTAAAGTGCGCAACCATCCTAAATACAAACAAATTGTCGATGGTAGAAAGATTCAAACTGTTTTAGCACGAAAGTTACATTGTGACGCTAATGTACCTACGAACAGACCGGCGAGTTTAAATGACATTCCTAAATTTGAAAAGGTTTTGAACGTACAGATAGTCGTCTTATCGGCAGTTAGGAACAATAAACCCATCTATGTAGGCAGCGAAGGACGAAAACAGGTGCTATACCTGTACATGACCACGTCTTCTGAAGCAGAAAAGAAAAAAGGTCACACGGTAGGTCATTTCGACGCGATCGTAAATATAAAAGGATTTCTGGGCACGCGAAATTGGTGTTCTCATTGCCAAAAACCTTTCAACGACAGAAGAAAACACAGATGCATCAAGTATTGCCCCACATGTCAAAGAGACGAGTGTGTGATAGACGAGGAAGCCAAACATTGCCCGATTGTCACTTGTATGTGCGCAATGCCGAATGTTTTCAACAGCATAAATTACCAAGAAAACAAACGCTTTATGGTCATGGAAACAAGAGAAAAACATTGCCATCAACATGCGACTCCTATCGCCGATGTCCCGATTGTCATAAGCTGTATAAAACTGTAGAAACAAACAACCACATCTGTGGAACTTGGCAATGCACTAACTGTAAGAAAACATGCACAGGTCAGCATCAGTGTTACATACGCGCACATACACCAAAACCTGTAGGTTATCGCTACAGAGACTTTGATTTCGAATGCGACCTGAACGATGAAGGTCACGTGCCTAATTTCGTGGTTGCTTACAAGACGTGTAGAGCTTGTGTGAACGTTCCTTACCACGACAACAATATCTGTTTAGAATGTGGCGAGCATTGTAGTCAATGCACTGGACAAGACAAAGCCTGCGGAGCAACAGACAACTGTGGTATCAGAGGTATATGTTTTGAAGGACCAGACACAACACATCAATTTTGCAGTTGGTTATTTCAGAGAAAACACAAAGAGTATGTGGCTAGAGCTCACAATGCCCGTGCTTACGATGCCATCTTTGTTTTATCCTGGCTCTTTGACAATGCACTGTATCCAGAATGTATATATTCGGGGGCAAAAATCATGCACCTTCGTGTCAGAAAGGGTCTTGACATATCTATCATCGACACATTGAACTTTTTACACGTCTCTAGCAGCTTTACCTAAAGCATTTGGATTGACGGAACTGAAAAGGGGTTATTTTCCACACTTTTTTAACAAGACCGAACATTTCAACTACGTAGGTCCTTATCCACCTCCCGAAATGTATGGCATGGACAATTTCAGCTCAGAACAGTGGAAAGAGTTCTTGAAATGGTACGAACAACAAGAAGACAAAGTATTTAACTTTCGTCAAGAAATGGAAAGTTATTGCCGCAGTGACGTGGATATTTTGCAAAGGGCGTGTATGAAATTTCGTGCCAGCATGATCGATATTACCGGACGATGGGAGGATAAGTTTGTGAACGGACAGAGAGTGACAGAATATGTAGCTATCGACCCCTTCCAGTACATGACACTTCCCAGTGTAGCCATCTCGACATTCAGAAGCAAATGTTTATCGGAAGACTACGAGATTCAATTAAAAGACAAGCCCAACAGGACATTTAAGGGTATAGTTACAGACGGGCAGCTCAGAGTGAATATTGACGGCACATGGGTCGATGGCAATGAGTTGAACATTGCGGAGAAACGTTTCCTGAAATCACCTATGGCCAGAGTCAACAGCACTCGGGTTAATACACACAGTAAAGACTCAATCACATGGTTGGAATGGGAAGCGCAGAAAAGAGGTATTTTCATCAAACATGCAGTAAACAGTGGCGAAGAAACAGTACCTAACCAAACAGGGAATGGACGATACAGACTAGACGGATGTCATGTGGACCAATAGACAGGTAAAAAGACTGCTTTTGAATTTTACGGGTGTCTGTGGCACGGCTGTCCTACATGTTTTCCGGAGAAAAGAATTAGCCAACCATATGAGAAAGAGTACCCGGACATCAATGTGGTGAGACATCCTCATACTGGCCGAAGTATGAGTGAACTGTACAGAGCCACCAAGAAACGCGAAAAGTGGTTAAAATCACTAGGCTATGAGTTAGTGATTAAATGGGAACACGACTTTCATGACCAGTTAGATGTGGACCCCGACTTGCAAGCCTTTGCCAAGACCTTACCAATGCAAGAAAGGTTGGAACCCAGAGAAGCCTACTATGGGGGACGTACAGACACGGCCAAATTACACCACCAGGTGGAGCCCAACGAACATATTCTATACGCTGATGTCACCAGTCTATACCCAGCCGTTATGGCCCAAGAAAAATATCGAGTTGGTCATCCTAACATCATTACACGCGGTCCTTTTCAAAGCATAGATCACTATTTTGGACTGGCCAAAGTGAAAGTTGTTGCTCCCCGCCAGTTATTTCATCCCATTTTACCCGTGCGTATGCACGGTAAATTGCTATTTCCACTGTGTTTCACTTGTGCATGGAAAGAAGACCAAAAAGCGCGCTGTCAGTGTTCGGAGGCACAACGAAGTTTAACAGGTACATGGACGACAATGGAACTTCAAAAAGCGGTAGAGAAAGGATACCGTATTGTAGAAATCTTTGAAATATACCACTGGCCTGAAAATACTGATGCGATGTTCCGCGATTACGTACACACGTTCTTGCGACTTAAACAACAAGCATCGGGTTACCCCGACTGGGCCAATACCCAGGAACTAAAACCCAAATACGTGAATGACTATTTAGAACACGAAAACATTCAGTTAGATCCTGCACAGATCCAGCACAATCCATGCATTCGTTCCTTGTCTAAACTTCTGCTAAATAGCTGTTACGGAAAACTAGCCCAACGTTCAGGACTTAGGAATCATAAATTAGTCCACTCGGCCGAAGATTTCTATGCTTACATGACAGACCCCAAAAAATGTATTACCGACTTCCATATTATCAAGGAAGACGTGCTTCAAATAGAATACGACCACGACCCTGATTTCATACCCGAAAGCACGCAAACGAACATTTATTTGGCGGCAATGATCACCTCTTATGCCCGGCTCAGGTTATACAATCTTCTTGATAAGCTGGGTCAACGTGTATTGTATTATGACACCGACAGTGTGATCTTCATTCAGCGACCAGGTGAAACCGAGTTGCCCTTGGGAACTTATTTGGGTGAACTGACCAATGAACTGGACCCCGGTGATTACATGTGGAATTCTTGTGTGCAGGTCCTAAAAACTACGCATACATCACGGCAAAAGGGAAAAGGGTCTGCAAGATACGTGGTTTCACTTTAAATCACGCGAACAGTCTAGTCTTGAATTTCGAGTCTATGAAAGAACTCATTTTGTATAGTCAACAACCCGAGCAACATCCGATCACCCTACCTCACATTCAACGAAAGAAAAAGAAAGACAAACATTTTTCTGTAACGGTAATCAACAAGAAGAAGATCTGTCGCAATAAAATCAAGCGCACATATATAACAGGGAGGAAGAGAAGGCCTACAGGTTAGTGTACGACAAGCGCGTCATTGACAAGACCAGTTTCGTCACTTATCCCTACGGCTACTGAAGCATGACTTCAAAGTGCGTTCTGCCTTTCGTACCGTGCACGGCCACGTGTATTGTTGGACCAACTGGCGCAGGCAAGACTGTCTGGATACAGAGACTGATTAAACATTTATCACAAATGTACGAAGACCCGGCCCCTCAAAAAGTACTGTATTGTTACGGGATCAATCAGCCTTTATTTCACGATATGGCTGCTCAAATATCATACTTAACGTTTCACCAGGGTCTACCCAGTGAAGATACTTTAGAAGGACTGCAAGGTCATTATTTGATAGATTGACGACTTGGCACCAGAAGTCGTCAAATCGTATGACATGCAACAATTGTTCGTGAGAGGTTGTCATCACCAGAAATTGACTATCCTATTTGTTTTACACAATATACACGAACAAGGCAAACATGCTAGAACTATTGCTTTAATATCTCAATATTTAGTCCTGTTTAAAAACCCTAGGGACATGTCTCAGGTCAATGTGCTAAGCAGGCAAATATTTCCCAGGCAAACCAAGAGACTCACTGAAGCTTTTATGGATGCTACTAAAGAACCTAGGGGCTACTTAGTGGTAGACTTGACGCCCACAGCGCGTGACAAGTATCGTCTTCGGACTAACGTGTTTCCAGACGCATATCCCGTAGTGTATACACCCAAGAACTCATGAAAAAAAATCACAATTATTTCTTTATCTATATCTATACATACATGAAATATGTACTCTTAAATTGATTGCTTATATCATAATTATTATTATTATTATTATTTCATCACAATTTAAGTGTTTTTGAATTATAGTTAGAGTCTAATTGTATTTGTTTACAATTATTTTGCAAATAAATAAATAGAATCAAATAAAAAAATGTTTGATGAGTCTATTGAGCAGTGAAATTAATAAAATATTGACACCACCACGTTGTGAATGGAAGACAGCCATTTTTCCCGTGAAAAGTAACATAAGTCTGTGAGCTTTAGCACAAGCAGCTTCCTAAATTTTGTCCTGATTAATAGGGCGAGTTCCCAGTAGTATATATGTCTAAGAACTACACCGTGAACTGACAATGAAGTAAATGTATAACTTGTTTACATCTTTTATTGGTACAAAGGTGAATACTTTTATTTTCTATACACATATTAAAGACAATTGTTTGCAAACTTGTAAGAGTGATACGTTTCCAAAAAAAAAAAAAAAAAAAAAAAAGAAAGAAAGTAATCTATGGGGTTTTTTCAATTTAATGATATTTTTTGTTGTTTTTTTTGTTTGTTTTTAGCATCGGGCAATGATAGATCAATAAATGTTGTAGCTTTTCAAAATAAGAAATGGTAGTTATATGAAGTGAAATTTAAAAGAGTAGGGTTCAATTTATACTGCATTAAATTTCCCAAATTTAGAATTATATTGAGTAGAATTTGTAGGTGGCGCTAGCTACAAGAGAGAGGTATAGGGACTGTCAGCCTCCTGGTAAACTTTCTTGTTACATAACTTGAGCTAAATTTATCAGACTTATAGCACTCCTATCTCCTCGCTTTTGCTGACCTAATTGATTGCAGCTACCAAAATGGAGCCCACTAGGGTCACACTCGCATGCTTTATGCTACTGATGTTCTATGTTGTCGCATCAGCTCAGGTATGTTTTAGATGCACGTGCTATCCTAACATCAAAACTGTATCATGTACAAACAGAGGGTTACGTGTGATACCAGTTATTCCACAAAATACTCGCAACAAATATAGAACATTGGACCTCAGGTTTAACCTGATCACATCGATCGACCTGCCGGCTATAGATGGATACGAAATCGTTGATCTGCGTAACAATCCAATTCGATGTGAAGATTATAGCATACAGGATGCTAAATGTCTAACCACAAAACGTCTGTGCATCTTGCATGATTGTAAAGCCACTGACGCAATGTTTACAATGGAAGCAGAAGACTACAAAGGGTTAACACCAACCACACAGACTTTAACAATTCAGGGAGAAACATCTGGACCTTCAACGTCCTCAGCTTGGTCGTGGGGTGTTGCAGCGTTCTGCATTACCCTGATAGGATTTGTTCTGTCTGCAATAACCCTCTTGGTCCTACGGTTAAAGTTGCGGCGATTGATTCGGGCATATCTGGAGAGACATCTTGGATTACCACAGGGGTGTAATCAACGTAGACAAAGGGAGGTGCCGAGAAGAGGTGCTGGAATACCTCGGCGGCTTAATCCTCGCAGACACAGGGATGAGCAAAGAACAGGCAGGTGATTTAGATTGATACTTTTCATCGTTAAAAGCGGATTAGCAATACTCAAGTCTCCACCAGTTAGTATGTCTATACTTGAACATAAGGAATCTATCATGAGGTTAAGTCTCAAATTTTACCTTCAGAGGTGAGCTGGGACATATTTCCAATAAAATAGTTTATCCATAAATATAATGTAAATAGAAGATAACATGTCCATGAAATACTGAATCACAATCATTCTTTTTTCAGACTCCTTATTCGAAGACGCGTCACAAGAGACTATTCGCCAATCGCGCATCGAACTAGAGGTCAGCAACAAATCAGGGAAGCCAGAATGCAGTAACAAAAGTACATCTACATTGTAATATTTTCATTATGTTACACGGAGTGAGCAAGACAGCTAGAATATATGGACTGACTTTAAATTCCAAGAAAGACAATAACAGACATTCCAAATCTTCATCAGGTTCCATCCATGTTTTTTGTTGTTGTTTTTTTAGAAAACTTTCATTACTTTAGTGTACACAATTACGGGTTTTGTTAGTATTATATTTCATTGTTAAGATCCCCTCAAACATAAATTATATAAGGAACTGTCATAAAATGTCCATTATTAGTCTGATTCAAGTGCGGGTCTTTTCAATCTGATATAGTAGAATGATAATTTTTACAGCTTATGTATACATCAGAAGGAATTTACTCTGATGTAATATGATTAATAAATTACTTTATTTTAACCCACTTATTTCCTGTTAGGGAGACCAAGAGAACAAACATATACTCGGAGGAGTCTACTTGGAGGGTCATTCTAAAGTAAGCATTCGAGGTGTGAACATGCAAAAAGTAAAACGCAATGCTCATTTTATTCAGTTGTTATCGGATTCAGACTTAAGTCGCACCCAACGTAAAATCTTCATCAAGACCGCATCCAAAGATCAAATTTTAGCCCTAGCCGAAATTTTAGTAAATGTTTTACATGGAACATTGAACATTTCCGCAAAACAAATTTCAGAGTTGTCCAAATATAAAAGGTTTTTGACAAAAGTGGGAAAGGAAGGTCGCTTATCGTGGAAAGTGAGAAGACAACATCCAGAGCAAAGTTCGTTGAGTGTATTGAAAGTGCTGACCATTATCAAGAAGCAACTTAAACAAGTTTTAGCATGAAAGACAACGAAAAGCATGTTCTCATCCCCTACGGCAAGTATTCGCATCTCCTTAATGAGCAGATCATAGAAAACAATGGCCCATCTGCAGATGTGATTACACAATCGGTGCCAGAAACACAACGGGATAGAAAGCGTACTTTGTTAAGGTATTTACAAGAAGTTAATCAAGCTTGGAGTTGGGACAATGAAGGGAATTTAGAAATCGTGGAAAGGCGATCAATGGCGCTAAAGTGGCCGATCTCTTATTGTACATGCAAGGCCAGATTAAACGGGTACCAACAGGTTGGCAAGAGTTTTTGCACTTGTTCACCAGGAAGCATACTTTGCCTTTCACTCTGCTTGAGAGACCAGTAACGAATGATAACCCATCCAATCGGCAAAGCGACAAAAGATCATCACAAAATGTCGCAAAACCCACAGTTGAAACGCAGCTCACAAACGATAATTTACCTCCACCACCCCCCAGTATATTTTTCAAGCGACAAAAAGACAATAAAGTTTCTGCACGGAATCCCTTAAAAAGTCGTCCAAATCAACGGCCAGTGCGGAAGCGCAAGGAGCAAACGAGGAAACTGAAAAGTCAATGGATTGCACTTTAAACAGGATACTTGATCCACATTATTTAAAGTTAGTGAAGTAGACATACAGCAAAAATAGTAATGATAATTTAATTTAAAAAAAAAATAAAAGGTGTATGCCCTTGTCCTTTTCACTCAGTTTGCAACCGACCTTCATACCAGACGCATTAAAAATGACGGGTTTATTATTGATTTTATTCTACGTAGTTGCCATAGGAATGGGTGCCCCGTTAGATAAGGGCGACTGTAAAACCACAGGCTGTCGGTGTTTCAAAGAGAATACTATTGCCATGTGTGTGGAGATAAACTTGACAGGATTGCCAGCTTTTAATCCTTTAGCGTCCCAGAATATAACACTCCTCAACCTCGTGGGGAATCGGATTCGGTGTATTTGATTAGCTGACTCTATAGTTTCAATAATAACAGAACTTATCCTTTAAGAAACCATATATCTAGTCGAATGTTATCAATACGTTTACAAGACACTCATCTTAACCCCAACCCCGTACAACAGATCACAGAATATTTTAACAGGTATATGGTGTTTCCAGTGTGGAAAATAAGACCGCAGACACATTTGTGGATGGTATTGCCTGGACCGGCTGGTTGGCACGGAGGGTTTCTCGTTCTTTGCTATCCATATTTTATTTTTCTGCTTTCGATAATGAACAATGTTCCTTCTATTGTTTAGATTTCACAGCGATGATATATGTTTTACTATTATACGACTATTGTTTTATTACGTTGCCGTGTCTGTGACATGAGAATACACCCTTATCACGTAAACAGTGTTTTAAAATTATGACTTTTTTACGCATGCTCGTTATGCAAATGACATACCTTTATACGGATAAAAGTGTTCTCAATTTATGAACCCTTTGCGCATGTCCATTATGTAAATGAGATTCCCTTATACGGGCAAAAGTGTGCTAGACCTATGAACCCTTTGCGCATGTCCATTATGTAAATGAGATGCCCATATATGGGCAAAAGTGTGCTAGACCCCATCTACCTAGTAGTTATATGGCGCTTATGGCAGTTGGATGGTCACTTTCACGGTGGATTTGCAACCGTATTATCAGCACCTGTCCCATGTATATCAAGAAAGTACAGATTTCAGAAAAGAAACAAACTTTTGGAATTCAAACCTTCAGCAAGACTTTCAACGGTGACAAGTCACAGACTACTTGTTATGGTAAATCAGACCCATTGGCTGATACAAGCTGAGCTCAAAAATTTCTATTTGGAATACCGACGCGTGTCACAAATTTGGCAATCAGAAGATTTAATTTTTGGTGAGAGATCTCGATCACCAGCTATTTTTCAAGCAAAAATAGTCAAGTGATCGCTTATTCCACTGATTGGCGATGTCTTGGGATTTTTGATAGGTACAGCAAGCAAATCAGATTTGCGTAAAATCAAAGCTGCTGTGTCCAAATTGCAAAGTAACCAAAAAGGACATGATTCATGTCCTGGACAAAAGTTTTACACTAATAAATAAAACGAATGTTGCAACCAGACAAAATAGACAGGCTGTGGGGCAATTAGTCAATGCAACTGACCGTCTCCAATCTTTTGTACAAGATCTACAATTTAGGTTATTGAAAATGGAACCACGTCTTCTTTTCAATGAGTTAAAAATGAGATACACCACTTATTTCATTTAGTTAATTCTGCCTTACAACAAAGTAGGTAGGATTTGCATGTCATAAAGAATGAGATCAAAGAGGCCAACAAAGGTGATTTTCCTCTAACACTGGTACCGCCAGAAGTGTTGGGTGCTGTACTGCGCAACATCAATAGATACTTGCCTGCTCCATATATGTTACCGAGATCCATTAGGCATAGCATTAAGTGGTATTATAGGCATTTGAAAACTATATTGTTGCCAGGGAACAATAGGATTTATGTAGTCACGACTGTACCACTTATATATAGAAAGGCCCAACTCAGTTTGTTTAAAGCACATAGTTTTCCGGTGTATGGCAATCATTCAAAGTTAATGGCACAGTACAATTTAGACTTCCAGTATTTAGCTGTAAGTGCCGACTGTCAGCGATATGCCTTGGTGACTTCAGAAACAGACATGAATTGTCTTTCAGAGACAAATAATTTCTGCCCATTGGCGGCCCCTATTCAGAATTACGCATCAGCACTAAGCTGCATGATGGCTTTGTATTTACGGGACCATCTACTGATTTCTAAATTGTGTACAACTAGAATACTACCTAAATTAACTGCTCCTGTTGTTAAATCCACAAGTGTTGCAAAGTGGTTAATTGCCACTCCATTCAATCTTGAGCTAAGAACTGTTTGTACAGACAAATCAGCTTCAAAGTCAGTGATGATATATGCGCCTATTACATTGTTTGAGTTGTCACCAAGTTGTGAGGGACTGACTGCATTTTTCACTCTCTTGCCCTAGGTAGAACACAAATTAACAGTGATACTTAATAATACCAAACCTACCCTTCCTTCTATTTGATTTTTCACTCATAAGAAAGTAAATATATGGGATCTACCCAGCCGTGCTCCAAATTTACCTAATTCTATAGATTTATCTGCTATATTGACAGAAGATGTGCCTATTGGAAATGACCATGCACTAAGGGAGGCTATTGATACATTGAAAACAAAATTGGAAGCCCCTCGGGCAAATTATTATCGAAAGTCCTTTATAATTGGTTTTATAGTTGTTTCATGTGCCGTTGGTATTTTGCTTTTAATTATTGTCATTATTATCTTCTATTTTCGG
The DNA here is from genome assembly GCA_964020975.1 of Hermodice carunculata. NCBI lineage: Eukaryota > Metazoa > Annelida > Polychaeta > Eunicida > Amphinomidae > Hermodice > Hermodice carunculata. The sequence goes on along the minus strand of CAXHWN010001079.1, from coordinate 652,808 downwards.
TACCGTTTAAGTAAAGTAGGGATTTATAAATGTGCCAAGGTCACTGAAAAGCTTACGGGTCGGAGATTGCTTAACTGTCTTGCTATGTTGTTCCACGGTGCGAACGCAACCCCACAGTTTCCTCCTGCGGAAGAGCAAATGGTGGAATACCCCACTGATGCGGTTACAGAGCGCTAACCATTACAGTCATCCGACCATCCAAATAATGAAGACAAGTAACTGGTGTGTAACTTGTAAAACGAGACAAAAACTCTACCCACTCTTGGCACGCATGTCAACTTTATGAAAGTCATGATGCAGTCTCAATATATGCACTACATATGGGCCCTCTTGCCTGAATTAAAAGGATCCGATTTCTTTAAAACCTGAATGGTGGACAAATCATTGAAGCATGAGTACAAGACACTGGGAGCCAATCCACGGGACCAGCTATGCTTTTCAACCCTGGGGGGGGGGGGGGGGGGGGCGCGATATTTGCTCGTTGGCGGGTGTGCGCTTTCATCTTGGGGTAGTTAAGTAAAGCTGCGACTACCACCTCTGAAGGCCGGACCGTATGGGTTATGTACAGAGGATCCTATTTGTGAGAGACTTGGGCCACTGGACATGCTTCCATGCATCATTACCTTAATTCTTATTCACTTACATGCAACATACTATGGGTCCGCTTACTGACCGGCACACGACACGCGACGTGCACCTGGGAGGATGGACTGCTCAACCATACTATTATTTATGAATGACATTTTAAATCATTCTTTTAATCATTCCTTAAAATGCAACAGCTGATTATTTCATGATAAAAGATCTGTTGGCACAGAGGACACTTTTTACCTTATATATAATCATAATCGTATTAATGTATCAGTGTATCTCCTTATTAAGTACATAAAGTACACTGTGTTATATATATAAATCAATGAACAAGAAGTAAAGCAAAAGAGCACCTGGTTAGACACCTTTTGGTGGACTAATTGCCTGGACCTTAATGTGGCGTTTATTTTACTGTATAGTAGTAACTTAGCCCTCATGCAAGTTACTAGAGGGGTGGGGGGCATATGTAACAAAGTGCCTCCCATTATCATGAATATTTTTATTTTATCTAATATCACATATATGTACATGAGCTTATGTAAGCTAGGGTGTGTGCTCTCTGGGTTTTTTCCATTCCTGTTTTTCCTTCCTACTTCATCAAGTTCATGATCAATTGGGCGTAACTATATCTATCTACTTTTAGCCAATCTGGTGGCGTAATTACTAAATCACTCCGGTGCCGCTTTATCCTCACGGCTCGAGTAAACTCTTCCTTCCATTACCATCTTCTCGGTAATTACAGTTGATTCTTTTAATCGTCCTGTTTGCTTTCAACTTTTCCCGAAACTTCCAATAACTTTTCCTTAAAGTGATCTTTATCGTTCGGTCTACGTTTTACCTGAAACTATATTAAGACTGTGCCCAGAGAGACACACCAGAGTGGGTTTTCAAGCTTTGACGAAGACACATACGCGGTGTGCTCTGCTGTCAACCACTGCTGTCAACCACTGTACGATATCTTTGAAAGAATACACAACGAGAAGTACATATCAACTACACAAGGCTTTGTTTGTCATTCGAAGTTTTCCACTATATTATATCTCTTATTAAACCCTTCAGGTATCAGTCTTGTTTATTTTGCCGATATCAAATGTTAAGAATAAAGTCTTGTCACAAATCAGGACTATTATCACAACAGGAATAGTTCCTGGTTTTCAAATATTGAACTTTTTAGGTCTACTATGTACATGAGAGGGGGTCTCCTTACGGAGCCCCACCTGAAAAGTCTATTGTAGAATGCTTGAGCACAGCCTATCAAGATAGAATTGAGAGGAACAGAGCTGCACTATTGTCCATCATTGATATTATTGTAACTCTAGGTCAGAGAAATATACCTTTCAGAGCCAACTGGAATTCAGATAGTTGTGAAGAATATGACAATTTCTGCTATTTTGTAAACTGGAAATCAAATTTTGATGAAGATTTGCAAAAACATACTCAGAGGGGAAGTTCCTATGGAAAGTACTTCTCACCGAAAGTTCAAAATGTGTTTATCTCCAGTTGTGAAGCTGAAATACGAGCCAACATTGTCTCCAGGTGTAGCAAGTCTCCATATTTCAGTGTCATGGCAGATGAGACCATTGATTGTGCAAAAAAATCACAAAAATCAATTGTGTTAGCTACATTTAGCAAGATAGGGAGCAATACCAAGTCACAGAGGACTTTGTCAGTTTTGTTGAAGTGAAAAGAACTGACACAGCAACCATATCAGATTGCATATTACATAGCTTGACTTCATGGGGTTTCGATCTTTCAAAATTAAGAGGCGAAGGATATGACAGGTGCTCAACCATGAGCGGTGAAGTTTCAGGGGTCAAAACAATAATAGAAAAACTACCTAAAGCTAAGTACTTCGTGCATTGCAGATCTCATTGCCTGAATCTAGTTGTTCTGAACAGCTGCAGGTTTTCAAAAAGTTTACATCGGATCAACAAATGTCATATATGGTAAGAAAGACAAAATCTTTCTCCAAGTTCTGACAAAGTTTCATGCTTCTATGTTCAAATTTAATGGTCCCTCAGTGTATTTAAAAGCGAGCTTGTCGAAGCAACTGGGCAAGTCAGCCACAGAAGCAAGTTCATTTGACTTCTGGTTCGATGCTTCATGGAACGCTGATTTCAGCGTGCCTTTGGAATGCATCGTTTTGCTCAATATATGGATCAAATAAAGTGATAAACCATACTGATTGATTTTATAGGCAAAAAAATGAATAAATGTATCTTTATTCATGAAATACAATTCTTAAACTCTCTATAAACCATCAATCTTGGTGTCTCCAAAATCCAAGATGGCGGTGCCCATGTGATCATGCTGATTTAAACCAAATATGAAAATACTTGTAAATATTGGCACATAAATGTTTCAAACACGAGTCAACACATAATCTGTCGGTAAGATATATAGCTTCTGAAGGTGGCCCTTAACTTTAAATATGATATTTAGCAGATTCATGTCTTCAAATGACGAACATTGGTGCTTCTAAAATTTCTACTTCAAATTGGGTTTAAGCCAAGACAATGCTATCCAAGCTCTGAGGATAAAGTTAACAGAAAAAAAAATGAAATCAAATATCTGCAATATGAAATTGAAAAACTGAGTGAAAAAGATTAAATTGAGCCATGTTCTGTCAAACTAAAAGGAAAGTAGGGTGCTCTCCATGGCAAGGTGAGACTCTGTATCATGGGACTGTCTGGATTAGAAGTAGCTGTTGAGAAAGTCCCAACTGTCATCCAGTGTGTGGCCAAGCACTTGTTTGATTGTGAAATTTCAACCAAGGATTTACCGAATCCCAGTACAGTGCAGACAATTGTAGACGAGGGACAGTATGTAGCCAAGCGATTCATTGCCTCAAAAATGCAGGTCATAGACAACTGGGGCCTAAACTGTGATGGAACGTCAAGAAGGAAACAAAAGCTTCTGGACACAACGGCCACATTATCTGCAGCAGATGTGATCAGTCAAGGGATTGATCGTGTAGCCCATGAAAATGTACAAACAATTGCTGACATAACAAAGCAGCACCTACATGAACTTGCTACAGTCAGCTCACACAAAGACCAGAGTCATGCCCAGGGGCATGAATGTCTCACCAGTGTACTTCACGCCACTCCGAAGTTTTTTGATGATGGTCGAACGGAGGGACGTCCGGAAAGTGACTGCTTAGTCTTGCCAACAGCTTATGCTGGCGAGATAAAAATGATGATCCCCAACAGTTTATGAAGCTATCTCTGGAAAAGTTGTCATTTTATATTAGTGATCGGGCAAGCAATGAAAAGTTAGCAAATAAAATTTTGGACCAGTGGCGAGACGAAATTTTGTCACCTTCTACGAACAAAGAAACTGTCCATGCATTTCACTGTATGGCACATGTTCTGCTGGCCTGCCACAGATATGCAGTGCTTGCTTTGAAAGATCAAACAGAGATCAAATCCACAGGCAACTTTGGTTGAGATGCTCTTCACTATTTAGGTGGTGGAAGGCTGAAATTGCTGTTGATCGGGCTTGCCGTACCATTTCTGATGTGGTTGGTCCCCTTGGTGAACATTGTGGAGTGCAGGACAGATGGGAGGCACAGTGTGCGGCAAGTGCCATTAAATCCATAGAGGGCAACTACAAGGACAATAGATTTAATGGCATCTTTGAAACTTGAGCAAAAAATTGTGCATCACAGGCAAGAGTTCATCAAGGTTTTGAAGACAGTGAAAAAGCCGAACAAAAAACTTATCTCTGTGAAAGCAGACCTTGAGTGTCCGATTGTAACTGTCTTGCTTCAAGCTCTGGGGATAATGTTTATGAAGGTTACAGGTCCTTGCTGGAATCTTGTCATCAGTGGGGAAGTACCACATTTGCAACTTCATGGCTACATTCAGAGACTGAATAATTATCTGGAGGACTGTGCAAGGCTGATCCAACGCTGTTGCTGAACACAGATAACATTGTTTGGGATGATGTGCTCCCTCCACCTTCATGCAGGCCAATGTCACATAGCCTACTGCAGATTCAGGTGCCAGATAAAGAAGACTGGCTTCACACTACCCTTGGCATCATTGCTGAAGGTACGCGTACTGCTATTGATAAACAACTGGTAGACTTTCTTCCTGGAGGCAAATCTAGTGCAGCACCAGATGATCATGACCTAGCACAAACCACAGTACAAATATTGGGTGTGAGCACCTTTTTGGAAGATCTGGACTCAAGTCAGCGATGAGTGCCGAAAGCTAGTCTCCATCACCATTTGTCCATCCAGCTGCTGAAAAGATTTATGCAATCACTGAAATAGTGGATGGATAATATGACAGGTGAGGAGAAAGCAACGCTACTACGTGATGCCAGAAAACATGGTCCACAACTTAGAAAACAACATCGTGACAAAGAAAACGAGGTTGTCAGAGAAATTCAAACTGAGATGGCAAACGATGTAAACTTGAATAGCAAACTGAACAGAAAAAAGCAAGGGAAGCGCAACAGAAGTGCAGAGCCCAGTGAAAATAGTGAAAATGGGACTGTGTTGACTGAAAATGATGCAGATTTAAAAGATACTGCATGTGTAGAAAGGACTGTTGCAGTCATGAGAAAGCTGCCCCAGAATCTGACTTTCAACAAAAACATTTGCATTGTGGTAGCATATCAGGACGACTGGTATCCAGGTTGAGCGATATCTGTCACAGACGCTGATAAGGTTGTTGTACACTTCACGACACCTTGCTGTGCATTTGGACATTCAAGAGGTACACAGAAAGTTTGTACTGTTTGACAACCTAGTCCTAGAATGTGGAGACAAAATGGGATGTGTCAGGGAAGTTCCAAGCGCAGAGGAATTGGAGATCCCTTACCAAAATTACAAAAGTGATTTTTTTTTTACATGTGTAATTTGCATACATTTGCAAACTTCTTTCATAGACATTGGACTTTGATTCCAATTGTCTTGAAAGTTTGAAGGCTGAGACTTCATCGTAGAGCTGCTATGGATTAGAACTCCAAGTACATGCAAAATTATACAATGAAAAGTAGATGAACTTCATTTCATAGTGCAGTTTTGTCTGATATACTTATGCTCAAGTATTAGTGCCAGTTCATATTAATTGGAAATATTATGCCAGCTTTCAAAAAAAAAGTTTAAAAACTGTTATAATTTTAAGTTAATTCAATTAAAATGAAAGAATTGTTAGTGTGGTACTTGTTTCGGTAAAGTCAGGCTCCAGAAAAAGACTTGTTTCTTATTTTTTTTGGGGGGGGGGGGAATCATTACTTTTGAAATTTTAAAGTTTATAATTTATATATAGGGTTTCAAATGAAACATGCAAGAGCAACATGGCACTTGATAGGCCATTTCTATTTCAGGTATCAATAAATGGATTGAAACACAATTTTATTTTTGACTTGGTAATCCATTATGCTTAGAATCTGAGTCCTACCCTCACTGGTCCCTAATGTGTAATTTTAAAATTAAATTTAAACTGGACATTAAGTGAAATTTTGTTTGAAAAACATTCAACAACATTAGGAACAACATTCAGTATAAGGAAGTTCAAGAAGAGATACATATTGCAGTTTTAAAGAAACGCAATCTTTGATGCATTTGGGATCATTTTGGAGACGGTTTGTCAGATTTTATTTTCTCATTTAAACATCAAATTAGGACCAACATCCATACAATTCAATGGCAGTGGCCTTGATTGTTTTCTGTTTTCTGATAGATTCAGCTTTACATATGCAAGCTTTACATATGCAATTTTTGAAAAATTTCATATGGAATATGATTGCAGTTGTTTTTTTTTTTATTCAAAAGTCTTTCAGCTCATTTAAATCTGAAAATTGGGTATTGAAAACCCATACAATTTGAAAAAAGTGACCCTGATTGTATTGGAATTTCCTGACTCTTAATTGCAGGCTCATACATTGAAAATATTTGCTAAATTTGGGTACTACAAGGGATGTGTACGATTATTCACATATTTCATGTGGTAATCTATTTTAAAATGCTAATTAGGTACAGCACTGTTCCGCTCACGTAAAAATTGACACTGTGGTTGGATTCTACGCAAAATTGTATCCCATGGTGCCAAATTTTACTTGTATAGAACTTCAAGTGAATGAATGGTGCACTATAATTGAGAAAAAGCCTCAGAATATGGTGCCATGCTTTTTTGCCCCCTCCTTTTGTTTCAATACAATATGATCTATGCATAAGTTCACTAAGCGGGAAAACTCCAGCAGCTGTCCCATTACGAAAGCGAGACATGCAGGCTACTTTTTTTTGCTGCCAGATGGCGTGCTGTGCACCTTCTCAAAAGTGGTCACGATAACGCATAATGGCGGACACTAATACTGTGTCAACATGAGCAGAAACGCAGCAAGGAGGCCAAATACAGGATGTTACGGCGGCAGCTTGAAATAAATTTAAGCAGCCACTTGAGCAACTTTGTAAAGTTGCAATGCTTGACTAAGTCCATTGTCTCTCAGTAGGTGCTGCCACCTGTGGCAGTTTTGCGAATCAATTTTATGACGTGTCCGTGTACGTGAGGAAAAAGTTTCCCAGGACACAGTCTTGATGCGTGCGTGCGTGCACGAAACGTGGTTTGCGTGCGTTTGTTACCACTTTAATAGGCAATTTGTGGAACCAAGAAGGTCAGTATTTGATAATTTCTTGAAACCGGCCAGAGATGGGACCAGAATGGCCGGCGGCAATCTTGCACAAACAGGTAGTAATTGCATATAAGTTTACATTTGGCCATCTTCTCGCACAATGCTCTCTCGGACCTTGTGTGGCAATCATTCGTGTTCAGTTATGCAATGATGACACTTTGATGACACTTGGATAGTGGCATGTTCTGTTGTGTTGCCCCTGGTTATGCGATCAAGCAGCTGTTAGATGTAGTGTTAGGTAGCGATTGTATTCACAATAACAATCTGAGGAGCCTTGCTTCATCAGTAAGAAAGGAACAACTTGTTGATGCTTTTGTATTATGCAATCACAACTGAATTCATTAAATTATGCTGAATTGTACATCTGTACATTCCGACATTTTAATGGTTTAATTGCGGCAATTTAGTGGTGAACCAAAACCCCAGGAATGCAGTCAGTTAATTTGTGAATGCCAAAATTGAAGTTTTAAATTGGAAAAGTTTATTTGTGGCTCACAAATTGAAAAGCCAACAAAACAAGTTAATTTTTCCTGGAATGTGACACAGGTCCAGGGTGCTCTTTGATCATATATCCCGGTGTACACCTTGCAGGGAAACAATTTGTTTTGCGTAGATACCTGTACATCTTACAGCTGGTTAATGAACACACAATAAGTATTTGTGTAAGGTGTCTGAAGATGCCAGAAAGATCAACCAACAAGGGACGTGGCAAGTGTGGACAAACATATATGCATACATTGTACAGAGCAATAAACAGTGATTATTCTACTCTTCTCAACCTGAGTGGACGTGTTGGTTTCTTCCTGCAGCCTTGCAGGCAGGCAGGCTTGATGTGCAGTCAAGTCAGGCTGACTGGTTCGGGACTTGAACATGAACAGAGATCTTCTGTCGCATGTCAATCAGCGTTCCATTAACAAGCCCTAAAAAGTAAACCCCTAACTACTTTATTGGAGTTTGCTGAGAGTAGAGGGGAGACACTTTTTCATTGGCGAGCTTGCCGGGATTTTTATTTGTTTGTGACGGACCAGTCTTAGGCCGATGGCTTCCAAAAACGAAGAAAAGCCTGCCCCCAAAGTGGACTGGGATGAAGCCCGGAAGAACTGGAAGCCTCACACAGACTATTCCAAGTTGCGGTTGGTACCTGCGGGGGACCACGACAGAATCAGGTCAAAAGATTCTTTCATAAAACCCATGTGGGCCAGCTACAGAGACGACCTCAAGACTTTGGAGGATGAAATTGATGAGTGGGAGGCGAACCGACTGTAAGTCAACCACTGCTATTTAATTATTTGATGGCCAGGTACATGTGCTCCCTGTGCGAGCACTGTTATTTCAGTGAAGGGGACTTGATCAGGCACCTGAGGAAGGAGCTCTGTGGTGTATTCAGGGTCGACCTGTTGGAGTGTGGATGGTGCACCCTGCGGCTGGGACAAGCCAGTACAGGTGGAGATCACGGCTGGGCCACATACTTGATGCGACAGCATCTGGTGTGGGCCAATCATGAGGGCACCGGGTGCTACGATGCGTGCTAGTGCGGGTCACTAGGACATGGGCCCTGTCCCAAAGATTGCGGAACTACTATCTATGGTGAGTGGCCACCAACATATTAGAAGCATTCGTAATCTGAATTATTATTGTTATAAATTGAAAAGCATGGACACTATGGAGCAGCACAACCCCACCTCGCAACTGGTGGGAATGCTGAATGAGATAAAGGATGTGGAGAGTGCTTTCCATGCAGACCAGCAGGCGCAGTGGCAGCTGCAGAGGGGGAAGGACTTGTTAAATAACCTCTGCAGGGGCTTCACCATCTATGATGGTGAAGTTGGGGCGCAGACCCACAATTACCTATATGAGGTCGATTTGTTGGTCCCGGTGGTAGAAAACGACAACCGGGCCATCATAAATATTGTGAGTAGGACCACGAGCAGTCCACTGAGGAGGGAGGTGTTGAGGTACCTTAACTCCCAGGCGGAGGAGCGGAGCCAGGTGCCGTGGGCGCGGCTCAAGTCCCACAGAGTGCACCTTCCTGTCCGCGGATGAGGAGGAGAGGCTGCGCATAGTGGTGGAAAACCAGAAACAGGCGGACGGTGAGACATTGGCGTCCTTCAACCGCCGGTTTCGGGAGGCAGCTCAGAGGGCCTATCTGGGGAGCAGGTCGGTGGACGCCGAGAGGACCCTGCTCCGCCAGTACTTTAAGGGTCTGCGGTCCTCAGAGAGTGCCAAGAAGGTCAGCTTGGAGCTGACAGAACAGACCTTGGAGGCGGTGTTGAGGTTTGTAGAGCAAATCAAGGCCGGCTTGGAGAGATACACTGGTCTGCAGCGCATGGAGAAGGCTATGGACACCTCATCCGTGGACCCAGCCCCGACAGCCGAGTTGATGAAGGTCCTGCAGCATCTGCAGAAGGGGCAGGACCGGATGGCCAGTCGGTTGACATGGCTGGAGAAGGCGGGCGAGCCCCAAGCAGAGCCACGTCCTCAGCGTCACCAGGGCCAGCGTAACCCCCAGGCCAACCGCAAGCAACCAAGCAACCAGGGCGGCAGTGTGTCCTGTTTCAACTGTGGAGGGAACCACTATTGGGCAGGATGCCCTCACCTTCCCAGGAAACTGACGACTCGTGGCGCAGGCACTGCCCTGTCGTCATCACAACGTCAGGGAAAGTAGAGGGAGCGGGAGTTAAGGCTGCCGGCTCCAGATTGGGTGTCTGTCAACATTGATAGTGTAAGTATAGAGTGTTTGATCGATACTGGGACCAGCGCCTCTCTCCTGCATACCTCTGTTTTAAAAAGACTGTGCCAAGTAACCGGGAGGTCCAGGCTCTTGTAACCAACGCCTCCCATTTTTAATGTTTCGGGTAGGGCCATACCTGTGTACGGCCGTACCGAGGTAAACTTTAGGGTATGAGTCCCCTACCTGTAAAAGTGGTAGGTGACATATCACACGAATGCATTCTGGGGGACGATGCCTTAACCACCGGCAGGGCAGTGGTGGATTACCAGAAGAATTTGCTGCACTGGAAGGGTAAGTCTCTCCCAGTGCATGCGTATAAAGTTGGTAACCGTCTTAGGAATTTGACTGCTGCAGTGGACTTGGCAGGAACTGCCGTGCCCACTAGCCCGTGTGGTATGTCAGTCCCGCCCGAATACTTAAAGGTTGTGGAGAAGTACAGTGATCTATTTTACACAGATGGCAAACCCTTCGGCCAATGCCCTCTTTCGGTAATAGAAATTAACACTGCAGATCATCCCCCCCATTAATGACGTCCATATCGCACTCCCCCTGCCAAACGCAAGATAGTGGACGAGTGCATTGACCAAATGCTAAAGGACGGGGTGATTTACCCCAGTAATTCCCCTTGGGCGTCACCGGTGTATCTGGTCCCTAAGAAGGATAGCACCATCAGGTTTTGCGTAGATTACCGAGCGCTCAATGAGATTACTGTGAAAGATCGATACCCCTTGCCTACGTGCATCCATGTGTTCACTGATGACCTTGTGATAGCTTCAGGGTCACCCGAGGAGCACAAAGGCGACCTGCAGCCCGTGTTTATGTCTTTGTGCTGTTAAGTTGCAGCTGAAGCCGTCCAAGTGTCATTTCGGTAGGTCGGAGATTATGTTGTTAGGGTATACGCTCACACCCGATGGCATTCACAGTGATCCCGAGAAGGTATGCGCAATTGTGGAAATGCCACCGCCCACCACTTTGAAAGAAGTTACATCTTTTGTTGAGATGGTTAACTACTATTCAAAAACTATTCCTGGATATGCACGGGAAGTTGAACCGTTAATTAAGCTGACCCATAAGAATCAGCCATTTGTCTGGGGAGACAAGCAGGCACGGGCATTTCAAAATCTCAAAACACTTTTAATGTCGCCCGAGGTGATGGCATACCTCCGGATGGACCGTGAGTACAAACTATACACGGACACTTCCAACAAATGTGTTGGTGGCATCTTGGTACGGGAGGATGACCGTGGCATAGAGAAAGTTATACAGTACATATCCCACCAGCTTTCAACCACTCAACGGAGGTGGTCCACTATAGAAAAGGAAGCATACGTGGTGGTGTACTGTATAGACAAGCTCAGGGCATACCTGTATGGCGTGGAGTTCACGGTCATTACGGATCATAAACCCCTTCGCTCTCTATTCACTAAGAAGATGCGAAACACCAAAATTCAGCACTGGAGGGTGTTTTTGGCAGAATTTGGGGCCAAGATCCACTAATATCAAGGATACCCGGAATGTCCAAGCAGATCTTATGTCCAGATTACCACCCACCCCCCGTGGCGGCGGTGATTGACACAGCAGAGTGGGTCGATCCCGAAGCCATTAGTGGTGCGGAGGAGCTTGACAGGACCCTGCTTGGAGCAGACCATCTCCAAGCTGACGAGATAAGGGATGCTCAAATAACCGAGTTTGAGTCCCTCTTCATGGGAGCTCCAGGTACCGATTCTGATTATGAGGTGCATGACGGATTGTTGTACTCCCTTCAGAGGGCTACTATGGCTTCTCCATGGTACCCTTGGCTAGTTTAGCTCAAGGCCTTGTATATCTTTCCCTGCACATGATGTATATACACTTTATACTCAATAAATACATGATATGTGAAAACAGAATTGTTTGCCTCTCATGTCTACATGTAAATGCAATATTCATGTTGTAATATTATGAATCTTTTTGCTTTTAATTTTAATATTTCTGTGGCTTTGACTTTCCCATGGATAGGAGTCACGCTTTGTGCCCTGAGCCTCGGTGGCTGACAACAAAGGGGCATTGATGTGATGCAGGGTGGGGAGACCAATTAAGAATGAAAGGCTATTGTGTAGATTTGGTAATTACCTGGAGCCACCGCACATTGCACAATTATTAAGGTATTACGCCACCCTGATTTAAAAAGCCTAATTTAATTTGGTACTATTAATGCTGCGCCCAGCGCAACATGTAAAAGTCAAAATTACAGGCAATAAAGCAAGATAGGAGTAAATGTGTTGTTGATTTTCAAAGTTATTTAATAAGTAAGTTTCATTACCGATGTACTTTGTAAAGATTGGTAGCATCAAACAAACCTCTCTTTTGGGAGTCGGAAGATTTGAAGATACATTAAGAGGTGCTGCCTGTTAAGATTAAATTTGTGTGTGGGGTACTCTTTGTGGAGCCTGAATATATCTGTATTTTCATTTATTTCTTGCCGATTTAAGGTTTCTGAGATACCTTTATTTGAGAGAAGTTATGTGGTGTAAATGGCTCTGCGGCCCTACCTTTGAAGTTTAATTGTAAAAATCTTGCATAATGCAAGATTTACCAACGTGACACATTGAGTCACTGTTGGTTAAAGATATTTGTATTTTGGAAATAAACCATTCTCGTCTTTTCCCTTGAACACTAAACATCGTGTGACGAGTTTCATTGCCCTGTGGGGGCAGCGTGAATCTTGGGTGCAGTCTTTGACTGCATGATCAGTGAGTCTCTAACGTGTGTCAATAAGCGTACCTTGCTCAACAAGCCTGTTAGTATTATTGGTATGTGTTAAGTGTGTGAGACAGACAGCACGACTTTTCATTGGCGAGCACGTTGCCAGGATGTCGCAGACTGCACCAAAGATTGATTGGGATGCTGTGAAGAAACAAATTGAGAAGAAAAATCAAGAAAACCCAGAAAAACAGAAGGAAAAGAAGGAAGCGCTCAAACTGGTACCTGCAGGGGCAGAGGACGACATCCCTCACGACCTTCTTGAAGTAGAGGTGATCCCACCATCACCTCAGCAGGCTTCTCATCGGGATGTGCTCCCCACTGTGGAGGACTATTTAGACGACTTTTATTTTGATTATTTGTAAATCTTATTATTTTGTTACTTGCTGTGGAATATGAATTTTCTGTGTTGCCTTTGTGGATGGAAAGGCCTGACCTGTTCAGATACTTTGTTGCATTTGGCAAGCACACATTTTGGACAACTCAAGTTTATCATTTTACAGTGCAGCAACTGTCCTGCTGAGTGTGGGGCTGTGTATGAAGCAACCTCTTGTCTCACAGAGGAGACATCAGAACTGATGTTGGCACATGTAGCCACGGAGCATCCATCTGCAGATGGTACCATTTTTAGTTTGGAAATGAGGACCGTGATCAAGCCACGGCGGGCAAGAAGAATGAAAGGTGCTCCAAGGCGACTGATCGATTACAGTGTCGATGGTCAGTAACTCTTACTTTTATTTTTGAAAGACTGTGTACATATTTGCCCACAGACAATTTTTATTATATATTTTGAATTTGGTACAGTACATGAGTGAATAATCATCATGGCCCAGCCAGAACAGCAGGCCGCACAGGTTCAGCAGGAGCCAGTACCTGATGTGGTAGCCCTGCTGGCCAATTTTAGAGATGTGGAATATGCCTTCCACCAAGACCAGAGGGAGCAGTGGCGACATCAACGGCGCCGGGACAAATTGATGTCCGTGTGCAATGGCCTTACCACCTGTGATGGGGAGGTGTCTTCCCTCCTGAGAAATTATTTGCATGATGTGGACTTGCTATGCCCTGTCGAAGGTGCTGAAAACGAGGCCATCCTAGATATTTTGACTAGGACCACAAGTGGGCCCCTACGCAGAGAGGTGCAAGGTTATATTGCAAGCCAACCAGAACCCAGGGCTCAAGTCCCATGGGCCCGGGTAAGGTACCACATTGAAAGAACCTTCTTGTCTGCGGACGAGAGGGAGAAGCTAAGGGCTGCAGTGGAGCAGCTGAAGCAAAGGGAAGGTGAGAGCCTGGCCAGTTACAATCGTCGTTTCCGTGAGGCCACGCAGCGAGCTTATCCTACTCCCAGGTCAGGTGACGCCGAGAGGACGGTGCTGCGACAATACCTGAAGGGACTCCGGTCTGCGGAACTCTCGAAGAAGGTAAGCTTGGAACTCCAGGACCAGACCTTGGAAGGGGCCCTGGCCTTCGTGGAAAACATTGAGGCGAGAATAGAATGGTTCATGGGCCAACAGCAAGATGACGCGGCAGAACCCATGGACACTTCTGCAATCCAGCCCTCCTCGGGCGCACTCAGCCAGGACAACACCCTGACAACCATCCTGCAGAAAATGCATAAGGGCCAGGAAAGGTTAATGTCTTGCCTCGCCCGACTGGAGGCCACCCAGGCATCACCGGAGCCACGCCCTACTGGAGGACGACCTTGGACAGGTAATGAAGCTGGGACCCCACTGCCTAACCAGGCCGCAGCAGCACCGGGATCCAGGGCCACCATAAAATGCTACCATTGCCAGGGTAATCATTAGACTGGCTGCCCACTGCTGCCCTGTAACGATCGGATGCCAACCCCTGCACGGAATGACAGGAGGCGTCCGCCTACATCACCAGCCCACGCGGGAAACTAGAGAGTGCAGGAGTGTGCACCCCCGGCTCCAGGTTGGGTTTATCAATTGAGGCAAACTCGTGAGTATTGAATGCTTGATTGATACTGAGGCTTGCGTCTCTCTCCTGCACTGTGATGTTTTTAAGAGAATATGTGAGTCAAGTGGGCGAGTAAGGCTGTTACAACCAGCCCCCTCCAATTTTTGATGTAGCAGGTAAACCTTTGACAGTTTATGGTAAAACGGAGATTCAGTTTTCCAAGCTGGGAAGTTTGCCCGTGTTTATAGTTAAGGGTATTTTGCATGAATGTATATTGGGGGATGATGCGCTGTCGGCAGGCAAGGCCATTTTGGATTATAAACATAAAACGTTGACCTGGAAGGGTAAGCTGGTAAAGGTTCATGTTTATCGGATACTGTCACGCTCTATTGATGCGCTCCATGAGACCCATAGTGTGACCCCTGATCCCAATTTTTCAACTGCAGTTCCTCCAGAGTATTCAGATGTAGTGTGGAGGAATAGGGATGTATTTTATGAGGAGGGTAAGTCTTTTGGACAGTGCCCTCTTGCAGAAGTTACGATCAACACCGGTGATCATCCACCTATACGTCAGTGTCTGTACAGCACCCCATTAGCAAAGCGCGCGATTGTGGATGAGTGTATTGACCAGATGTTGAAAGACGGGGTGATCTACCCCAGTAATTCGCCTTGGGCCTCTCCTGTTTGTTTGGTGCCAAAGAAGGATGGCACCACCCGCTTTTGTGTAGATTATAGGGCATTAAATGATATAACTATAAAAGACAGGTACCCCTTGCCCCTTATTCAGGACATCTTTGACCAACTGGGGGGTAAGTCTGTCTTCTCAATAATTCATCTGAAGGCCGCATATAATCAGTTACGCGTGGCTGAACATGATCAAGACAAGACAGCATTTGTGTGCCATCGAGGACTTTTTAATTTCCGATGTGGTAGTTTTGGTCTGGCAAATATGCCTAGCATATTCCAAAGAACCATGGAGATGGCCCTTTCTCATCTACTTGGAAAATGTGTGTTGGTGTTTATCGGTGATCTGGTAATTGCATCTCCTTCTCCCCAGGAACATCTGCGCGACCTTGAAGTTGTGTTTCAGCGTCTTCGCGAGGCCAAATTGCATCTCAAGGCTTCCAAATGCACTTTTGGCAGGCCTGAAATTCAATTATTGGGGTATATTATAACCCCTGAAGGTATTCATAGTGACCCCGAAAAGGTGCGCACGATAGTGGATATGCCAGCCCGTACGACTTTAAGGCAAGTCTGTTCATTTGTGGGGATGGTAAATTATTATTCTAAAACCATTCCCGGGTACGCCCGGATAACAGAACCATTGGTGAAGTTGACCCGTAAGAATCAACCTTTTGTGTGGGGTCTAGAACAACAAACTGCATTTGACGCCCTAAAGGACTTGTTAACTTCCTCGGAGGTCATGGCGTACCCTCACAGGGATCGCAAATACAAATTATACACAGATGCTAGTGACACCTGTGTTGGGGGAATTTTAGTGCAGGAAGATGATAAGGGGGTGGAACGGGTAGTTCAGTATGTGTCCCATCAACTTTCCAGTACCCAGCGAAAATGGTCCACCATTGAGAAGGAGGCGTATGCCGTTGTATATTGCATGGATAAGTTGAGGGCACACCTGTATGGTGCGGATTTCACTGTCTTTACAGACCATAAACCCCTGCGCTCCTTGTTTACCAAGGAGATGCGAAATACCAAAATTCAGCGTTGGGGGGGGGGGTTTGGCGGAGTTTGGGGCAAAAATCCGGTACATACAGGGAAGCCGCAATGTTCGGGCGGACCTTATGTCGCGCTTTCCACCTCCCACAACAGTAGAAGTGATGGACACCGCCGAGTGGGTTGATCCTGATGCTGTGTGTGGTGAGAATGCTATTAAGTTTATACCACTCAAGGCAGACCAGCTGAAGTCACAGGAGGTGTGTAAAGCTCAGCAAGAGCAATTTGCTTCATTGTTTGCTGAAGCTCAGGGTCCCAATACTGATTATGAGGTCCATGATGGGTTGCTTTATTCAATCAAAAGGCCCACAGGAACCTCCTCTTGGTACCCTTGATTGGTCTTGCCTGAGCAGTTCCGCAACCAAATTATCGAGCGATGCCATCGTGACACATGGCAGCCATGAAGACTTTGTGTAGAGTCCGAGAAGCCTATGTGTGGCCCGGGATGCGGAAGACTGTAATCGAGCAGCTAAAACGGTGCCCTGTGTGTGTGACCAACCAAAAATGTGCTGAAAGACCCCCTATGAGTGAGATGCCTTTGCCCAATTATTGTATGCAAGTGGTTGGTGTCGATGTTATCGGCCCCTTTGTTCCTAGTGAACAAGAAAATCGGTATGCCCTCACAGTGGTTGACCATTTGTCGGGTTGGGCAGAAGCATACCCAATCCCCAATAAGTCTTCGGCTGCAGTGGAGGCTGCCCTGGCGCAGGAGTTCTTCCCGCGTCATTGTTCACCGGAAGTGATGATCACTGACCGTGGATTAGAGTTCTCGTCAGGTAATTTCCGAAAATACCTAGACGGCATTGGTGTTGAACATCGTCAATCCACTCTATACCACCCTGAAACTAATGGTAAGGTGGAGAGGCTGAATAGGACTCTGAAAGAGATTATAACTAAGTTGGTAAATAACCAAGCAGGAGAGTGGCAGACCCAGTTAGCAAATGCTCTGTATGCACATAGGAATAGTGTCAGTGATTCTACTGGGTTTACACCCTTTTATCTCATGTATGATAGGAGGGGGCGTGTGCCACTATCTAAGTGTTTTGGAGTCTCTTCGGGACTTGAAGCTTTGGGAGGTCGGCTTAGTGACCTATCTGATGCCCTTACTGTTGCTAGGGAGAACTTAGAGGCATCCCATCAGTATAATAGGGAGCGCATAAATCGGCGGGCAAATGTGGGTGAGTTGAAACCTGGGGACACCGTAGTGTTAAAGGCCCATGAAAAGCTTACTTTTACTTCCGGATGGGACCCCCAGTACGAAGTTTTTAGAGCGAGAGGTCCAGTTTGCTGGATACGGCACCAGCAGACTGGGAAAATCAGGCTGATGAATAGATCGAAATTACTTTTGGTAGACCCCAATATTGTATGGAATGAATTAAGAACCCGTCCTGTGCGGAACCCGCGTGCAGGAGTGCGCTTACCAGTTGGGAAGCTGGCCAGGCAGGGACCACCTGCTGGGCTGCCACGGGGGGTAGTTTCCGATTCTGAGTCTGAGTCAGGCATGGAGCCGGAGGCCTCCACTGGCGGGCGGCCTTGCAGTGTCCAAGTTGGGCCGACCCCCATAACTGCTAATGAAACCAATGGATGACCAAGCAGGTAGTCCTAACGAGACCCCAGAGGTCCGGACTCCCAGGTCTCCCGTTAATGAGTTAATTAGAGCTGAGCTAATGGTGACTGATCAAGGGGGTGATGCTAATGCGCAGTCGCAGCAACTGGCCGACAGTGGTATATCTGTTGCTAGGCCTGTTGCAGTGCCTCATCGGTACTTCACCAGGTCAAGAGGCAGGTTGCCACCCTCAGTTGCCACTAAGCGCCCGGCAGCAGAATGTCCTCCAACAGAAGAAGAGCAGAAGAGACAAAGGTCAGGGGCCATCGAGCTTGCAGCCTTTCTTTGTGCTTAAAGTCCAAGACTCATATTGAAAAAACGCCTCATTTTGATATTTATCTATAAGCAAACAAGTTTTTGAACACTTTGTATCATTTGACTCGTAAAAAATTAGTTTGTAATTTGTAAATCGGTGATTTTGAACGAGAAATCGCGTTCGAAATTAGCGCTGATAAAGTTCGGTTTCTTCTGCACACACTTCGGAAATGACGTCACATCAGGAACTCCTCCACGGAACACTAGCCTTGACCCGAATGTCAAGGGGCGTGCAGCACATGGATATTGTTGTTGGGAATCTATACATGCAGAGAAAAAGGCCTGACAATGCCTGACAGGTGTGTTGTAGCGGCATGTGGAGGCACTGCTAACAAATTAAAAGGTGTCAGCCTACACAAGTTCCCTACAAATGAAGAATTTTGCCATGCTTGGACACTGTTTGTCCGCGTTCACCGAGTGGAAGAGGGAGGGAAAGCATGGCATCCCACAAGTAGTTCAGTTGTGTGCAGCGAGCATTTCAAGGACAGTTGTTTTAAAAACAAAATGAGGTATCTGACGGGCGTCAACAAGAGTTTACAACTGTGGCCAGATGCTATACCAACAGTACAGCCATCCGAGGAAGCACTTGAAGAGCACCGGAGGAAACAGCGTCAGCAAGAACGTTCTGGCCGATCTTCAACTTCAAGTGCGACCGAGACAGTGTCAACGCCACAAGTTCATTGGAAATTGAGTTTACTTCGCCATGCATACTGGCTGGCCTCATCAAGTGGGGGAAACCAAGACTTGATGGAAAGCAAGTGGCGCGGAATGTTGGAGCATGTGCAAAACAGCCACAAGAATTGTGCACATGGGAAACTGACAGGGAGGAAAAGGAGAAAGCTATGGCTGAAGAAAGGTAATATTTTAACAAATTTACCACATGTACTTGCTTCCATATTTATACATTGTAAATACAAAATGCTAGCACTTTTCAAATACTTAATCTGACTTTTGTTGCAATGTTTTTTTTTTCTGGGTAAAAAGGAGCAAAAATGTATTCAGAATTATCTCTTATCCTTTCAGGAAAAGTTTGAAATTACAGATAAACCTCAATTAGCAGGCCCCTCTCTGGAGTGGGCACCTCCTAGCAATGGGC
Source organism: Hermodice carunculata (assembly GCA_964020975.1). NCBI lineage: Eukaryota > Metazoa > Annelida > Polychaeta > Eunicida > Amphinomidae > Hermodice > Hermodice carunculata. Next base: position 633,428 of record CAXHWN010001079.1, on the reverse strand, counting down.
ACTTTTCTGTGGTCCTGTTTGATTTTTCTTGTTAACCACATGTTAATGCCACCTGTATGGAGTGGCCATCTCCTTAGGGGCCGTATCAAAATGATCGTGCGTGTAAGACGGAAGAAACGCAGTCTGGCTCGAATGAAAGTTGGATTCGTCTCCACCTCGTCTCACACGCGAACAGACTAAGACAAACGAGGCCAGACCAAGCCTGAGCTTGACCCAGCTGGAGCTCATATCGGCAGTGCTCCCTGCGTCTGAGACGCGCAGATTACATAAGCCAGACTAGTGACACTACATACCTATATTCATAATTAGCCCGCCGAGCGATGCCCCAATTACAAACATTAATTGCAAGACAAAAGCGCAAACAGGAGCAGTGGGTCGCCTCATCTCCGAATGACGAAAGAAATGAACACACAGATTAAAGTTATTTCAAAACACTAAACCAAAAACAAAGTGACTTTCTTTGAATGTGGGAACAGTTTTGTCAATAAAAGTTAGTTCATTGTCTGCACAATGGAGAGTAATAGTACTATTGTCTGGACAGACCCCTTTCTACCTGTACCGTTGTATGTCACTTTGCTCGCAGGTGTACTGATATAAATTATAATTTGTTCCAAATTAAGTATATATTACAGAGGTGATTGGCACTAAGAATAGTAAGATAACTAACGCTATTTAATGGGTAGGCCATGTATGTAGGCAGTGTGTTGTGCGGTGCACAAGATTGTTTATGCTTGCAATCAAATGAAGGCATGAATAATAAAATCATTTTGCTTTCCACATACACGACAGTTACACGTAAAATCTTTAAGTTGTTTCGATAATAGTCAAACAAGGACAGGTCAAACAAACACATACAACGGAATATTTGGAGGTGCTGGTGGGGCGGGGAGGGGCAGGGGGCAGAGGCGAGATGTATGGTATCATTCCGATGTGGTCCATAATTTTATATCACCACTCGCTGGATTTTTATGAGAAACCCGATCACGGGTTGTCGATGCAGTTTGGCCTAGCAGCTGTGTGCATATGTGCCTTTCGATCCACGTCACTTAATTAAAAAAAAGAAAGAAAAGAAAAAAAACTGTCCCAACAACAGTATTTTTTTTCTTCAACTGATTCAAGCTTAATCAGTCTTGTGATACTGATAGACCATATAACAAAGATGGACACTACAATTATGTCATCCTATCCACCCCACAACCTGTCAACTTCACGTGGGAGAGGTCCACGCATATCAAATGAGGTAATAGTTTATCCTTCTTGCTAGGAAGAAACTACTTTTGCGTAGGGGTGAGACCACTGAGTGCCGAGAGGCAGAATTTATACAACACTGAGTTGGTAGGCCTTACCCTTGATACGCAATAATCAGTTAGCCCATACATGCCATGGGCCGGTAGCCTTGATAAATAAATGAATGAATGAATGAATGAATGAATGAATGAATAAATGTGCTCCAAGTGCCAAGACAGAGTCGCAATGACTTGCACACACTGGTCTGGACCATGCAGCTGGAAGTCTGGTCTCCCGGTCTGGTCTGCAGAGCTGTCAATCATTTGCTTGCCGTCCTGGAGAATCTCGTGACACAGGCAACTGGCAAGGTGCCAACATTACCACACCGCACCATGTGTTGGTTTGAGGGCTGTTTGAAGTAGCGTCGGTGCAAGGAGCTGGCTTCAAACTTTCAGTTTTAAACGCGTGCCTTTGGCACAACAAGAGCTGGTCATATATGCCGACTTGTCAAAGTATCGTTGCATCGGTCAGAAAAAAAAAGGAAAAACACTAACCAAAAAAAAAAAAAAAAAAAAGAAAAAAAAAAGAAAAACGACAGGTCAGAACTACAGGCAAACTTTGATGCCGAAATACAACGCCAAATTGAAATATGACCGACAAGTTGATCGACCCATTCAACTTCAAGCACCGGTCCGGGGCCTAACATGTGCAGGGATGATGGAATGACCACTGCCTGATGATCAACACACTCACACTTGCACAGCACACACACACAATTTCTTGCTTGTGCACTTTCACTGAGTTTCAGATTTTAAGAGTTATGTGACCAGTACATGGTGACGGCCATTTGAAGTGCCGGCATCATTAATACTAATAATAGTCATCTGGGCAGTCAGTATTTTGACATTACAATGTATCCATCCTTGTTTTCCATTTAATCACGCTGAATTTGTGTGTGTTTGTGTGTTTTCTTCTTTGCCAAGTGACTGTGATTGTAAAAAGTTACGGCAACTCAGAAATGTATTCAATTAAGACCTCATGCGTAACTATGTGCCTAAATCAATGATTCTACACATGATACAGCCATCAAAATCAAATGCAGAAAGATTGCAGGTGAATGAACAATAGCAGTCCGTTGTTACCATTTTGCTCACGGAGGGGATACAGTGTCAGGAGGCTTCCTGGCATTGGTAGGCCCGGAAGGCGGAACAGTTGCATGGAACTCTTATCAAATTCAAAATTGACAGCAAGAAGAGGGCTATTGCATGTTAAAAAAAATATTTCATGTTAAATTATGTCGAAGTTAGTATTAATTCTTCTGTATACATAAGAAAATACTAGCCATGATGCCCTGTGGACATTGATGGACTCGTCCGTTGTCATGGGTGACTACAGCATGACTGAGGCACTGTTGGTCACGTCATCGATATTTTCCAGAAACTGAGAGTGAGAAACGGAAGCCTGCGTGTCCGGGATGCCACCGGCAAACAAGTCGAAACTTTTGTTATTATCTTTGCAGTAGCCGTGGAAGTTTTCTGTGGGCTTTCTTATCATATTTAGTGTGCAGGTAATCTGTTCTGCGCTTTGTGATGCGCAAGCTCACTGTTAGCAAGGAGGGGTAGTCTTCCCTCCTTGGTGTTAGTAACGCCTGGCAATCAGTCGGAAAAAGTGAAAGCGCACCCTGACCAGGGATGCAGCTAAGCATTCGGCCTCATGCAGCCACACCCACACGGCCACAGTCACCGAGCACAAAATTGCTTTTAAGTTTTCGTTGTATTCCAACATAGATCTGGGTGTATAATGGCAATATATCTAACACCCTAGGATAGATACACATTAATTTGTTACCGTTCGGCTGGAAATGCTTTCGTTCTACAAAACTTGTTTTAGCAGCCTTGTTGGTTGCTGTGGGCCATTGCCATGGCATTACCACTGGCTATGTTAATTGTTTTGAACATTAATTATCGTATGGTATGAAAATATTAATCGGTCGGCAAATATTTTAATTTTATTTTAGTTTTGTAATTTTTCTACTAAAATGGAAAAAAAAACAAAAAAACATCAAAATAGTTATAGCAGCAACGCACATTTGCCCCAGTTTGCACAGATTATGAGAGGTCATCCCACGAGAGAGATAAAAAAAAAGGGGGGTGGGCCGGAGGAAACAAAGCCTGGCAGATCATATATAACAAAATGTATTCTATCTGTAATGTCTAGTATAATATGCTGGTGTCTCTTAATCATACAGCAACACCCAGCATGCACGCTCCTAAAACTTATAAAGTCATGTAGGCCTAGATTGGCTAGAACAATCTCATATGCTTGTTGTACGTTAACACTGCATTCATGAATCATGGGCCCCTTGCTCCCCTCCTCCTCCCCACAGCAGCACCATTTAACTTCAACTGACATTAATCCCCAACACTTCCTCTCTGAAGAGTCAACTGGTTTGACGCCGTTAATAAATTTGCTGAATATACAAAAAAGAAAAAGAAAGAAAAAAAGAAAGAAAACTCATACCTAATGTCACCTGTATTCTTCCACTCTTCTCTTTCCGTTGTATGAGCTTTGTTAAAATTCCCACTGCTTAAGTTAAATTTCAAATCACTCATGTTCTCTTTGTATACACACACAGAAAGAATTCTCAACTGAAGCCAAACATAACAAATTGATATCTTTCAGTTATGTAATTTTAAAGAAAGGAAAAGAAATAGGTGAAAAAAATGATTTGATTCCCCTGTTGTAAATTCAATTAGACCTTTTGTCTGTCTCCCTATAGTCGCCAAATTATAAAAGAAAGGTCGTAGGGGCAAATGAATTTTAAAAAAAGAGTACCTTTTCAGTGATGTAGGCCTAAAGTAATTGGGAAAAAACCAAAACAATAAGAATGAAAAGGAATGAGAGAGGCAGCATTTCATTTGGGTTTATATAAAAAAAAAATGCAAATCAGAGCAGTCTGGCCGCGTCACATATGCATGTGTTAATTGCTGCCCTGCTGTTTGGTTATCAGATCGTTATCAACTGATCCCTTTACCGCAATGATGATTGACCTGGGAAAAAGCCAAGAGTGGGCTCCTCATTCTTCGGCCCACACAAATGGCAATGCATGACAGTAATGTTCTCTGTGTTGTATTAAACGCAAAAAAAGAAAAAAGAGCAATTCCCGGGGAGCAAAATACAAAATTATGCGGCAGGCTATAGACAGGCCTAGATGGATAGATCTTATTATGCAAAGGACAGGCCTTGTTATTTCATCAAGTTACCATCAATGTGACAAGGAACTATGTACATGTACACACGAGGAAAGGTCCACACACGTGGAAGTTAGCCGGGCGTGATGGCTTGAGGACTCGGCCGTGCACCTCGCTTGTCCACGCGGGAACAAACACTTGGCCAAGTCATAACCTGGCCGCTGTCATGGCGGCACAATCGCAGGAGCCTCGCGTGTTTGGTTTAAAGACTTTGGATCGGTACTGTAGCCCACATGACTTGTCATTTGACATTTTGTCTGCTTTTTATTGGAGACAACATCATAAATTCCTTTTGAGCAGTTCAGATTTTCAAGTTCTAAACCCAAGTTCACGACGCTACGTGTACACACATTTCTCACCAATATGCGCCTCTGCGCCTAGAATGGCTAGATTTGACTCCCGTTATTGGCGATACTATCATAGCAGTCTGGACGAATATTCGGCTTGGGAAAAGTGGGGACCACCATGCGCTACATGCAATACTTAGCATCAGCTCAGACATTATCAGGCAGCAGGTGCAGGCAGACGTGAAACTTCCTCGGGACGATTTTCACACTCCATCATCCATGGGCCTGTGGTCCCTAGAGACAAGCGGCAGACGATAAACTGGCTCTAGACGCAGAGCGACTTGCACACGTGATCAGATTGTAGTCCAGACGACCGGCAGACGCGAATCTGGCTCAGGACGAAAATAAACGTACATGTTCGAACAGGGAACGAACTGTCAGTTCGTACCAGACGCCATTTGCGTGTGAGACGAACGATCATTTTGATACGGCGCCTTACCATTGGAAGTGGGCACCCAAAAGTGCCCACTATATAGACGTTTTACTGAATAAAGCATTGAACAACAATAGTTATTGAACATTATCCAGATTTCTTAAAAACATTTGAGTGGGTCATGAAGGTTGAAAAAAAAACTAAAAAACTTCCTTTGTTCTTGGTTTTGGTACTTGGTATTCTGACATTGTCATTAACATATCCATTCTGAATACTTCTGTGGCAGGCAGCAAACAGGTACTGGAACTATCAGAGATAATCCTGTTTTGTAGTTTTGAAACATCTGGAGATGTGTTCAAAACTAAAATCAAGGGTACGAGTGTAAAGATTATGAATCTTTTTGCTTTTAATTTTAATATTTCCATATAAGACTTGTGTAAGTACAAGACATATCTGTTCTGTGGCTTTGACTTTCCCATGGATAGGAGTCACGCTTTGCGCCCTGAGCCCCGGTGGCTGACAACAAAGGGGCATCGATGTGATGCAGGGTGGGGAGACCAATTAAGAATGAAAGGCTATTGTGTAGATTTGGTAATTACCTGGAGCCACCGCACATTGCACAATTATTAAGGTATTACGCCACCCTGATTTAAAAAGCCTAATTTAATTTGGTACTATTAATGCAGCGACCAGCGCAACATGTAAAAGTCAAAATTACAGGCAAGCAAGATAGGAGTAAATGTGTTGTTGATTTTCAAAGTTATTTAATAAGTAAGTTTCATTACCGATGTACTTTGTAAAGATTGGTAGCATCAAACAAACCTCTCTTTTGGGAGTCGGAAGATTTGAAGATACATTAAGAGGTGCTGCCTGTTAAGATTAAAGTTGTGTGTGGGGTACTCTTTGTGGAGCCTGAATATATCTGTATTTTCATTTATTTCTTGCCGATTTAAGGTTTCTGAGATACCTTTATTAGGCCTGCGGCATTTGAGGCTAAAATATGAATTTGGTCTACCCGCCTGCCTTATAGCTGCAACATAGCCTACCTGATGTAAAATGTTGTCTACTTTTAGAAAATGCCTGTTGTGGAGCTCTCAGGTGGTCCAGTTTTATGCTATGAGAAAAAATAGATACCTACGTCTGAAAAGCAAAGCCATCACTTTAATGAAATCGAAGAGATTTCTTCAATATAGGTTTATTATTTTAAATTACAGAACCGTACCTTTCAGGTTCCTTGAGGCACCAAAACTATCCTACAAATGAAGCTGTGTCTGTATAATAATGTCATATGCATATATTTGCATTATACAAGTCTTTTTGTCACATGCAAAAAGACCAAAATCGCCATTTCCGATTTCAATATTGTTTAATGTTCAGTTACTACAGATCACTTCGTTTTTCAAAATATTTTGTCTTTACTTACACAGAGTGGGCAGCTGAGTATATAGAACAAGTATATATATATATATATATATATATATATATATATATATATATATATATATATATATATATATATATATATATATATATATATATATACATATATATATATATACATATATATATATATACATGTATATATGTGTGTGTGTGTGTGTGTGTGTCATCCCAGACATTGTTTTTTCAAAATTTCTCCTTTCTTTCATTCTTTCTTTCTTCTTATTTCCACCACATAATTTGTCTGGAGCTTTTGGCAGACACTGTGCAAGCTACAATGTTTAAACTTGGCATGGTAACGGAGCTAGTAAGGAAGTTGACTTATATGATTTGGAATAATCGACATGTTTAAAATTATGCAAATTAGGGCCTTTCTAAAATTTTAAAGCTCCATATCTATCAAACGTTTGCAGATAAACACAAAATTTTAAAGGGCACATCTAGGTTTGTGACACATGCCAATATAATGGACAGTAAATGAAAGTTGTAGAATTTCAATTTATGTTAATGAGGGGCATTTAAAAATTTAAAAGTTGAATATCTCCAAAACTATTATAGATAGAGATGAAATTCTAAGGTAAATATAAGGGTTTGGGGCAAAGCCAAATCCAATGAACCATGAACCAAAGTTATAGGATTTTTAACTATGCCGATTAGGTGGATATGCACAATTTTAAATGTTGAATAGCTTCAAAACTATTATAGATAGAGATGCTATATTAACTTCAATTTTGGGATTTGTGACATAGCTGCATACAATGACCCATCATCCAAAATTGTACAATTTTTATTGATGCAAATAAGATGAATACAAGAAATTAAATCTTGAATAACTGCAAAACTATTATACATACAGGTGCCATTCCGACCTCAGTTTTTAGGTATGTGGCAAAGCCGCATCCCATGAACCATAAACCAAAGTTGTAGGATTTCAATTTATGCAAAATTGGCAAATACACAAAATGAAAGTCTTTGAATAGCTATCAAAACTATTACAGATAGTAGTGTCATTCAAACTTTATCTTGTAAGTTTTGTGACATGGCCACATCCAATGAACCAAGAACCAGAGAGTTATAGCGTTCTAATTTATGTAAATTAGCATAATACACAAAATTTAGACTATGCTGAACAATGGCAAAGTGCAGCATTTCAAACTGTTCTCATTTTGAAGGTACCCAGACAGATTTGCTGTGAAGCAAATCTTTTCAAGTCATTTTTTGTTTCCGACTTCTCTCAAATCACTGACTGAACTCTATTCAAAGGTGGTGGGTATTACTTTGACTTGGTGTCCATCAAAGCGGCTAGGCGATGCTTCCTCCTGGCCACGGATTTTTCACAAAAAATCGTGATTATACAAGAGAGAGCACATTGCCATTGGTACAGTGATAGGCTGCTGTGAATACATGTATACGTAATGTTCCCAAACACAGTTTACTGGATCCACTGTAGACTTCCCACTGCTGCCGATGTACTTTGGATAGATCTCCAGCAAGTTTTGTTCTATAGGACACGCGTCAGTGGCTTTTTTATGTCTGGGTGCAAACCCAGACATTTTGCTTTTCAAAGAATTATTTTTTTCTTTCCTTCCTTCCTTCCATTCTTCCTTCTTTCCGTCCTCTTTTCTTTCTTTCTTTCTTTCTCTCTTTCATTCTTTCTTTCTTTCTTTCCTTCCTTCTTTCCTCCCTCTTTTCTTTCTTTCTTTCTCTCTCTCTCTCTCTCTCTCTCTTTCTTTCTCTCTTTCTTTCTTTCTTTCTTACGACCAAATTTGTCTGGAGCTTTTCTCGGACACTGTTATTCCGACAATCACACAACTTGCCATGGTGACTCACCTACCGGTGAAATTAAGCACCTGACTTGGAATAGTCATGGTGTTTAAAATTATGCAAATTAGGGACAATTGAAATTTTAAAAGCTCCATATCTTCCGAACTATTGCAGACAGACACAGAGTTCTACCTATCACATGTAGGTTTGAGACATCTGCCAATGGGCAGATGACAAAAGTTCTAGAAGTGCAACTAAATGTGGCAATGTTGAGACTTTTTTGCCATGTTAATTGTCTGAATATTTACTTCAGGAAGGGGAAAAGGGAGGCACATTGTGTTGAATATAAAATGGTTTCTTACATTGACACAAAATAATTCAGACAAAATTGCGCTGATTAGGTGGGCATGCTGTAAGGACGTTCTTTGGGAGCTCTGACAATTTTACCATCTTTTTGCTGGATATGATAGGTAATATATATGCTTGATAAGTATGCGCTCAGTGTCATGGATACCTTAAATTAGAGTTAAATGAAAAATATATTTGAAAAAGGCACAAAATTTGGAACAAATTCTTTAATTCTATTGTTAAAAAGACATACAATAATAATGTTGCTTTAGGACAGGAGTTACTGCAGGGAAATATGGAAAGTTTATAAAAACATCTACTGGTTGTATTACCACATGTATCATTGCTCAGCAGTTTGCAACACAGTTGATAATGCGTGTCCAATATCAACCAAAATCTGCTTTTGAATAATCATGATATTTGGCTGAACGTTGCTACGTGACCATAAAACACTCCTACTTGACTCAATTTACATCAAATTTAGTGGAGAAAGAGTCTCTTTACATTTTAACAGCGCATTTGATAAAAAGTATTCCTAAAGTTTGATGCTAGAAACAAGCTTCTGACGTTTGATTGCAAATTTATGTGATTTTTAGAAACATTCTGCTGCCATGGCAACCAACTTTGACACTTACAATCTCAAACTGGTTTCTTAGGAAATGCCTGTATAGTAGGTATGCTGATGTAAAGTTGTGAAGTGGTACCTTGCATTTTCATTACGTAATAGTTGAAAATGTGTTTTTCCCTGGACTACTAAAAAATGCCGTTACCATGGCAACCAATAAAAACATATGTTGCCCATTAAATCGATGGTTCTTTTAATTAACCTTTCATTACAGGTTCTTATCTTTCAATTAATACCAAATTTAGCTAAGAATTTTTTTGTTTAAGGACAGATTTTCTGGCAATATTATCACTTGTATGTATCATTTCTCAGCAATGCGTAGCACTGGCCATATGACCAATTTTTGCAATATCCACAAAGATTTGCTCATTTTGAGTAATGTAAACATTTGCAAGAACGTTGCTAGGCTACCCAAAACAGTCTTCCTTCACTCAGTTGACCTCATTCTTAGTGCAGAAAGAATCTTTTTACATTTTAACATCAAATGTTATGAAAATTATTCCCGATATTTAAAACTATAAATAAGTTGTAGTGTTTACATGCAAATTTAAGTGATTGTTACAAACATTCTGTTGCCATGGCAACCAACTGTTGAAACTTACTATCTCAAACTGGTTTCTTATGAAACACCTGTATAGAAGGTATGTTGATGTAAAGTTGTGAGGTGGTATCTTGTATGCGTATAAAGTTATGGTTAATAAGGTGATTCTCCCTTCATTTCATGAAAACTTAATTTCGTTGCCATGGTAACCAATATAAATACAAATTGACCATGAAATTGATAGTACACCTTACCTAACTTTAAACTTCAGGTTCTTATCGTTTGATTGATACCAAATCCAGCCTGGTGTTTTTCCGGTTGAACGAAAACTGAAAATAAGCCTTTTTTGAAAATTTAGCTGCTCTACTATAAAGGTTTCTTTATTTGCATATACCGTAAAACTGGACCACATGAGAGCTCCACAACAGGTATATTTGAAATCTACAGAAGATTTGCCAAAGAATGAGGTATGTTACAGCTATAAGGCAGACGGGTAGACCAAACTCCTTAAATAAGGCCCTTTTCTGAGATTTGCCGCAGGCCTATATTTGAGAGAAGTTATGTGGTGTAAATGGGCTCTGCGGCCCTACCTTTAAAGTTTAATTGTAAAAATCTTGAAAATTGACTTGGATTTGTTTTGTTAGGACTACGGTTTGGATATGGTAATGACACTGTCTAATTTGCATAATGCAAGATTTACCAACGCGACACATTGAGTCACTGTTGGTTAAAGATATTTGTATTTTGGAAAATAAACCATTCTCGTCTTTTCCTTTGAACACTAAACATCGTGTGGCGAGTTTCATTGCCCTGTGGGGGCAGCGTGAATCTTGGGTGCAGTCTTTGACTGCATGATCAGTGAATCTCTGACGTGTGTCAATAAGCGTACCTTGCTCAACAAGCCTGTTAGTATTATTGGTATGTGTTAAGTGTGTGAGACAGACAGCACGACTTTTCAATGTGAATGCAAGTTAACTGTCAGGCATGAGCAAATGAAAATAAAACTTATTGATGTGTACATGCATATAGGTGAATGAACCGATTAATATGACTAAATGAAGCAACTGAAGTGTTATAAGCCATAAATGAATGGGTACACATGGTTTCCTTTCCTTCCTATTCACTTGGATTCATATTTTACACTTAATATAATGCAGCTGTGAGGACAGAGCAGTAGCCAGCGGCAGATAGCGGTGGTTGGCGTCATACAGCGGCGTACAGCGGCGAACGGCTCTCTGCCGCTGGCCAACGCCATGTGCTGCTGTCCGCCAATGTCTGCCGCCGAGCCCCAGAAGTCTCCATTCGGTTTCAGCGGTGGACAGCGGCGGTCGGCGGCAGGCCCGCCGACTGCCGCTCTCTGCCGCTGGCCACCGCTGTCAGCCGCTGTCTGCCGCTGTGTACCGCTATCTGTCGCCGAAATGCAGCATATGCCGCCAAAAAAATTTACTAGTGCTTAGAGTTGTTCAGAAAGTATAAATATATGTATATATATATATATATATATATATATATATATATATATATATATATATATACATACATATATATACATATACATACATACATACATACAGTTCCGCCCGCGTTCAAGTTATCAAACGCCAAACGCACCAACGCTTCCCAAACGATCCTCAAACGCAAGCGAGAAAACTCAAACGCAAAGCAAACGCGTTGCAAATGCGTTGCAAACTCTTTGTTACAAACGCGTTTCAAACGCTCTGATAATAAAAATGTTTCAAACGCTTCACCAAACGCGTTTCAAACACTTTCACAATTGCATTTCAAACACATCCAAACAGGTCAATGACTTTCCATCGCATAGTTGCTACAAATTAAAGCATTTCCCAAATGTTTGATAGTGGCAAAATGTCCCACCTCAACAAGCTATGCGTTCAGTTACTTAAACCTAACACAGAAATAAAGCTTCAGTTGCAGGTCGAATAAATTTATTTGTACATGTATATGCACTTAAATGCAATGTAAAGAAGGCAGAAGACTTTAGGGGCCACATCGTTTTGATCGCCCCTCTGTACTGAATTGTTTGACCAAGACGAATGACCAGTTTCGGAAGGAACGGCGCACGAGGCACAGCACCATCCGCAGCTGCCACCGTTCTCGTAAAAACACTATCAAAGATAATGAACATCGATGCTTTTTATTTTTTATTTTTCGTATTCAGGGGAAAAATGACCGGCGTAACTACAACAACACTTTTGAAGTTTGTCTCCGTCCAAACATGATAGTTTATCGTTTGCTGTGTCAAGTCTCAACATGAAATGGCCGGTTCTCAAACCTGCTTCAGTGCTTGAATCTCCGGCATCCACAACCACTTTGAACAACCATGTCATTTTTAATTTTTAATTGCAATAAGTATTTGTTCTGTTCCCTGTCTCCATTTCTTCATTGTCAGTAAACAAACCAATACTGTCATTCAACAAAGTTTAGAGAGTTGTAGTAGATCTCCATCAATTTCAATTATTTACGTTTTCACAAAAATGAAAGAAAATCGAAACCGCTGTTCCCCACGTGTGCAAAAGTCCAGGCATGGGTGTCATGTGGTCCATGCAGAGATCATGTGACCTCGCCCACGGTCAAAATGGTGGTCAACATTTGCAAATCTTTCAGTGCACGATAATATTGAAGCTAATGGTTTTCTGCAATTAGGGCCTACCTTTTCACCGACGCTTTCCACAGATTATGAGCAAGGAACCGCCAATGAAGGAATTGTATGCCGATACATCACAACAACGTAATGACAAATTAAATAAATTCAGTGAATTGTTTTTAATTTGGACTAGTTTGTGAATGCAACTTTTCAATGATGTTGACCAGAGCAAAATTTGCAATAGTTGCGGGCTTTGCACTGACAAAATTAATGATCTGGCCATTTGATTACGCTACTTCATGTCAACATTTGAAAAAATTATAGTTTAATTTCATTTTGAATACAGGCACACCAGAAAATACAGCGAAGGAAATCACATTTAATAACGGACACGCTTATCATTTTGACATTATATGCACAGGTAGCCTACATACCTAAATTATTTTTCGGTGACCAAATATACAAAAAAACAACTCCCAATTTATAGCAGCTATAAATACATGTAGGCCTAGTCATATGTTGAAAACCCATTTTTGAAATTTTAACATGAATCCTGTTTGTACCGGACGTTAATTACCGTTATTTATTTGGATTTTATCACAAAAAAATTATGATTCTTGGACATTTTGCAAATCAATCGTACAGTTTTTGTTTCTTTGTTTCTTTTTCTTTTTTTGGGGGGGGGGGGGTAATCCAAATAAATATTCAAAATGCGACGCTGAAAGGAAAAAGTCCTATACAAATAAACGACTTAAACGTCTTTTTTTACGTACTTGTGATCTACGCATTTTAGCCCTTTAGTGTGTAATTAATTAGTGAAGATAAACACAAATATAAAAATTAAGACAGAGGGCCGAGTTGACAACTGCCATCTCAATTGTGTGAAGTCTTTTCCACGTATCCTTCACATGTGGATCATCGGCACTGATCAGTGATCTTAGCTGCAGAAAAAAAAACACAACAAAACAAGAGAGCTGATGCGATTTCTAATCCACCATCAGATTGGATCCCTTTGCGTGTTGGTCAACAAAAGTACAAACCTACTAGATGCACCAGTAAATTTAACAAGGCCTACATGAAACACTTGGAAATACATATACGTATCTAGTTGGATAGATATCGTTGCCGACTGTCACAAGCTTGCAATCCTCACAGGAGTCAAGCCGACAAGTGTCCATTTTGCTTGCCGCACATGTGTTACTGCTAGGATTAGCCACAAGGTGTCACCCACAGCAACACCTTGTGACCATAATCATTAGCATACTCATTTGGATCATTAATTAAAAATAAAAGACTACTTTGGGAAATTGTTCCTTTCTGTATTCATGTTTTCATGATGCAAATACACATTCTTATTTGAGTTTTATGTCGAAATCTATCATAGATTTCATCAAATCCGCAAAATTGAATCATAATGAAAGAAGAATGTAGGCGCGATGTCCACACCACTGATATTCAAATGCTGCCTGGTGTGGTATATTTATAATCCGTTGCGCCCTCTCGTCTGTAAAGTTTTGAGCAGACAAATGAAAGACCATGGTCCATATGTGTAAGAAATCAAATATATGTAAATATATATACATATATGTAAATATATATACATATAAATATCAATATATATAAATATAATACCGCTGGCACATTTGATAATGTAAGCCCAAGCCCCACGGAAGCCTGTGACATAACAACACAGAGTCAAATGTATTGCCAACACCCCTAATACAAAAGTGGTATAGTCAGTCCTGGGCACACAACTACATAGTTAGCATTACCTTATTTCCTATGCACGGAACGGTCTCATTAGAATTGGGGGGCGAGGGAGTTGAAGAAGAAAGAAACGAAAAGAAAATGCCACACAACTCGTGCAGATAAGTGCAACCATTGGGGAGAAATAAGAAAAGAGAATCAGGAAATAATTCATGCATTGTAATCCCTGGGGCGTGATTGCACACACATAATACCTGGATCTTTAAGCAATTCAGTTTTGTTTACTCATTACAAAAAACCAACAACATAAAATCAAACTTGAAAGAGCATTGTCTTTAATCATGTATAATCATTGGATTCTCATACGCCCTTGTAAGTGTTCCATTCCCATTTTTTACCCTCCGCACATGAAGTGCCGGATGATATTGTCGTCCGTCCATCTAGTCAATGTTACTGCTGCGTGCGATATCTGAATTTTCACCGTAGCTTTACCAAATTTTTATCAGAGATGTACCTTATAATGGACCAGGTTCCCATTGAAAAGCAACTTCCTCTGATTAATTATAAACTTTTCACGAAACTTTTTATTAATGTATTTATTGGCGTCAACCATGACGATGTTACCGCGATATCTCAAAAACTATTCAAGGTCGCTCTACCAAATTTTTACCAGGAATGCGTTCCTATAATGGACCAGGTTATTACTGAAATCAGCCTCCTCTGGTTATTTTTACATTTTTTTAAATGAAACTTTTCATGCACTGATTTGAAGACCGTCTGAGTGGCCTCAACCCTGACGACTTTACCGTGATATCTCAAAAAATGCTGACCGCAACTTTACCAATTATTTTTCAGAGGTGCACCTTATGATGGACCAGGTACCTATTTAAACCAGCTTCCTTTTTGCATTTATAACTTTTTTAAATGAAGTTTTAAAGCATTTATTTGAAGGCCTTCTGAGCGGCACACAAGGGGACCACGTTATCATAATATCTCAACAAGGATGCATCGCAGCTTCACAAATTTTTATCAGAGATACAAATTATATTAAATGGACCACGTTCTTATTGAAAACTAGCTTCTTATTATTTTTAAACTTAAGAAACTTTTGAAGTTTTCATTTGAAGGCCGTCTGAGTGGCGCACAAGGGGACAATCCTGTTACCATAATATCTCAAGAAATGCAGAATTGAGGAAAAAAAGATTGTTGGCGCCGGGGGTAATCTGTTTTCTGAATGCTTTTTTAAAAAAAAATTACTGTAGGAGATTCTTAAAACGGCTGCGTAGATAATAAGAAAATCAAATATATATATATATATATTGTACCTAAGCAGTACAACGTTTATACAAAGGAAAAACAAAATTGACGGAATAAAAAGCGTCTGCATTACAGCACCAACCAAGTATTTTTTTTCATACTACATGTGGGGCATTTTGCGTTACATTGCACAGAGTTCCAAGTTTGCTTATTTCTTTACGTCGTTCCTTCAAGATGCATCCTAGTTTAAATACATTCATTCACTTGGGGTTTTTATTTACATTAAAATATTTTTTAAAAAGTTTTTTATATTTCGATTCCCACTGGAATCTTTATCAACTCATATTCTTGTGAACAATTTTATGTACACTTGTGTGTGGAAGAAAAGTAATGTAAACATTCATTTTGTGTATCTCTAACTTAAGCAACAAGGGGAAAATACAATATAACACCTAAACTTTGTAAATGCATCTGTAAGCGTTTGAAACGCATGTGTACCGAACGCGTTTGAAACACATGTGTACCGAACGCGTTGCTCAAAGTGTTTGAAACGCAATGCTGAAAGTGTTTGAAACGCATCTCTCATAGGAATTTCAAACGCAAACCAAACGCTTTCAAACGTTTTCAAACGCAAGCCAAACACCAGCCAAACGTCACAAACGCGTTTGGCTGTTAAGTTTTAGACGGGCGGAACTGTATATATACATATACATACATACATACATATATATACATATATATACATACATATATATATATTGCCACTTTCGTAACCAATCAGTATTTAGCCTTTATGACATATTTATACATTTTTACTTCCTTCAAGTTATGCTCTGAAAAGGTAGTCTCTACAGTAAGAAGGAATAAGATATAATTTACTGTGTATGTTAAGCGTGTGACGAAGAAGTCAGTGTCATAACAGGACTATTTATTGCATTTGCTTAATATTTTCGTTTGTTCTTTGCTGCAGTTGGTAGCTGATGAGCAGCTGGCCAAAGTTACCGAGTCCACAAGTGACCAACTCCTTGTGCACGCTGGTCAAATGCAGGAGATCAAAGTTCTCGGAATTGTTTCGTGCGATCCCTACTTCATTTGTCCCACGGAGGGCTGTAAGACAAATAAAATGATCACCGAGTTACAAGGGGAGAAATACTTCATGAAGTGTGTTGCAACAAATGGTTGTGGCCTTCATTTCCAGACATCTGCATGCAAGGTATTTTGTGTGTGAAGGATCATTGCTGAAATTGAGCAAGATCAGGTTATCATATCGGTCTTTCAAGCTCAAATCAAGGAAATGTTATCCAAAATGCATATCAATTTCCATCCATCGCTGAACAAAGCGGAGCTCAATAGGCAAATGTTTAACCTCATACCTGCTACCTTCCAAGTGTCCATTGCCAACAAAACTGTGAAATCAGTTTTGTAAATAAAACAATGCAAATATATATGTTACTTACATATGGATCATCTACATTTGGACTGGTGCTGTTGACTGAACTATTGAAGGTCACATCAGGCATCTGAGATATTAGCGTTAATGGTTGAATGTTGGACTGGTGCTATTGAAGGAGATAAATGATGTTATGCAACAGCGAGTCCCTGTTAATGCAGAGGATGGAAGAACGACCTGTTAACTCATTTCCACCCAAAGTCATATTTCTTAGCCTCACAAAGATGGTGGTGCATTTTGATATTCATGATCAATATTACATTGTAGAAGTAGAAATAAGAATATTGGACTGGTGCTATTGAAGGAGATTAATGATGTTGCAATAGTTAGTCCCTGTTAATACAGAGGAAATGGAAGATTGCCCTGCTAACTCATTTCCATCGAAGTCATATTTCTTAGCCTCACAAAGATGGTGGTGCATTTTGATATTCATGATCAATATTATATTGTAGCAGTAGAAATCAGAATATTGGACTGGTGCTATTGAAGGAGATGTCCTGCAATAGTTAGTAGTGATGTTATGCTGTAACTGGTATATATGATTAATGATGTTGCTGTGACCAGTGCTATTATAATTTATAGTCACACTTGGGTTATATTTATAGTTTAACCATTTTATAGCCTAAAAACAGATTAAGGATATCATACAGTGATTATACATAGACCCAAGAGAGATAAATTGTTTTGTGCAGGCAGGGGATTGTGCCTTTCAATAAATACATTTGACAACATGTTTATGAGTTTTCAATCTTTGAACTAAAAAAGTTAGACATTTTATTGTGATTAAGTTATAAAAAAAAAAGCCCATGTAACAAAAAGTGATGAAGTTTCAAGCCAAAAACACAAAAGGGTCGCGAAAAGAAGGATCATGGAGGATTTGGAAAATCAGGGAGTGCCAGTCATGATTCACACACATGACGGTAATGCATCTGTAACCAAGTATGTAGCTGAAAACTTTGATACTGAAAACAGTTATGATACGTGGCATGCCACAAAAGGCAGAACAAAGGAAATGAAAAAAGTAACAACTGGACCAAAATACAAGGAGGGAGTCAGGTGGCACAATGAACTCTCTGACAAAGGCCCATCCATAAGGACCCATGTGTATTGGGCAATGAAGTATTGCGATAATTCAGCTGAGAAGCTCATTGAGGGTATAGACAATATATAATCCCACACTACAAAGGGGACCGCACAAACTGTCATCCTACATCCAGATGTGTAGCAGATCCAGACTATGAGGCAACCAAGGATAAAATAACTGATCCTAAGGCAGAAGAACTGCTTTGCAAAGCACTCAGAAGCTTGAGAATGTACAAATCCTCACAAGATCATGTTTATTGCCAAAGCACTCACTATGTTGAATCTTTCAACAATGTAGCTTTGATATCTCATGATAAACATGTTAAATTTGGAACGCAAGAATACAAAAGACAAAGTTTGATGTCAGCAATCAAATGGAATGAAGTGTTGACCGTGATTACAGCTCTATAACTTACCATTCCAGCACTTTAGCCCCACGCAGAACCCAAGGCCATAAGGATTTATGTATGAAATGAACATATCAACTCTCAAAAAGCATCAGACATTCACAATTTATGCTTTCATTTGGTAAATTTCGGATTATATACAAACATAAAAGACTGGGGCATGAAAGATGCATAGGTTGCCTTTGTGTCCGCCATATTGGATTTTTCTGGATTCTGATTGGCTGGCTCAGTATGGATACACTTTGATACCGAGGATGTTCACAGTAAGTGTAGACTCATTATCGGGGTGTGTGTGTGACTGTGTGCAGACCCAGGTGTACAGTGCATATAATCTCAGGTTGACAATACTACTAAAAACACAGTGTACATACATACCAGAGATGACCCTACATATAAGAACATTTGATTACATATAAATGGATTATTGTCAGGCTCCAATTGTCATAGTTCACTTGCCATAGGAACATCCAGTTCTCATGAAAGTGTATACATGTACTTTTTCACTTGAAACAATTACAGCCACTATTTCTCGGGTTTTTCATGTATTTTCAGTCTGCAAGCTCAGTTTCATTGTGGCTGGAGCTGTTGTAAAGCGACAGTACATGTGTAATCCCAGTTTGTTTCTTAACGTTCACATCATGCACTGCAGGCTTCAAATTTCTAAAGCTTATCCATCTGCAGTTTTTCATGTATTTTGGGTCTGCAAGTTTAGTTGTGGCTGGACCTGTGGTCAAGTGACTGTACATGCATAATCTCATTTTTTTTTTTTTTTTTGGTAACTTCCACATGATGCACAGCAGGCTTTGAATTCTACAGCCTATCCAACATGTATCAATACCGTGTAAATAAATGTTGCAGTCAGTTGTATATTTCTTTCTTTTTACCATTTCTTGAGCTTACACTATTATATTAGAACTAAAAGGGAATGAAAAAATGTGAGTGAAATACATATAGTATGTTTGTACAGACATACTGGAAGTTTGCAGCATGTGGAGGGCAGGATTTCCGCCAGAGAGTAAAAAGGGTAAAATAGCATACCCTCAAAAAATCTGAAGGGTACTTTTGCTTTCCCTAAGATTTTAGCAAAAAAGAACAGTTTTAGCAAACCAGAAATACCCCATAAAGTCTTCATTATTAGAATTTTTACTTGAGAATATGAAGATTTGAGTACCCCAAAAATTTCACTCTGGCAGAAACCCTGGAGGGAGAACCCTTCATATCTTTACCACCCCACTGGCCGAAAAGTAAACAACACCCCAGCACCATGATAATGAGTGAAACAACAACCTGTTTGTGGTCAGCTATAAATACCATGCGTCTCCCACAAAACCCTGCCTACACCCATCAGTCAAAGCTGGCTGTTTCACTCGGTAGGGCTCTACAGAGTTCTCCAGTTTAAGATCTGTTAAAACAGGTCTTTCTTTACAAGGGAGGACGTATAATTACATGAAACAATACTCTGATCTGAACTGTGAAAAAGAAGAAGAAACAAGTCCAGTTGACAGTTGCTGAAGCATATAATTGACCTAGCTTCTGGTAGCAATTTATTTTCGTAGCTATGCAGGCAAAGCATAAATTAATTGTGGGGCCTAAAGGTCTTAAACAAATTGTTCCTCAAGAGAGAGGAAGTGTAATGGAATGTAACAATGCCCTGATCTGAACTGAGAAGAAGAAAGGAAACGAGTCTAATTTACAGCAATTTATTGATATTTTTTCCATATTATTTTCCCTCAAATGAAAGAACACCTGTTTTTAAAGACCACATTTTACCTGCCCTTAGGGTGGTCTCTCAAGACAGGAACCACTGTATTTAGGATATTTATCAAATTGAATGAACTGACTTACTATGAAGTGTGTGTTACAGGAGCACATGAAATTCAGCTTGGATCAGTTTTTATTGATCACATCTTCCTTTTAATTTGATTAATTGCCAAATTGTGTATTTTTAAAATTTACTGGTTTGACAGTTGTATGTCCTGTTATACAAAAAAGTGTTAATCACATGCGCACATAAAAATAAACTTACTACATCAGTGCTTGTTGTGGATAAAGGGAGATGGTCCTTGTTATTGCAAGAGCGTATAATTGTGGATTTAACACAGATTTGTAACATTTGGGATATTAAAATTTTATAATATTTGGGATTTTGCAACTGTTACTGCAGCATCACAAAAAATTGCATATCATATTTAAAATTTGTGATTCCAAGAAAACATGAATATAATATCAGATAAGACATAATTTAAGATCTTCCCAACAATTTCAAAAAGGTGTCTAGTGTGTGACTGACACAGATTTGTAATATTCAGGATTTTCACATATCCATGGAATTATGAACTGCCCGTTCTAGTCATATCATGAAGTTGGAATCCCAGGAACACATTGTAAAGTACTGCAGTGACTTTTTCTGGTAAACCTCTAAATATCAAAGTCCTGCAGTGACTTTAATTACATTTCTAATATTAAGTGATTTTAATTATATTTCTAACATTAAGAATTTCAAAAGTAAGAAGAAAGGGTTAATGGCAGTAAAAGTTGAACACTAGCTAAATTGTATTTCTTTGTGGATAGGTGATGGAACCATCTTCTGTCGTATTTACTTTAAGCAGTTCAGATGCACATGGGTCAAAAAGTCATTAATCACCACACAGCGAGAAGCCAGTAAGACTGTACAAATACGTTCAGGTCGTTAAATAGTCATTCAGTTATTACCTGATGAAGAGTCAACAAGGCATCTTGCCCATCCTTGCTTATTTAGTCATGAAGTCGTAAATATCGCATTAAGCTATTTGGTAAACAAGACATTCAGATATTATTGTAAATATGGAAGTATTTATTGAAAACAGGTAACTGGTAACAATATACGTTCTTTAAACAGTACGAGACTTCACTGGCTCTTCTCGGTGCTGATCTAAGAAAAATTACATCAGTTTATTAGTCATTATTATTATGAGTGTATTATCAAAACAGAACCTACGAGAACATATTGGTGACTCAGTAAAGGTGAATTGTATACTACATAAGCTATGTACATCAGAAATAAACAGCCTTTCTCACCATCTTGGCCACTGAACGGGCATGTTGGGTTGTCTCTCCCCTGCGCGATTGTATTATTTTATTATACCTTAACTATGGAACAGGGAATCTTCTGAAGTGACGCGAGTCAGCGCGTTTGCCAACAACATTATAAAGAAAGTGAAGGACATCTCTCTCTTCTAGGGAGTGTCAGCTTTACAACATGATTACTTGAAAGATTTAATTCCTAGTATAACTGCAAAATTTCGTAGTTCTGTCTTGAGCGCAGTGTTTATGGAAATGCCTAAGTCAAATGGTGATGAATGCTGATGCTTAACAGTGCCATATTTGTCCATTACAGGATAACACTGATTACACCCTTCACAGTGACAATACTACGAGTCAACAGGTATTAAAGGCATGGTCTTTGTACACTTGAGGACAGCTAGTTGCATACCACACCGTGTATCATTCCCACTTGTCTATAAATCTTTTAGCTATAAATTTGCCCCCAAGTTAGAATCATCATAATACAAACCCAAGATTCATTGGTTTATGTTCTGAATATAGGGTAACATCAAAGATCAGTGAATTCGTACACAGTTCATAGCCAGTTGTAAGATGTTTCCAGGTAAAAGTATTGGCTCTATGGAATACCCAATAATGAGGTTTGGACTTGCTTCCATAATATTCCAACTTTGTCATGCAATTACAGAAATAATAAAAATGGGATCATAGACACCTGGAGCCACGCCTCATTTATAATCTTGCTAGGGGCATAATAATTGCATATACATGTACTATTTTGTGATTCAAGAACTTGTAATAAGTTGGTGGCAGTTAATCTGCAGTAGCATATATTGATTGCAGAACACTAGGTGGAGAAAACCCAAGGCTTCCAAACATAGATCAGAGCCAAGTGTGGTCACAGTACGTTTTGATGCAGAGGCCCTGTTGGTACAGTGGTCCCTGTCACCAGAGACCACCCCTACAGCAACAGAAAAGTGGTCTTATGAGACAGGTGGTCTTTCATGACAGGTAAATTAACATGGGAAGCACAGGACTTGGGAATCTGAAAAGCAGTCTCTCACAACAGGGGTCTTTCGTGACAGGGACTACTGTACATGTAGATCAAATGTCCAATCCTGATGCCAGTGGCTTTGACCCAGAGGATAGAGGCTGGGAGAGAGTTGAGGTTCCATATATTTTGTCGTGACAACCTAGTACATGTAGTTTGGATGGCATAAGTTACACATGGTCAAGTTTTTATTGACTCTTGCTAGGTTAATTTAGGGATATATGGTTAGAATATTTCTCAAATTGTGTAATTATGGATTTGGAAGAGGTTTGTCACATTCCATGTTGTATTAGGAAGATCTTATTCCAAGTATAATTGTGCAATTGTGGATTTTACATAGATTTGTGATATTAGCAAATTATATAAATTGGCATTGCTGCGGTATCATAAAAGCATCGGACAGTTATGAAAGTTTAATGTTACATAACTGCCCCATTCGTCCTTCACAGGACTATACTGATGACACCATACAGAGTTTTTGACACTACCAGTGAGTAGGTAAAGTATGTTCTTTGATCATTTGAGGACAACGAGTTCCATGTCAATCTGGGTGTAAATTCCCCTTGTCATAAATTTTCATATTATAGATTTACCACAAATTAGGTTTAATCATAATACCTACTTTTGATTGGGGATATTTGGTAAGATTCCTTTCAAATATGTGTTACAGTAGTTGTATTTATCAGTTTTTCTTGGGGGAAGAGACATGGCCTGTCATATTAAGTAATAATTCCAGCAGCACATGAAACTAAGCTCGGATCAGTTTTTTGTTGGTAAGAAAGTAAGATTGTCCTTGTTATTGCAAGACTTTTAATTGTGTATTTTACACAAATTTGTAATATTGAGGATTAACACTAAGTCACTGGTTGACAATTTGCATGTCCTGTCAAAGTGCGTCGTATGGTTGTGCCTGAGGTGTGTAATATAGAAACACAAAAAGAGTGTCGTGTAAATAGGCATTACATAATTTTACATGACAGCAAAATTTTTGAAATGATCTCACAGGTTATAATTTCAAAACTAGAAAAGATTTGCATCAAAGCAAATCTGTCTGATAAGATTGGAGGAAAATTTGCTGATTTTTGACAGAATGAAACTTTCAAAGGTCCAAATGATATTGGCCTTTGAGAGGTTACATGTAAATTAAAAAAAAATGTGCAGTGTTACAATATCTACAATCTGAGCACAACATGATAAAATCAGATAAAAAATTGACGAAGTTATGGCTAGAAGAAAATTTCAAATGAAACACTGTGCAGTGTTCCAATACCTACAATTTCAGTCCAACATGATTAAAGTTGGATGAAAATCGACCAAGTGATGGCTGGGTGAAAATTTCAAAGGTCATAGTGACTTTGATCTTTGAGCTTTAAATTACAAGAATGTGCAGTGTGCCACCAGCTACAATTTGAGCCAAACATGATCAAAATTGGATAAAAATTGACTGAGTTATGGCTGGAAGAAAATTTCAAATGGCCAAAATGACACTGATCTTTGACTTTTTGTCATATAAATTACAAAAGTGTGCAGTGTTAGAAACACATTAATTATGTCTGTGTGCCAACACAGACATATTGTTTTTCTATGAATTCTTTTCTTCCTTTCTTTCTTCCTTCCTTTCAAATGTTGAAAAGCTTCAAAACAATTATACATACTAGTTTCATACAAACTTCGTTTAATAAGTTTGTGATATGGCCACACCCAATGAACCAAGAACCAAAGTTGTAGCATTTTACTAATTAGGCTAATACAAAAAATTTAGATTATGTTGAACAATGGCAAAGTGTAGCATTTCAAACTGTTCTCATTTTGAAGGCACCCAGACAGATTTGCTGTCAAGCAAATCTTCTTTTCTAGTTATTTATCTTATTTCAGACACGTTGAATCAATTCCAGTATGGCCACGTCACACCCAGCCAGATACTTTTCACACAATGAGTTCAATATCATTATTTATCACATTGGTCTAGTGCTTGGAAGTTGTATAGCCTCAAAGACAAATGGTATATTTCACATTCTGTTAGCCATCAGGGATCTATTTATGTGGATGCACACGTTTTCATCATGACATGCAATGCATTGAGCAAAATTTATGGCGCAACAGGATCAATAACTTGGCCACCAGATGGCTCTGTCTGGTTGTCTGGACATGTTCAATTGTCAAGTACATATAGTGGTCAACAGGTGGCCTGCAGAACAGATCCCCCAGGAAGGTTGCCTGGGTGATCATGGGAAGCATATGCCTTGTTTTCAGGTGGCTTTACTTTTACGAATTTGAATTTGGATTATGATCAGTCAATTGCTCTCCATCACATATTGGGAGAAGAAGTGTAAGACTCGGGTCCAACATCGCTTCAAAGCCAAGATTCCTGTTTTGATTCATTGGACTCTTATTTTTTAGACATCTTACTTATTGGCTACGTGGTTTGTTCTACATGCGGCTTCCTTGTAAGTCAGCTACGATTTATTGCACAGGCCAAGATGGAGGTATCCAAACCTAGGGTGCTTGTGTTGGGACACAGTTTTATATCCCGCCTGGATGCGGCCTTTCGGAAGGGGACCCCGCGGCTGACAAATGACCTCCATCAGTTCCAGGTGAAAATGCATCTCTTGCTACCCTCCAGTTCCATGTTCTGGCGAGAAGGTCTGTTGTTTGATGTTTTCGGCCCCAAGTTGTGGTGGTCCGGGATGGAGGGAATGATCTTTGCTCACACACGGCTTCCGAGGTGCGGGAGCACATCATGCGTCTCATAAATTCACTCCTGGGATTTTCCTTTGTTTGGGCGGTGGTGGTGTTGGAGGTCTTTGCTCATTGGCATCCCCATTACATACCTCCAGAGGAGTATGAGACACGGACGGAAGAGATAAATGCTTTTCTTGGAGCAAGGTTGACCATGCCTGATCTACGTGACAATACTCTATGCTGGGACCACCGCCAACTGGAGAACAGTCCACTGGCAATCTTCGACAGAGATGGAGTGCACCTTTCCCGCGACATTGGCATACCGAAATACTGGTGAATTGTGAGAGGCTATGCTACATGGGGCACGAAAACTGTAATGGAGGTAGGATGTTACGTTGATGTGCTAAAATCTTGGCCCATGCTTTCCCAACCATAAATAAACAAGAAGTAAATCCGGGTGGGAAAATAAGGTCGTAATGGCTGCCAGAAGTACATGCAGGTTTGCGTGAACCTGCCTGCAACACATGTACGATAGTGTTGCCATTAATTTCAAGGAATCAACACCAGAATGCATTCGTGTGTTGCACTGTTGCGAGGCTAACAACCACTGCATGAACAACTCTTCTCCCCCTTTTGAATTGTTCTTCTTGCGAATACTATTGTTTTCCTCATATAGCCACTGGTGTCATTTGTTACAACATGTGTGTTACATGCTTTGTGCAGTATGTACAGCTCTGCCATACCGTGATACAGCAGGTCTCACCCACTTGATCTGTTGAAATAACTAACTGGCAAGTGCTGGTGCATTGCAACCACACGTCCATTGGACAGCCGCTGAGGGGAATTTTTATGGTTCCGGCTTCTTTTCAGCGCCAGGTGTGGTGTTAGGGCTTGGACGTTTGTTTTCCCCTATATATTATAGCAGTTTTAATTCTGCCCATATTACATGTACAATTCTGATGCACTTGCACAGTAGTTTGACTGCCTGCCATCTACTTGTGACCATCATACTTGCCCAAATGTTGACAAGGATAGTTACCTACCCTATTTTAGTATCAAGGATGATCATGATACATGGCAAATTATTCAGCCAAATCTAATATAAAGAGTAGATGGTGATTGGTATTTAACAGACATATGGTTGTTTTTTGGCACTGTTAGTATGGTACTTATGCCAGTGTCTATGGGACATTTATCAACAGGTTTTATATTTGTGCTAACGATGTAGAGAAGTGCACATCAATTCCAGGAATTCAGGTGTTATAACTTGAGGGAGTACTATACACCGAAGGTCCAGCAAATTTTTCCTTTTGCTTATCAATGTCAGAACAAATTACATGGCCACCATCATAATATATTTTCAGCATGATGCCACACCCTAAACGCAAAACAGCAAGGACAGGGACACCATCAAGAGGGCTGAGGCGAACGACGCGACGCCTTCGTAGGCTTGCTAAAGGTGACTATACACCTCCAAATGGTGCACAACGTACACCTGAGCATGCTGCTGTTGTACAGCCTGCCACTCCCACCTTGCACAACGGCCAGTATATTGCACAGCTAGTGGCGGAAGGAATCAAGTTTATTTTTATGCCTCAAAAGTATATTTTTTACATGTAACTTGATTTTAGATAGCGCAAAGACCTTGCAGAATCTAGAGACCAAACATAATTTTGCATATTAGGTAGGATAAAGGCTAGGTTTTGAAATAGGGTCAAACTGGCTTTAAAAGGTTGTTTGTTAAAATTGGATTCCAAAGTGAAAAGGCACTCAAGTGGGGCAGAGTGGCACAGGGCACAGTGGCTCACCTTCAGGTGAGCCACTGTGCCCCAAGTAGTCTGTATTCATAGATAGCAAGATTAGTTTCTTCTCTTACCAAGTAAATCACTACATTTAGGTTTCTTATTGCAGTTACAGGTATCTCTGCCCACCTTCTCTCATCAGGGTATGGCACAGGAAAAAAGAATGGACCATTGGGAAGACCAGTAATGCCCAAACGAAAGAGGCAGTATGACAAATCCTGGAATTAGGCAAAAGTCTGTGCAATGTCTGTAAAACATTGGATGTCAAAAAAAAACCAACTTTGTGCCACTATGTATAAAAAGCCAAATCAGCAGGAACCATGGAGAATATCCAATATGAGCCAAACTGCAGTTCTCGCCTTGTATTAACCAGAGAAGAGGAAGAGATGCTGAGTGATTACTTCATCACAGCATCAAAAGTGCAGTATGGGTTGACCCCAAAAGCAGCGAGGAGACTTGCATACGAGTTAGCTGTGCAAAATGAAAAAACTACCCCACATTCGTGGACTGCACATGAAAGCACTGGTGAAGACTGGTTTGCTGGGTTCATGGAGCATTTTCCAAATTTGTCTTTGCATCGTCCAGAAGCCACCAGCCTGTCGAGGGCAACCAGTTTCAATAAGAAAAATGTTAATGATTTCTATGACAACTTGGAAGATGTGCTGAAATGAAACAACTTTTCCCCTGCAGATATTTATAATGCTGACGAAACAGGTCGCACCACAGTTCAAAATGTAGGCAATACAAGCGTTATTGCATGCAAAGTGACAAACAGGTTGGTAAAGTAACGTCAGCAGAGCAAGGGACCCTGGTTACATTGTTGTGTGCCGTAAACGCTGCAGGAAATTCAGTACCTCCTTTCATGGTGTTCCCCCTTGTACATTTTAAAGATCACATGCTGCATGGTGCCCCACCTGGAACAGTAGGTGCTGCCTATTCTACTGGACGGATAACAGCAGAGAACTTCACAGAGTTCATGAGACATTTCATAAGAACAGGCAAGTGTTCTAAAGACAAACCAGTTGTTCTACTACTTGAAAATCATCTCTCCATAGACACACTTGATCTTGCAAAGGATAATGGTGTCCATATGCTAAACTTTCCTCTGCACTGCACACCCAAGCTACAACCTTTGGATCAGAGTGTGTTTGGACCATTTAAGGGAAGGTACAACACAACGGCAAATGCCTTCATGGTAAACCATCCAGAGAAAACCTTCACAATATATGACATCACTGGCATGGTTGGAAGTGCACAGCTACTGCCCAAAAAATCAGATGAAGTAAAAGCATGGACATCCCAACTGCGTTTCAGGCAGCATGTCTTTAAGCAGGTGACAAATGATGCCAGCATATTCCATGTAAGTCAGAAAGGAAAACCTCTGTCTGTAGACCAGCTCACCACAAACCTGAAGCCTTTATTATCACATGCTCTTACCATGGAAGCAAGTGATGCAGAGAAAAGTTTCAGTTCTGCTCAACAAAGTGGTTAAAGCACTGTGTTAATCAATGGCAACAGCAACAAATCTAGCACTTGCATGTATTCCCTTCCTTATATCAAAGCTTTAGTTGTTTAGATATTGCAAGCTTGCTTCAAAAATAATCAGTCATTTAAGCATCTTAGCAAAAGCCATTCAAAGGCAGATCAGGGTCAGAGGTCATTTGGGCTGTTTTACAATCAGGGTACACTTTTGTAATTTTTTGCTTTACGGACCTTTAGATAAATCCTTGATAAACAATTTGAAATTTTGCTATGCCTTTCTGAAACACTATGTGTTAGTCACAAATTGATGCACTTACATGGCGGTTCTATCATTTGTTCCCTGGGATGCGGGCTCAAGTGTGTCTAATTTGGACGGAAATATTGTTTCACTCATAAAATATCCAATTTTATGTACTTGGCAACTGAATGTGGAATAACATTGCTGCTCCAAACTATCCTAGCTATGTGTGTGGTTTTCCTAGGTTTCCAGCCAGAGGCATACTTATGGGCTTCAGTTGTTTTTAAGAAAAATGCTCAAGGTGTTTGTAAACTACAAAATTCCGTCCAAAATGTCCTCTCCGAAACAGAAGAAGTGTATACACAATTAAACAATACATAAATAAGCCAAATGCTGTCTATTTTGTAGAAAAGTAATCAGTTACTTCTTCTTGCTAATATTTGTTATCTCCTTTTGACACTGCTTACCTCAAAATTAGTTTATAAACGTGAAACTGACAGACACTAACATTCCGTCCAAAATATGTTATCTCCGCAACATCAATATATTAAACCTCAACAAAAAGTGCAAAATATAAGAGAGAAATAGTTTTCTGATTCAAGGAGTTGTATGAATTCTCACTCTCATAAAACAATTTAGATATGATACATTACATATTTATATTTAATGAGCAAGTATTTGCTGGACTTACTAAAATGTCCTCTCCGAAACAAAATATGATCAAAAAAATATTCTGCTTAATTTATTTAGGACCAACTCTAGCAATTCATTTTAGTTAGTTTGCATCTTCTGTTGGCTAAGTTCATTTTTGAAAATACAATCTAAGTCTAAAATGAAACATTTTCTGAAATATTGCACTAGGTAAATAATAACTGGTCTTGCTCAATCAATAAATTTATACTATTTAGGACCTGAATTTGTCAAGTCTTCCTTTTTTGTGCACAAGAGCAGCTTTGTAGCCTGTGTGTGATCTATTTCTTTGGTTATATTTATTAGGAATATTAACTTGACACATTCCTTGCCGTACAGCAAACATGTTGCGGATAGGACATTATTTTGGACAATTTTCTGCACAATCTTATGTACTCATGTATGTGTTTGGTATGTTGTAGATTTTGATGCTGTGTGCTTCTTGGTGGTGGCTGCTTCTCCAGTCTTTTAAATTGCATAGTTTCTTGCTCCAGTTGACCAATTTCTGATTTACACATCATGCCATTTATGTTCAATAATCCTCCCCCCCCCCCCCAAAAAAAAAAAAGAGAACTACCTGCAGTCAGTATGCAAATTGCAGGCAGGCAGTTTTCCATGGTGTTTATCTGATGAACTTAAAAGATGGAGCAAGATACTTTATGCACTTTGTCAACTTTTCTGCTTTCAGATTGTCGTAGTATAGAACTTCGCATGCTTGCCCTTAGAGACTAGCTGTGGACTATTAAAATAAGCTCACCTAGCCAATGAACTAAATTACATCACTTGCACACTGACAACATTTTTAAACCATGGCTGATGAGTTAGATATATTAAAAGTAAAATTCCCATGGTCTTTAAGACAGAGGAAAGGAAGTGGAACAGTAAGTAACACTTCCCGTGCACCATCTCAGGGGCCTGGTTCAAGCCGCTCATCAAAATGGAGACACAATTTAAAGGACACAAAACCAGAAATGTATAAGAAAAATCTTAGCAAGGATGCTAGAAGAAAGCAAGTTAGCTATGTGCCTCAGGCACAATTACCCAATGCCCAGAAAGCCAAAAATAGGGCCATTTGAGCTAAAGCAAAACAGGTTCAACGCAGTAAAAGAAAGAATGAATGTCAAGAAAATGAGCCTTCACATCCAGTTCGTAAGCGTTTTAAAGACATGAACACTGATGAGAAAAGGGGAGATTATAAGCTTCAAAAGCGTCAGCAGAGGATGACTATGAGTACCAAAAAAGCCAATGTTCACTGGTTTCTTCTTGATATATGTCAAGTACAATTTATAGCACACTACTAATCTTGATTTTTTACAGTGATATTACGCAAATCTATGCCCCCTAGTTACTGTCTCAACCTTTTATGATGAGATTTAACGACAACAGGCTAGAAATAGTAGATTTTACTTCCATAATCATCATACATGTACCTGTAATTATATTCTAAGTACTCTTTTCATATTCTAGAGATACAAAATGTGTTAGAGTATGTGTGGAAAAATTGGTTACATTCTGTAAGCAGACATTTAAAAGCATTCTTACAGTGTTACAAGTATGTCCAAAAATGTCTTCTCTTCTCCGAAACACTATTTTTTGTGTTAAGATGTTTAATGTTGCACACATAAATTGTGAAACAAAACTTGTTTTTTCACGTCATGTAAGTAAATTTGTTTTATCATTTATGTTCTCAATCATGATCATTTGCTGTAAAAGCTTTGCTTGTCATATTTGTGACATATGATATTCAGGTAACTTTGAAAATAAATATATACAATTTTGATGATGTGCTATTCCTGTGCTGCTTTATTGCCACAAACAATGTTTGAATCACTTATACTCTTTAGACACAAGAATACTGTTGAAACATATACCCTCTGGACTGGTTATTATTTCCAGCAGAAATCATTTATCTGTATGTCCAAAAAATGTCCTCTCCGCAACAAAATCTTCTCATTTGCAGTCATTCAATTAGATGATTGTGTCACAAAAGTACACGAGTCATGGTAAAATTTAACAATGCCACCAGCTTGCCCATCTTGTGGACTGTTTTTAAAAGTGATACAGGTATCAGTTATATGTTATATTTTCTGAATAAGCTTATTTGAAACATGAATAATGTGTGAAAGAAGTAGGCGTGAATACCTTAATTTTGCTAAAATTTTTTGTTTTGAGTTAAAAATTTCAGTTTTTCATCATAATAAATGATGTTTCATGGAGTAACTCTTCTATCATGAGCATATGATCAATGCCACAGTCATTTTATTGCATGTTCTGCATGAAAAAAAAAGACCTTTTCCCTTTATTTTTGTTTTTGCTGACAATTAACTTTAAAATTTGCAATATTGAGGCCAACTGTGCATTAGATCGTCTGAAATTTTAAATTTCATTGCCAAAAGTTGTGGTTTATTATGTGACATAAACATTTTTACTCAACTAAGAGATTTATTTTTGACCCCCTCTGACACAGAACCATGTACCCTGACAGTAAAACAGCCCATTTGGAAAATGAATTTACCTTTCATGTGCATTAGTGAGTTGCCTTGACTGTGTGCATGACGGAAAAATTTGTACATGAAGTGTAAAATGGAAAGTTTATTGCAGCAATTACACTCACTTTTTTAACATGTTTAAAACTATCTACTCACCTCATAATATATATGTGTATATGTGTATATATATATACATATGTATATATATATATATATATATATATATATATATATATATGTGTGTGTGTGTGTGTGTGTGTGTGTATGTATGTATGTATGTATGTATGTATGTATGTATGTATGTATGTATGTGTGTATACACACACACAGATGTGACCTGCCCTATTAAAACCAGTCACATGTCGCACATACAGATTGTGAGCTACAGGCCAAAATAGCTGAAATTGGCCAATTTTGTCAATATTGAGATTTTGCTGTATTTCAATAGATAAACTTCTATTCTATCAGATTGTGTGATGAGAATATGAAAAAAATACATTTAAATGTATAAATTTGTGTGTTTTGTAAGTGCTTATAGTGCCTGGGGTGCTAATTATGAAGAACAAAAGAAGCTAATTAACCCCAAATTGAGCTGTACGCCTTGCCGGATTCCTTCAATACAAGCCCCATGCATCGTACGTGAATGGAAAGCACTTGAAGCAATTCATTTCGCTAGCACGGGAATTTTTTCCTATTGACCAATGAAAAAGCTTGAAACAGCTTTAGAAAGGGTAGACAAAAGCCTTTTGTTGCTATGTGTCTTCATGTATGACGCGATCTAATTGGTTGAATCCAGCCTGCACATGCGCAGAACCTTAATTTTCATTTGCGGTTTTGCCTGTGGAGGAAAGTTTGAACAGCAAAGACAGTGTTGTGATCTTGAAATGCAAAGATTTTATGGATTTTTACCCAGTTTTTTCGTCTTCAAAAGTATTTGTTTGTGTGACAATGTCACAAGGACTGTTCTGAGTGTCTTGTTAAGTTACAATGGCCAATCGTGACGAAGAAATTGCAAAGGCACTTGGTCGTGTTGGAGACCTAAATTTATGCAGTGCTGCAAGCAGTGATCAATGGACGCAATTAATTCTGGATCATTTTGTCATACAAGACCGAGAAGACGACACCGAAACTCCAAATGAATTCGAAAGTGACACGGACGAGGAAATAGAGGTATGTGTAATGTTTTTATCCAAGGTTTCTTTGATTAAAACGTGTATGCTGCCAGCGCTAAAGTGGGCGATAATATGGTTTTACTGATCAGATGGAGCATGTTACACTATAGGCTAGGTTCAGTTAGTTAAGGCACCTTGCAAGTTTAAGAAACTGACAGCATCCAATTCTAAACGTATGATCTGACATCTGATGACATGGATTGATAGGCTTGTATTTAGCCTGTCCATTGAAATACACAGGTAGTCATTAATATGTATGTACAGGATTTCTTTATTTAAAAAGATTTTGTGTCACAATAACATTCAGGAATGAGCACTCTAAACAGCTTAATAATCCTCACTAAGGTTAAAAAGCTGAAATTGAAAGTTGTTTGGTTGTTGATGTCAAAATATGCAACATCTAATTACATCATTCATAACCCATATATTTAATTATAATGTTGCACTTAATTATTTAATACTCTTAAGTTCTGTATCCGACGTGTATGTTGTCAACCTGGTGAATGAAAACAATGTTTACAGTTGTGTACTTATGAACTTTAAAGCTGTGTATCAATAGTATTCAAGAAGCAAGTAGGTGTGTATAATGTATGTTTTCAGCCTGGTGGATGAAAACACTGTAAGTAAACATTCTTGTGTAGTTGACAGTTGTGAGCTGTGTTACAATAGTATTCAAGAAGCAAGTCTACTACAGAAGTGAATTCATTTTTTAACTTTCAGACAATGCAAAAGAATATGCTGGTTTATCATCAGTGACCTTCAAAAAAGTTAGATTTTTTTATGTGGCTTAATGGTACAACGTTCCTGTGAAAGTATGAGCTTAGACAAGGCAAAAGGCCGTTAAGTCTAGAGGCTGATGTCCGACCGGTTTCGCTGATTTATTCAACTCGTCAGGGACGTTTAGGAAGACTGCCTGCACCTTTTTATACCTATTTGGAGTTACGCTTGTTGTTACGTTGCGCACATGTATTGTGTTTACGTTTTAAGCGTGATTGGCCATAATTGACTGATTATGTCATCATGATCATCTTCCTGTGAAAGTGTTACTGTCATTACAATATTCAGCATTGACAAAGGTGTAGATTTAATAGAAACATTGCATTTGCATAGTCATTAAATTGCAAACCAAGTTGTGTTGTGGTTTTTTAAAGATTTTTTAATGAGTTTTTGTTTTATTGTCATTTTTTCGACTTCTCAAAGCTAGTTATCTTCAATACACTAAAACTTGGTAGATATTGTGATGATCAAGTCAAATGTCACTGTCAAGTTTAGGTCTATGTCTATAAGACAGTATTCAGGTATTATACATGATGCATGTTCCATGATGGTACTTGAGTGTTGATGTTTTCAGAAGCAAGCTTGTCCTTAAAGTTAATATTTTTAACTGATATTTTGAAGAGGTAATCTTTAGACTATCTTACATTGCTTAGGCATATTTTCTTTGTGAATTCTCTACTTAAATTACTATCCAGGCCATTGATAATTTCCCTATGGTAAATTATAATGGGAAAAGCCCCTGATGTTTTCAGAAGCAAACTTGTCCTTAAAGTTATTATTTTTTATTGATAGGTAATCTTTAGACTATCTTACATTGCTTAGGCATATTTTCTTTGTGAATTCTCAACTTAAATCATGTAAATTAATATTCCGGACATTGATAATTTCTCTATGGTAAATTATACTGGGAAAAGCCCCTGGTGTTTTCAGAAGCAAACTTGTCCTTAATGTTATCATTTTTAACTGATATTTTGAAGAGGTAATCTTTAGACTATCTTACATTGCTTAGGCATATTTTCTTTCTGAATTCTCTACTTAAATTACTATCCAGGACATTGATAATTTCCCTATTGTAAATTACAATGGGAAAAGCCCCTGATGTTTTCAGAAGCAAACTTGTCCTTAAACTTATTATTTTTAACTGATATTTTGAAGAGGTAATCTTTAGACTATCTTACATTGCTTAGGCATATTTTCTTTCTGAATTCTCTACTTAAATTACTATCCAGGACATTGATAATTTCCCTATTGTAAATTATAATGGGAACAGCCCCTGATGTTTTCAGAAGCAAACTTGTCCTTAAAGTTATTATTTTTAGCTGATACTTTGAAGAGGTAATCTTTAGACTATCTTACATTGCTTAGGCATATTTTCTTTGTGAATTCTCTACTTAAATTACTATCCAGGACATTGATAATTTCCCTATTGTAAATTATAATGGGAAAAGCCCCTGATGTTTTCAGAAGCAAACTTGTCCTTAAAGTTATTATTTTTAGCTGATACTTTGAAGAGGTAATCTTTAGACTATCTTACATTGCTTAGGCATATTTTCTTTGTGAATTCTCAACTTAAATTACTATCCAGGATATTGATAATTTCCCTATTGTAAATTATAATGGGAAAAGCCCCTGATGTTTTCAGAAGCAAACTTGTCCTTAAAGTTATTATTTTTAGCTGATACTTTGAAGAGGTAATCTTTAGACTATCTTACATTGCTTAGGCATATTTTCTTTGTGAATTCTCAACTTAAATTACTATCCAGGATATTGATAATTTCCCTATTGTAAATTATAATGGGAAAAGCCAGGGCTGATGTTTTCAGAAGCAAACTTGTCCTTTAAGTTATTATTTTTAGCTGATATTTTGAAGAGGTAATCTTTAGACTATCTTACATTGCTTAGGCATATTTTCTTTGTGAATTCTCAACTTAAATTACAATCCAGGACATTGATAATTTCCCCATTGTAAATTATAATGGGAAAAGCCCCTGATGTTTTTAGAAGCAAACTTGGTTGCAAAGGACTTTGTACTACTACCTCCTTCAATATGCTATGAAATCAGTGGGTAAACTTTGAGAGCCTTTTTCTTCCATTGTATGTCTCGGATCATTGTATCTTTGAAATTACATATCTCGGCCAATATTAAGAATATTTCCATGATTCAAACACCATTTTAAAGCTCTTTTTATAGACTTTTCAAAAATGTATATAACTCAATTTCTAAAATCAGGTCACATGTGACTGGTTTTAATAGAGCAGGTCACATATATATATGTATTTGTGTATGTGTATTTATGTATGTGTATTTATGTATGTGTATATATATATATATATATATATATATATATATATATATATATAGTTCTTTCATGCAAAATGGGTTGCTGTATAGTTTTTAATTTTTGTATTCAGGTTCCTGGTTTTCGGGAGTGGTACAACATCAAATAGACAAAAGACCTGGCAATTCATACATATAAACTGGAGGAGGACCTAGCAGCTGGGAACCTGCGTATTGTGGTGTAAGGTAAAAATTATCAATAAGTGGATGATTTGGCAATGCGGTCGTATTCTATTGCAACAATATGACTGTTCAACATTCAAGATTTCTGGTAATTGTGCACATGCTGCAGGCTGTGAAAAATCAGGAGATAAATGCCAAAATGGATAAAAATAAACAATTTTGATGTAATACCATATTCTTTATGTACTGTTCTTATCTCCTTTTTTATCAAAATAAAAAAATGTACAGTTTTACTCCTCTTGATAATAAAAACACTTGTAACTCTTTTTTGACATTTGTATAGTAAGATGCAGAGAATCTCTGGAAATATCAGTGAAAATCAACATTTTTATATGTGCGAACTTTGACCCCCCATATTTTTCTTACTATTAATTCTACATCATGGAAACTTATATATTTTTTTTTTAATTTCATGAAGATACCTTTACAATGATGGCTTGATGCATATAATGAGAGTATATGTACAACAGGTAAAAAGTTACAAATTTATAACAAAATATGGAAAAACGGGCAGAAAATTCTTGAAAAAGTGATTTTTACCAAAATGTTACCCCCCTCCCCCCCCCCCATAACTTTTTATCTATTGGACCTACTGTAGTAAAACTTATATTTCTGTTATTTTCTCATGAAAAGACCTTTCCAATGGTGTATTATATGTGTATCTAAAGTGAATTTGAAAAAATTCCCTAACCTCCCTAACTATAGTTTTTCATACACCCTATATTGAAATCGTGAAAGATATATTGAAAACTGTGAACGGCATCGCGCTCACAACCCAAAAGTTTACGGACGGATGGCCATGAGCAATCCTATGAGCTCTGCGACCTCAGGTCAGCAAAGCTAAAAACTTGTCACGGACACCGTGGACAATTCAACTTGCCAATGCCACTGGGACTGTGCATCTTGCATGCTGGACGAAGTGACGTTTTGGCGGGCCTCCAACTCCTTACACTACAGTCTACCTTATCATTGTGAAATTATGTCCACATGCATTGGATCGTGCTTGCTAAATAAACCCAAGCTTACCTGTGCTGTGTGGCAATCGCACCAACACTCTTCTGCATTGACAAGTACGTCGGCGTCTATCGCTTTTCCGTCACAACGTTTCGCACTCACACGCTCCCCAATGCAAGCAGCCATCCGTAGATTTGAATCTGTGTCACGGATATTTAGTTATTCTTGCTCAATCACTTGTTGCAGTTACTCCTTCTGTCAACAGAGGGCATGGTTAACTAGTGGGTGAAAAGAGAGCATGGACGGGAAGGGGGGTAGAGCTCTGTTCAACTTCAGGGCTACCATGACTATTTTGTTACTGCAGCTAGGTACAGATGTGGACTGTAGTCCATGAAATGCCTGGATCCTTTGAGGCTGGGATAGGGACAAAGGGCTGGGCTTACTGTAAAGTGTAATGGGGGGGGGGGGGGGAGGGAGAGATAGGGCACCGTTGGAGAAATTATCGGGAGCAGGGGGCTCCCACTGCTAGCCCAGAGTGTGTGTGATTGTGGCCCTGTGGGACCCTTACGCTTCGGCTCTGTTCCCGAATCCCGACAATCAATTTTTATGCCTGTGTGTGGACACAGACATTTTCTTTCTTTCTTTCTTTCTTTCTTTCTTTCTTTCTTTCTTTCTTTCTTTCTTTCTTTCTTTCTTTCTTTCTTCTTCTTTCTTTCTTTCTTTCTTTCTTTCTTTCTTTCTTTCTTTCTTTCTTTCTTTCTTTCTTTCTTTCTTTCTTTCTTTCTTTCTTTCTTTCTTTCTTTCTTTCTTTCTTTCTTTCTTTCTTTCTTTCTTTCTTTCTTTCTTTCTTTCTTTCTTTCTTTCTTTCTTTCTTTCTTTCTTTCTTTCTTTCTTTCTTTCTTTCTTTCTTTCTTTCTTTCTTTCTTTCTTTCTTTCTTTCTTTCTTTCTTTCTTTCTTTCTTTTCTTTCTTTCTTCTTTCTTTCTTCTTGTGTCGTCTTAAACTCAGACACCGTGCAAGCTAGAAACTTCAAACTTTGCATGGCTATAGCACCTGCAGTGAAGTTTTGCACATCGTTCTGAATAGTCAAGATTTTTAAATTATGCAAATTAGGGAATTAAACAAATTCAATTGCTTCTGGCTTCCATATATTTTTCATGGAATGTTTTACTAAATTCCCACAATTTGCAATTTGTCCCCCTGAAAAAGCCAACGTAAGGAAACAGATGTTATTTTTTTTTCATTTATATGCCATGCAATATGTGATACTAGTCTACATAGCATCGAGTTTGGTGTGACTTAAATACAGAGGTTACCAATTACATACTTACCAGTACCACAGAGTATCCAGATTTTGAAGGTTTTCCAGTGAGACTTGTCAACTTCTGACTATCTTTGACAGCCGTGCTAAGGGCTGTGGCGGATCTAAATGGTAGCCGATGTGTAGTTGTTTGGCAAACAATAGGAGGGAACTAACTCAACATCATTTGTCTCTTCAAACGCAACAACTACGTACATTTTTGCCTAAAACAAGATGATTAGAAAATGTAACCAGGTCCAGAATTTTTCTGTGTAGATTAAGGTGATTTTATTGGATTCATACATTTCCCAGAAATAAAATGAAGTTGCCATATGCATGATATCTTTTTTCAGTTACACAGATTTATACTTGTAGTTTTAACCCTTTCCCAGCCAGCGACTATGTCAACAGCTTCCCTCAGCACACTTTAGGCACTAAGCATCCAAAACTCTCGTAGTACGAGTAGTAAAAAATAAAATAGATATGAAAGAAATAGGGAGTGGCTTGCAATTCAAATATCACTACAGACGCAAGCTCCATAGCTCGTAGGAGGCATCTGGATGGTAAGTTCCAGTACATTTAGTCATTTCCATGTTTACCTCTATATACACGATATGTTTATAAATCACAAGGTAAGACTTATTTTCATAACTAAAAAATTCTGTACAAAGCTAACAGG
Organism: Hermodice carunculata; assembly: GCA_964020975.1. Classification (NCBI taxonomy): domain Eukaryota; kingdom Metazoa; phylum Annelida; class Polychaeta; order Eunicida; family Amphinomidae; genus Hermodice; species Hermodice carunculata. Next base: position 594,125 of record CAXHWN010001079.1, on the reverse strand, counting down.
TAGTATTTACAATTATGTTTTCATCTGCATGTATATTTCACCTAAGATACAATGCATGTACAACTGCAAGTTTTTCTTCCATGTACTAAGGCTCAAATAGCTGTGAGAATAAGCATTTTAAACATAATTATTGATACGTGTGGAGTAAAGGGATAACTACATATTTATCATCAGATGGATGCAACAGATATTTCCGTTTTAACAGAATTAACATCAGCAACAAGCAGGTGATCATTACCCTTCGAAACTTTATGAATGTCCATGTGTGTTGATTTCATTGGGTACATGGAAAAGTCTTCACACAAGGACAATCTCTTGTAGGCAACCTGAGTGGTCCTGTAGTGGAGATGTTTCTTATCTGACAGACGTTCTGACCAATTTTCACACAATTGTTACCTCTGTGCGTCGTTATGACAAAGTCAGGAAGTACAGCTTCATTGTATCGTATGGGGGGGGGGGGGTGACTACCTATTTTGTTATACGTTATTGAATCTATTTACTTACTGGTTATTCGTTATTGAAAGAAATACTTAAGCGTGATTCGTGATCAAGGTAGTTCCTCGTTATGCATTATTGAGCATACTAAATAAACGTGAAATGCGATTTGCCTTTGTAATTAGACGATATCCGTGATTACCATAATAATTCTTTATGACATTAGAGGCCATTAGAAATTAACGTGTGGGAAAATCATGAAAAAAAAAAATGTATCTTTCTAAGAATGAGCAGTCCGCCGACAGGGACATCTGAAATGCCGCTACTTGGTTTGACGTGTATCTGGGCTATCTTCTGGCAATATTGGTAACTGACGAGCTATCTTGAGACAGCGACCCTGCTGTGACAGCAGACAAGCAGCAGGCGCGAAAATGGAGGCGACAGGCGTGGGCAAGGAACCCTCAGAAAGTAAGTAAAAAGTTCGTTTCTGATAAATTATCAATGACTGTGTATTTGACAAAGAACCCCCGGAAAGTAAGTAAAAAGTTCGTTTCTGATAAATTATCAATGACTGTGTATTTTAAGCCACTTTGGATTTACTGTCATGACCGAGTATTGCAGAAACTGTGAATGATATTTTATCAATATCAAGCCAAGGGGATCACGGTGACTGTCAGGATTCAGATCACTATGATCTGACATCTTCTATATCACATGGATGATAGAATGGTGACCTGGAGACTGGAATGAGATCGTTGTACAGCGTTGAATGTTGGCATGATTACATCTGGCTGTTGTCAGTGGCAAAATTCATCGGAAACAAGTTTTCTTCTGAAAAGAAGCCGATGTGAAGGTTTTTAAAAAAGAATTGAATCTAGTGAAGTGAGTTTGACAGTGGTGAACTGCGGGTGGCGTGGTGGGGGAGGGGGGGATGAGGATTGATCGCCGGCTGAATGTGAGGACGTGGCTGCCCATAACCAATTCCTTTTATGGGCACTGTGATTATTAAAGGGATGGTTCAAGATTATCATTATTTTTGGATTAGTAGTTACAGTACAAAATTCATAACCACCTTTCCCCCGTAAAAATGATGATTTTCCCAGAAATAGGCCTAACGCCAAAAAAATCTTTTGTGTTCACTCTTAAACCCAACAAACCCATCTGGAAACCCACCTATACATACCCCCTCTTAGCTTATTGCAGACTCCCCAAAAATTGAAATACCTCCATGTATACCAACCCAAAATGTGGAACATTTAACAAAGAAAACATACTGATCCACCCAAAGTGTCAGGGCTCTAAAAACATTGTGCCCACCTGCCTACCCCCCCCCCCATGGTTTGTTTGGGGGAACACACACACACACACACACATATATATATATATATATATATATATATATATATATATATATATATATATATATATATATATATATATATATATATATATATATATATAGCCTAATGACAAAATACCACAAAATTTGGGTTAAAAAATGCAACATTTTCTTAATTTGTAAAATGTGTACATGAACAATCGCCCCTCCCCTTTGCATACTGAATGCATTATTAAGATTAAAAAATGATGAAAATGTTGAATTGCCCACAAATGTATAATTGTGTTTTTTTTTCTTCAAATACATGTTAAACTTAAAAGAAAAATGTTATTGATATCTGCCTACCACAAGGGTAAGATATAATGTGAGCTCTTCAAAAGCATGATCAATAAGTTGGAACCCCTGCTGCATGTTGTTCATTATGTAAAGTATGTAGGCCTATCAAGTTTGAAGTCTTGATCTTTTAACAGTCCTATAGTACAATGGTACATCTGTCTTGAGAGACTGCTTACATCCTGTTGAGATCACTCTCTTAGAATGCTCGAAAAATCTGCTATTTTGCATGCTCTTGTACCTCAAATGAAAACCCACAGGTCTCTGGGTCTGTTTCACATTCTGCATTTTATTGAGGTCTGAGGTTGACAACAGTATTAGCAGAACCAGAGGGTAGAATGTTTCAAGCACTAATTTGGGGTTCACATAGCAGGAAAAGAACATTTTTATGCTCAAAGGATAAAACTTTCCCTCAAATACTATACTTTAAGCATATCAAATACCATATTCCTCCCAGTAAGCACCCCTCCCCTTTTTAAATTTTGATTTTTAGTTAAAAAGATTTCCTTCCTATCATTTTCAGGTTGTGAAGATTCTTCCATTTGGCCAACAGCTGAAAGAAGTATAAATGTCTAGGTCATTGTGTAGATAATACATCTGAAGGGTGCAGAATCTTCACAGTCCGTGTCACACCGGGGAGAAACAGTCAGTGAACATTACATAATCTCAGATGGAACTGTTAAAAGAGGTGATCAGGAGTCCCGCTTATATTGTCAATTATTAAATCACCCTCTTCTTAAGTCTAGAGTATGGGTATTTCTGAAAAGTCAGTCAGAAAAAGTCTTGGAAAAAGTAAACATGATCTATACTTGGAGCTGCACATAGGGTTTAAAATCCTAAAATTACAATATGAATTTACATGACTGCGCCCATTGAGTTTTCATTTTTTAACTTTCCACCCCCTAGATTTGGTAGAGCTAGAAAGATTATATTAAAGTTATCTTGTCAGATAGGTGCCAAGTGTCACTGAAAATTGAACTGCTAAGGAATATAAATGTTGTATTGGTATGCACATGTATTTGAATAATCTTAATTTGCACCTCAAACATTTTCACTGATAATGTGACGTACACATTTACTTATTTCATAAGTGTGCATTGTGCTAAGTGTTACATATAGCTAAAGATCTGTGTTGAGATATCTATATGGGTTTATATACATGTATCTCTGTGCACTGGGATAATATTGTAGTGCACATGTATGCAGAGATACAGTTCATATATGTCATAAAATACCATCAACTGCTTGGAATATAAGATAGTTTATTATTAAGGCTTTTTTCATATTTACATATATATTTACATGTAGAGATCTTCATTTGAGCTGTCAGTTTAATGGTCCGTTGATGACTGAGTGAGCAATATATTTACAAACCTTTAGAAGCAAAGTATTATAAAGTGAATCAAGTTCTGGGAACTCAGCATAGTTTATTTTGAATAGAAACTTTATGGCAAATGTTGTTAAGTTTGATAGTTACATACAGAGCTCTATTTTATGTGCCCGTCTTATGTTGATACTCATGAAGTGCCAAGTGTCATGGAGCTATTTATAGCTTTTTGGAAAATGATTCCTATTTTTATTAGCATATATAGTCTGGAATAATTTTTATTTGTACTTCAAACAGTCATGATGGTGATATACAGATCTCAAATTCATACCTACATACATCATGTGTTATAAAAGTCTAAAATGTTCTATAATATGCTAGTTAAGTTTCATGTAAGTCATCCAATGGTCAGTTGCAAGGAAATCATGGTGTACATGATGTAGTTTATTAATAAGCTGAGCTCACTTGCACTGCAAGTATTTGTGGTTGTGTGTTAATCAATTGTCTGTTTACACGAGCAAACTGAAAGAACAGTCAAGGTAATTTATATCTGAAATGATAGTATTGCAACCATGATACTCATCTGATTATTTAGATCTGTACTTGATTTACTTTCATGGACCTGCAATTGTAGGAAAAATTATATCTTTATATTCTAAGGGAAATACTCAATTTGGCTGTAGGAGAATTGTTCATTACACCAGGGACGTGTTATACATGGACTACCAACAGCGGGGCCCCCTTTGTACCATCTATGTTGCCGCTGCTCAAGTGATCGGGTGTTTGAGCGAGCGAGCACCTTCAGTGCTGAACAAACACAACTCCACGGTCCGCGCTGGCCGCTGGCAGTCTCGTGGGCCAGGTCACGCGATGAAAGGCGAGAATAATCGCGTCACCGACTGAAATGTGCAAATTTTTTCACCTTGTTCCACATTTTAAAGTCAAAATTTAGCGTTACGCCGGACTCAGCTACGAGACATGAAACCACCATTATGATTCTACCGGCATACACTATCCATCTAAAACTACATTTTTTATTGCTGATTACGGCGTAAGGAGTTATTAGGCACGCAAGTTGTCTAACTTTGCATCATTTTGGACAGAAAAAATGCAAAAACTAGCCCTTTTATCGGCCGATTTCAACGAAAAACACATGGATGGACTTGCACGGTTCTGACTCAAACGATGAGACTGGTTGCGCACGCATAAAACTCTCCGTTTTTGAACTTGGTACAATAGCACACCCAATGTAAGTAACCCGATGCAACCGAACGCGGAAACATAGATGGAACAACAATCGGACTGAGCAGGGGGGCTTAACTTTAGCGGTGCTACTGAACATGCTTTGTAGTCATCGCGCCCAGTTGACCTCTAAAGGGATTAGCGCTCCCGTTGGCAGTCCATCTATAACACGTACGTCCCTGATTACACTAAGGCTAGATAATGTTTAATTCCATTTTCAAATGTGATAACAGGCCCTATGCTATTACTGTATAGCTGCTGTCAACATCTCCAGAGATTTAATATGCCATTATACTTTTAGAGTGAATGAGAAGAAGTGTCAGCACTACATGTATGTGCAGCATGTTTAACATGAATATCTTGGCATGTACAGGTGTTGATATATTGAGACGAGATTTAGCGAGAGAAGGTTGGGATTGTTGAAGCTGGTGTAAGATTAGCAGATTTTGTGTAATTTTAGACAGAGTTAGACCAAATTGGAACGGGATTTGTTTTATGAATATATAGAGGCATCGCAGGGTAAGCTTTAGTGATAAACTCGGGCTATTTTTAGGTATTTTGAAGTAGAAAGTTTGAGCAAGCAGAAATAGGACAGTTAGCGTGGGAGCCGCCATTTTGAATTCGTTAGCGAGGAGTAAAATAATAAACATACAAGGTAAAATACAGCCAGCATGTCGGGTCGTGGTGTGCCGCAGAGCAGGACAGGAGCAGGGCGAGGGAAGGGAACAAGAGGGAGGTGTTCAAGAGGAGGGAAGCAGGCAGGACGGGAACAGAAAGGAGGGCGGGAGGAGAGGAGAGCAGAGGAAGGGACAGGAGACGGGGGGAGAGGTACAGAGTCGGGGGAGGCAGACAGAGAGCAGGCGGCAGAGTGGGAGGGATACATACAGTGCAAGGGATGCTGTATGTGGGAGGAGTTTGGATGTACTGGGCTGGTCTGTACCTTTGAGGAGGCAAGGGAGGAAAGTTTCAGGTACAGGTGCGGGAAGTGCAGGAGGACTGAGACTTTAGAAGTCCAGTTGGCAGCTCTTAAGCTAGAGCTAGAGGAGGCCAGAGATAGGAGTAGGGCTGCAGGGGAGGGGGCTAGCATGGTAGGGGGACAGGAGGGTGGTCGGGGGCAGAACGGGGAAGGGGATAGAGAAGCGATAGGACAGACAGTGCAGGAGGAGGCAGGGACCAGTGGGCAGGAGGGTGTAGGGGAGGAGGGAGAGACGGCAGGGGAGACAGTGAGGGAGGAGACACAGGCCAGGAGGGAAGAGGGAGGAGAGAGGGTTAGTGTCAGACAGGCAGTTGTGGTGGGAAGCAGTATTGTTAGGAGGATAGATGGGACCTTTTGTAGGAGGGACAGGGAGAATATTGTGAGGGTATGTCTGCCAGGGGCAAAGATTAGAGACGTAGAGGAGCGTTTAGAGGGGTTAGTGCAGAGTAGTGGGGAGTGTCCGAAGGTCACAGTCCAGGTTGGGACTAATGACCTGTTGGGCAGGGAGGAGGGGGGAATAGGAAGGGTGGGTACAGAGACAGTTTTCGGAAGGTATAGGGGACTCTTAGACCGGATAGGGCAGTTAGAGTGTGAGGCGCTAGTTATGGGGATCCTACCAAGGGCGAGGATGAGTAGCTGGGAGGCTAGCAGGATCTGTGGGATAAATAGGCAGCTGGGTAGGATGTGTAGGGGGAGGGGTATAGCATTCAGGGATGTATGGGAGGATTTTGTCGGCAGGAAGGAGTTGTTCGCCGGGGATGGGCTGCACCCTAGTCAGGCAGGAGGAGATAGGCTAGGGCAGGTTTATAGTGAGTGGGTGCAGCAGCAGGGAAACTAGAAATCCCGGCGTCTACCAGGCAGTCTCTAGGGAAAAATGTTGGAAGCAGGAAAAATGAAAGCACAAGGATGAGGAATAACAGCAAAGCTAAGACAGTGAAAATAGGATATGTCAATTGCAGGGGAAATAAAAACAAAATGGCAGAGATAGAAGAAGATGTAATAGGGATTGAGGGAATAGACATTGTAGCCCTAGCAGAAACACATATCAGAAAGGAAGAGGTTAGTATAGTAACATGCCCAGCAGGGTATGAGTTGATAGGTACAGGGAGAGAAACTGGACAAAGAAAAGGAGGAGGAATAAGCTTTTTGATTAAGAAGGGGGTAAAGTGGCACGAGGTATGGCAAGACTCCTGAGAAGAAGACAACGAGGTGAAAAATGAGATGCAGCGGATAGGAATAGAGTCAAATGGAAATAAGGTAGCAATAGCTGTAGTGTATGTGGGTCGTGAGGGGTTACCTAATGAATGGAATGACCAGATATATGATAGGATGAGAATGATGGTTAGTGTTGTTCAGCAGCAGGGCTACCAGGTTATGATAGCTGGAGATTTTAACGGACACATAGGAAATGGAATGAGTGGAATAGAGGGAGGGGATAGCGGAATTAATAGAAATGGAACCAGGTTACTGAATTTCACAAGGGAATTTGGTCTGAGGATAGTTAATAGGGATGTAAAATGTAAAGGAAAGTGGACATGGGCATCTGGTGAAAGGCAGACAATAATTGATTATATTTTAGTGGACAATGGAATATTTCAGATGACTCAAAACTGTGAAATAGATGATGAAGGGAGATTGGATATAGGCAGTGACCATAACTGGATGATAGTCTCCATTAACATGAAATACCAAAGAAGAAACCGAGGGGGAACTAAATGGGTGTGGAATATTAAGGAAGAAACAGACTGGGCAGGGTATCAAGAAAGTCTCAAAGTTGAATTGCAGGAATGGAATAATAGATTTGAAGACGAGGGAGAAGTACAGGAAATGAATGGGGACCTGACCAGAAGAATTCTTAAGGTAGCACAGGAGAAGATAGGTAGAAAGAAAGTCCCAGTTGAAAATCTAGGGTATAGAATAGACCCACAGCTGAAAGGAGCCATAAAAAGAAAGAGGGTTAAAAATAGAGCATGGAGATTAGCTAGGAAAAACAGGTACTCACAAGGTGATATAGAAGAAGCTAAGAGACAGTATATGGAATGTAGGAGGAATGTAGCAGAGATAAAAGCAGAGAAGAGGGCCAGCAATAATGAACAAATGACAAAGAGGAGAATGGGAGGGAAGGGTCAGTCATCTTTTGGAAACAGGTTAGTCGGCAAAAACAGAATAAAGCAGTGGAAATCATGCACAGAGGGAAAAGGACTGATAACAAGGAAGAAATACAGGAAGCCTTAAGGGAGCATTGGGAAGAAGTCAATAACCCACAGTGGGGTCAGGGAACAGTACCAGGGTCTCAAGCAGAGTACACACAGGATCAATGGGATCCAGAGATGTGTTGTAGGATCAGAAGTATACAAGTTAAAATAGCAGTTGAACAGATGCGGTTACGCAAAGCCCCAGGACCAGATGATATCTTGACAGAATTCATAAAGAGAGGGCCAGAAGAAATTGAAGATAGTTTGCAGTTGCTTTTCAACAGGGTCATTGAGAAAAGACAAGTACCAAAGGAATGGAATAGACTAAGGATTTCATATATCCCAAAGAAGGGCCCAGGAGGTCAATTGGAACAGTGTAGGGGCATTGCAATTTCATCAAATGTGGGTAAAATTTTCAGTAGGATAATGTACCGGAGACTAAGTAGAATAGTTGAAAGGCTCAGACTTCTGGGGGAAATTCAGAATGGATTCAGACCAGGTAGAAGGGTAGGTGACCACATCTTCACATTGACCCAGGTTTTAGAACTGGCAAGACAAAAGCGGAAGAAAGTCTTCATGGGATTCTTAGATGTGAGGAAAGCGTATGACAGGGTATGGAGAGATGCTCTATGGGAAAAACTGAGTGGACTGGGATTTGGTGGAAATTTTCTAGAAATTCTGAAAGCACTCTACAAAGATGTAGACTGTACACTTTCAGTAGGAAAGGTAGAAGTAGAGAATGCAAGTCTGGATATAGGCCTAAAGCAGGGGTGTGTGCTGTCCCCAATTTTGTTCGCTTTGTATGTTAAGGAGTTGGGGGACCAGTTGACGGAGTGTGATAAGGGCATAAGGGTAGGTGATCTAAAAATTCCAGGTCTATTCTTTGCAGATGACATCGTACTTATGGCAGAGTCCCAGAAAGAACTGCAAGAGATGCTGAACATAGCAGGGGAATACGGGAATAAATGGAGGTTAGAATTTAGTAAGGATAAGAGTACAGTGATGCTTCTTGGGAAGAAACCAGATGGAAATAAAAAAATGGAGAATTGGGCAGTTCCAAATTCCAGAAGGCAGGGAACAGTTAATTGAAATTGGGGAGGTTGATGAGTATGAATACCTAGGTGTTAAGATTAAAGCAACGGGTAAAGGCATGTTCAGGTATCAGGTGGAGAAGATTAAACAGAAAGTGAATCGCACAAAAGGAATGATTGAAGCTACTGCACTGAACAGTTTCAACAGAGCATACACAGCAAGAGTATTATGGGATAGAGTTGCAATACCAGGAATGATATATGGCTTAGATGTGATTTCAGTGAGTGAGGGAGATATCCAGGTCTTGGGCCAGTAAATACGCTGCAGCTGCAGGTGTGTCCGAACTTTCAGTCACGCAATAAATACAGCACCTCAGGTGACAGGCTATTAAAAATTAGGGAGCAGAGAAACTCTTATGCATTTCCTGTCATATAAAGGGAATAAATATGCCTGATTATCTGTGGGTTTGGGAAGGGTGTCACTTCAACATTTAATTCTTGAACCAGAAATTTTGTTGGGCTATTATTTCACCAAGGTTTGCTTCGGAACTGTAACTATGGAGGTAAGCATAAACAAATGCGCAAGTAGCAAAAAAGTTAATTGGTTTTGCCCCCATTTTCTATTGATAGTGTAAGTGTCATCGAAGTAAGCTTTGAGAAAAATGACAGGTACAATGTCAACGAAACTTTCAAATGTCATAGACAAGCTGCCGAATATAGCCAATTTAACATGTAACTCTATTAGGTTTGATTTACTGGTCCAAGACCTAAGGGGCAGGCATGGCCTTTTTAATTTGAAGACACATACTAATACACATGTATCCAAATGGTCATTTTCTGTTTCTAAATGACAAGTTTTGTACTTTTATACATTTTGCAAGGCTCACGGGGGGGGGGGGGGGGGGTTGTCAAGCACAATTACGGGCAATTTTTTTAAAAAGTCGCTTGATAGCAATAAATCGTGAACTCTGGCAAGGGGGTCCATTGATACAGAGGGGGCACTGTATAGACACACAGATTAACACTGTGACATACAAAATAAAACAAGAGTTTTATCATTTGAATTGATGTGCAAGTCAAAACTTGGGACCTTTATGCAAAAATAAAGGTATTACAGTGGTAGGAATTATGTGTGACATTGAAGGCTTTTCAGTACCCACATGTGGACGTATAAGGGCCATATATAAAACACAATACCCATCATTTTTCACAGGAAAATAACTTTCATTTTAAACAAAGTTTATTTTTATTGTAGCAAGACATGGTGCTTTCTGATGACAAAAAAATAATGCATGTACCAGGAGATTTCTGCTTATATAGGTCTTGGGCCAGTAAATACGCTGCAGCTGCAGGTGTGTCCGAACTTTCAGTCACGCAATGAATACAGCACCTCAGGTGACAGGCTATTAAAAATTAGGGAGCAGAGAAACTCTTATGCATTTCCTGTCATATAAAGGGAATAAATATGCCTGATTATCTGTGGGTTTGGGAAGGGTGTCACTTCAACATTTAATTCTTGAACCAGAAATTTTGTTGGGCTATTATTTCACCAAGGTTTGCTTCGGAACTGTAACTATGGAGGTAAGCATAAACAAATGCGCAAGTAGCAAAAAAGTTAATTGGTTTTGCCCCCATTTTCTATTGATAGTGTAAGTGTCATCGAAGTAAGCTTTGAGAAAAATGACAGGTACAATGTCAACGAAACTTTCAAATGTCATAGACAAGCTGCCGAATATAGCCAATTTAACATGTAACTCTATTAGGTTTGATTTACTGGTCCAAGACCTAAGGGGCAGGCATGGCCTTTTTAATTTGAAGACACATACTAATACACATGTATCCAAATGGTCATTTTCTGTTTCTAAATGACAAGTTTTGTACTTTTATACATTTTGCAAGGCTCACGGGGGGGGGGGGTTGTCAGGCACAATTACGGGCAATTTTTTTAAAAAGTCGCTTGATAGCAATAAATCGTGAACTCTGGCAAGGGGGTCCATTGATACAGAGGGGGCACTGTATAGACACACAGATTAACACTGTGACATACAAAATAAAACAAGAGTTTTATCATTTGAATTGATGTGCAAGTCAAAACTTGGGACCTTTATGCAAAAATAAAGGTATTACAGTGGTAGGAATTATGTGTGACATTGAAGGCTTTTCAGTACCCACATGTGGACGTATAAGGGCCATATATAAAACACAATACCCATCATTTTTCACAGGAAAATAACTTTCATTTTAAACAAAGTTTATTTTTATTGTAGCAAGACATGGTGCTTTCTGATGACAAAAAAATAATGCATGTACCAGGAGATTTCTGCTTATATAGGTCTTGGGCCAGTAAATACGCTGCAGCTGCAGGTGTGTCCGAACTTTCAGTCACGCAATGAATACAGCACCTCAGGTGACAGGCTATTAAAAATTAGGGAGCAGAGAAACTCTTATGCATTTCCTGTCATATAAAGGGAATAAATATGCCTGATTATCTGTGGGTTTGGGAAGGGTGTCACTTCAACATTTAATTCTTGAACCAGAAATTTTGTTGGGCTATTATTTCACCAAGGTTTGCTTCGGAACTGTAACTATGGAGGTAAGCATAAACAAATGCGCAAGTAGCAAAAAAGTTAATTGGTTTTGCCCCCATTTTCTATTGATAGTGTAAGTGTCATCGAAGTAAGCTTTGAGAAAAATGACAGGTACAATGTCAACGAAACTTTTAAATGTCATAGACAAGCTGCCGAATATAGCCAATTTAACATGTAACTCTATTAGGTTTGATTTACTGGTCCAAGACCTCCAGGGAATGGAGAAAGCACAGAATGAGATGGGGAAATGGATACTAGGAGCACCACCATGTACAGCAACAGAAGCAGTCCTAGGAGAGTTAGGATGGAATAAAATCACGGATAGAATTGCCAAAGCTAAGTTAAAGTTCTGGGGTTATTTACAAGGAATAAGTGAAGACAGGTGGTGCAGGAAAGTTTACAATGAGGTAGCCAAGGAAAAAACAAGATGGGTCAAAGACATAGACGGGTTAGCAGAGAAATATGAACTAAAAGGATATGATGAGGTGGATGATTGGAAAGTATATGTAGGTAAGACTGTAACAGAGGGTTGGAAAGAAGACTGGAAAAGAGGAGTCAGGGAAAAAAGTACATTGAAGGCATACAAGGTATTAGAAAAGCCACAGAAAATTGTGTGTTGGGATGGAGGGAAGGGATCCAAACCTCTGTTTCAAAGTAGGGCAGGAGTAATCAATCTAGAAACGAGAAATCAAAAGTGGACAACAGGGAGTAATGGAAAGTGTAAGTCGTGTAGACAAGAGGCAGATGAGACAGTGGATCATTGGCTGTTGTGGTGTGATGCATATAGAGAGATAAGGGAAGATTTTTTCAAAACGTTGCACAGAGAAGATTACAATTACAAGGGTTTAGAAGAGGTTCAGAGTTTAGAGGAAGAGGAACGTATAGCATTGATTTTAGGTTTGAAAGGTGGCTTTCTGGGAGGCAGGAAAGGTAATAAAAATGTACAGGACTACCTGGTAGGATGCTGGGAGAAAAGGAATGAAATAATAGAGTTAGAATGCAACAGGTTAAATTAGAATCCCAGAGTACAGGGAGGGGAAGGAATGGGAATGGTGGTAGCCCTTATAAGGGCTCCCATGGGGGCTCACATGGGAAAAGCCTGAGCCTTAGAGGTGGGGATAGGGTGTGAGAGGGATGGATGGATTTTTTTTTTCCTAGGCCACCTGTGTCACAGAGTGACACTGGACCGCGGCAGACAAGCGGAGAGCCACCGTATTATTATTATTGTATCAGTATAGTATCAATGAAAACGTGTCTTTTGAAACACAAACAGGTGTTGATATATGGTATCAGTATAGAATCAATCAAAACCTGTCTTTTGAAACACAAAGGAAAATAAAATCATGAAAAATATGAAAAATATTTGTGTTCTTGTGTTCTTCATGAAGCAGGTCGAAAATCTGAAGGAAGTAATTACCTGTGATTGTGAAATGGGTTCATAACTTAGCTGTGATCTGTGATTAGGGTCTTGGAATTAGGGTCTTGGAATTAACTGTAACCTGTGATCCAAGGGGTGTCTTCCCTCCCCCCCCCCCCTTGTATATATGCAGAATACACAGAATTCCTGTGATCTGTGATTAGGGTCTTGGAATTAACTGTGACCTGTGATCCAAGGGGTGTCTTCCACCCCCCACCCCCACCCTTGTATATATGCAGAATACACATTTCCTCTTGGCAGAGGACCAGAGTGATGCTGCTTCCAAAGAGCTATCACGTGTTTGCTTATAGGTGTACTACATTCAACTTTAGCTTTAGCTTGTTCTTTTAGCCTTAGAATTACCTGATCCAGTAGAAAATAAGGTTCTTTACAAGTTTTTTTTAACCTGTGAAGAAAGTTTATAGTTTCCTTACATCTTGAGCTAGCTGAATTAGGCAATGAACATTGTAGACCATCTGCTCTCTACCAAATATTTCAATTAGATGTAGCACAAAACAGACCAACGGTTGATTTGCATAATCTCAAAACGGATAGCATGTAGATGGGTTCGCAAGTAAATTAACGGCAACAGAGAAAAGCATCAAGTTTGTATACAACTCTTCCGATATCGTATCAGCCAAATCCACTGGTCCTGTGTATAAGAATAAAAGTCTAAATTCTGTTGTTTTCCACCTCTCAACTTCAGTTAATGATCCTGGTTTTCTTGCAAATTCTTCTGGCAAGTATTGTCGCAAACATACAAGAGATGCAGAAATGAGTGACTTTGTATAATTATTCTCTTAAACGCCATGGGAGTGGTCCTTTTATCCATTGTGATAAAAAATGATTAAATTTATTACCCTAAGACAGACCAAATGCATAAAGTCAAGGGGAAATTGTGATACCATACCTATAGACAATTCACTCATGGGATTGGGTCCCATATGATAGTTTTATCCGTCAGTTCATCAAATTGAACATCTGTCCTCAAGGCTCATTTACATCAGGGAATGTTTTCCTGTAATTGATGTACTCCCCATCCTGTGAGGATTTCTCACATCCAGAATGGCCATTATGTCATTTTAATTGTTTTGTTTAGGCCTGGGCTGGGGCATCACAAACAAATGTACTAATGGCAACAGAATCCAGTTTGCCATTATATGGCAGCCATTTTCCTGGAGTTCTATCATTTCTTTAACAAAGGCACTCAGGCATACCTGAGGGTCACTTGGTTTCTTGTTGCCATTAAATAAACCAATTATAAAGAGTTTTGGGAGTTTTCAGATTGCAACAAACCCAAAACTGTCTAAAATTGCTCACTTGAACCTTTAAATAAGGAAGTCCATCAAGATTTATTTGTGAGTAGAAAGGAAGTTTGCTAACTCATGATTGCTGGCTAATTTTGCCAAAATGCCAGAAGCAACAATGAAATGGTAGTACAAGCCATCACAAATGTTTTGTACACCACCAACGTTGTCAGTATGAAGAAGAGTTCTCTGGTCTTTTGGGAGCCAGGGATGGAAAATTTGCAATATTTTGAGAATCTCTTTGAAAGCATTATGTGTAATTGCATTTCTAAGCACCCAGTTACTAAAAATTGATTCCAGATCATCCTTATTTTGATTGTTACCATCAGAATCACTGTCCCTTGAGGAATCTGGATATATCATAGTTGAACTATCTAAGTTTACATTCTCATCTACAAATCCATCGCCCCCAGGTTTAATGGGACCTGAGGATTGTACATGTATATTTTCATTGTGTATAGTGGATGGTTCACCATGAACACATTCAGGTACTCTTATTTTTCTTTCAGTGTTATTGCCATTAGTGTCAATTAAGTGATCAGAATGATCGGTCGATTCCTTTTGTCATTGGCATTGATATGTCTGTTTCAATTTGATGCTCATTATGTAGGTATGGGACTTCATTGTCGGCATAATTTCCGACTTTCTCATCCATTGTACCAGAGGGATTATTGGAAGTTTCCTCAGCAATATTCTGCAAGCATTTATTGACTCCTGAAACCAGAAAAAAATGAGGTGCTCTATGTCATCGAAGGAACCAGCAGTTCACTCCTATGTTGGGATGCGTGTCAAAAATTGAACCTAATAAAAATGGTAAAAAGCACAAGCATTGATCGTGGGCAAGCTCAGGTACAAAACCTCCTTGACCGGTACAAATCAGTTTTGAATGGAGTCAGAAAATACAAATTAGACCCAGTAAAAAATCTCAGAAGATCCATCCATCAAACTGATTGCCCAACCCCATTGCTGAGTTCCATTCCATGTTCAGAAAGAAGTTAAGGAGAAGCCTTAAGAACTAGAAACAACAACATAACCGAAAAAGCCAAAGGACTGACCCCCTGGATATCACCCAACCAAACGAAATTTGCATATGTGTTGACATGAGAGAAGTGAACAAATCTATTGAGCCAGACCGACATCTCATCCCTACAATCAATGATGTAATATTAGACCCAAACAGTTGTAGAGTATTCATGAAAATCAATCTTAACAAAGGATATCACCAAATCGTATTTCACCCAGAATTGTGCCATATTACCACCTTTAGTACCCACACTGGATTGTGGAGATACAAGAGACTGAATTTTGGCATATCATGCACTGCCAAAATTTTCCAAGACAAGGTCAGCAAAGCTTTGGAAGGTACACCTGGAGTACGAAATCTTAATGTGACATCTACATGGGAGGCATCAATGTTAAACAACATGACAAGATACTGCACCAAGTCTTACAGCGGCTGCTACAACACAATATGGTCATCAATTTACCAAAATGTAAATTCCAGGTCCCAAGCATGGTATTCTTTGACAATATATTCAGTAAACGAGGCACATCGCCTGACCCCAAAAAGGTAGCACCTTGAAAGAGGGCCAGCACGCAAACAAAACCAAAACCAAAAAACCCACTGAAGTTCAGAGCTTGCTAGTTTCTGTAGCACTGTGCTCAAGATGTTAGCAGAACTTTTCTAAGATCACAAAACCACCACGCAAGTTAACCTGCAAAGATGCACCATGGAAATGGGGCCCTGAGGAACAAACAGCATTAGATCTTTGTAAGATGCTCTATCTAAAGACAATGTACTAGGATACTGTGATCCAAACAAAAAGACTGATAACTATGTGGATGGATCCCCGATTAGACTAGGGGCAATCTTGACCCAACGTCACCCTAAAACCATCATCGTCATGCCACTGTATTATGCAAGCAAAGCATTGAACCGTACCTACTCATGGTATAGTCAGACTGAAAGAGAAGCCCTGACAATATACTGGGCTGTGTGCAAAGTCAACCTTTACATCTTCCAGTGCTCCAGACAAACAGTGCAATGAAACACTGAACGATGATCTGACTGGTGGAAAGGATAATATGCCCGAAATGGAGGCATCAGTCTTTGAATGCAAAACCCCAGTTCAAACTGTTGAGCTAATGACTTGCTCAGTCAGAGTAAAACATAGTCCATTCTGGATGAAGGTCTATATAGTTTTGAACTTAGTCCACTCTGAATGAAAGATTCTAGTTTTGTAAGCCTAAACCACAGTACGTGGTCAGAATAACACCCATGGTGAGGACACCAGGAAGGAGGTCTACCTTACCTGGATTTAATGTGGGTGCTATATATCGGTTTGGTGCTACTTAGCTGTTGAAAACTAGATGCAGATCTTAGATATGCATAACAGAACTATTCCTTAGGAACTGACTGATATTTAGAGGACTATACATATACACTTTACGTGTTGAACTAAGTCTAATAGCATTTATATGGCAAATACATCATGTCGATTTGTAGTCATAATCCACAATTAACACAAAAACATTTAATCATTAAATCTAATATTTAATCCTCAAACTTACCTTAGAATTGCTAGTGAAACCTGAACTGAAAAGACTCTGAACACTTTGCCATCCTTATCTGTCAGTGCTCATTGTGTCCTACACTGACAGGCCAGCGACGTTAACGGTTTTGCTCAGGTGGGACCTACAGCTGGCTTTAGTCATATTGAAGAAGTGGCCATTTGAGTGCCTGGAAAACGCTAAGCAGGTTTCCCTCAAGTACTGGATGTGGGAAAACTTGTTTTTTGTTAACATTTGCTTTTAGGGCTAGGAGAAGCAAGATCCATGCTCTGGCTTCTGACCAACTCCAATGGTCACCTGCCCTCTCCCAAGTGACCCTGAGGTCTCATTTGGTCTTCTTTGCAAAGAACCAAGTGGCTCGAGATCTGGCTATGGCCTTTAAGGGTTTTACCCTCTGTGCTATGGATGCCACTCTTCCTCCCAAGGAAAGAGCCCTGTGCCCAGTGAGAGGTCTTGGCTGGTACTTTTCCCCCTGGATGGTCCTACCACCGAGTAACCTGAGAAAGGAGCCAGTTTGCAGAAAGATGACTTCATTGTGGATTAAGCACACAATTCTTTAGACCTATGAGATCTCACTGGGAAGGCCTGGTGCCTTGCAGTTTGTCTCTGCCAGAACTCATGAGGTACATGCCTCCTGTACTGCCCTGTGGAACGTCACAGTTGTTGACATTCTGCAATCCAGCTGCTGGCAATCGTCTTCGAATTTTGCACTACTTGTGTAATATAGTAGCGCTACAGGATAGCATGTACACCTTGGTGGGCATAACAGGCTGCTTTGCTTAGGTTCTGATACTCATTTGTTAGGCCTCCTGGATCCCACCAGAGCAGCCACATTGTCCAGGCTTATAACATTCTTGTGGTTTAGATTTGATGTGGGCCTATAGATTAGCACTTTTCTTAGTAGGCTCTGTAGGGTTCATGCCTAGTTGGCCTAATCTCAAACAGGATCAGGCAGTTTGTCCTGTCGTCTTGGCCTGTTTCTGGTCTGACACAGGAGTTCACTGCCTATGGAACCACATACCACCCCCTGGCACCTGCCAATTTCACGACCACATCTTAAGATCTCTTGTTTCGATGGAGCTGAAACCAATAATGTCTGCCCACAAGGCAGCCAATTGTCATGAAGGTGGGCAAGCATGGGGGTTCAGAATGGTCCCATGCTGGTCTGTCAGGACGGTTTCCAGTTTCAGCTGGATTCTGTTGTTGGTGGCCTCCACTCTACATAGCTCTGAGGTTTTCCCTTCAGACATCGCCTCCTCACTGATGGTTAATCCCCAGGCTGCTGGTCCCTATGATGCCAAATGATGTCAGTGTGCCATTAACATTACACCCTCCACCCATATGCTTGTATATCAGCAATGGCGGTCGAGAGGTAATGTTATGTAGCTAGTACGAGATATTTGGAGTAAAATCAGTATTAGTAAGTAAACTTACCTCTCGACCACCAGAGAAGCCCACCAGGCTAACCCCCTTTCCTGTTATAGCTGATGTCCACTAATCAATCTCCAAAAGAGGAAGGACTACCTGGAGAGCATGTCGTCACCACCAGTTCCTTCAGAACAGAGAGATGTCGCAACGGTCAGGTTTGAGTGCAATTAAGTGAGTGAACTCAATTTGGTTTCTTTGGCATTTGACCAAGACACAGAGGTCGAAGCAATGGTGGTCGAGAGGAAAGACTACTTTGTAATACTGATATTACTCCAAATATCTCGTATTGATTTGACTTTATTTTATTCACTAATTTTATTCACTTGCTGCTATCCCTTCTGAGCAGCACATGAAGACGAGTCAGCATCTAGGCCTAAGGCTTTCTGACAGTACTTTGACTGGGGCAATCTTGTTTGCAAGAAACTTGTTGCTTTGCAGTTTATGTCGTCTTTAATAGATTGAGGGAGAAACTAGCACAGGCAGGGAGACTGCCAAACAAACGAGGCCTAGGCATTGCCGAAAGGTACAGACCGCAATATTGCCGATCATATTACATCCAATCGGACATTAACGGTGCCACCGTAACTCAGACAAAGCATGTTATGGGTAATTACAATTCATTAATAGGGCATCATCTTCACATTAACACTATAGCAAAGGACATGAATGACGAGTTTGTGGTCTTCAAATGACATTTGGACCCATTTTGCGGCACGCAAGTAGCGTGAAGTGATGGGAACCAGTTTATTTCACCCAAATAACTAGAATGAATAATTATAATAATAATCTTTGTTTTTATGTCATTTGGGTCATTGTCCGACCCCTGGTATTCGATTTGCGGTTCTGCAATGGTCATTTGCACCCTCCTCGACCACTGTCAGGTGGCAAATCAAATACAGCGGGCAGCTAATGATCGCAATGCCTGCAAAACAAACATTATTATTATATTATAGATTCACCATGGCACTGCATGCGTGCCAGAATTATGATTGAAATAGAGCGAATTATTTAAATAATGTGCAGAATATGGTATATACCAGATCTGGTAGGCCCATACTAAAAATCTTAGACTAATGCAATTTTTTTAAGTGAACACTTTTATGGCTACAAACGGCATAACCGTCCCGGGCAATAAGGTCTCTATAGTGATTTGATTGGGTTGTTTGCAGTGTACCCAACAGGTGGCATTGATACTTGTAAGATTTCTTTACCAATTAGGGCATATGTAGGCCTAAATATTGTGGCTCATATCATTTTGGTAGGCCTACTGTCATGGCTGTCAATTCATGGCCGTGCCACTTGAAGTAAACAAAGCTCATTGGTTCGATGTGAATTTCGAGAGGTGCCCCGAACGTTGCATGACGTTACCTGACATAATTCAACTTGATACTAGGCTACCAAATGACTTTGACACGGTAGGATCGCAACCATATATCATATGGCTAGGCCTACAGTGTTCGTGCCCTTTCAAAAAAATTGTGGTCCTGCCACATATAAATGTCAATTATTCAACAACTATTGCAAGTATATAGACATATTATACACCAATGAACTCAAAAATAAGTGTAGATTAATTTGGTAGGAATTAGTCGTGTGTAGTGAAGAGTAAAGCCAAAGGAGGAGGAGAAACTCAGAAAAGGTGGTGCTTTTTCCATGTAATGCGTTACATGGGCAAATTTTACCTAACTTTTTTTAGTTCTTTTAGACTTTAATATAAATGATCTAGTCAAGTAAAATTATCACAGTTGGTGTTGCTGAAAAGGTGTGTTTCTTGTCTTTTTTCCAATGCCTACAAATAAGATCAATAATAAAATGTGTAACACTAGAAGCTATTTTTTTAAACAAAGGTGTGATTTTTAAGATGTGTAATGGTGCACTTTTCTCTAGTACAGACTCTTTTTGGAGACATGTCACTCCCCTTAAATATAATACTTCCAGTTAGTAATGGGGTTCATTGAAGTGCACATGTGATGAAATTTATTGAGCAAAAGTTTGTTTTCCTCTACCTTAAGTTTGTGTTGCAGCATGGCAGAAAAACATGTGTTAGAAGAAATGTCAACATCTCGAAAATTAGTGCATTTTTAAAGAGTATGTCATATTGAAGTGGTTTTGATGAAGTAAAACTGAAAGAAATTTGATGTTTTTTCTCACATATGACATGCACATGTCCTGTATTTTCATTTGATATATGATACTTGATGGTTTTACCTAAAGTGGCCACTCAATGGGTTTGAAAATTATGCAAATTAGGGCCATTTTAAAGCTTAAATCTTGAATATCTACAAAACTATCATAGGTGCAGGTAGCAAATCCAACTTCGATTATGTGTTTGTAACACTGCACATTTTTGTAATATACTCGTACATGTGACCACTAAAGCTCAAAGATGAATGTCACTTTGCCATTTGATATTTTCAGCTTGCCATAACGCACTTAATTTTCATCCAATTTGGATCATGTTGGGCTCAAATTGTAGCTATTGTAACACTGCATCTTTTTGTTATAACCAGCATTCTAAAGGTCAAAAGGTCAAGTTCATTTGGACCTTTGAAATTTTCATCTAGCCATTACTTGGTCAATTTCATTTAATTCTAATCACAATGGACTCAAATTGTACGCATTGCAACAGTGCTCGTTTCTATAATTTGCGTGTAACTTCTAGAGGTCAAAGGTAAAGGTCATTTGGACCTTTTGAAATTTTCATATAATCATGTTTACAACTTTTGAAGTCACGCACACAGATTTGCAATAAAGCAAATCTTCTTTTATAGTTGTCGTTCTACTTTGTTTGAACATACTTCCATCAAAGGAAAGTCTTAGTATATCTGTCAAGGCACACAAATACAATTCCTGCTTTTTCACAAGGGACTTCAATCCACTTAGAATAGCTAAGGAGTCCACGGTCTGCTAGCGCAAGTTATTTTTTGAAACTTGACTGCATATCCTTCATATTCTTTTAAATATTTATGATGCATACTTCAGCCTTTTTATTTCAAAGGTCTTGCATTTACAGGCAGGTGACCATACGAAACGTTTTATGTGTTACTTCAGTACCATTTGCCATTCTCAATTCTGTAATTTCTAAATTGATTGTCCTGTTTTAAATTAAGCTGAAAAAATGTGTTGCTATGAGTTATGCCTCCGAGCACTGCATGTACTGAAACATGTTTAGATAGAAGCCATCCGTGGACCCGTTATCATCTTTCAGGCTGATTTCATTTTTTTTTTTAAATTTCTGCCGAAAATGTGTTTATAAAAACGAAACAAAGTAAATATTTATTTACTTTTGTTATAATAAGGCAACGATATAGAAATGAAGAATACAGACCTTGGTTGGTGGCTTTCTGGCATTGGAGATGTGGAAGTGTTTTAGGACATTTGACTTGTATGGATAAATCGGATGGTCACTGACTGCCCAAGTAAAGGGCATTACGACCTCGTGATAAACAGCCCCCATCCACCAACTGCTTCAGCTTATAGAATACATGCTTTTCTCAATTCTTTTACAGCTGTGCAATCTAGTTTTCAAATGTCATCAAATTTTAATCATGTTGGACTCGAATTATAGGTATTGGGACACTGCCCAGTTTTACAATTAACGTGTGACTTCTAAAGGTCAAAGGTCGATGTCATTTTGCTATTTGAAATATACTACTAGCATTAACTTGGTTAGGGATGGTTCAACATTTTCATAATTTTTAAATTAGTACTTAGAGTACGCAAGGGGGGAGGGGTTCAATGGGTCTGTACACTTTCACAGAATATGGAAAATGATGGTCTATTTTTGACCTGTTTTGTGCAATTTTGCTATGATTTCTAAGGGAAATCATTTTTAAAGTACTAATTTGGGGGGAGGGGGGTCATGAAATTTAGTACCTTAAGTACTAATTGAAAAATGTGGATAATGTTGAACCATCCCTTAATTTTTTTCCGATTTTGATCATGTTGGGCTCAAATTGATGATATTGTAGCACTGCGCATTTTTGAGATTTGTATGTTACCTCTTGAGATCAAAGGTTAAGGTCATTTGGACCTTTGAAATTTTTATCTGCTCATAAGTCAGCCAAATTTCATCCAATTCTTATGATTTTGGGCTTAAATTTGGAGCCATTGCAACATTACACGTTTTTATAATTAAAATGTAACCTCTAAAGGTCAAGGTCATTTGGTAAAGTACCAAAGGACAAAAGTTGCAGCATTTAATATTTACAACTTTTGAAGGCACTCAGATTTGCTGTGAAGCAAATTTTTTTTCTATGAATTTTCTTTCTCTTTACCGGCAAGTTTTTCCATCATTTCATGAGAAAGCTATTATACATAGAAACTCCAGACATGTGACCTCTAAAGGTCAAGGTCATTTGGCCCTTTGAAAGTTTCATCTTGCCATAACTTGGTCAATTTCCATCTGATTTGATTCATGTTGGGCTTAAATCGTAGGAATTATAACAAAATTTTTGTAATGTGCATGCAAACTGTAAAGGTCAAAAGTCAAGGTTATTAGTTCTCTGCAATTATCATCCAGCCGTAATCTTAATGGAATGTGAAATACTGAATGACAAAAATTGTAGCATTTGATATTTACAACTTATGAAGGCACACAAATTTGCTTTGGAGCAAGTTTTCTTTTCTACTTATTTCTTACTTTCTTCTTTACCGGCACATTTGTTCGACATTTCGTTTGAAAACTATTATGCATAGAAACCCCAAAGTTAACATGGCAATACATCATACATTAAGTCTTGAGTTTTTGTAAAGAGGTGCAACAGTTTTGAAAATTATGAAAATTTAAGTCTTGAATATTTCCGAAACTATTGTAGGTACAAGTAGCTAATCCAACTTTAATTCATAGGTTTTAACACTGCACAATTTTGTGATTTGCATGTGATCTCCAAAGGTCAAAGTTCAAGGTTATTTTGCCATTATAGATATTCTTCTAGCTTTAGCTCAGTCAATTTTTAACCAATTTTGATTCTGTTGGGCTCAAATTGTAGATATTGTGACCCTACACATTTTCGTATTTTGCATGTGACCTCTAAATGTCAACGGTCAAGTTTATTTGGACCTTTGAAATTTTCATCTAGCCATAACATGGCCAATTTTCATCCAATTTTAACCATGTTGGATTATATTATAGGTATTGGGACACTTCAATTTTTTGTAATCTACAGTTGACCTCTAAAGATCAGTATCATTTTGCCACTTGAAATTTTCTTCTAGCCATAACTCGGTAATTTGTTATCCGATTTTGATCATGTTGGGCTCAAATTGTACAAATTGTAACACCGCACATTTTCATTATTTACATGTGGCCCCTACAGGTCACAGGTCAAGTTATTTGGCCGTTTGAAATTTCCATCTGGCCATAACTTGGTCAATTTTCATCCAATTTCAAATATGTCGGGCTCAAATTGCAGGTATTGCAACACCGCACATTTTGGAATTTACAAATGACCTCTACAGGTCAAGATCTACGGACTTTAAAATTTCATCTAGCCATATTAACAAGCCTTTGAAGGCACTCAGATAGATTTTCTTTACAGCAAATCTTTTCTAGTTAAATTCTTCACTTACATATTCTTCCTGTCATTAGTAGGAACTAAAGACTAATTAGCGGCCAGAAAGTTCGCTGAGTGGTTTAAAATAATGGCGAGGTTGGTTGCAAATGGGAGAATGACCCTAAATTGAGTATGAAGGCTCTCCATAATGGGTCATTGTCCGCATAAGATACATAGACGCTTCCGATTTGACAACATAGGGCCAGTATTTTTTAACTATGGGGACGCAACTTATAGAGTGGATGGGATGCTAGGTGTTCACTAATGCCCTGCTTTCCCCTAAGTCGCATTACGATACTATACCTTTACCCTAATTTTTAGGACTCCATAGCCACTATCTTGGATGAATATGATTTCATATCACAATGAATTCAACGTACTGATTTATTGTCCAAGTGCTCCCAGTTCTATTGTTAATGATACTACATAAAACAAATCTGTACCAGAGTCCAATTGGAAGCCTTGACCCGGTATCTTCTTCAAGTTCAATGATGTTGATGGGTGGCTGTCCAGGTTATTGCAGTGGTCACTGTACATCACCTGGTGACACTAGTACCGTAATCCGTTTCATTTTGATTTTGTGGATAAATTTAAGGAGTATTAGCAACAGCGTCCAGGTGCAAACCCCATCCTTTGTTGGGGGCCACGACAGGTGGCGGTGGTTCTCTGTCCGCGGGACACTGCCACTCTCAATCACGCTGGGACCCCATGTGGGCGCGAACAGTGCAAGTCCCGTTAATGCCATGGCAGCCGCCAAGGGGCTGTTCATTATCGTAGTCTTAATTCCTCATATATTCAAACGCATTTAAGTATATGCCCAAAATGTATTAGACATTATATTTGATACATTATATCGGATGATATGCTTAATTAAATCACTTTGTAGTAATCCATTTCATTCAAAGCAGGCTATATTGGCTTAATCATATGATGAAATATTTTAAGATTTGGTTGAACATTTGTTCATTTGACAGCTTAAATATTTAGTTACATGATTTATACATTCAGTATGATTAAGTGCATTTAAAGTACGTTTATATGACAAACTTGGTACATTGATTTAACGATATGTGAATACATATCAGGCGATATCATGAGATGTTTTATCCTGTTAATCATATAGATATGCCTAAAGTGCAAAACGTATATACCGGTACATAAACTATATATGATAAGAGATACCATTTAAGGGCCTTGTTCGTATTTTATAATGTTTCCCTTAATTACGGTGTAATATTCATAAGCTCAGACGTGACACAGAGTTAACCTTATTAATATTCAAATTTCTTTCAACTGTGACGACACATTCGATATTCGAGCCAAAATCAGTCGACGTGTTCCTGGCAATAGAAACAGATTTCATCTGGAAAATTATGACCGTAGATTAAATTCAGGAGTCACAAGGGAGGCCTTCCACATATGAAGTATATAGCTGTCGTGTGTTCAAGGAATGGTAGCTGACACGAAAGCAACCGAGGACCAACCCGTCTTGGGTCCCCCAAATGCAAATCATTTATCGGGATGGAAACACTGTGGTATGTATGATTTCTGTTGGACGAAAAAGGCGCTATTGTATTTTCTGCGGGAGGGGAGGGGGGACTGTTGACCTTCTTGAGCTTTTCCATTGATTTTTACCAGTTATATTTATTTTTATTTTTTACTTTGTTTTGTTTTAGGTTCAAAATCCAGAACAAACAGGCTACAGGCCTATTATATGCTATGTACATGTTGGTACCTGATACACGTCCGTTGCTTAACTGATCATGTACAGGTGTTTTGTACAGTAAGTCATCCACCAAACGACTGGCGAATTTTCCGGCGGACAACAAATCCGGACTTTGCACCAGCTGAAATTCAGCTGGCATTATCTGTCAGTTGTCACACAGAAGAAGAAATTCAATACTCAGGACTCGAGATCATTATCTGTAAATTCTGCCCTTTGGTCAGCCACCCTGGAAATATATCCTTTCAGTGATCGACTAGTTTATTTTTTGCAGTGACCTCATGTTGGGTGTGATGTCTGGTAGGACGCGACATGCCCACATGAAGTCTGGTATGATGGTGCCATGAATAAACATAGAAGTATAACTTCAAATACCCATGTGATGTTACACAAGACTTGAGAATATATAAGTTGAAATCAACGTGATGTATTCCTACTTTTAGCCCATAGACCGCTTATATGTAGTTCACCATCACGTTGACTTGAGGCTGAGGCACGTTCCTCCTAAAGTTTCGCGCGATAAGGTGATGTCTATAAAGACCACTCAGCGGTTTATCACTAGTTGGACCATGAGGTCAACCCCAGCCTCGTTCTAGTTTCATTTGAGGCTGTTGTTTCCTGTGTGGCATGTGGCTACTGTATGGCGTCTCACAACAGCAAATAGGTGGTCTCTTTCAACTGTCAGATTTCACCTTCAAGGTTCCCCATATCATTTCCCAGTTGCCAAAGAACATTTGTTTCAAATGGGTAAATTGTTTGTGTAGAATTCCAGTGTAATAATTAAGGCATGTGGCTGATCTACGAAGACAGACTCAGCCTGGGAGAGCCTTTTCCTGTGCTTTTGAATTAGTTTACAGGCGGGTCTATTGCTTCTATGTACACCGGATCTGTCGCCTCTGATTGACAGGCCATTCCCTTCAGGGGCGGATCTAGGTTTTTATTGGGGGGGTGGGGTGGAGGGTCAATTAGTTCCGTTACTGAACACAGTCGGCGCTCAGCACTGCTAGGGGGTCCGGAAGCACGCTCCTCCGGGAGAATTTTAAAATATACGTTAAAATTGGTACATTTTTGCGATTTGTGGCACAAGTAAATCAAATTTCAAATTTTTTGACTCTCATATTGGCTGCCACGTATACTATGGTGCACAAGATTACCAGGAAGCTGGGGGGGGGGGAGAACCCTACCCCCCCCCCTATCCGCTTCTGCCCTTAGCTGTCTGTAAATATATATGTGTATAGGGTTAGAGTAAACGTACAGAGTTGGCTGCAAGGGAGCCTGGGGCATGTCAGATCACCCAGCCAAGCTTGATTGATGAATGACAAGCGTAACCAGAGCCACAGGGACTTGGAGACTGTTTATTGACATGGGTTAAAGCTGTCTGGTGTCACTAAAGTATAAATGTGTTCATTTCAAGTGGAAACATATGTCTGCTGGTCGAATTTTGGTACCACAGAGGACTAGATTAACACTTATTTTCCGGTTCCTCTATAGTGATAGTCTTCAGAAGATTGAAGCTCACGCGAGTCTTTTCTTTTGGGTAATGGGCTCTCGTGAGCCCCATTATATAATTGACAGCATGGGACCATGTGCCAAGAGAAATGGGAGGAAACATCAACATCCGGGTCACGTGACTCATACGCTGCCCTGAAAGAAGACAAAACATTCAACTTAGCTCCAACTGCAACATTTTTAATGACATCTTTGGAGTTAAATGTATACCATAGCCATGGACTTCGTTGACCAATTAAACGGTACAATTATGGCTATGTATGCTGGTGCGCTAACACTCACAGTAACTGTTCAATAGACGCCATCTATTAACAATAAAGAGTAAACAGCGGCCTTGACCTTGTAGACCAACTGTTTTTAAGGGAACATTCACCATCACGATTTCATCAACCGCAACGCACAGTCACAACTCACTATACTAACGTTAACCATAGTCACTTTAATTGAATCGTAAATTTAACTCGGCGTATTATCGTCAATATAGTCAAACATTTTATATAGCATATGTTATAGGATTGGCAGCTGTCCAACGGCTGATTTAGGGCAGGTTCACGTGCAATGGTTGAGCCTTTAGGCGAGACCCCATTTGACGTGAACCACGTTGTGAAAATTCATGCATTTAGTTTTGTAACATTCAAAGCAAGCTTGTTAACATCAAGCCAATCACTTACTTTGGCCGAATCCTCTCCTTGGTTAGAAGAAAGCTTTCTTTGTATGGCTGTTGACTTGGGACATCTTATTCTCGTGATAGGGTTCACCTACAAACCCAGTTCATTTTTTTTTAATTAGAGTTAAAATTTGTCAAATACAATTAAGCAGACGTCATTTGACCAACAACCAGTTTTCGGTTAGCAGGAGAGGATCGATAATGTACTGCTGACAATATTTTGTACTGGAGTGACACGCTGGGGCCAAAGGGCTAAAAGTGGGACGTCGTGCATGTTCAGATTATTCCACATAGTCTCGTTCAATGATACTTTGCATAATTACGATATGGTGGGATACATGAAAATAACACATATTTATTGCCAAAAAAGTGACCTGTACGTGACCTTGTTTAACAAAGGGTAGGTAAGAAAAGCGAATTTTGAGCTATTTTTCGCCTCTTTGACAAATATGTTCGTCAAAATAAAAATAAAAAATCGAAAAAGGTCAAGTTGTCAGAAATTTTCAGTAGAATATTTTGAAAAAAAAAAAAGGAATTTGGACCAAAAATGGAAAAAGGTACCAGGGATATGCTCTTTTTATGAATTCCAATGTTACTGCCAGGCAACGCCGCGAGGAATAATTCGAGTACAGCGGGCAGCGAGGGCTTAAAGAGAATGTACTTTTTAAATAATCATCAAGATATCTCAAATTTAAGGGAAGTAATGCTCACTTATGTCAACTTCCGGTTCAGCCAAGGAAGCGGCCATCTTGGATTTTGAAATTCCAAAACGAGGTTCTGTTTTAAACCGACGTTAATTAATTGATATTTACTTATTTTTTACAATTTATTTTTTCAGAATCATCTAGTGTTTAAGCTGCATTCCTAAGTGTGCATCTCTGATAACCTTTTTCAAAGTTACAATCATATTTTAAAAATGACCGTTTATTTTGGGGGGGGGTACAATTGATCAAAATGTCTTAATTTTGAGTAATAGAGCTACAATTTGTTTCCGAAATATCCTGATATTCTTAACTTATCAATTACTGTCATCATTTTGACAGTAGATGTGCATATATGGGATCAAATTTGGCCAGAAAAAGGAATTAGATACGTTTTATACTTCAAGGTCATTTCAATGTCAAATGAAGGTCAAATTTTCATTCTTGGTGCATATCCTATGCACACGACTATTTTCATGCAGATATTTCATGTGGCCAAAAAGCTATCGCCAAAAGAGTGTTAGAGGTGCCTGAATACCCCACTTTTGGCCATTTTGCCCCAGTATGTGACTTGCAGCAAAGCATTGTTCCTACAGTTCTATACCCTACCCAGACGTGCATATAATATATATGCAGGTCCAATATAGTTCGTATAAACTTTTGAGCATTAGATGTTTGGGTGTCGGTTTGTTTATTTGTTATAAAATTGCCAAATTTGGCATTTCCTGGTATAAAATGAGTGTACTTCCTGTAAAAAGTGCTATGGAAAATGTGAACGAATGTCCAGAGCCCGAATTTCAACTGGTGCTATTAAATTCATTTTTTACGTTTTACAGCTGCTTTTTTATGTTCTGAAATGTACAGTTCGCTCTTCCTTCGCTCCATAATTTCTTCCATTTCGTTAATTTTTCTCCATACAGGTCCACCGGCTCGTTACGTGTTCTCTGTCTTCGGATTCCTGGGACTTATCCTTGTCTACGCTTTGCGCGTCAACCTAAGCGTCGCCCTGGTTGCTATGGTGAACACCACAAACGCCAATACAAAGTTGAATGTAACAGATGAATGCCCCGCCCCACAAGGATTAACACAATCAGTAAAGGTCCCGCTTGACTTCCACACTATTTTCATCGAACCCATCTAATTTCAGATAACACTTTTATGTAATTTTAATCTTTATTGCTTACACAGTCAACTTACACCTGCTTTGCTTCTGTAATTATGTCTTGATTCGTACGATGCGCCTAAAAGATAGCACTGATCATAGAAGGGCCACTTCAAATACACATACTCCGGTGATTTACAAGTCCAATGAGAATGCAGGTATTACTGGTGCACAACTGTGCAATTTTGTATATACGTGATGCATTCTGACTTTTAAAATGACTGTGCATTGTCATAATTCGGGAGCTGGCATAATACTGTGGGATAGATTGTCTGGTAGGACGTGCAGTATTGACAATGGTTAGTACGTAAGAAAGGTTAAGCCCCCACAGTTCCTTATATACCGATTAGAGGTGTTGACATCTGACATATCAAACCCGATGGCCTTCCTTCTACTGGAAGAATCTTGATGAATCAGTATTAAGGCAAAAAGACAAAGCAGGCAAAATTTACAGTGGCGCATGCCATTATACTTGAAGAGTCTGCCCAAGTATCAACGTTTAACAACCACAACAACAACAACAACAACAACAAAATCTACTACGACATTCGATGATTATCCATGCACAATGGTCCTGATACGAACGAGGCACGTTTATTGTGGCACTCTCTTTTAATCAATACCAGAACAGCTGTAATAAACTGTGCTCAATCATTATTTATTTTAGCAAGGCGAGTTTCAGTGGGATGCAGACATACAGGGTGTGGTTCTGGGATCATTTTTCTACAGCTACGTCATCATGCAGATACCGGGGGGCTGGATGGCTCATCGATGGGGAGGAAAGCTACTGTTTGGCCTGGGTGTATTGTGCACTGGCTTACTCAGCATGCTGACTCCAATAGCAGCCAGGATAAGTGTCTATTTACTGATAGCAGTACGCATTTTGATGGGACTTGGAGAGGTAAGAACATGTTCAATTGTTTGTACCATCATCTTTTCTTGTGAAAAAACAGAAAGCTATCTGTGCCCCCCACAAACAAGAAGTCTCTGTCTGTCTGTCTGTCTGTCTGTCTGTCTGTCTGTCTGTCTCTCTCTCTCTCTCTCTCTCTCTCTCTCTCTCTGGAAACTTAAACCTTACTGACAAACTGCTACAGCTAAAACATCCACTTTGGCATGATCATAGCCCTATTCCCTATTACTGAAACTGATCTTCTGATTTTGCAATATTGAATTTCATAATTATGGAACGTTTGGGCAATTAGATTTTTTCAATCTTCCATCATTGTACTGTGTTAAAGATAGATGAGTCCATACAACTTCAGTAAATAGGTTTATGCTAAAATCATGCCAATGAGGACAACGTGGAAAACTAATGTCGAATGTATTTTAAAGTATTACAGATAGAGGTACCAGTCCAACTACAGGTATTAGGTTTGCTTTATTGGCGCATCCAGCGAAATTAGAATAAAAGCTGTGGAATTTTGTTTCTTAAGCACACTTGCAAAATTTTAATAACTGATCATTTCAAAAATTATGAAGGGGCCAGTTGAATTTCAGTTCCAAAATTGTGCTCAAGTTACATTTAATTATCATATAACAAAAGGTTTAGCATTTTAAATTTTGCTAATATT
This sequence comes from Hermodice carunculata, assembly GCA_964020975.1. Classification (NCBI taxonomy): domain Eukaryota; kingdom Metazoa; phylum Annelida; class Polychaeta; order Eunicida; family Amphinomidae; genus Hermodice; species Hermodice carunculata. Next base: position 563,048 of record CAXHWN010001079.1, on the reverse strand, counting down.
CAAGGCACACAGACAGATTTGCCCTTCATCAAATCTCATTTTTCTAACTAAAGCTTTGGTCTTATAGATTACAAATGCATGAGGAGAAGTGTTGAAATTATGCTTTTGATTGATGGTAATTTCTGATCGATCAATATGAAAATGTCTATCATTTCTGCATTTTTGCATGAGCAACACAATTTTCTGATATTGTAATCTTTACATACCGTTAATATACTTTATTAACATACATCAATTTACATGGTATCACACACACACACACACACACACACACACACACACACACACACAAAGGAAAAGACAACGACATAGAGAATTTTATTAAATGTTAGATGAAATAGTTACATTCAGGTAGCGATATTGTTGTTGGATCAGAAGTTTCGTATAATGTATGTGGCAATTTTTCCTAGACATAAATTGAGCAAAATACGATTTAACATACATCCGTACTTTACATCAATATTTCAAGTATATGACTCAGTATAACCGTCGTACATTCTTGTACAATCCGAACATTTTGTTTCACGGGAGGTAAAATATTGAGAAAACTGCCACAGAATTCAATGAATAAAAGTTTATGCACAAATGACAAAAAGGAGTCGAAGGCACACATTTAGTCCATAAAACAGGCGTAAAAGTCACGTTTGGAAGCATAATTCAGATAATTGCAATTCGGGATTTCAAAGTAAGTCTGTGATAAGGTGATCTACTTTTTTGGAACCAATTTGGTTACCAGATACTGTGCCATTGGTTACAAATGTGTAAATGGCAATCAGTGCACACACACACACACACACACACACACACACACACACATATATATATATATATATATATGTGTGTGTGTGTGTGTGTGTGTGTGTGTGTGTGTGTGTGTGAGAGAGAGAGAGAGAGAGAGAGAGAGAGAGAGAGAGAGAAGGGAGAGAGAGAGGGGGAGGGGTCTGATAGAACTATTGACACCTCACTGATATGCAGAATCTTTTATAACAAACTGATTACAGAGTAAAATATTTATGTCTGTGTGCCAACACAGACATATTGTTTGTCTAGGTATTCTATATTTATTTATTCCCTTCCTTCTGTCTCTTTTTCTTTCTTTCTTTACATGCAAATGTGTCCGACATTTCATTGGAAAAGTATTTTACGTAAAAATTCTAAACGTGGCACGATAGTACTTCAAGACAGGATGTCTTAAGTTTTTGTAAAGAGGTTCAATAATTTTAAATTTTTTTTATACAAATTAGGACCATTTGAAAATTTAAGTGTTGAATATTTCTTAAACTATTATAGGTACAGGTAACCTATCCAACTTCAATTAATATGTTTTTGACATTGCACATTTTTGCAATTTACATGTGGCCTATAAAGGTCAATGGTTAAAGTCATTTTGCTATTTGAATTATATTCTTCCATCCTTTACTCGTACAGTTATCTAATTATGATCATGTTGGGCTCAAATTGTAGATGTTGTAACACTACACATTTTTGTACTTTACATGTGACTTGTAAAGATCAAATGTCAAGATCATTTGGACCTTTGAAATTTTCGTCCAGCCATCACGTCAATTTTTATCCAATTTTATTCATATTGGACTCAAATTGTAGGTATTGCAGTTCTGCATATTTTTGTAATTTACATGTGACCTGTAAAGATCATAGTCAAGGTCATTTGAACCTTTGCGAGGTTCATATAGCTATCACTTTGTCAGTTTTTATCCAATTCTAATCATGTTGGACTGAAAATGTAGGTGTTGCAACTCTGTTTATTTTTGTAGTTTCGTGTGCCTTCTAAGGTCATTTTGCCATTGTATTTTTCTTCTTTGCATAACTCGGTCAATTTTTATGCGATTTTGATCATATTCGGTTCAAATTTTATATATTGTAACACTGCACATTGGTAATTTACATGAAACCCCTAGCGGTCAAGGGTCAAGGTCATTTGGACCTTTGAAATTTTTATCTAGCCATTCTTTCGTGAATTTTATCCTCTTTTAAGTATTTTGGACGCAATTTGTAGGTATTGCAACACTGCATACTTTAGTAATTTACATGTGACCTCTTAAGTTCAAAGGTCAAGGCCTTTGTGCCATAAGACATTTTCTTTCAGGCATAAATGGGTCAATTTTTGTCTAGTGATCAAGTTTGGACCCAAATTGTAGGTATTGCCACACTGTGTATTTTTGTAATTGATATGTAGACGTCAAAGGTCAGGGTCATTTGGATATTTGAATTCTCATCTAGCAATACCTCTGTCAATATTTATCCAATTCTGACCATGTTGGATCCAAATTGTAGGTACAGCAACACTGCACATGCTTGTCATTTACATGTAACCTTTAAAGGTCTAGATCATTTATACATTTAAAATTTTCATCCTGCCGTAACTCAGTCATTTTCATCCAATATTAACCATGTTGGACCCAAATTGTAGGCATTGCAACACTGCATTTTTCTGTAATTTACATGTAACCTCTTAAGGTCAAAGGTCAAGGTCATTTGGACTTTTGAAAGTTTAACCCAGCTGAAGCGTGGTCAATTTTACTCTGATTTGGTTCATATTGTTCTTAAATTGTAGGTATTACGACACTGCATAATTTTGTAATTTACATGTAACCTCTGAAAATCAATGATCAAGCTTATTTGGCCCTTTGAAAGTTTCATCTAGCAATAACTTGGTAAATTTTCATCTGATTCGGTTCATGATGGGCTCAAATTGTAGATATTGTAACACTGTACATTATTGTAATTTTTATGTGTCCTTCAAAGGTCAAGGTCATTTGCGCCTTTTAAACTTTTCATCTAGCCATATTTACAACTTTTGAAGGCACACAGACGGATTTGCTTTAAAGCAAATCTTCTTTTATAGTTGCCAGTCTATTTTCTTTTAACATACTTCCATCGAAGGAATGTCTTAGTTATCTATCAAGGCAGACAAATACAATTCTGGCTTTTTCACAAGGGTCAAGGTCATTTGCGCCTTTTAAACTTTTCATCTAGCCATATTTACAACTTTTGAAGGCACACAGACGGATTTGCTTTAAAGCAAATCTTCTTTTATAGTTGCCAGTCTATTTTCTTTTAACATACTTCCATCGAAGGAATGTCTTAGTTATCTATCAAGGCAGACAAATACAATTCTGGCTTTTTCACAAGGGACCTCAATCCACCTAGAATAGCTAAGGATTCCGTGGTCTGGTAGCGCAAGTAATTTTTGAAACGTTACTGCAAATCCTTCATATTCTTCTTTACATATATGATGCATACTTCAGCCTTTTCATTTTACAGGTCTTGCATTTACACGCGGGTGCCCATACAAAAAGTTTTACATGTTACTTCAGAACCATTTGCCATTATCAGTTCCGTAATTTTCCACATGGATTATCCTGTTTACAAATTTGGCTGAAAAAGGGTGCTGCTATCAGATGTACCTCCGAGTACTTCGTGTACTGAAACGTGTTTAGATAGAAACCCTCTATAGACCCGTCATTATCTTTCAGGCTGATTTCGCCTTTTACAAAAAATATCTGCTCAACGTGTCTTGACAAAAACGAAAAAATCAATGTTTATTTACTTTTGTTATAATAAGACAACGGGAGGTATGGAAATGAAGACTACAGACCAGGTCACTGATTGCCCAAGTACAGGGCACTGCAACCTCATGATAAACAGCCCCCATCCACTCACCACTTCAGCTTATAGAACACATGCTTCTCTCAATTGTTTTACAGCTGTGCATTGCAGTTTTCAAATTTGTCCATATGGTCACAGTGGTGTTTACAAACATTTCTCCTATGCTCTTCCCATGCTCCCTAAATGAGAATGGACCTGCCTGCCTCCTGTGCTACAAATGATATACCTCCCTGTAAAAATGTACCTACGCAATATATCCAGTCATGCTGTTTACTGTAAACAGAATCATACACCACCATGCCTCACCACACCACACCACACCACACCACACCACACCACACACCGACTCTGAGTCAATGTTTGGTCCTCTTGATGCTAACAGGCTCTCCTACTAAATAATGGATCTGTCTCATAGCTTGTGCAATCGTCCACATACTCTGAACAATAGCATATATGTGTCAATACTTTACAGGCTGTTCTACTTTTTGCATGTGTATGACGATTAATGATTGCATTTTCAGCCTTTCCAGCCAAACATTGAAGTTGCAGTCCATCAATGCTAGGTTTGAAGATAGTGGAATACCAAAGGCGCATCTAAATTTTCAAGTCCGTTTTATTTGCACAATTTTGAATATACAGACTGTATAACATCGTGACCAAGAATCGCTCATGGGGCTACGTCGATGCAAAATTTAGAGGTTCTTGGTAACATGGGTTTCAGGAAACAACAGTCGCAAGAGCTTATGGTGTTAAGAAGGCAAAAATGGAAACAAGAAAGCAACTATTGGGCGGGAGGGGGGGGGGGGCAGAATATCGGCATGCAGTTCTAGGTGTGAAGATTAACTAGGCATTAAATATAAAGACGACCAAAATTTGAGGCCAAAAGCTAAAAGCCAATATTAAATCTTGCTGAAATTGAGTCTCCACAAGAGTCAAAAATGTTTCATTAGATGCATCTGATGATTTGTTTCTGCATCTTAGAACAATATTAACTGATATATGTCTAAAGAGATGAATTGTTAAATTAGGAATAACACCTGGAGCTATGACAGGAATGATACTATCAAGACGATTGTTTCTCTGGTTGCAATGTGGTGAGAGGAAAAGAACAGAAAGAGTTCAGAGTCTATAATTATGGTATAGAAACAGGAACTTCTTTGTGCTGGAAGGATGTTTATTTTAAAAATTAGCCATGGCTTGAAAAGCCTTGCTGCTCTTGGGTTTGATGTGTGTTAGCATAATTCTTATCATGACATATATCAGGGACTTTGTTTACTGATAAGAGTAATTCCTTTTGATAATTTTTGTTGAAGAGAGGTAGAATACAGGTATTGCAAATGGAAACTTGGGTTTCGCATCTATATCGTTACCAATGGAGCCACCTGTGGGATAAGCGAATCCAGCATCACTGATTAGGTGCTGTTTGTCCACTGGAAGGGGTGCCATGCAAATAAGTTCAACAGCTAGCAGTCTCACATGCAAATTACCCTCCCGAATGCCCCCAGCTGCTTATATTTAAGGTCAGGATCTTTCATAGCTTAATTTCATCGGACAGAAAGGATCCACCAGAGTGCTTTGCCCTAAACTTTAGCTCAATGTGTCTTTGGGTGTGTGCGAGTGCCATCGGCAGGCTATGCAACAGTTTCAGGAACTAACGCTCGTAAATGAGATGGTGCAAGTAGGAACAATCCTGCTGTCATATAGATTTTGTGCATGGATGCAATCATTGAAAACGTACATCGGTGCAGACTTAAAACAACGGCAGCATGGGCGGCTTTCTAATTTTCGTTTCTCTTTTCCTTTCTTTTTTTTTTTTTTGTACACAAGGGAGTAACTTATCCTGCCTTGAATGTTTGCATGTCCAAATGGTTGCCTCCATTGGAAAGGACTAAGCTTGGAATGATAATTCATTCGGGTATGTTGCTCTGTAGTTTTCTATGCTATGAGGAACGTAGTCTGGGACATCCCTACCACAGCTAACTGGCATTTCACGGATAACAAGTGGGCATTCATATTTCTCCTCATACTAAAACACAATTAGTTGCGGTTTCAAGTGGAAGAATTGAAGTGGTGTTTCCAGTAATATAGATTAATGATTGTTTATATGCATAATTACACGTATTTACAAGTACAACGGCTACACATTAAAATTATTAATGTGCACAAAATGCGGCACATAATTCTACATGAAGGTTAAAAGTATTAGTGTCGGTTTTGTAAATACATAAAGCTTGTGAATGCATCGCTCCTTTTCTGTGACTGTATCTTCATGGATTGTGGTTATCTTATTCTACGGTAAGTAATTTTATCTTTCTGTGTGATTATGATTGTATATTCGAACAGGGTGATCAATTCAAATTTCACTGTACTACTACCAGTAACGTTTAATAGTGGTTGCCAATTTCATTTTCTTGAAATTTCGAAACATACGACGAGACAGGGAATATCCCGATATGATATGACAATTACGACATTTGTAGTGTCCCGTGAGTAAACATGGACCAGGAAATATATTTAGTTCGTGAATTATGAACAGAAGACGCGAATATAGAAACCGAGGTTCGCGGCAAGACCGTGAAGATGTGTTCAAATAGCCAAAATGCACATGGAAATGATACACTATGCTTCACTCAAGTACTTTCTGCACCAACATGATGATATTGAGCAAATGCTTTTGGGGTTGGGATATAGGATGCAGACTGATGCATCATCTTTGTTCGGCTCTTTTTGGGAGCTGTGAGGAAAGTTGTTGACATGAAACAAAGCTTCATCTTTGATGTAAACCTATCCCCTTAAAAAGACTGAATCAATTGTTGTACTTAGCGCAGCAGTGCTCATCCCACGCTAGTGAAAGCTGTCGACCTGCGGCACCTTAACGTGAAAGATCATAGCTGCAATTATTATTAAAGTGTGTGTGTCGACACACACTTTTCTGTTTTTCTAGGAATTCTTTATTAAAGTGTGTGTGTCAGCACACACATTTCTGTTTTTCTAGGAATTCTTTATTATGTCTGTGTGCCAACACAGACATACTGTTTTTCTAGGAATTCTTTATTAAAGTGTGTGTGTCAACGCACACTTTTCTGTTTTTCTAGGAATTCTTTATTTCTTTCTTTCTTTACCGGCAAATTTGTCCGACATTTCATTTGAAAAGTATTACATGTAGAAACTCCAAACTTGGCACAATTATACTTCTATGGATAAAGTCTGGCCTTTTTATAATGAGAGGTCATGCTTTTGAAAATTATGCAAATGAGGGCTAATTAAAGTTTTAAATCTTCAATATCTTGTATACTATAGTAGATGTGGTCCCGAGTGTATAGGAGTTCAATCATAGCAAGGTAAAGGTCATCTCAAATGTCAAGGTCATGTCAAGGTCAAAGGTCATGTCAAGGTCAAAGGTCAATTTTAAGCCAAAATGTCATTTTTGAGGTCAAGGTTCACTTCAGGTAGAGGTCATCTCAAGGTCAAAGGTCATTTCAAGGTCAAAGGCCACTTTCCTTGGTGGCCTTCTTCTAGCCATAACTTGGTCAATTTTTATCTAATTTTGATTATGTTGGGCTCATATTGTAGCTATTGTAACCCTGCATATTTTAAAATTTATGTGGGTCAAAGGTCAAGGTCATTTGAACCTTTGAAAGTTTCATCCAGTCACAACTTGGCTATTTTCCATCCAATTCTAATCATGTTAGACTCAAATTGTAGGTATTGCAACACTGCACATTTTTATAAGAACACGTGACCTCGAAAGAGCAAAGGTCAAGGTCATTTGGCGCTTTGAAAGTTTCATCTTGCCATAACTTGGTAAATTTTAATCCGATTTGGTTCATGTTCATGTCAGTTTAACTTCTAATAGGGGGTTACTGACCATTGTGCATGTAATGAATCTAAAACAAAAGTTGTAGCAATTTGAATTATGCTAAATAGCACCATTAGAAATTTTAAATCTTAAATAACTTCAAAGCTGTAATAGAAAGATAGAGATGCCATTCCAACTTTTACTCCTGTGTTATGGAATAGTTGTACATTGCCATACCAATATGCTTTGAAGACACACACACTGATTTGCTATGCAGCAAATCATCTTTTCTAGTTTCTTTCTTTCTTTCTTTCTTCTTTCTTTCTTTCTTTCTTTCTTTCTTTCTTTCTTTCTTTCTTTCTTTCTTTCTTTCTTTCTTTCTTTCTTTACAGGCAAATTTGTCCGACATTTCATTTGAAAAGTATTTTACATAGAAACTCCAAACTTGGCATGATTATACTTCCATACATGAAGCCTGGTCTTTTTGTAAAGAGGTTCAACGGTTTTGAAAATTATGCAAATTAGGGCCATTTGAAAATTTAAATCTTGAATATCTCCAAAAATATTATAGGTACAGGTAATCAATCCAACTTCGATTAATATGTTGGTTAGACTGCACCTTTTTGTAATTTACATGTGACCTCTGAAGGTCAAAGGTCAATGTCATTTTCACATTTGAAATTTTCATCTAGCCATAACTCAGTCAATTTTTAACCAATTTTAACCATGTTGGACCCAACCTGTAGGTATTGCAATACTGCATATTTTTGTAATTTACATGCAATGCCTAAAGATTAAAGGTCAAGCTCATTCAGGCCTTTTTGTTAAAACTAGCCATAAGCGTAATGGAATGTGAAGTACCAAAGGCTTCAAAGATGGTATCAGTCAAGATTCTGGGGTCCGCTTTGGTAATTGATACTTTTAGCCCAGATAAGACAGCCTGGGTTTGATATCAGGCTACGGGCAGCATGCTTGTCTGTATGTGTGCCCCTGAGTGGCACACAGAATGCCGTGTGTGACTGCTTTTGTCATGTTTACACAAGACAGACAAGACATAACTTAGAACATTGGAACAACACATAATTAATTAATTGGGTAAGACATAACAGATTCAACTGAAAGCCACAGGAAGCTGTAGTTTTCCTTGCAGTGAGGTTGCAAGGTTAGGATATCGTACAAGCCACGGGTAGCCAGGTCAGTGTTCAATGTAAACAAAGCATGCACAAGTATGAATAGACTGACGTCTACAAGTTGTATCATGCTTAGAAGACTACTTGGTTCATGAGAATGAAATGGAAAAGAATGATGACACAGTCTGTGGTAGTCTATATATCATTACATACTATCAAAAATGTTGTCTTTCTTTCTTTCCTTTTTTTTTCTTTTTTATGGATGTGTGCCAACACACATATTGTTTTTCTAGGAATTCTTTCTTTCTTTCTTTCTTTCTCACTTTCTTTCTTTCTTAATGTCTGTGTGCCAACACAGACATATTGTTTTTCTTTCTTTCTTTCTTTCTTTCTTTCTTTCTTTCTTTCTTTCTTTCTTTTTTTCTTTCCAGACAAGTTTGTCCGACATTTTATTTAAAAAGTATTACACATAGAAACTCCAAACTTGGCAAAATTATACTTCTATAGATGAAGTCTGGTCTTTTTGTAATGAGAGGTCATGCTTTTCAAAATTATGCAAATGAGGGCTAATTAAAGTTTTAAATCATCAATATTTCATATACTATAGTAGATGTGGTTCCGAGTGTATAGGAGTTTGATCATAGCAAGGAAAAGGCCATCTCAAATGTCAGGGTCATGTCAATGTCAAAGGTCAGTTTTAGGCCAAGGTTTCATTTTTGAGGTGAAGGTTCACTTCAGGTAGAGGTCATCTCAAGGTCAAAGGTCATTCAAGGTCAAAGGCCACTTTTGATGGCGGCTTTCTTCTAGCCATAACTTGGTCAATTTGTATCCAATTTTGATCATGTTTGGTTCAAATTGTAGCTATTGCAACACTGCACATTTTGAAAATTACGTGTGACCCCAAAAGGTCAAAGGTCAATGTCATCTGGACCTTTGAAAGTTTCACCCAGCCATAACCCAGCCAATTTCCATCCAATTCTAATCATGTTGGACTTAAATTGTGGGTATTGTAACACTGTACATTTTTGCAATTTACGTGTGACTATAAAGGTTGTAGGTAAAAGGTCAAGGTTATCTGAACTTGGAAGTATCATCCAGCCATAAGCTTAATGCAATGTGAAGTACCTAAGCACAAAAGTTGCACCATTTAATATTAACAGCTTTTGAAGGCACACAGACAGATTTGCTTTAAAGCAAATCTTCCTTTCTAGTTTCTTTCTTTCTTTCTTCTTTCTTTCTTTCTTTACCGGCAAATTTGTCCGACATTTCATTTGAAAAGTATTACACGTAGAAACTCCAAACTTAGCACAATTATACTTCTATGGATAAAGTCTGGCCTTTTTATAATGAGAGGTCAAGCTTTTCAAAATTATGCAAATGAGGGCTAATTAAAGTTTTAAATCTTCAATATCTTATATACTATAGTAGATGTGGTTCCGAGTGTATAGGAGTTCGATCATAGCAAGGTAAAGGTCATCTCAAATGTCAAGGTCATGTCAAGGTCAAAGGTTATGTCAAGGTCAAAGGTCAATTTCAAGCCAAAATGTCATTTTTGAGGTCAAAGTTCACTTCAGGTGGAGGTCATCTCAAGGTCAAAGGGCATTTCAAGGTCAAAGGCCACTTTCGGTGCTGGATTTCTTCTGGCCATAACTTGGTCAATTTTTATCCAATTTTCATCATGTTGGGCTCAAATTGTAGCTATTGTAACCTTGCACATTTTTTAAATGTACATATGACCTCTAAAGTTCAAAGGTCAAGGTCATCTGGACCTTTAAAAGTTTCATCCAATCATAACGGGGCCAACTCCGTCCAGTTTTCATCATGTTGGACTCAAATTGTAGGTGTTGCTACACTGGACATTTTTATAAGAACATGTAACCTGAAAAAGGCAAAGGTCAAGGTCACTTGGCCCTTTGAAAGTTTCATCTTGCCATAACTTGGTCAATTTTACTCCAATTTGGTTCATGTCCGGCTCAAATTGTGGGTATTGTAACACTGTGCAATTTACATATGACCTGTAAAGGTCAAAGGTCAAGGTCATTTGGACTTTGAAATTTGCATGCAGCCATAAGCTTAATGGAATGTGAAGTACCAAAGGACAAAAGTTGTAGCATATAATATTTACAACCTTTGAAGGCACACAGACAGATTAAAAAAAATCTTCTTTTCCAGTTTTTTTCTTTCTTTCTTCTTTACGAGCAAATTTGTCCGACACTTTTCTCGGACACTACTATACATAGAAACTCCAAACTTGGCATAATTGTACCTCCATACAAGGAGTTTGGCCGTTTTATACACAGAAATGAAGATGTTAAAAATTATGCAAATTAGGGGCATTTGAAATTTTAAATCTTGAATAACTTCAAAGCTATAATAGATAGAGATGCCATTCCAACTTCCACTCCTGTGTTATGGAATAGTTGTACATTGCCATACTAATGTGCTTTGAAGACACACACACTGATTTGCTATGCAGCAAATCATCTTTCCTAGTTTCTTTCTTTCTTTCTTTCCTTTCTTCTTTCTTTCTTTCTTTCTTTCTTTCTTTCTTTCTTTACAGGCAAATTTGTCCGACATTTCATTTGAAAAGTATTACACGTAGAAACTCCAAACTTGGCACAATTATACTTCTATGGATAAAGTCTGGCCTTTTTATAATGAGAGGTTATGCTTTTCAAAATTATGCAAATGAGGGCTAATTAAAGTTTTAAATCTTCAGTATCTTATATACTATAGTAGATGTGGTTCCGAGTGTATAGGAGTTCGATCATAGCAAGGTAAAGGTCATCTCAAATGTCAAGGTCATGTCAAGGTCAAAGGTCATGTCAAGGTCAAAGTTCAACTTTAAGCCAAAATGTCATTTTCGAGGTCAAGATTCCCTTCAGGTAGAGGTCATCTCAAGGTCAAAGGTCATTTCAAGGTCAAAGGCCACTTTCCATGGCAACTTTCTTCTAGCCATAACTTGGTCAATTTTTATCCAATTTTTATCATGTTGGACTCAAATGGTAGCTATGGTAACACTAGATATTTTGAATTTTATATGTGACCTCTAAAGGTCAAGAGTCAAGGTCATTTGGACCTTTGGAAGTTTCATCCAGTCATAACTTGGCCCATTTCAATCCAATTCTAATCGAGTTGGACTCAAATAGTAGGTATTGCAACACTACACATTTTTATAAGAATATGTAACCTCGAAAGGGCAAAAGTCAAGGTCATCTGGCCCTTCGAAAGTTTCATCTTGCCATAACTTGGTCAATTTTCATCCGATTTGGTTCATGTTGGGTTTAAATTTTGGGTATTGTAACACTGCGCAATCTACATGTGATCAACTTCTACTAGGGGGTTGTTGACCATTGTGCAGCTAATGAATTAAAACTAAAAGCTGTAGCAATTTAAATTATGCTAAATAGCACCATTAGAAATTTTAAATCTTGAATAACTTCAAAGCTATAATAGATAGAGTTGCCATTCCAACTTGTACTCCTGTGTTATGGAATAGTTGTACATTGCCATACCAATATGCTTTGAAGACACACACACACTGATTTGCTATGCAGCAAATCATCTTTTCTAGTTATGTCTGTGTGCCGATACAGACATTTTGTTTTTTGTTGGTAGTCTTTCTTTCTTTACCAGCAATTTGTCCGACATTTTATTTGGACACTCTTATACCTAGAAACTACAAACTTGGCATGATTATACCCGCGTATGAAGAGACTTGCCTTTTTATTGAGAGGAGTGAACATATACTGAAACTTATGCAAATTAGGGTCATTTGAAAATTTACCTCTCAAATATCTTCAAAAGTTTTGATAGGTAAATATACACCATTCTAACTTCAATTTATAGGTTTTTGCTGCAAGCGAAAATTTCAATTTATGCTAATTAGGGGCACTTCAGAAGTTTAAATGTTGAAAATCTTCAGAAGTAATACAAGTAGAGATGCCATTCCAATTTCATTATGTAGGTTTGTGCTGTAGGCGCATCCAATGAACCATAAACAATTGGAAAATTTAAAATTCATGGTAATTAGTGGTGCTTCAAAAGTACAAATGTTGAGTAGCTTGAAAACTGTGCTGAAGGTGCATCCGATTAACCACAAACTAAAGTTGTAGCATTTCATTTTATGCAAGCTTTGGAGGTACACAGACTGATTTGCTTTGAAGCAAATCTTCTTTCCTAGTTGATATTGCATTAGTGCAAAACAATTTAAGCAACGACAATAAACTACCAGATGAATTCGGCCAGTTTGAGGCGAAAGGATTGCGCCTTCAACACTTCCATGAAGAGCCATGGTGTTATCAATTTGAATTTGTAATCATGAGGCACATCTGCAGCTCATTCCCTGGGATCAGAAGGCAAATGGTTAAAATGTACGTCAGCTTTTGCTTGACAGAGCACAGCTGACATTAAATCTTTGTCGCTAAATTCTCCAACATGTAAATTGCTGCTAAAATCACCCGTATGTAAATTGCCGTTTGCTTAATTTTTTTACTCGAAGTTCTCGTCGATTAAAATATCTTTTGTGAGACCATTGTAGATAAGCTCTATTATAATAGCATACCTTAGGTCAGCAGCTTTTCTTGACTTGGTCTTGTTCTAATGAGACAAAAAATATGAAGCTTACTTTGGTGTTTGTCATGCATGATCTCTGCAGGAGCACACTTGGGCATTGTCATTGCGTTCCCAGCCAGTGGTGCTTTGGCGGCCTCGAACTTTGCGGGCGGATGGCCATCAATATTTTATGTTTTTGGTAAGTTTCCTTTGCATAAGAGAAACAAGGCTGAAAGTTTATAGTCTCAGGAAACACAGTAAATCTATGCAAACTTCCAAGAAATGAAAAGGAAAAACCTAGATATCAGACAAAGCAATTCAGTTTGGTGAGTGTGAACCTATATGTAGGTTAACGCTATCCATTAGCCAAATAGCCAGTGGCTACGAAAAACTATTCAAATTTGATGCATTGTAGTTAACTTAATGGTACAGACTTGCTGAGCACAATTTGAAGAATGTAAAGGTTCCTCATGGTTTTGGCAAAAATAATCAACATTTCGCTAAGGAGGTTAATGTTACTTTGTCCACATTGTTAATTTCCAACTGTCTGCGCAGTGATGTATTTTGTTATTGAAGTATAGATTCCGTTCAACACAATAACTTTGCCGCACTTTTCTTCCGCATTCTATAAATTTGCTATGTGTGACTAATTTTGTTTCACGTCCAGGTGGCACATCTTGTATATGGTGTGTTTTCTGGCTGTTGCTGGTGCATGAGAGCCCTGCAAAACACCCCCGTATTTCTAAAGAGGAAAGAAACTATATAGAAACAGCGATAGGCCATGAGGAAAAGGTTAGCTTTCTTTCTTTCTTTCTTTCTTTCTTTCTTTCTTTCTTTCTTTCTTTCTTTCTTTCTTTCTTTATTTATTTATTTATTTATTTATTTATTTATTTTCCTTCCCATATGCACCACGTGCAAAATATTTTTTATTAGAATCCAGATATAGCATACAACACATGGCACGTCCCTTTATTCAGGGGAGCACAGCAATGTAGAGCCACTTCAAACCTTCTTTCAACCTTGACACATTCTTTCCTCGCTCAATCCAAAGCCACCACTTAAATCATAGACCTCTACCTACTTTTTGAGAGATTCTAAATTAATTGAATTTCGTTACATAAGTTACATAAGACTGCTGTCTAATTCCCCAATCCCCCCTGTCATTACCTCTCTCTCTCTCTCTCTCTCTCTCTCTCTCTCTCTCTCTCTCTCTCTCTCTCTCTCTCTCTCTATATATATATATATATATATATATATATATATATATATATATATAGATATATATATATTGATGATGACTGGCAGTTATCAAAATCATCACCTGTATGAGGTTTGTGTCGGTACAGCGCATCATTATTCAGTGCCAACTGCGACTGAAATCGAACTACTTAACACGGCGGGTGCTAGGTTCATGTTACTTGTGGACCTTTCATTCAAATTCCGGCATGCCCGATGTAACCTGGAATATAATATTCCAGGTCAACAGTTTTCCTCGGTGCCCTCAACGTGCAATGTGTCCAAAGTGCGGTGAGGGAAGCTGATGACTCCGTCCAAAAAATGGCACTGAAGGAGGTAAAAATCAAGTAATATTTTCATAGCAAAAAGGGGAAAAAACCCTTCGGTAAAAATGGAGACAACAGTCACAATAGTCAGCTGTCACTGAACATAGCAATTTTTCAGAATCTCTTCTACAGTTATTGACATATTAATTCAATTTCCAGGATATATTAACTTTTTACATATATATATATTTTTTTTATTTCTCTTGCAATTTCCCCCATAGTATCGTCGCTTTCCTGTCTGTGCTGTGGCCAAGTCTCCTGCAGTGTGGGCCGCATCTTTATCCTGTTTTGGTAATAACTGGGTATATTATACTTTGATGACTCAACTCCCGACATATCTGGCGGACGTGCTTAAGTTTGATGTTATGCAAGTAAGTAATATGAGGGGGGGGGGGGGGTCGTTCTGATGAAACTACAATTGAACATCAAGCAGAAAATATATCTGTATTGTCCAACCCATCATCTTACCTCAATGTTAGATTTACCCAATTTTTTAAATGTACCTTTATCTTTATTAGGCCGTTTTTATTTGACGTGGCGGACCTGCCGAGAAAAGATGTTATTTTTGTGTTACGGCTTAGAATTAATTATTCGCATGTGTATCCATGTGTGACCTCTTTGTTTAACCTATTCAATATCTGGCTGTGCTATATATATACTGTAGTTCGCGCTCGACTCGATTTCGCGCTTTTCGCTATGTACTTGATGCGCGAAAATAAGATGCACCCAAATTAATTGACATAATTAAAGACTATATAGAAATGCCATTGATGCGCGAAATTAAAATGCGGAATTTTTTTAAATTTAGAACAAATTTGCACAAAACCAACCACACTCGAAAATATCTAGATCTACATATTATATATATATATATATATATATATATATATATATATATATATATATATATATATATATATATATATATATATATATATATATATATATATATATATATAAATGTATATATACATATGTATATACATACCTATATATATGTATACATGAACATATATGTGTATATATATATATATATATATATATATATATATATATATATATATATTCTATATGTGTGTGGGTGTGGTGAGTGCCATGAACACTTCATTTCAAGATTTGTTATAGACTGAGACAAATGGTGAATACATACTTTATACCACAGGCGCAGGAGAGGGGATATGATACAAGTGTTCAAAGTTTTGAAAGGCATTGATAGATTGGATTGTGCAAAATTCTTTACCCTAGATACCAGACGCATTACCAGCGGTCACCAGCTGAAATTAGTCAAACCTTTTGCCAGAAAAGATATCAGAAATGATACTTTCAGTATCCGTGTAATAAATGACTGGAACAGTCTGCCGGACAATCTAGTTAAGTCTCAAACAGTAAATGAATCCAAGTCTCGTCTAGATAAATTTTCGATCAATGAACAGTTGGAAATACCTGACTGACTCTTGGCAAATCATGCTGATTTGTCTACTGACACTCTACTTATGAGCACTAATCATAAGTTTATCCATTATGACACTTTAAATTTGTGATAGATCGGGACCCCACAGGCCTTATGACCTTCATTTTACCCCATTACTTTATTCTCTTTTATTCTAGAATATTTTTAAACAGCCGAGCTCCGTTGCTATGTTTATATTCCCCGCAGAATTATGCATAAAACTCATACAATAGACTGTTAATTAATATAAGCGCTGGTTACTCGACAATAACAATTTCATGTTGCATACCCCCATGCTGTCTACACTTTTAGTGGTGTCTGTTGAAAAAGTGGTTGCCACATTAACATTGGATATGTTTTCATAAATTACCTTCCTTTCAAACAACGAGAAATGTGTTCTGATTTTTCACACTCTTATTGCAGAATGGTCTTTGGTCTGCACTGCCATATGTGGCAGTGTTCATAATGGCAATTGTGTTTGGCCACGTGGCAGATTACATAAGAGCACGAGGAGTAAGCACTACCTTGGTCAGAAAATTCTGCAATACTCTGGGTTAGTATATACAATTCTTTCGAATTCATATTCATCGATGTCAGTGTAACTTGATTTTTAGTTCATCTCATTTGGCCGAATGTCATCCCTGCGCCAACAGTTAGATTTGCAACTTCGAATAAAAGAGTTTTCTTTCAAAAAGAAGTATGCGTGGGTCAATAAGGATAGATGTTACAGCATACATATACGTTCCGTCATCTAATGACAGTAAATTAATATGATAAAGTGGACACATTTTTTATATATTTGAGGAGTGAAAATATAAGTAAGTTGATCTTATTTTTCTTACGTGTTTCTGCTCATTACTATACATGAGTGAATTTCAGTTCATAAATATAAATATTCCAGAAGAATAACGCAAGAAATACGTCAGGTTTCTCACGTGGTGTGTACATAGAGCATCATGCTGAACTGAAGTGCTGGCGATTAACATGGCCGATCGTATGTCGTGCTTGAAATTTCCATAGCCGATCAAATACTGTCCTTCACATGACTATCTCCTTATTTGTGATGTGTGGGCGTACCGACTTTTGCACGTAGTGTTTACAACCAACCTAACCTGATTGCAAAAGCAACCTATCATATCCAGTTGTTCGCATGAAAATTCCTGCCAGTGCATATGGCTGATTCAGATTTTGCTGAGCATTAGATCCAGTATAACTGGGCATGTAAAAAAAAGTGTTGCAGTGATTGCATTCGAGGACTCCACAGGGGGAAAATGCTAGGAATCCAATATGTGGCACCATCAAATGGCAATGGGACTAATTAATTGTGCAAGGGTCCAGTATGTGGTGCCACCAGATGGCAGTGGTACTAATTAAACCCCACGGATGTGGACATCGAAGGATCATGAGTGCACAAGTGTACGAGTAGGATGCCAGCACCCACTGAGCGATAGTACAGGTCAGATTGGGTATCAACATGTGCAACGTTGGCGGACGCTCTCCACTCCCCACCTCCCATTGCAATCAGTGATCGGTAGACGCACACAATGACTGACCGACTAACTAACCAACTGACTACATAATAAATACAGGGTTTGCCCTAGAAAATACTTACAGTGTAGTGGGATTGCCAGATTTAACCTAAGTTCAGCAAAAATCAAGAATTACAGCCCTGCATTGCCATTTTCTATAATGGGAAGCCCAAGACGTATCCCTGATGTTACGGTCACACCTCCACAATTTCTAGGGCAGCAGGGTTCTGGGGAGAACTCTGAAATAAACAAATTTGGCCAGATACGCATCAAACTTAGGAGGGGTGGGTTTCTGCAAAATGTGTTCAAATAGTCTCACTTCAGTTATTTACTTAAAAACCAAATGAAATGTTTTCTTCCTGGGTCAAAATCATTAAAAATCACTTTGTGTGAAACTGCATGCCTGATTACTAGGAAGTTGCATAGGCACATTTCTGGGGACCCCTAGCATTTAACTTATTTAAAAAGTCATGCTGTATTTTTTACTCAGTATTTCGTTAAACCAGAAAGTGGATTCTCTTCATCTAACTCCTTGGTAATAAAGCATGATTCGGTATTCACTAGAATTGTTCACAAGATGGTGTTAGTAATATTTTCTGATTTTTTACGTGTAATTTTCTCCAAAACCCTGAGCAAATACACTTCAACTAGGGTGGTTTCTTCTAAGTGTATTCAGTAAGCCACGGTTTCTTCTTCTTCTTCTTCTTCTTCTTCTTCTTCTTCTTCTTCTTCTTCTTTTTCTTCTTTTTCTTCTTCTTCTTCTTCTTCTTCTTCTTCTTCTTCTTCAACATTTTTTTCGAGTGGGGGAGGGTAAAAATATATAATTGTCCCTGATGGCTCATGACCAATTGTTTCTAATTTTTAGAGGAACAGGTACGATTAAGTCTTAATTTCTTCAACAGATGACAGTGTGTGTTGTATGTTTCTGTGTCTGTGTGGTACTCCCCATACAGTTTTCACAATTTTCTACTTCTCCAAAACTGCACACTCATATATTATGTTTTACAAGGGGACAGTAAGACATCCCCTAGACAGCTTCTAATGCAGCGTGGCAAGCAGGTCTGATGGCCTGGAAGTTTATTATCAGAATGACGTTACTGAGCGCAGTGTTGTACCAACATATACAAATGTGAATATGCATTGCCTGAGGTTCCAATATGATGATCAAAAATCTCACAGTCCTCCTCACTTAGTCCATGTAAATTTTGTAGCACTGTATGATTAAATAGTAACCAAATTATGGTCTGGATAATATGGACCAGATAATGCTCATGGTGTAATGTCATAATTAAGGTCCCATTGTTGCCTGTAGCTGGTTTAACTATCATCAGCCGAATAAACAATAGGCTAAGCTAATAGCTAAGCTAGTGTCCAAACCTACAGACTAGAAACAAGGACATTTTAACAGGTGTTCCTATATTTTGGAAGAAAAGAGGGAACTAGCTCTTATAACAGAAGAACAGAATGGACTACCTGAACTCCAGTATTTTGGCATTGGGTGGGGTTTTTTACCAGAATTCAGCATAGTCAATAAGGGACTGGGGAGGGGGTTGATGGTTTCTTTCAGGATACTCTCTTGGATCCGCATTTTGCATGTCACAATTTTGCACCTCGCCAAGCTCATTTTCATCATCTTTAAGCATCGTCATAGCCATCCTCTATAACCCGTACTGTCTCTTCAGTGGCAGTGACCTGCTGCTTGTAAGCAGTTGTGTGTGGTGATACCTGTTCAATATGATGCTTGGTGTCCTTGCCTTTGCACTTGCCACTGTAGTGAAGGGGTCCAAGCTGTTTGGTAACTACCCCTGGTTTCCAATTTTCGTGGCCTGCTTGATAGTCTTATACCTACACTTTGTCTCCAGCAGTGAAGTGTCTAGGTTTTGCATTCTATGACACTGTTATTTGATTTGTTATGCACATTTATTGCAGTGTCTGGCTAGAGTAGTGACAGTCAATACTTTATTGGTCTCCCCAGAAACAGCATTGTTGGTGAAGTGCCTATAGTTGCCTGCTTAGCATTGCTGTACTACAGCAAGAACCTTGCCAGGTGTTGGTTGACCCCTCTTTCTGAAGGCTTGGCACATTTCATGGCCTTTTTTGAAGGACTGCACTAGCCTCTCAGGTTTATTGCTACTTGCTTGGAGAAAATTTGGAAATTGTTGAGATGTGAACATGGTGTCTCTGTCACTTACAATTCGTCTGGCAAACCATAACAGCTGAATAGTTCATGTAGCGATTGTTTTTATGCTTGCGATTGAGTACATCCTGATCATTTCTGGCCATTGGAGTGTGTATCCTGTACAATTAGGAGCATGGTAGTTAAGAATGGTCCAGCAAAGTCAATGTGCAGCTTTTTCCAGGGCTTGGATGAACAATCTCATGGGTTGAGGGGAGGATGTGCAGGTATATTCTGGACTTGTGCACATCCAACATGTGAATTTGCTAGCTTTTTCACAACTTTGTCTATATTAGGCCACCAGACATGGCTATTTGACATGGCTTTCATTTTCACGATAACCAAGTGTTCCTTATGAAGTAAGCCCAGGATATTTGCTTGAAGTTTTGGTGGCACTATCACACAAAGCCCCACAGGAGACAATTATGTGACACTGTGAGCTCATCTTTCCTATCAAAAACAGTTTAAGCTCAGGTGGACAATCAATTGGCCAGTCCTGTTGAGTGAATGTCAGTACCTGACTTGGTATTGGGGATTGGCTTGTCTCTACACCAATGTCACCACTCATCACGGGCAGTGCCTGTATCTCTGACAGCTGGAAAACCTCTACATCTGTTTCTTCTTCACTTGGCATGTCATAGGGTCGATTTGTGTTAGGTATGCATGATAGTCCATCACATTTGGCATGGTCACTGGACTGTTTATAATTAATGTCAGAATTCTGACCACTTAGGTACAAGGCGCAATGTTGCAACCTGGCAGCATCATAGGTAGGAATGCCTTTCTTGGGTCCAAATATGTAGGTCAACAGGTGGTCATTAAGAAGTGTAAAACTTGGTTATAAGAGGTAGTTTTGAATTTTCAGTACACCCCATTCTAATGCCTCTTCTTGGCCTTTGTAAGACTGTGAGAAGCACAGGCAATAGTATGTTCTGGACCGTTTTTGATATGTGAAATGCTGCAGCAAAGCCCATATTGACTTGCATCATGGGCAACATCCAGAATGGGTAGCCATGGGTCAAAGTATATTAGAAGAGAGTTGGATCTGAGCAGATCCTTGGACTTCTGAAAGGAATTCCTTTTTGTCCCATTTCCTTTTGATGTCCCGTGCCAGTAATACATGTAGTGGTCCCAGCACTGTGAGACAGGTTTGGTAGATAGTGTGCATAGTATTGTACCAGGCAAAGGTATGACTGCAATTGAGTGATATTTCCAGGTGCTGGTGCATCAACCAAGTCCTTTATTTTCTCTGGCTGGGTGTGTATACCCTGGCAGTCTATTTTATGGCCTAGATATTCTACAAAATCCCTCATGAACTGACATTTAGATTTTCAAAGCCCAGGTCCTTTTTCTTTCAGAGTTGAACCACAGCATCTAAGTTGTTCCTGTGGTCGATGTGCAAATAACCTCTAAACAACATGTCACCTTGATATATATAAAAATGACATACTGGCCCTGTAGTGTCTGCTCCAATGCTCTTTGTGGGATGGCAAGGGAAGATGCAACAACATACACCATACAATTGTTACGGAATAGACCTTTGGTTGTGTTAATTGTGAGGAACTCTTTGGACTCTTCGTCTAGGTCTAGCTGTAAGAATGCGCTTGTGGAATCAATTTTGCTGTAGACTGTGCCTCCCACAAGATAAGCAAAAAGTCTTCCTGTCGTGGGAAGGGGTACCTTCCACGTTAAGCACCAGGTTTGTTGTGACTTTAAATTCTCCACAAATACGTATTGTCGATAAGGAATTAATACTGCCAAAGAGGGGTTTTTGTCCCTGTACCCTTAGTACCTGACCTGGACGCCAGCACAACACCTGAACCAAAGGGTTTTGTGTTGGCAGCTGGCATAGGATACAGGCACAAACCCCGAGTGCACGGTTTTAATCACTTTTTTATCAAGATGAACCGCCTGAAGGCTGTACAAAATCACACTTACACAACAAATGTGAACATCTCACCCAGACCCATCAGTCTGTAGATGAAGATTACTGCCATCTAGTAGTAATTTGTTAAAGAACTGCCTCTGATAACAAGGATGCCGTGCATGGCAATGGTACTTTTCATTGCTCCAGGAGCATGGCGATTTCACATGGGATATTAAAACTTTAAGGATGCACTATAGCACTTTGTTACTAGCAGAGAAAAAGGGGATATCTACACTGGAACATTTTATTGTGAACGATATTAAAAGGAGAACAATGTAAATAAAATGTGACTTTTGAACACAATTTACAAGGTCATGGCTATGCAATTTTTAACATATTTTCACACAGATGATGCCACAGGCATGTAAACACGGAAGTGCAATCGCTTTACTTCCCAAGCACTTTGCCTGTTGGCGGATCTTTCTGTACATTGCCCAGCAATATTGTTCAATTCTTCATTGCTTAGATGAGCAAGTCATTCAGTCTGTATGGACTGAGGGGCAGATGGATCGGTGGAAGCAGTTTTATTTGTCATGTCAGCCACGTCTGACAGCTTGAGTCTTGGCCATAGAATCGCCATTGCCATCTAGTATGAGGGCTTCACCATGGACCATCCTCTTGTCGAGTTTGGGAATATGTGCTCTAGTACTATTACTAGTGTCGAGATTTATTAATTATTGGTAGTTGTGGAAGCCCAACTCATTGATTATGGAGATAATACTGTGATCACTCCCCTTAAAATGCACAATTTCGCCAACTTCATACTGAAGAGAACCCAAGAGAAACACTTCGGTAGCCCTGTTGACAGAAACTGCCATAAATACCTATATGCACAGCACCTGGCAAAAATAATGAATTTGTGCTTATTTACTACGACTTCTATGTGAATAAAGCTCAATTGAAAAAGTAAAAGCTGTCATTGCTCAATTTGAAAAAAAAAAAAAGAGTCTGGGAGGACCTAATAAATCCTGGTATTATAGCCTGGCAATACTGTGTTCCTATATGATGGTCCTTGGTTTCAGGGTAACATGATGATAGAAATCACTTTTAACCACTTTGACTATAGGCATTGCCCACTCCCTGTGTTGTACTGGAGAAAGCACACCCTGCACTATGAGTCTGTTAATGTCGGCATGAACTCACGACTGAAGCACATGTGGGAGGGGTAGGGCCTTGCAATAGGTAGGTGTGGTGGCCTAATTTATTGACAGCTTTGTTTTGACCCTTTTTCAGCAGGCTTCTTCTTTTAACAGTTTTTTGTGCTTGTGTAGCAATATGCTCAAGGTTTTGATTCCCCTTTGTGTTTGCCAGACGATTCACAGAGTCCAATTAAGTCTAATGTATTCAGGCCAGGCTCCCCCTAGCAAGGGGGATCCACCTTTTTTGATCACATATAGCTTCAGCACTGCACTTCTGCTATTGTGCTACTGTCATTGATGCTACCCCTAGGGGCCTTATGGTCGCACCTGTGTATGTCTGTAATGTAGTGTTTGAAGTGTCAACTTGGCATCCAACTTGTCAAAATCCGCTATGGCCATCACAGACACAGCTGAGCCCATCTGAAGTTCTATTTGCGTGGGCATATTGTTTATTTGCACATTAACCTAGATGTTTGCCATGTGTTGTATTTATTTTGTGGATAGGGAGGTATGTCGATCCCTGGTCATTGTTTCCATTCTCGAGTGAGTTTACTCCACTACTTTGTTTGATACAACATGCCTGTTCTTTGTGGCCCTTTTCGCTGCGGTGGTGAGATAAGGCTTCCTTAAACTGCCTTTCGGCAGGCTTGTGCTTTCCATTGCATCTATAACATTTCTTTTGTTGCTGTTGTTGAGGTCTGTCATCATATTTACTTTCATGCTGCTTCAAATTCACCGAATCTGCCCAATGTGCGAAAAGACATGGCTCCCTGGATTACAGGTTGCCGTATGGCGAGATTGTTGGGTGAATTGCATGATCCTCGTTGCCAGTATTATGTTTAATGCAAGGACAGAAAGACAACCCTATTGCACCATGGGAGGCAGGTCTGATGGCCTTGAAATTTAATATCCGAGTTAGACTACTGAGCACAATGTTTTGCCACAATGTACAGCCAGTGAAAAGGATTCACACAGGATTTAAGGTTTCTGACAACAAACACCTTCGCAGCTCCTGGATCAACCATTTTGAGATCAATGCCTTTGTTTGCACTATGGTTTGATGCTCAGAAACAAGGTAGTTTACTTTAGATATATTGGAAATTACTATATTCATACAATACATGCTGGGAGGCATTTTCATGTATAGATTTTTGGTGTCAAGAAAAATTTTGTCAACCTTTGCTGTGCCGTATCCATTAAATATCAACACTTTATTTTAAACAGGATTGGCCGTAAGTGGAATTTCCCTGGTAGTGATTGGTTTCGTGGGATGCAACAAGGTGGCAGGAGTGTCTATACTTCTTATGGCTGGAATTGGTATTGGCATGGCACAGACTGTTTACATTAACAATCTTGACATGGCACCAGTATATGCAGGCTAGAATATTTCTTTTTTATTTAAGCTGTTCTCACCCCATTAAACTGACCAAAGCAAGTACGTGGTCAAATGTTCTCTGCTTTAATATTATTAATTTCAAGAGAGAGCAATGAAAACCAATCCGAGTGAGACTTCCATGAGAGACGTACCATAATAGCATGCCACATACCATCTTCTCAAGATAAATTTCTTTGGTGCGGGTTGGGCACTTAGCTCCAAATCAGGCCAAAATTAAGAAAGCTATTGAATCCAGTAAATGATAATTTTAAGTTCGGGGGGACAGGACGAAGTTTGTCACATGAATGCTAATTTGGTCACATTTAATCAGATCGACTTTTTTACGAAATGTAATTTGACAGTTATAGTACCAGAAAAAGAGTTTTCGTTATGTGAAACTGCCTGTTCTAAAGCAGCGTTTGTTTAGCCTAAGTTCAATTAACAATGGACAGAAGTCACACAGAATATCTGTTTTTAAAATTTTAGTTTGATAGTTCGACTAGGTAAAATATAGTTCAGACCAACCATATTTTTTCCAGCAAAGGGAGATTTTGTCCTTCATTTTGCCCTGGAAACAAAAAAAAAAAACATGGTCCCCCGAGTGCCAAATACTCTGCTAACTCTTTAGTGCTAGAGATAGGAAAACTTCGCTTCGAGGAACGAAAAAACAATTTTGTACAAATAAATGTGTCACAGTTTACATCAAAAGTAACTTATCTTGTCACTGAAGTGGTGATAATTTATAGATATCAAGTTTAGAACCTTTTTTTTGTTTGTTTTTGTTTTTTGTTTGAAATACTAATATGCACCTCGAAAACAAGAGAGTATTGAACAATTTAGCATTAGGGGGCGCATGTGTGACCTCAAATTTAAATGTGGTGGTTACTCTGGTCTGCCTTAGACGAAGTAAAACATGATTCAACAAGAGGCAGAGTTGCAATCTTTCTATACCGTTCTGTATAAATGTAAATAAGAGGAAGGTTACCAACTTTTATTTGCTTATACATTCAGGTACACTTTTTGCGTTGGCTAATATATTTGGCAGCCTGCCGGGTATGATTTGCCCATCAGTAGCCGGAGCCTTCACTCAGAATAACGTAAGCCGCCAATTATTGTCTGAAAACATGCATTTTCAGGGGATGATATCAGTAAAGCATGTTTTATTGTCACCACAATAATGTGAATGTACACGTTATCACGTGTATAAATTTCCTCGTGTTTTTAAGTCCAGACGTTCAGCAGAGGTTTTGATTTGGATATTTTGTATATGGTTCCCCAAGCCTTTGAGTAAAAATATTATTTTTCTGTGTTTATATATTGGTAGTTTGTTCACAAGTAAAATAAAGGGAAATTAAGTGAATTTACAGTACTCTGAGTTCTTGCGTCATTAAGGATAAATTTTAATGACTTACTAAAGAAAATAACAGTGGCCATATTATTCCTTAGAACCCGACAGACTGCTATAGCTGTCTGAATAAGGTATGATATATCCCTGCTAACCGCTTTTATGATCTGAGGGAATATGTCTGTGATCTACAAATGCTGCTTTTATTTGTTTATGCCTGGAGAACAATTATTTAGTGTTTGTAAGTCACATACTGCAGAGTTTCCAGTCGATTTTCGAAGTACAGATTCTCACTATGATATAAAGCTGTGTTTAATAAAATCGGCCACATTTTAGATTGTTCGTAAAGATATATCAAGCTGGGTCAACTTTGGCCGAGTTTTTGTTTCTTTGTGTATCACAATGAAAAACAAAATAATATGGAATCTTAGCAGGGTAGAACATGCTTATCACACAATGATAAATGTACCTGGCATCTATGTGATTAACATCAGTAATAGGTATTTGAAGACACACTTGGTGCCCATTTTTTATTTCAAAATATACATAAAAACAAGTTATGCCAGAAAATATATTTTTGCAATTAAAATGATTTTGTCTTCCATTTTCAATTATTGGATATTTAAGTGAAAAACTTGAAATTCTTTGAAATCTCAGTATAAATATAAGCAAGCACAAAGCGTAAGACTGCAATTTAAAATGTGCGTTTTGTTTCAGTCTTGTTTTACACTTTACAACAGAACTGAAGCAGAGATGAACGAATCTTCAGTTAGACACATGCAGACCAAAATGTACTGTTCTCTCCTCGAAGCCCAGGGGGAGTGGCTTGTATTCTTTTGGAATGCAAGGGGTTAAGAACCATCACGAAACACGCTTTGTGACATATTTTACCAAGGTAGACGTGTATTTGGTATTTTTGTGAGTGTGTTGAAGAGCCTGTAGGACATTTCCTGAACAATAACCCAAACATTTCTTGAAAATGGAACGTTTACACATGGTTACCAAAGAAAACGAGTGAGGCAAGGCCACTGCCCGTTCCAATGACCCGTACCCCACATCTTGTCTGAGAGCTGCTGCCCTGAAAAATCAACTTAACTTGGCCTATTGTTCAAAAATAAAGTAAAAAGTAAAGTGTTCACTTTCTCCCATCCTTCTTGCAGTCTACCAGTGGACAGTGGCAGAAGGTGTTTCTGTTGTCGGCCGGGATAGACGCAGCTGTCGCTATTATCTACATCATCTTTGGCTCTGGAGAAGAGCAACCTTGGGCAAAAGAAGACTATCAGCCATTGGATAAAGAATAGAAGGTGTTCATTCAACCGCTGAACCAAGAACATGTGTTCCATCAACTGCACATGTTCGACCAAAAAAGGAAGGCTTATCATCAGCAGTTGAACCACATGTAAGAGTAGAAGGTATTCAGTCAGTCAAGGGAGAGAAGATACTCAACTGTAAAATATCAAAACCAGCAAAATTAACATGACAAAATGTTGCAAAGGCTGCAATAAGAGAACTTTTCCTCTTGGAGGTAATTTGTGCCCGACTGAATGAAATTTGGCCACTGTGATATATACCTAGGGCATGGAATTCCATCATTTTATGGCTGTTGCTTCATGACGGGGCAGGGTTACGTAACACTTATGATCATGAGATCCAAAAATTGGGTGAAAGTACCGTTAGTAAGCAAGCAAAAGTGTATTGTGTGGAGGGCACAGTCTGATGTACACAGTGATATTGTTGTCAATTAAGTAAAGTGTATCATATCGTTATGGAATGGATGCCATAGTGACTTTTGGTCTGTTTCTTTCAATAACCTTTGACCACCTGCCCCTAAATATGATGTTTCCCTTGAGAATATAAAATTTGTTGCTCTATGGAAATTTTAAACTTGAGATACTTCACAAATGCAACAAAAGAAATATTTTCTTCTCACATAGCTCTTTGTGAACATAATATTTTGCTTGCAAAAGGCAGTTGTTTAAAGCATTTTAGTGGGTATATGTAAATTGTAAAACCCTAAGATAACATTTTCCGCAGACAAAGAAATTACCTTCTGTGTGCATACATTATTCCACTAGTTTTGAAAAGAAGTCCAGAGTACATTAACATTTTGAGACTCCAAAAACCTGTGTAATATGGTGTCTTTTGCAGGACAAAAATACCATATCCCAAAAGACACTATACTTCCATTTTAAAAAGTCTCGCGTCATATGGAACGTATCGAACTGGAAATTGAAAAACTTGAAGTTTACTTTCCATTACACATGAGAAAAAAGAAAAAATATATTACGCCTGTCTTCCATATCAATATAAAATAGTTCAGACCAAATGGATACACAATTTGGCAATTCCTGCATGGTGTGTTTTATAATGGACCAATAAAAATCGTTGCAATTTACATGATCAACATTTTTACTTGATTTTTTTTTAATTTGAAAAAAAAAGTGCGGAGATTTCTGGAATAAAATATCTTTTTTGAAAGTAACTTTTGTGTTCGTGTTATTGATATGGCGGATCTTAAAGAGTAAAACCGTAATATTCAACCAAATTTATATGAAACTTGTACTTTTGTGTAGCTCTTCGCTAGTTAGAAAGTCACCATCAGTGTTTATAATATCGCTAATAAACCTAACATCTTTTAGGTACCACTGTTTGTAACATCATGTCTAATGGTCAACCATAATTAATGGACTAAACCACAGAAACTAACTGAAAATGTCCTTTATCGTATTTCGAAACAAATCTTTAAACTGCTTCCGAGCATTGAAAACATCTATGTAAAAATTGGAATATAAAAATCGGCCAAGGCTATATGAAACGTATCTGCTAAATCCAACACACCAATGTCTGGTATGAACTGTTCGAAAACTAATATCCACTTTGCTTCTCTGTTGTTTGTTATGTGGTGATAAGTTTAAAACCATAAAGTTAAATTTGTTGTATAAAATGTATATTGTGGCTGCGGAATTAAGCTGCAATGCAAGCACATTTTGAACTTGAAACAGTTAAAGTACCAAGTGTCAGCATGCCAGGAAGTGTTGAGTGATGGCCGATCTTGCTTGGTTTTGATTGGTTTACTGTTGGGTTCAGTGAGTGAAAGGCGATCACAGTGGGGACAGGATTAGGCTTTCTCTCCCAAATGAAAAGGGCTGTATAATGCTGTTTGGTGTCAGACATGTCTGATCCGTGTGCATAGAGAACGGGGTGCACGTTAAAATATTGGTAGTGTTCCTGCTGCGGCCAGGCGTTCAAAGTAAGTATTGGTAAGTTGAGAGCTTGTGTATGCTCCAATATATATGTATTATTGTGGATCTTGTATAATCCACGAATTAACATAATTTATGCTTGTGGTTAAGCCATTTTTGAGCACTTGTGTGCTCCAATTTATTTTGTTCTGGGAATCTTGTGTGTTTCCCCAATTTAGTAAGGTAGGTTTCGAGTTAAGCCATTTTTTGAGCACTTGTATGCTCTAATATTGTATTTGTGAATCTTGTGCGGTTCACTGATTAAATGATGTAGGCTTTGAGATAACCAGTTTTGAAGAGGAAACCAGTGTAAATATATTTTTCAGAGCTTTGTTAGCTCTGCAATGTGGCGTTTTGTGTGATATTTGTCAAATCTTTGTCGTGAGATTGCACAGCAAGTCCTTTAAATTAATACGTCTTATTTTTGGTGATTGATAAGACCAGAAAATTGGAAAAAACTAAAACCACAGTTTGAACCTGACCATGTAAAACGGGTTTTTACAAAATTACAAGATAATGTTCTAGGTTTTATTTTATTTTATTTTTCTGATACTGCCTTTGACTCTGAGTTGCAGCCGTGAGGTCGATTGGACAAGCCAGGACACCAGACCCGGCCATCCACTTTGTGTAAAGCCTGTCAAACAAGTGTACGGACATTATAGACGAACTGCCAGTTTCCGCCATGCTGTACATTTTGTGTACAATTTGAGTCAATATATATTTGAACAAAAAGGCTTTGTCTTTGTGTTCTGTTCACGGCAGTAAAAGCGTAGCGTTTTCTGTTTTCTTTCCGTTATTGAGAGCCAGGTTGGCACAAGACGTGCTGGGTAAAGCCACCTCGTAACATGCTAAAGATACGTTTTACCCAGTTCAGTCTCACAGCAAGAAGCTGAGTGCTGAAATGTAGAACTTAAAGTCCACCATTCAATATGCACTGATACAGAACAGAACTTTTAATTTTATGTGTATTCTGATTCCACATAAAGTTATATATTTCAGATTGTACAGATTGAATAATAGTTGTATCTGTAAGGATTAAAGATGCAGACTATGACTCTATGGAAGTAGCAAGACGTTTAATAATGCCATTCGTACCTATTAAAGACAAATCTCGCATTTTTCCCACTTTAAGAATTTCTTTAAAAGGAAATAACTTTAAGTTGTAATTAAGCTGGCACATTTGATTTTCACTTTCGTGAAAACTATACTCAATAATGTGAACTCTCCATCTTTCAAATTACTGGAAGATTTCAGCAAATCATTAATTCCTTGTCCGTATTTAGTAACAGAGGAAAAGGTTGAACCTCGCTTATCTTTATTTGGATCCATTATTGTATTGAAGTCACCCCGCATTACTATACTTTCTCCTGCAAAGGACGATGATAGCTCATATAAACTTTTTTTTGGAAGTAAGGAAATAATATCATGCCATTGGGTGCTGGATAGCATGCCAGTTTGATAAGCTGAATTTAATGCCTTTACTAGTTTTTATTTGATATCTGACCAGAAAAATTTATATAATTCTGCCGGAAATCCATCTGACCCTGCTGATTTTCCATTTTGACAACTGTTCAATGTCTCAAGTAACTATTGCTCTGTTATCTTACCTTCACAGTGATTTTTTCTTTCTTTGGTTAGTTTTGGAATATTTTCATCACATGCAAAAAACCTTCTGTAAGTTGCGATATCATACACTTCATCATACGTTTTATTATTTGTATACATATTTTGATTAAAAAAAGTTTTCCTTTTTAAGTATTTCTGAAGCGTCAGTCATAATTTTGGTTCTTATTTGAAGTGTGTTAATTGTTTTGTTATTGTGGTTTTTCTTCTCCAAATTAAAGAAATATTTTGTTGGTTTTTCACCTTCCTCATACCACCTATTTTTTGATCTGATCATTGCTCTCTGTACCACATACATCATTTCAGCTTCAAATAGTATTTTCACTTCTTCTATTTGTTGTTCTGCTTCTTGTGAGCCATTTTCTTCAAATTCGTCCTCTAGATATTTTAGTTGAACTTCCAAAGCTTCAAATTTCCCTTTCCTTTCTTTTTTTTCTCCGACTTCAGAACTGAATTGTTTTTGCTCTTATCTCCATTTTCAACACTTCCCATCATCTTCACTATCAATAAAATTATTTACCTCTGTTATGCATTCTTTTATTTCATTAATGTACTCAATATCTTTTGACAGAGAACAGTTCAACTTCCAAAAGCCTGTACCTCGTTTACTTAAGTTAACTGTAAAGATAATTTAATTGCTGAATGATCTGATTTGTAACCAGGGAGAACATCAGTTTCTGAAACTAATCCGCATAGGATAATTAAATAAAATAAGAAAAAAGTCTAATCGACAATGTATAGGGGTGGGAGTTTTCCTTTTCCAAGTGTACCTTTCTGTTGTTTCCAAATATCAAGCAAGTCTGATTCTCCCATCCAAGTTTTCACTAAAGCTTGCGCTTTGACATGAGTTGTGGGGTTAGCCTCTTTTTATAGCTCTGCTGACCAATGGTCGCAGAGCTTATGCGACCACTCATGTCTGTACATCCGTCCATCTGTCTGTAAACTTTTGCTCGTTAGCGCGATACTGTCCACAGTTTTCAAGTTAGCCCAATATAACTTTCAGGACTAATAGGGTGTATAAAAATCTAGGCCGAGTTCGATATTGGTGACGCCACCTACATTATGTAATATAGGGTCAAAATGTGAAAATCTTGTACACACTCTAGCATCTTTAATTTTTGGCAGATCTTCACCAAATATGGCGAGATTGTGTCGGAGGTCAACGTCTAGGTTGCTAATGACACAAGTGGCGCCACCTATAATTTGAGAGAAATTATGAGCCAAAATGTGTTTTAAGATGTAAAATTTCGAATTTGGAAAGTAATTGGATTAGACTTGCCAAATTTATAGGATATTAAGACAATGTTCAAAGCTAGGATATTAAGACAATGTTCAAAGCTAGAATCATATATAATATCAGTCACCTTAATCAATTTTTGTGAAGTCACCATGTCTGTAAAGTAGAAAAAGGCCGCTGGGTCTCTTGTATCACATAATCTGAGTGTCTTTGATCTTCTGTCTCAAGGTCACTGAGGACATAAAATTAAAGGACTCACTCATTGTTGTCTTGGCACATGCAACAATATTCATCACAGGAGTTGCACAAGTAAGCTGTGATTACATGTAGAGCAAAGTGCCATCTGGCACATTACATTAAGCTTTACATCTTCAGAAACCACTTGAGGACTCCCAGCTTTGAAATGAACAGGTGCAATGTTGTCACGATGCCAGCACAGCATTAGGCCCATGGGCCTCTTTTTTATATTTCGCAATGTCTAAAACAAAATTATGATCGCCACCTATAATCCTATGATCGTTTGGCAGGTTTTCGATTTTTCCAACTTCAGTCTTATAAAGCTCCGGACTGTCAGTATAATAACCATATACATTTGCTAGTGTAATCCGATTTTTATTTAAGGTTATATCTATTATAACAAATCTGCCATCTTCATTTTTAATGATCTCATGTATTTCATTCTCGTAATCATTTTAAACAAAATTCCAACACCAGGGGCTTCATTTGTACCATGGCTAAAGAAGACCTTATATTCCCATTCTGCATACCAAAAATTTCAACATCAGTTGTGCTGTGTCTCTTGAAGAAGAAAAATTGAACAGTTTTTCCGTCGCAACCATATAAACATTTCTTTCCTTTTCTGAGGGTCTCGAAGACCTCTTACTTTAAAAGATAAGATACCTAAATTATCCATTTACATGTAAGTCTGGAGAAAATATACTTCTCTACTCTTCTGCATGTACCAATATTGATTTTCCGACAGTTAAAATTACAAACAAAGCACAGAATAGAGGACAAAAGAACAAAAAAGGCCATTCCTTGGCTTTCTTATGATACGAAACACCCCAGCCCCAAGGCCACCTGACCAGATTAGTGAAATAAAGACTCATTAAATGCAAGAAAAGTCATGCCAATATAATGCAACACCTGGCCAGTGCGAGCACACAACTATAGATGTATGCACCCAAACTCCTAATGTAATATGGGAAGCTGATGTAATTGTCAACCTCCTGATTTTATTGACCAGATATCACACACGCACACACACTCAGACACACACACAATCAATAAATAAAAATAATGGTTTGCTTAATTCAAACCAGAGCTGCCTCGAACTTAACATCCATGGACTTTATCCATGTTTGGTATGTTGGCATACGCACAGAGTTTCACCTTCAAAATACATAACATTTTTAAGGTAATTTTCATAGATTGCTTCTGGAACACAAAACTCATGCATAAATAATATACAGAAGACATGCCATGTTTGCTACTGCGGGACATCACCTTAAGTCTCTTTATGTCCATATTTTCAAAATAGACTTTGTATATAGAACATATTGAATTCATGTAAACATATCCATATGCATTTGGACTCAGTGTAAGATATACTATAATATAAGTAATACCACTTAGTTCCCAGGCACAGACCCTTGGGCTATTCCTAGAAACGTAATTTTCACATCTTAAGTGACAGAGTTGAAAATATTTAGAATTATGAGTGGGTCTTTTGCAATAAAGATCACCAATACATGTAAGCTTAAAAAGTAACATGCTGAAGGAAGCACCACCTCTAGACCACGTCCAAATCACTATTTGATGCATATGATCATAAGAGAAACAGCCATGACCGTACCCAGTCTAGAGCCAAGCCCCACTCCCTGCACATGGCCTAAAGGTTATTTCCACATCAGTGGTATGTCTGACAATGTTGCTAGTATAGATTTAAAATTGGGGCTGGAACAAAATTTTAATTATGTAGTTTTTCAAGATATGTTCTTGAAATATTCCTTTCTAAGGTGTCTTAACTCCGTCTGAAAAGGTCTGCATAAAGTCTCTTAATACAACGTGAACATCTGAGTATAGTTTCTTCATACAAGAGGACGAAAATCAAGTGCATATCTGCCGATGCATGGAAATACATGTAATACTGGGTATGAGATAAACACATAGCATAACACAATAGCATATCACAGCAACCAAACAGCAAAGCAAAGACTTCAGCCAGAACCATTTCGGACATTTCTGTACACAAGAGCTGTGTATTTAATGTAACTTTTTAAACATTTCCATCCCCAAGTAAGTCTGATAAATATATAAACCAGCAGATATAGAAGTACTGCAGGATCAAATCATCATGATCATACGGTGCCACAAGTTTGGTCAACTGTGCATACTTAATGCACTCACCATGGAAGCTATCACCTTGTACATAACTTAACTGAGATGTCTTAAGCAACATTTGAAAGTCCCTTAAAAAGGTACCTTGATGCAAGGTCCTTATCAAGATTATTGGGATATTGTCGAACAGTCAGTTCGTGTTCGTATTAAAGTGTCCAAATGCTATATCTATAGCATATCTTACACTCTTAGTGTAAGATATGCTATACTCGTGTGGTAAAACCTACTCATAGAGGATTTTTTCCGACCATTTTAGAGCTCTGGGCTTTACATATGTGTCCAAATGCATTTAAACTTAGTGTAAGATATGCTATACTCGTGTGGTAAAACCTACTCATAGAGGATTTTTTCCGACCATTTTAGAGCTCTGGGCTTTACATATAATGATACAGATGAATAAATATACCATTCTCATTAATGAATCTGGTACTGGAAATACTAGAGCTGAAAATATTTTAGGATTAGATCATAGAAGTATTTTTTTTCTTCTTCTTCTTTTTTTATGGGGCCTTACCACAACTCCAAACTTCTGAAGCTCTGAAATGCCTTCTTTAGTACACTTTTCCTTGTTATCCATGGGTGGCATTGTGATTTGATAAGCCAGATTTGGGAGTCTGGTACTCATTTTTCACAGAAGTTATTTACCAGTCTATGGACTATATTCAGTAGCCTATGTTGTATCTCCAGTTACAATTTGTATATTTTAGTTTTGTATTATATATTTTATGTTGTCGTATTTGAATGTATGAACATGTGTGAGTGAGTGTGGGCGATTCGGCCACCAAAAAAAAGTACTTGTACAAAGTGTGTCACCGAATTAAAATAAAATTTTTGACTTGACTTGACTAGACCCCCGACCCCCGTTCTCAGTGTAGTCCCCCCCCCCTCGAAAATCCTGGGGGGGGGGGGCTGCGCGGCCCCACGACCCCCGTTCTCAGTGCAGTCCCCCCGCCTTCGAAAATCCTGGATCCGCACCTGATGCACTTTACGAAGTCATGGAATTATGCATATAAAAATGTCGATTATGTTTTTCTTCAAGTTTTCACTGTTCACAGAGAAAAGATAAACACTCTTACAGTTCACAAGTAATGAATATTGACGAACAAGCATCACTAAATCCCCCTTGGGGATCCTCTAGGCTTATATCGTGCGGCCCTCTCTACATCTGGTTGCAGCTCAGCCCCAGCAGACGATATTACACTGCAGTGCAGTCACGTCGACTTCCTGAGCGTGTAAGTGCCGTCCTTCCCAGTCTGAAAGTTGTCGAGACCTTCACAGCCTAACATTTGGCTGAAGTCGTTACCGGAGTCGAAAGTTGCGCAGTGAAATTCACATTCAATTAGGACAAACTGTGCTTGTCTCAATTAACTATTGTGGAGACAGGGGGAGAGGGGCGGTTACTGAAAACCTAAAATTCTGTAATTAACTTTTTCCCACTTTTGCTGAAGTAAAAATATCCAAATGGTACTCCCAATTGATTTTTCCCACATTGTGTTGAATTAGCAGTATAGGCCTACATGAATTAGAAGTCAGTAATTTGTGCCGTGTACTCATTTCATGATCAATTCTGAAAACCAAATATCACTAATTTCTCACTTACTTCTATCACCCATATCCCAGAACTGAAGTAACCATATCCATTACTTCCCCATTCATATTTTTTTTTGTATTTTCCATAACTATATTAAATTTGCAAAGGATTTTTTCTTGCAATTTATAATTCTTCAAATAATTAAAGATCATAATATAGTCCAACCTGATTAACAAATAAAATCTGACAATTTTCACTTTTTTCATTCTACTTTTACTTCCTACAAATTGGTTCTTGTACAGCTTTGACACATTTTAACATGGGTGCGTGAACATGTTTCAGACAGAAATTACAGACATGCAGGTATCTCTTGGCATACAGTTTGACCCCTGTATGGGTTACTGCTGGTAAGAAAAAATATTATCAGGGGCATATATCTGTATTTTGAATTGTGTACGTATGCATTTATTTGTATGAATTTTCTCTTATTTTCTCCGTCACCGGAGGTTCAATAAAACTATTATTATTATTATTATTATTATTATTATTATTATTATTATTATTATTATTATTATTATTATTATTATTATTATTATTATTATTATTATTATTATTATTATTATTATTATTATTATTATTATTATTATTTCACCATCCATGTTGAAAGAAGCTAGTTATTTTCCGTGTTGCAGGTGATGTAAATGATTTTCTAGGCCAGTTCGTACCTTCTTGTTTCAAATGGAAGCACTACATTCAGTGCTTCGTTTCAAAACCTGTCCACTATCCTACCAGTACCATATAGGCCTATATTTCCAATGCAAACATTGGGGTACATTATCATGCTGTTACCCAGAGCTAGCAAGTGTGTATGTGCCTCCTTGTCACTTGAATTCTTAGGTGAGCAAGAGTCAACTGAAAATGAAGATGAAACAACTATCAGTGATGATGATGACGACGACGATGATGATGATTGTCATGGTGATGATGTGGATGACGATGCTGACCAAAATCATGATTGATGGTCATGGTGATGACGGTAACAATGATGGCCGCGGTGACAAAAAAATGTAATGAAGGCCGTAGCGATGACAATGATACTGGTTATGTTGATGACCATGAAGATGATGATGGTCACAGTGATGGTGACAAAAAAAACGTAATGAAAGTCATGGCGATGATAATGATAACGGTTATGATAATGATCATGACAACGATAGTCACAGTAATCATGGTAACAATAAAAATTGTGATTATGGTGATGATAACAGAGACAACACAAAAATCCTATACCCCCATCATATCACTCTCTGAAACCCACAGCAGCTGAGTCTACAAATCACAGGCAGCCGGCTGCAAAATGTCAGAACACTCAACATGTTATCACTGTATGGTCTTAGTATTATGCCACTTGTTTAAATTTATTACCCCGGGTTTATTACCCATCACTTTTCAACATTCATAGTAAAATGGAAACTACCAGTTACATGCTACGTCAACATTATAGGCATCGCTCCGGAATCGCTCTGCGCATAACTATGGGGAATTCTCAAAACGCGCGTCAATTCCAGAGTCGCGCAGAGCTATTCTAGAATTGCGCCAGCCGAATATATTATATAATGCAGAGGCGGTAAAATTCGGAGCGGAACACTGGTGTCAGGTCCATGTTTTAGTTCCAAGTGTAACCGTTGAAAATGATAAACGGAAGTTCCAATACCATGTGTCTTCACTGCAGTATAAGGAATAGCAAGGAAATGGGTTTATGAAACATAGGCCCTAAAGCTTAATACCAACGGCTGTGTCTTTTGATAAAAGTGATAACAGAAGAATTTGCGTTATACCTGTGTGTTCCCCTGTGGATGGGTAGGGTACGGTCTCAAGAAAGTGGGAATTTTTATTCAACGTGATTATTTATTTATTGTGTGTATTGAACATAACTTTACGGAGCCCCAGAGGGGACATGAGAGAAAAAAATATTTTTTGTGTTCCATCGCAAAAGTTTTGCGTTCCCTCGCAAAACATTTTGCGTTCCCTCGCAAAACTTTTGCGTTCCATCGCACTGATTATTTTTTTCTTTTACTTATGTCCCTTGCGCTAAAACATGGAGCCCCAGAGGGGACATGAGAGAAAAAAATATTTTTTGCGTTCCCCTCGCAAAACTTTTGCATTCCCTCGCAAAACTTCTTCGTTCCCACGCAAATCTTTTTTGCGAGGGAACGCAGAAGTTCTGGGAGGAAACGCAAAACCTTTGCGTGGGAACGCAAAACTTTTGCGCGGGAGCGCAAAACTTTTACGTGGGAACGCAAAATATTTGTGAGGGAAAAAATAATTCTTTTCATGGAAGGGCATAAATTTTAAGATATTATGGCGCCTCTGGGGCTCCAGATACTGCTTTTTGCTGTGAAAAAAAATTCTTTTGCGTTCCCACGCTAAGGTTTGCGTGGGAACCCCTCTGGGACTCCGTAATAACTCAAGATCTGCATTTCCTTGTATTTTCCCCTTGTTTACAAGACAAGTTGATTACACCAGGTATGCCTGGTCTCTGTAAAATCATACATACTAGTATACCGCTCACGTGGGTGTGAAAAAGCCGTATCCTAATGACCACATGTGCCCAGGCGACCAGACGTTCCATGGCATTGGGGCACATGAGGACTGATGCTTCATCAACACATACTTAGCCGAGGCCTCTCATCTTGCTTCATC
This sequence comes from Hermodice carunculata, assembly GCA_964020975.1. Lineage (NCBI taxonomy): Eukaryota > Metazoa > Annelida > Polychaeta > Eunicida > Amphinomidae > Hermodice > Hermodice carunculata. The sequence continues at coordinate 524,696 of CAXHWN010001079.1, read as the reverse complement.
ACACAGGCTGCAGATACAACACTCTCACATTTCGGTTTGATAGAAGATGTCAGTACCATGCAGGGGAAACAGTCACTTCAATTATGACTGAATGAGTATGAAGGGGGTGGGGGGGGGGAATTCTGGACGAGGCCACTGCCTCGTCTGCCTCATGCTGGCTACGGCCCACGGGCCTGTCCATACAGTTTAAATGAAGCAGCGTTAACTTGAATTCGGTGCAGTTCTTCCAATTTTATATTAGGTCTATACCAAATGCTATAGATATCTGTTTCGTCTTAGGATTCCTAAAATGCGATGAGCCTTTCGGGAATGTCTCCTGTTTGCAGGTTGTTGATTGAATTAGTAATATGATTAATGCGCTGTGCGTTGCAGGAATGTTTCAGGCCTACCTTGTAAAATATGGCCCACATGGTCCTGTGTCCTGCAAGGTGCTGCGTGTTTCCCTCCTACCACCCCCTACTTTGGGACTCTCTATTGTTTCTGTCCTCTCCTGTTTGAAGAGTGTCGATGCTAAGTGGGCTAATAGACTCGCATTCACAAAGAATAAATGGCAAAAGTACATGGTCATGATTCCTGTTAGTGTAACGCGCAGCGCATTTGGGGAATTGCCTTTGTGCAAATGCCCGTGGCGCGCCGAGTTTTTTGGAACTCTTGAAGTTGCTGTCGTCCTTTTTTGAAGTGTTGGTGGGAAGTAATCGGGAGGGGGGGGCACATACTTAACATCACGGTGGGTCTGTGCAGCGGACATTTTTTATACAATACCCTATTTTAATCCGACATCATATGTAAAAATGTACCCGTTCTTTAATCCCGTAATGTGTTAAAAATAAAAGGAGTACTGCGTGGGTGCATCCGAATTGTTACCCCTATCCTAATCCAGCTGTGTACATTTTGCAATTTTTGGGGGGCTTTTCTAATCCTGGGAGTAGGCCTAATATAAACAGGGCTTTACCTGCGGCACATACCCAGTACAATCGTACATGGAAGTAACCTCCCCCCAACCCCAACCCCAACCCCAACCCCAACCCCCCGGGAAGTAATACGTACGTCAAGGTTACATGAAATAGTAATTAACTTGAATTTGGTATTAATCATACAATGTCATTTAGTATACCCGAATAGGTTACAGATTTTGTAGATTCTCAAAATGCCCTGCGCATTTCAGGATTGTCTCCTCTATCTTTGTAAATTGGAGATTGTAGGGCCTAGATGGAAAGTCATATACCTATAGGCCTATATAGGCCTAATATAAATCAAACTCACAAAGTTTGAATGAGGTGGTATTCACTTGACTTTTAAATTTTTCTTCAAACTTAAGCCTCCATGGCAACGCATGCCTTGCTATTGTGGTCTTATTAAGATTCTTAAAATGCGCCGCGCATTTGAGGAGTGTCTTTGAATAGGAAGAGATATGTAGCCTACATGGTCCCGATTCCCGTAACGCGCCCCTATAGCCTATATGTTGGGGGTTTTGAAAGTGTCCCTTCCCGTTTGCAGACTGTCGATGGAAAGTAATAGGCCTATACATATGAATGATATAGGCCAACATTCATCAAGTTTTAATGACTGAAGAATGTGGTCAAGATTCTCATAACGTGCAGCGCACTCCGGGAGTGTCTCAACTTTAAATAGACACGGCCATAATTCCCGTCGTGAGCAGCGTATTTTTGCAATTTAAAAGTATAACTTTAGTACTATGCCTTTCAAAAACACTTGTAATGATACAGATAAAGTTTTCTCAAAATGCGCTGCGCATTTCATGAATGAAACCACTGTAGCCTAGTTTTCTTGTAGTGTGCAAAATGCACGTTTCAAGAACACACGGATTCAAATGTAATTTTCGTCCTCTGCCATTGTACATGTAACTTAAAAGTGGTTTCAATATTATCAATTTGAACTCTGTGATATTCTTCAAATTTTATATAGCACCGAATGTCTAGGCTATAGCTTTTGCCGCCTTAGTTATCACGCCTAGAAAAGGATTCTTACATTGTGTGGCGCATTTCGGGAATGTCTTCATTGTAAAATGCATGGTCCTGATTTCCGTAGCGCGTATCTTAGCCTAAGGGCTATGTGGTCACTGTCGAAAGCTGCTTACCTCTCCTCTTTGCAGATTGTCGAAGAGGACAAAATATGCTTAGATTTACCAATCTAATAAATGTAATTAACATGCAAGGTCATAATTATAACGCGCGATGCATTTCGGGAATGCCTCCACTGTACATTAATATAATATCAGTTATAGGGCTATGCCATGCTCTGCTCTGCCGTGGTACACAACATTTGGCCACCGAAGCATGCTGTAGGGCCTATACCACGATACGAAGCCCGAAGTGAACAAATGAAGTAGGGCCTGTATACAATTCTTAATTTATTTTTATCCAAATAGATCGAAGATCAAAAGTTTCAATTTCTTTCAAACTAAAACTTGAAAAAGTTTTTAAAGGCGAGATAACTGTGCCAACACTGAATTAATAGGCCTACTTAAAAAGAAATCAAAACAAGGCCGGTGAGGGTATTATTTTTTTTTTATCAAAATACTTGTGAGAATGAGCGCTACAATATATATATATATATATATATATATATATATATATATATATATATATATATATATATATATATATATATATATATATATGCCATAAGGATTAAAGCGCTTGCTTTTTACGATGCTAGCTGTTTACATATTAAACTAACCTTTTGAACCCTGGGATCCTGGGAGGTTACCTTGGTTACACATATCCATTTGGCATATGTACATGTAAATTATGATTTTACAACTGGAATTGACTTAAAACATATATTATTATGTATTTTTGCAATGCTAAGACTAGAAACAACATTACCATGTGCATAATGTAATTCATTATTTTTCAATATAATGAAAGCTAATTAGCATATATATGTGGTATTCAAAATGACCGCAATATAATTTTTGAAGAAAATAATTATATTTTTGAAGAAATTTTTCATTTAGGGCTTCTAATTTTCCAAATAAATCAAAATATAAATGAGATCGGACCACATAACAGGCCTAAAGGCAGAGGTCCTGCTACATTTTGAAATACATTAGGCCTGTATACCGGTATGTCACCAGTTGCATGTCATACACATGTATATCATAATTATGACCGTGATGAACAACCATAGGCATGCAAAGCTATATGCACAATCTTGGATAAAGATGAAAAGCACATGACCTTCCACCCCGTTTCAAGGTCATTTGCCACGTGCTGTTATCTACCCACTCCTTAGCGCATAAAACGAGACATACTCATCAACTTACTTGATCATTAGACCAAGACTTGTCATAACAATATAATTTCATGTTGTTTAGTAGCTTTTATTATGTTAATTATATGTAAATTCCGTATGTGTGTGCCGAAATTTCGGTCTACTGGGTTCATGAGGTTGATAGAGCGGTGTGCAGGTTTACTACTGTCCCAATCTCCCCTATAGGCCTATTTCCCGCGTTTCACAACAATAAGCCTATGTATTAGTGTATCCATTTTCATCCTAAACTATATATGATTCTTCACAATCAAGATCGAGTTATTCCCTGCTCTTTGCCAAAGTTGAATATTTATGCTTTTGGTAATATATTAATCTGATTTACTGGTATTTCATTGATTACTGAAAATAAAATCACAGAATTTTAATAAAACCTATTTTTTTCGGTTGAATTCTAGAATTTGATAGTTAATGCCAAATGGTGCGGATTTCCACATTGGTGATTCCTTAAATGACAAAGAACTTCTCTTAATTATAGCTAACGGCATACCTTAAAGTTCGCAAAGTTTCCGTCAAAATTGTCTGAAGATAGTTTATGCGGGGGGGGGGTACCTCTATGTAGTGACAATAAATATTGGGTATGTGCCAGTCTGAAGCCCCTCTTTTCAGCGAATTTTCCCCTACAAAGGTCCAGTATTTTGCCAAAAATCACTAAAAAGGGTAATTTTTTTTGCTTTATTGCCCAAAATTCGGGAAAACGGCCAAATGAAATGGCCCTAAGTTCAAATTCTTTCTTCCTGGAGCACTCAATTGTCTTTTCTCGCCAATTTGGGACCATATTTTCTACTATGTCGCCTTTATCGGTTAAAAAAATGAAAAATTCCCTAGCAAATGTATCATTTTTGTGAAAAGAGCGTTAACAAAGGTGGGTTTTTGAAAGGTCGAATCGCACACCCTTACCAAAATTTGAGGAAGTACATACCCCACTCCCAGAGTCCCACTCGGACCTTCACCCCTGGAAAATGGTCAAAGACAAAAAAGGAGAGTGTGACCTGTAAGGGGGCAACCATTAGATATTCTGGGGCGGGGGGGGCTGGGTTTTTTGCTTGCGTGTTCTTTTTTATTTCTTGCACAGTACCACCTCAATCATTTTTTTCCACCTTCCATGGTAAGATTTTATTTTTTTCCCATGGAAATCTGGCAAACATTTTTTTTTTTTTGCAACTCATTATTGCTGTTACAAGATCACTGATCATATCAATAGCTTTTCCCATTATGTGCGTGGCCATAATGTGTACAAACATTAAGATATATCAATATTTAAAGTCAGTGGTGAGAACAAGAATAAATTGCTACTTTTGTGGATTATGATCTTCCAACAATGATAGAGTTCAAGACACCTTTTCAATTTTACTGGCAGTGCCTATATGAACCATATTAATAGACATTTGAGAATATTGAAATACTCACACTTTTTAAATTGATATTTTAATATGAAGTTAAAAGCAATATTCAAAGGGCTTCCAATCCTATTAAAATATCTGGGCAAGTATGCTTTCCAACAGATCTTGTTATCATCACTGATATACTTAAAATTTCATGCATAGAATAAGCTTTAATTGTATATTAACCGATGCAATGTACAATAAAGCTTTATAATACTTCAAAGTCAGTATAGTACAGTAATATACAATAGACAAAGTCCACGAAGAAGGTATTATTTTGAACGATCATCTGAATTATTTCGAAATAATGATATGTGGAGACAAGCAATTTTAGAAATTATTGAAAGGTTTCAACAGCTTCAAGACAATCAAGTGGACATTGATGATGCATATGAAAATTTTAGTTCAACACTGATTAAAGAAATGGATGCCTACGTGCCCCCACAGTGGTGTAACGAAAAAACTTAAGAAAAAGTTTAAAGTGTACAAACCTTACTGGAATGATTCTCTGACATTATTATGGAAAAACATGCACGCGGCTCAGTCAGAATTATATAAGTATAAGGGTAGAAGATACAATGTAAAGAGTTTGCTACAGGAAAGGTTTAAAGACGCCCGTCACAGGTTTGATAAGGGACTTAAGCAATCTGAGAGACAATGCAATAAAAATGTGATGGATGAAATTGAGGATATTTCAGGAAAGGATCCGAAGGCCTTTTGGGACCATATAAAGAAACTTGGTCCACGTACACAGAGGCCATGTACAACACAAGTATATGACGAATTGGGTTCGCTTACATCTGATACAGATAAAGTGAAGGAGAAATGGGCGTCGGAATTTTCAAAATTATATAACAGGATAGATAATTTAGATGAAGATGCCCTTCAGTTTTTGTCTGATGTTAAAGAACAACTTCATGAGTATGAGGAGAGTGATAATTTATTAAATGGTGATGGCGATGTCTTAAACCGATATATTTCTTTTGAGGAAGTGAGGCGGGTGGTCTCTAATCTTAAGTGTAAGAAAACAGTAGGTGTGGACAAGATTCCAAATGAAATTTTAAAAGATAACTCTGTGATATTAGCCCTCCAATGTTTATTTCAAAAATGTTTTCAATTTGGTCATATTCCATCTATTTGGTTGAAAGCTATTGTTTTTCCTGTACCCAAAAGTGCTACCAAAGACCCATACATGCCTTTGAATTACAGAGGAATTAGTCTTTTATCATGTATCAGTAAAGTCTATTCCTCGGTTCTGAATAATCGAATTATGGAATACCATGAACATGCTGATATACTAGTGGATGAACAAAACGGTTTTCGGAAGAAAAGATCTTGTGAAGATCACATTTTTGTCTTAATTCGATAATTAGAAATAGGCAGGCTCAAGGTTTATCTACATTTGTAGCATTTATAGATATGGAAAAAGCGTTTGATTGCATTATTCGGGATATGTTGTTATATAAGCTTTTACAATATGATATCGTTGGACGAATGTACTTTGCTATCAAATCTCTATATTCTGGTACTATGGCAGTAATTCAGCTGACATGCGGCCAAACTTCATGGTTTAATACAGCATTTGGAGTTAGACAGGGGGACGTTCTGTCCCCTTGTCTGTTCAATACTTTTATTAATGAGTTAGTTTTAAAATTAAATGAGCTGAGTTTGGGTATTAGCGCCGGGGCAACGCACATTTGTTCACTTTTATATGCGGACGATTTAGTCCTATTTAGTGATGAAGAGAGAAAATTGCAAGATATGTTAACCTTTATGGAGTCCTGGTGTAATAAATGGGGTTTGAAAATAAACCTCTCAAAATCAAATGTTGTACACTTCAGACGTAAGAGGGTACCTCGGACAACTCATCTCTTCTATTTATATGGCGAGGAATTACATATAATAAATAGATACAAATATTTAGGTATTATCTTTGACGAATTTTTAGACTTCACGGAAAACGCTGATGTTTTAGCTAGCTCCGGGGGCCGTGCATTAGGTGCTCTGATCAATAAATTCAAGTCACTAAAAAATGTTGGTTATTCCACATTTAGGTCTCTTTATGAAGCTGGCGTGTTAACTATTTTACAATACGGTGCAAGTATCTGGGGTGTAAAAGAATTTAAAAACATTGAGAGAGTACAGTTAAGAGCTATCCGGTATTTTCTAGGAGTACATAACAAAGTACCGATTCCTGGTCTTCATGGTGATATGGGGTGGCAAAAACTTAAATTCAGAAACTATATTTGTGTTTTGCGCTTTTGGAACCGTTTGATAAATATGGACGATAACAGGTTGACAAAGAAAATCTTTAAATGGGATTATGAATTAAGTAATAAAAATTGGTCGGAAGATGTAAAACATATATTAAGTGATGTTGATTATGATAACATTTTTACAGATGTTACGATATGCGATTTCGAGTTTTTATATAGTAAAATATTTAATCTTCAAGAAATTGCCTGGAAAGCAGCTGTTCATTCCAAGCCGAAATTACGTACTTATGCACTGTTTAAAGAAAATTTTTGTACTGAAAAATATGTTTTGTCTATGTTGAGTGGCAAGCAACGATCTTTATTAGCGCAGCTGAGATTGGGAGTTCTTCCTTTAAGGATTGAAACTGGTCGTTAGAGACGCCTAACAGTCGAGCAAAGGATTTGTGAATTGTGTGACTTAAACGTTGTCGAGGAGGAATTACATTTTATTTTTACTTGTCCTCTTTACGGTGCAATAAGACCAAATCTCTTGAGGCAGGTGGAAAATTCAAACGTAAATTTTCAAACGCTCTCTGAAATTGGTAAGTTAAAAAGTATGATGCAAAATGATATCTTTTCTCTCTCAAAATATATTGAAGCAGCATGGAATATTAGAACAAAACATTTATTTGACTGAATATTCTGGGTATTTTTGTTTGCAATGAAGTATCGGTGATATGCTCTCACTGCTTGTTTTCTCGTTTACACCACTCTGTATAATTGATAATTTGTTTTCTTTAAACTGACTACATAAGCCCTAGTTGGACTGGGTACCTTATTTACATTATGTATATCTACCTATTGTATCTTTACATGGTACGGGTCAGTATTATAAAGATTTATTCATTCATTCAATATACATGCACACTCATCAAAATGCATATACCTATTAATAATACATATAATCGGAGATATCTTCATTTAATCATCAATGATGTTCTATAACACCTGTCCAATTTTATGATTGATCTCTGGAACACACCATCAGGTGACATTTTGACCAGTTTTAGAGAAAATTTGTAGCATTCTATGGGGATGCATAGGGTTGTGCAAACATAAGTAAACCTTTTTTAGCAGTTACATCAGTGAAGAGATGTATAATATTGCCTTCGGACAGATTAGAAAAAAGCCATGTTCGCCTTTGAGTATACATGGTCTCTACCTTCAGCACTGTGGATGTAATCTGTTTTATACCACGGCTCACCAATTCATCTGTCCTATTGTCTGGAACAAGTAAATTCTTTGTAGTCCACAAGTTTACTTGCATTCGCAATATCTACATGATCTAGTCAAATGTACATGTATCCCCTGTGGTGCTATAATTTTATCCTGCATGAAAGCTTAATTCAGAGGTTAAGTAAAATGCAGAAAGTTCATATATAATTTGATGGATACTTTAATATCAGTATATATTTTGGCAAGCATATCATGCTTACCAGCTCAATAGTCCCTAGTCCTTTCACATGGGTTTGTGCTAAGATTAAAATGGGTTGCAACATTCATAAGTTGACAACCATATTTATGTTCTATATGTCATGTCATATTTTATTCCTGGATGTCATGAACTTTTATAATTATTCCATAAGAATTGGACTGATGGCATGGGTAAGACAGTTTTTCTTTCAACAATTTGAAGTGAGGGAACTAGTTTTTTTCTTTCTTTCTTTCTTTACCGACACACCATTGTCAGCTTTGCAGAAAAGCTGGGGTACCCAGAACACTTTTCATGCAGATACCTCAAACCTGGTGACATTTGTAGTTAGATATTTTGTTTGTTACAAATCAAGTACTAGGCTACTAGTGTAAAAGTGTTACTGTTTGCCGTCCATCATTTTGTATTTGTACTTTTAGTCATAGATCGTCGATGATCTATGCTGCAGTATAGATCAATATATTTCTATTATTTAAAGTCAATTTATGCTTGTTGAGTTCCTGTCTGGTACATCAACTTGGTTAAAATTTACAGTCATATATATAACTTTAGTTGTTACGAAGAATATGAAACATGTACTGGTATGCTACCAGGTCGTCTGCCGTCCATAGCTTGGTATTTGTATCTGTAGTATATAGATTAAATCAAATTACTATCTAGGGTAGTTAGTGTGGCTGTATGACCACCAACTTGTTTGTACCGGGATGAAATTCAGCAGTCCTTATTTTAGAAGGACTTGTAATGCGTTTCTCACACTGAAACACTTTAGTATCACACCTGTTTATTAATGAAAGTTATTTTTTATCATTTTCTTTGTGAAACACTGATCTTTCTACATCATTTTGTTTCAAGTTTTGTATAACACTGTTTAATATTCTCCGTTTGCATGTCAATAAAATATTTTGATACATCATGTAGTTCGAGTTAATTTTATATATTACCATGATTACTGCCTACTGGGAGCATGTTGCACAAGTACTAGCCGATTAGGTATGGACCAGAACACTGCACAAGTCATTCTTTGTGAACACCTTGTAATGATCAGTATTCAAACATAAATCTTTCAGTAACTGTGAGTACATGCAAATGACCATTGATGGGTAAAATGGTACAGGATGGCAGAAACATTATTATACATTTATAAACAGTGGCTAAAATGAAGCAAGGTCACAAGCACCACAACAGCAGATTCCTTTCACTGTTGCAGTTGCTCTGACTGGTCAATTGAAATCGAAGTGAATTAATATAGTTTGCACTGCAACATTAAAATATTTTTTTCCAGCTTTCAAGCAGTACTTTATTTCTTTCTGGCAATGAAAGGAGAAATTATTTATTTCCCAATTTCTCACCCAAAATCATTTATTACCAAAAACACCCAGCCCCCCCCCCCCCCCCGCCAAGAATATCTAATGGTTGCCCCCTAATTCATAGAACAGACAAACAATCTGCGACGCGCATTACCGCGGTTGATTTCTGTCGTCATCAAAATATGCGCACCTGTGACGTAGCTCCACGTTGCACGACATAAACATTGGTAAAGTATGATGTCTGAAGAACAACTAGTGGGAAATATAACTAAAACAGAACAACTTTCATCGTCTGTGACAAAAAGAGGGTGAGCATAAAGTGATAGTTTCTAAAACACACTTGTTATCTCGTTTGGCAGTGTGTTTTCGGGTTATTTGCAACAGACATTGGCCACAAAATTGTGTCCGAAAAATTCAACGCTCGGATTAGAATTTAGACCCATCGCACTCAGCTCAGCTGGTCAACGTAGTTGCAGGGAGCAAATCAGATATATTTACTGTTTTAACTCATTCCATACTATGGTGACAGGCATTGGTTCTGGCACGGCCTGGGAAGTCATGCTGCAGCTACCCTTGCAGCAGCTGCAGCAAGACTTGCCAGGCAGTGCTAGAACCACTGACTGTAGACTATAGTAGTATGGGCATGTTGGTACATGAATGAAAGCTCTTAACCTCTTTTCATGAAGATTTTAAATATGCAATTGTCGTCTGAAATCTAGGTAAAATATACGGAAAAATCAGGGACTGGTATGGAACGAGTTGAGACACTGGTGTATGACAGAAATAGTCCTGATAAATCAAGTTTTTATATTCCTGTCATGATAAGTAATTAAATTGTTGTACTTAATTAATTAAACACCAGAAAGGGTGGTTAAGTAAAGGTTTTATTCAAAATTCAAAATTTTCAGAGGGTCACAAGAAGGGAAATTCAGGGAGAAAACCAGATTTCCACCAATTGTACATGTAAATAAACAAACCTTGTTACCCTTTAGAATTTTCTCAGAGGGTATTTCAGGTTTTGAAGTGGTAATACATGTACACCCCATTTGGGTGTTAAGTCTTAAGAGAAACACTGCATTCTGTAAATGACCGTAGCCAACAATACAAAGCTTGTACTGTAGGCCTATATTGCTTTTCCACCACAACTACATTCCTGGTTATCTCGGTAACCAGAGTCTCGCCTGGCAAGATACAGGCCACTGCCTGTGTGGGAAGTGGAATATTAGAAATAAAGAAGGCTTAGTACAGGCAAATTGAAACTTGTTCTTGAATTTCAAAAATTTTGCGAGAATCTATTTGGGTTTTTGTCAATTAGTTTTCTTTTTAAAGAAAGACAAGTTTAGGAGAATCTTTACGAGAATGGATTCTAGGATTCTCGTCAAAAATCTCTCCCTGGTAACCAATTTAGGAAGCACTAAATGAACATGACTTGGGTATTTGTAAACTTAAATTTCACTAAAAGACACTAACTTTGTGAGAAAGGGATATATCTAGCCTGTCTGTGACAGTGATACGCCTGCGTGTCCTTCATGATTGACAAGCAGGAGCCCCGTGCTTTGTGGCGGGAAATTAATATGCACGTCTCTTACTTGTCTTGGTGACAATTACAGAGACTTCAACCCGCAAAATCCAGCAAACTGGAGATCGTTATGAAAACAGCTGCTCTCACCGGGAGCCCCATTCAATTACTATGTGGAGCACTATGAATGAGGCAGAAGTTCGTAAAATTTGATTAATTTTCATGATAAGAATTGTGGATTCTCATCTGCACTCAACTCTGTATGTGGAAATTCCCTTTTTCATCAATCTATGTATATATACCATTCCTCTGCAGAGATATCTTTCTCCCAGAGTGTTCTCAAGAGGAAAAACTTTTCTTCCTCTTGAGAAACGTCTCCTCTTCCTCCCCAACACTTTTTCCTCTTCACACTGAGCCCAGGGATGCTGTTGACGCACAACCATGAGGATACTGATCAGTCCTGTTGATGACCAGTTGAGACGAATGTGAGGATGGGAAGGGGGTTGCCCGTACTCCGTACTGGGGCTTTTTTTTATTTTTCGTACAGTGTAAAGAGAAAAAATTGTTCACCGTATAGGGTACTGACATCAAGCCATGTACTCCCAGTGCTGCCACTTTATACTTTTTTAAAAGTAGGATGCTTTATTTTCACTGTTTTACTTTTTTATACTTTATCTATACTTTTTTCCTTCAACTACTTTTTTATACTTTTTTTTGGACAAATTTTTGACCTTTTGATTGGAATTCAGTTAAATATTAAGGGTAGTGTTTTAAGCATTCTCACAGCCTTTCTGAGTGTTTGGTAAACAAGAAAGATGAACCATCTTCCCACTGAGTGACAACAATGGGTCCATGTCAGTGTTTCTGTTAGGGATTTTTTCAAAAGGTCCCAACCTCAAAGAGAGTCAAACTTTTTGCTATCCATTGCAAAGTTAACAAAGAAAATATAGGAAGTTGGGACACTTTAAATTTTGCGAGGGGGTATCGCATGATATGAAAGGGTAGTATATTCCCATATGGGCTTAACAGAAACCTTGTATGTTTTGGTGTCAGTTATGATGAGAATCTGGACTATGGTACAGAGATACCGGATGCATAGCCCAGGTCCTGGTTCCCATCAGACACATGCATCCAAAAATGCACTTTAAGTGGTACAACTGATCATGGCAGTTTGTTCTTTGTTCATTACAAGCAACTATGGGTGATTTTTAGCTCAGCTGACTTGTCAGTCAGCTGAGCTTATGTGGTGGTTAGGCATCTATCGTCCATCTGTGTCCACAATTCACATTTTCGACTTCTCCTCCAAAGTCATTGGCCAGATTTACCTCAAACTTGGTGGGAATGTACCAGGGTCCCTCCCAAGCTTGTACAAATGATGACGGTCCCTTGATTTTTGAATTTTTTATGAACTTGTTTTGTTTTTGTTTTTGTTTTTGTTTTTTTTTTTTTGGGGGGGGGGGGCAAATCTTTAAAAAATCTTCTCCAAAACTGCTTGGCCAATTGCTTTGAAATAGTTGGGGAGACTTCTGGGGACCCTTAGACCTTAATTTGTTCAACAGGTGGTGCAGTGATTTTTTTATGTAAAAAATATCATTTTGCTATTTTCGACTTAAGTAAGTTCCAAAACCGTCTCTCAGATTATGCTGGAACTTGGTTGAAATGTAACATTTAGAACTGACTGCTTATGCTTGGGCCATCTGTGTGTATCTTGAGTTTCATCAGGCCAAGTCCACTGTTATTTAATAACGATGTGATCTCGGGTGAGAGCACAATGTCATCATTTGTAAGATCTGTGATAGTGTTGTCTATCCTAGAGTCTGGCACAGTAATCTTGATTGGAAAATAAGACGGCCTAAATGATGCAGCAATCAAAAGGTACAAGTGGAAGGTCAGCGTTAACATGTGAGAACTTTCAGCCAATGAACATTTCCAAATTATATGCAAATCATGCACGTAACAAATATGTGTGAAGCATGTGAAGTCTATTCTATATACAATTTATATAGATAACTAAGTAGTGGTTGTAAAAATCTGCCGTGTTGAAATTGTGTAGTCAAAAGAGGCTGGCTGTGAGTTTTGTCACCCAGGTAATATTGTGCCTTGGGAACGAACAGAAATTGTAATTGATACAGTATATATGGACTTGGAATTAATAAACTTGTCAAGTTTTCAAAATGACAATCTTCGTGCGAGAACTTCACACCATGAATCCTTGATTTTTATTGAAATTTTTCAATGCAGGTACTTGTCGGTTAATGCATACAGTGTTATTGATTACTGTGTAAGTGAATGGGGATTGCAATAGTCATTCACATTTTTGACTTTTTCTCCAAAACCACTCATCAAATTCACTTTAAATTTGGTGGGGATGCACCCTGTGTGGGTCTCTTCTAAGTTCGTTCAATGGTCGTGCTTCAGTGATTTTTGGATTTTTATGAGGTTTTGGTTCATTTTTTGGCCAAATGTTAAAAAAATCTTCTCCAAAACCATTTGGCCAATTGATTCAAAATTGCATAGGAAGACTTGAAGGCATGACAGCCGGAGTTACACAGTACATGGGTGACTTTGACTTCATTGTCAAGGTCACAGGGTCACTTAAGTTTTTTTAACTCTTCAGATGATAACATGAGAACTATTTGTTCTACTTTCATGTTTTACAGGGTCATCAGATACCCTCTTGAGGGCCACACTCAGTACATGAGTGACCCAAGGTCACTGGACAACTGATATGAAATTTACTGTTCACTTGCTAACTAAGATCTATTTTGAGTAAGCTAGGACCTTGATGTTGCATATATGTTTATTTTCTCTATGAAGGTCATGCTTAGACAGCACATGAGTGACCTTGATCTCATTTCTGAGGTCACAGTGCACATACATTTATTTTACTCTTCAGTACTATAACTTGGGAAGTACTTGAACTGGGCCTTTGGTATTGCACATGTTAGTGTTCTTCCATGGATACAAGTCAGACTTACTCAGCACATGGGTGACCTTGATCTTATCCCAAGTTTACAGAGCCACAAGTGTGATGAATCTGTAGGTCAGCTGAGCATGGGCTGTTAACACAGCTCTCTTGTTACAGTATAATTTTGCTACAATACCCATGCGTTGCTTCAGATTTATACTTTTTTTATACTTTTTTTCTGAAAATTTATACTTTTTTTAAAGTTGAATTGGATACTTTTTTTTGTAATTAGGCAGTGGCAGCACTGTACTCCGTACTGATCAAAATTTATTATGCGTGAAGCGTACCAGCAACAAATATACTCAGTAACCAATGAGCCTCCTGCCAGGTGAAACATGTCATACTCTCGTTTCAACAAACTTTTAATCAGAAAAATTTCTGTGGCCCCCTTGCTGTCAGGCACTTGCGTGGTCTCACTTTATCAGGGACAGATTTAGGGATAACACAAGTGTGTGGTTTAGCACCCACTAGTACACAATGTTTATCACTCAGACAAAGGCTCACACATGTGTCTAAAGTATCACCCATTAACATTGATTATAACACAATCCTTACAGCTGAGACAAATATCATAAGCAGTAATATATGGGAAATCCATGTCCCATAACAAAATAGCATCATGTATGCATATAATTACAACTAAGTTACTACACCCTTATTCTAAACTCTATTTACCTGGCAAAGAAGAACGAGTAGCCAATGGAATGACAGGGCTCATTTGGTTTGACTTGGTCATAGCATACATAGATGAGCTACGTGGTGCTGGTTTATAGCACATAGGTTGCATATGTGATGACTTGTAAGATACCACCTCGGGTTGCAACGCTACATCTTCTCACCATACGATATATATCTCAATACTAGGGTCACCATACGATATGTGCAGCTGGATAAAGGATATAAATTAAATTTATATATTCTTTTATCACTTGTTCTAAATTCATGCTCTTAATTTTTTAAATTAACAATAGATTTCATATTTGCTTATGTAAAATAACATGATAAATGTTTCAGATGTTAAAGAATTCAAAAATGTAAAGCTGAAAAGTTGAAATGCCTTACAATGAAATTTATTACAATTTTATATTTAAAAAAAAAATTGTGATCCAGATTATGATTAATGTGCAAGTGAAATAGCATTACCATTTACTTTCTTTATTTTATTACCATGGTTTGGTCATTAACAGCTTGATATCAACATCTATAAAAAATGAATATATTGTGGAAGTGTTTGTTGATATTTAGGGTCTTTGATGAATGTTCAAACTTCAATGGCAATGTATTCACTGCTGCCGGCCGCCATGTTGCCGCTTACTTCTCCCGTCCTAAACTGTTTCTTTGCTAGTTGGACTGGACACTAGAAAATAAAGTAAATAAAAACTGACATATATATATTCTTCAATCTGTTGTTGAGAAAATTTTGCTGATATATGGTAATGATAATATTTGCAACGATACATTTTGATTTGTACATGCTTCCATGTGTCTTGAAACTGTCATGCCGACAAAACCTGTATCATATTTTTGCGATACACAGGTTCATGATTCGATATATATGCATGTCCTGGCTTCTTGTATCGCGATGCACTGGTGAATCGTTACATCCCTAATGCCACCTGCCAGTTGTATGAGAGTACATTTGTATGTTGCTTATAGTCACTACCAAATAAACACATCAGATTAGTCATATACATGATACTGACACTGGATTTAAAGTGAAACCAATGCCAAAAATCTATAGGTATTATGCAAAGGTGCTTCACAAACTTTTAATAAAACTGGCTCAAGAAATAACTATGACATATGAATATGGTCCAACAAAGTTAGGAAAATTGAGCCGTCAAAATCAAGACAAAATCAACTGTACACGAGGGATGTTTGGTTGTATGTCACACATGACATTTACTATGACGAAAGTAAACAAACACGGCACACCAGGTTAAAAGTAGTTCTAGAGCATATTTTGGTTGCACTGTGTTGGGCATGTGTGGAGGATGTTTGTCATCTGGTCATTTTTGGTTGGCTTAAAGAGTTAAACATAAATATTACATGTCATGCTATTGTCATATCTTAATCATTATTTGCATTTTTCTTCTCAGCCTGATGTCGCTGCAGCTGTCCAGTGTCCAAGCACGTGAATGGTTCCAGAAGCGGAGAGAGAGTGTCCAGCCATGGGGGGAATTTTTCAACTTCAGCAAATTCAAAGTACCCAAGACTGTGTCCCCTGTGTACCAGAGGGTCATGAAAAACATTGAGCGCTTCCAAAGCAACTACTTATTCGTTATTTTGGCATTAGCAGCATTTTGTATGTGAGTATTTTCATGATAATGGTATTAACTCAGAGACCTAATGCCAGTGCATTGGCGTGCAACGGTCTCCCATTAACTGGGCTAGCACTAAGCATACAAGTTCACGATTTTTTACAAAATGATCATTATACATGAACCTAAATCTGGTTCTTTTTGGCAAATAAAATAATGTTGACTTTTTTGCAAAAATGGCTCATGCAATAAAATTCTTAGAGCTAGCCTGAAGTAGTACCTCCAAAATTTAATTTGGCTAAGTCTAGCTTGTAAGTTTTCAGCTAAGTTAGCCAGACTGGCTAAAATGATACATTTTCTAGTGCTGGCCCAGTTTTAAAGTTTACGAGCAAGTCTCTTTTGTATTGTAAATATCACTTCTCTTCAGTCACCGAGACAGCTTTCCTGTGCCCACATTGCACATCGGTGTTAAAAGAAAGCTGTTGACTTGGTCTCAAGAGGGTTAAAGGTAGAATATCGACCACCAAAGTGTATGAAACATTGTATTTGTATGTACAGCACAATATCAGTTTTAAGTTTGATGTTACAGAACAGCATGTACATGTCAACCGTGAATGTTAAAATTAATAACAAATATTAGCCATTTAACTCATTCTGCCCTAATGACGCTTTTTCCTGCTAATATCTAAATGTCCTCTGCTAATCGTATTTTACTAATTTAGGAATTTTTTTCAAAATACTGGATGAAACTTGCATGGGATCATTCCAAATTATATGCCAATGGTCAACAGCTTTCCTTGGCGCCCTCTGGGCACATTGTGCCCAGAGGGCGCCAAGGAAAGCTGTTGACTCTGTCTCCTATCAGTATGGAATAAGTTAATTGTGTAAAAAACGTGCTGTAAAATTAAAAGGAGAGATCTGAATGGGAGTCCTGTAAACATACTGGAAATATGCTGAACTCTTTCAGTGCTATTCACGTCTAAAGTCGATCTACTATTTTTTTAATTCAAACTAGTCTGTATTATCATTAGGATCCCAGATTCGTGTTCCTTAACCCAAGTACCAGTATGCCAATAATTCTAGAGAGAACATCCCAGGTCAACAGCTTTTCTCGGCGCCTATTGCGCTCCGAGAAAAGCTGTTGACTCAGTCCAAAATTTGGCACTGAAAGATCAGAGTAAAGCATAACGTGGAGCCTAAGTACAGGTTGGAATAATGTGGTCAATCATCATGATCATATTCATCATAGTTCGTACATATACATGTATACATCAACCAAAAGATTTGTAAAAATTGTATCCTGTGGACCTCCCTGGTGATTTTTTTTCCTGACCATTAGAGAGGCTTTTTTTTTTCTCAGTGCCTGGCCAGAAAGGTGTGTTAATTAAAAAAAAAAAAAAAAAGGAATAAGACCTGTTTTGATGTACATGTACATGTATCCCTACAGTAAAAATACCTGATATCATCTCAAGTGTCACGTGCATGACCTATATGCAGCCACTGCTGTATAATTTGCAATATCATATTGTTTATCCATTTGGGTGTCAGGTACTTGTAATAAAATCTCATTCTGTCAGGTTTTTTGGGGTCATGTAAAAATGTGGATTTTATCTGTAATACATGTACACGTACTAGTATAATGTGATATCCTCTCCTGGCAGATAGCAGTCGCAGGAAAAAAGAACCCTCCCCTACTGGACTTATTTGGCACATGAGATCTCCAGGAAACATAATTAATTTTTTGCTGTGACCTCATAACCAGTAAGGCCCAAGTTTACACCATGATCTGAAATATTGTCAGGTTTAATATTTACACAAAATACAGAATGTACCAACCATTTCCTTGCTACAGCTGTACCTGCTATATGCAGCCACTGCTATGAGCAGCCACATCGCATTTTGTGGTCACTTGGCTCAGACATAGGAGTCTGTTTCTTTGTAAAACTTCCTGTGGTGATTGGTCACCTGCTGTATATGGCCACTTTTTCTTGGCAGAAAGGGTGGTCACATACAGCAGGTACCACTGTAAAGAACCTAATTGGTGCTGCATCCATCCTTTGGGTGTCTGGTTTGTGACAGGACTATGAATTCTTGGAACCAACTGAGTAGCTGGCTAACGGTTTTGGAGAAGAAGTCAAAAATGTAATTGTATCGGACAAGTGATACATATTGCTAGAAACACCACACTTTTCATTGATTTTATCAATAGAGCCAAACTTTTGTTGCAAAAATTACAATGCAAAGGTTATAAAAAACAACAATTACACAAAACTGTTGAAATGTCTCCAGAGATATGACCAAATACCTAAAAAATACAATCTCAAGAACATTAGTCACACAATGTGAAGATGGAACTTGAAATGACAAAGTGTAGTCCTCAAGGTGTTTAGAGTGGCAAGAGGGAAAGTACCCAGGATAAAGTATACTTAACCCACCTAGAGAATTTTCACTAATCTGCCGGAAAACCATGATTATACTCACTTTTTGCAGGACTTCTTTCATTTCAAGTTTCATCCAGTATAGTGAAAGAGGTGGCTTCCAGCTAATACCGTAGTACATTTTAGCTCATAACACCCTAGTCAACTTTATGGTGCTAATAATTGTATTACTATTTACCTGTTTATACCAGTGTCGGTGTGTTGGATTAGTGCATGAAGCTTTCAAGTTTCAAAGGAGATGTCCATTCACAATTACATTTTTGACTTCTTCTCCAAACCCGTTAGGCAGATTCACTTCAAACTTTGTAGCAATGTACCTTGGGTTGGTCTCTACCAAGTTGGTTCAAATGGTCACACTTCAGTGAGTTTTGAAATTTGTATGAATTTGTTCTTTTTGGGGGGTAAATCTTAAAAACTCTTCTTCTCCAAAACCGCTCACCCGATTGCTTTGATATCACACAGGAATACTCCTAGCTAGGGTCTCGCAGTTCTTAATTTGTTCACCAGGTGGTGCTGAAATTTTTAGCTCAGCTGACTTGCTAGGCAGGCTCCGCTGTAGGAGGCTCAGTTGTCCATCTCAGAAATACTTTCAGATGTCATATACACTCAGCTAATCCTCAACACAGGTGTATTCAGTTGCAACCTTGCTTTTGTGCCAGGACAAGCTTAGGTCAGCTGAGCACAGGCTGTTCACACAGCCCTATAGTTTTACAGTGATGTTACAAAATTTGCAATGGCTGATTTTCTTAAAATCGAGAAAGTTTTGGTGGACTTATCATTATTGAGACACATTTGAAAAAGAACTGTTCATTTCTTAAAAAATAATATAGATCTGTTATGTTTTGCTGTAAAAATGTTTAGATCAACTCAGCTTTTATTTGATCAAAATCAAATAATTAGTTTTTGAGAAATATCCACACGAACTGGACATTTTAGTGCAAATACCATTGTGTAATCAAGATTCAAATGTTAACACAATCAATTGCCTACCATGTTAACATTTAAAGTATTTTCTTAGTCTCTTTACATTGTATTGGGACTGGAGCTACCAAATTTTGACAAATTTGTGATAGACAATTTATACATGATTGTCGTCTGAAATGTCCCAAAATCTCAAAGTGGACAAAATTATCCAAAAAACAGTTGGACATTACCTGAACTTTATTTTACAAAATAACATGATTAAGTGATTGGAGCTCCACAGAGTGCTTGTTAACCAACAATAGATTGAGGTATGAAAATACATATATGTTGTATATTAACATCAAGACAGTGTTGTTGTGTGTAAACTTGCACTTAAAGTCACTCCATACTATGGTGCAGGAAAAGAATGGAGGAAGAACACAGTGTTAGATTTTAGGCTGATTTTCCACAACTTCTTACATTGTAGCTTAACATCTCCACTACTTATACTAGCCATGGCAGCCAGCCTGGGAGCTTGTTATATTATCAGTCTGAAGAACCAGGAGCAGAAGTTAACTGTTATGGGTAAGTATCATGTTGTGGAAAATTTTAGAAGTTCTCCAGAAACTTACCATTTAATATGTGTATCAAACTGCCACAGTAAAAAAAAAAATAAAAAAAAAAGAAAAAACTTCCAATTTTTGTAGAAATACTGGGAAAAAAGTTCTGATAATTTGCCTGATCATGTCTTGACAAGTTCACACATGGCACTTGCTAAATTTATTGCCGTCCATTTCACTGTGGTTCCAGGCTTGCTTCTGTAAAACAGTATGATACATACTTAAGTCACTCCATATCCCTCCAAGTCAAGGTGCCAGTTGCAAAAATCTCCGTGCTTAATTATTGGGCACAGAGACCCCGCATCCCTAGCTAGCAGGATTCAGGTGCACAATTCTGTAGTAAGTACAGAAGTATATATATATCCACTTATACTTGGCACCAGTGCACATCATTCCTCTTGGTTTCCTGTGTCATACTGTGGCCTGTATGTTGGTGCTGTGCTAGAGCAGTACACTGTACAGTAGTCCCTCCTTTGAAAGACCACTCCTTTGGGAGACCACCTCCTTTGAGAGACAACAGTTGTCATGTCTTTCTGTAGTACTTTTCACGTCATTTATACCTCCTTTGAGGGACCACCTGCTTTATGTGACCATCTTTTGGGTGGCACCAGGGGCGGTCTCTCAAAGGAGGGACTTCTTTCCTTGAGCATAATATGGTTGTCGATGTACAGTGGTCCCCCTAAAAATGAAAATCTTTAGATGACAGAATGACCTTCACCTTTGACCTCTAAAGGTCCAACGTAATGTACTAAAACTTACATTGTTCTAATCCTGCATTTTGAGCCCAACATGATGACCCGTGTGCTTTAAACAATTGAGATGAAATAAATGGAAATTGGAAAAACATATATCTCAAAGAACTACTATTAAATCTGGAAAGTGAAAGCGATACAAAAGCTACTCTTGATCTGGATATAGAAATAAAGAACAAACAGTATGTAACAAAAATATTTGACAAGAAGGACCAGTTCAAATTTGATATTAACTCCTACCCTGATCTGACAGGAAACATTCCAGACAAACAAGCACATGGAGTTTGTATCGGACAAGTGATAATCTATTGCTAGAAATACCACGCTTTTTAGCGATTTTGTCAATAGAGTCAGAACTTTGTTGCAAAAACTACAACACAAAGGTTATAAAAAACCACAACTACACAAAACTCTGTTGAAATGTTTCCAGAGATATGACCAAATACCTAATAAATACAACACTAACTCAAGAACATTAGTCAAACTGTGTCAAGATGTAGCATGAAATGACAAAGTGTAGTCCTCAAAGTGTTTAGAGTGGTAAGAGGGAAAGTACCCGGGGTAAAGTATAATTAACCCACCTGGAGAATTTTCCATGATCATATACTCACTTTTTGCAGGATTTCTTTCTTTTCAATCTTCATCCCGTATAATGGAAGAGGTGGCTTCCAGCTAATACCTTAGTACACTTTACAGGTCTCATAACAGCTCTAGTCAACTTTGTGGTGCTAAAAATTGTACAGTAGTACCTGCTATTTAAGACCGCCCCTACAGTCAACAAAAAGTGTTCTCATATTGCAGGTGGTCTTAAATTGGAGGTATATTTAACAAGGAAATACAGCAAAGGGTTCGGAAGAGCGGTCTTAAAAAGACATGTGGCCTTAAATTGCAGGTGGTCTTTATAGCAGGTACCACTGTATTACTATTTACCTGTTTATACCAGTGTCGGTATGTTGGAATAGTGTATGAAGCTTTTAAGTTTCAAAGAAAACGTCCGGCCGTCCATGCCTTGTTAACGCCATATCTCCAAAACTACTCACTGCACAGAGACCAAATTTTTATCACAGGGTCATTGAGGTGCTTCACATGCCTATCGAAAAGTAGGTCACTAGGTCTCAGTACTACCTTGCAGAGAAAATGGCTTTAACATAATATCTAAAAAAATATTGAATGTAGCTTCATTAATTATTTATGACAGTTGGTCCTAAGAATGCCTCAGATGCCTATGGAAAACTAGGTCACTGGGTCACATTTAGGTCACAGTGCTGCATTGAAGAAAAATGGCCATACCATGATATTCAAATATTAAATTACTCATTGTAGCTGCACCAATTATTTATGACAGTTGGTCCTAAGGATGCCTCAAATACATAGTGAAAACTAGGTCACTGGTTCACATATTTAGGTCACAGTGCTGCATTGAAGACAAATAGCGTTGTCATGATATATCTGCTCATTGCATTTGCACCAAAGTTTTGTCATTAGGTCAAACAGAAGTAGCCTTGACCTACCGGAGGGGCATTGTCGTCACATACATGTCCGTCCGTCTGTCTGTCATTCTGTCCTGGCCAAGGAGTTTGCGGTCACTGATCGGGTTCTAGTTCAACATGGCACCTTGATTGGTGAAAAGTAGGTCAACTGATCAAACAGCAGATGCACAACTTCAGTCTAAGTCACACTTTGTGATGCAAGAACATCTTATTGTAGATTCAGTGCATACAAAAAAGAAATAAATCTTTGTATGGCCATATTAACAAAGTTGACCTTCAACTGTGACTATATGTTAAAATTGAGTAAATGTGGTGAGGCGAACCAGGCTTTCCATACATTGTCTGTTTGACTAAGGTGTTAAATGAGGAGTCCTAGTAAAAATTAAAAAAAGTGACAGATGGTGCCATTATCTGGGAAAATTACGTCACTATGACCCAAAGAAGGTCACCATACTCTTGCATGGTAGGCCAATTAACTGATGTTGGATATTCTAAAAGAAAAATAGAAATAAACTATACAGAGGCTATAAGCCTTCCCACACTAGCCCATTGGGAGAGCGCTTAAAAAAAAGACATGCAGTGTGCCATGGGAGACAGTTGTGTCATCAGTTACCAGGTCTGTGTCTGTACACGCATTAAATAGGGGTACTCAGGGGTCACATTGAGCGTGCGTCCTGCGTCATGGATACAAAAAATGAAGAAAAGACACCTGGAAATTAATTAAACATTAACATTTTGCGTCTCTGGATGCACACACAAAAAACCGCGATGCATTTTGAACAATACACCTGCAAAAATTACCCCCCAGTAAGTAACTTTGCACCTTTGCGCTCACAATTTTTTGCATCGTCCACCATAATCATGATTATGTATTATACTGGTGGAATCATCTGATGTTCCTCTTGCTATGTAACAAGCTCCCTTATTTGCTTAGGAAAAAATATTCCCGGGATAGCCCTCCAAAATTTCCCCAAATAATAATGCACACATCATTTTACAGCGTTATAAATGTGCCGAGAGCACTTTCAGGCTCCTCTTTGGGCATATTCCATCACATGCAGCTCGCTGTCCAATCAAACTTGTTGCCCATGTGCATGTCTTATGTCAGCAATTTTGGGAAAGTTCCAGTTGTACTCACGGAAAGATTATTGGGCCAAAAGACGTTAAATTTTCACATCATATTTTCAGCAAAAAGACTTGCATCAAACAAATCTAGACACAGGTAAAGGCATGAGTGAAAATTCCCTACGGAAGGCAAGCAAACTACACAGATTAGTCACATGTGGATGAAGCAAAGATTTGCGTAAACACTATGTGTTGTTGATTGCCGCCTCCCATACATCACATCGTTATTGGTGTTTTTTAACAAAATTTTTTGGTTTTAATTTCATTTATATGTTTGAGCGGAACAAATCTGTATGCCAGAACAAGATAGGTATCTAAATTCATGATTGAAGGCCGGAAAAAATAGACGCACATTGCGGAAAACCATACCAGGGTACCCTCCCTAAGTTGTGTTGCACGGCCATATGCTGTTGCTTGGTTAAAAAAAGTGACTGCATCTAAGTCAGACTCTTGATACCTCCTACGGCCTCAATTTTTTCAAGTAAATTACCACAATTTCAGACTAGACCCACCAATGCAGTCAATGGACTCGCTATTTTTCCTATAAAAGACATAAGATGGGTCCAACGGACCCAAACTGGAAAAGCCTTAATTTAATGCTATCCCTGGTACTTTTGGTAAACAAAGCATTTGGAAGGGCTCTGTAACTTTTTGTTTTGAAAGCAAACTTGTGCTTCCAAGCATTTTGATATCCTAAACCTGGTCCCAGTTGATGTTATTTATCCTAGATGTTAGTCAATGCTGCCATCTAGTGAGGTAATGTACAAACAGTCACTGCATGATCAATCTTTTGGTTATCCGACACTACTGCCCTCTAGTGAGAGAATTTAAAGACACAAGGAAGTTCATATTTTGGCAAATAAGGTTTTGTCTGAACTGATTAGAACTCCCCCATGATGGTGAGTGGGGAGCTGTGAATGTGTCATCTGAAAGATAAATTAACAATTGCACTCAACTTAATCAAGTAGAATATACGGATCATTAGTCAGAGCTGTGCGTAACTTGAAAAAGTGCTATAATTTTAGTTCTGCTCAAAGACATGCTTGAACTTGATGAAATCCATTGAAAAAGTCTTTGAATCTAAATCTAACAAATGCTGTAAGAACGAATTCTGAATGAAGTTTGATTTGCCCAGGGATATTTGCAAAAGATATCCTTTACAGCTGCTTGCCACTCATGGAAGAGTTTGACTGAAAACCATTTCAATCTGACATCATCTCCATAGATTTGAATGAAGGCATGGAACAATAGACTTTGCATTTTTAAATTTTGTTATACATGTATTGAGTTTGTTTGACCCAGTGCTTTATATCAGAACAACTGACATACAGTCCAACCTTTGTGCAACCACCTGCATATATAGTCTACATGTATCATGTCCCCCAAGTGCTATCTTTTCTCTTACAATGTACAGTAAAACCTCCCTATACTGAACACCCTTGGGACCGGAAAAAGTGTTCGGTATAGTGAGGTGTTCGGTATAGGGAGCTTTGATAACATTGAGAGTATATATTTGGGACCGAGAAATGGTGTTCAATATAGAGAGATGTTCAGTATACGTAAGTGTTCGGTTAGAGAGGTTTTACTGTACATATAAACTGTACAGTTACCAGCCATTTTAATGACCACTGTGACACCATTGACCAACCACCTGCACTTTAAGGCAACATTTATCAGGTCCATGACTCTTTTTTGTGTTGTTTGACTGCTTTTGGATGGCCACCTACTTAATGTGACCACTTTGGGGCCTGCTCCTGGGTGGTCTGGAGAAGGCAGAACCACTGCATACTGTCTGCAGTGACGATTGTGAATGCACTGTGTGTGAATGTGGGGAGGGGGCGTTAATGTATTCGTGTGTAGTATGTGTCACCCGTATAATTATGAACTTCCAGCTTCAGGATAATCATCACACAGGAAAAATACTTCATTTGAATTGAGATACAGACAATTTTTATTGTTTGAGAGTCAAAATTAATTCAGAATGCATTCAATTTTGTCCCATCTTAGTATCAGTTTACTTTAATTTACTAACGGTGATGTAAATGAAGGTGTGGTATTTACAGAAAAAAAATGTTGAACTCAAGTTCAAAAATGGAATTTTACAGCAGAAAATGAAGTGTTCTGATTTGTCAGTTTTTTTTGGCAGGGAAATATGACTTGAGGACTTAAGCTGAGAATGTGGACAGCCTGAATGCTATCCCTAGTAAATTTGCGTATCACTGTGGTGTGTTTTGCAGGTAAGGAGGTCAGCGTAGCTCATCAGTACATAGCTGTGGGCATCCTTACATTTCCTTTGCTCTGGATAGCTGGAGCGGGCGGAGTCATATTTTGGTTAATAGGTAAGTATTTTGTCACTGTCATCACCAGCAGATTAATTGTGTAATTGAAGGGTTAATTAATGCTATTATATGTGGGGTCATATGGTATGCACATCCCAAGCTGTACGTACTGAGTGAACTGGGTGTTTCGGTAAATGGCCTAAATAGCAAGATGTGCTGTGCTTGGTAGAGACTCACTCCTGATGATTTGCATGCTCATTTTGTCTAACTCGGAAGTGATTGGAATGATTGATAACTATGAACTATTGTTGCATTGATTTTTGGTAACTGAACATGGCAAAAATAG
Organism: Hermodice carunculata; assembly: GCA_964020975.1. Taxonomy (NCBI): domain Eukaryota; kingdom Metazoa; phylum Annelida; class Polychaeta; order Eunicida; family Amphinomidae; genus Hermodice; species Hermodice carunculata. Next base: position 498,322 of record CAXHWN010001079.1, on the reverse strand, counting down.
AAATGAAAAATAGGTACATGTGTGCTGGTGGTTTTTTATTTAGCAGAGGAAACTCCTTGAAAATGTTCTCTAAATAAATATTAAGTGAAAAACAAGTAGGATTTCAAAGCAGAGGAAATTACTTTGACTTTAATTTCATGAGAACTTTATGTGAATGTTATGTCACAAAGCCTTCCTGTTTTCAGTGAAACTTGTTTTACAGTCAAACCTGCATTTGATGCCCTCTGAGTTGTATAGTTACATATGCTGAAATATGGAGATCCACCTTACAGGTCCCGCCAACATAACCCCTGCAACTCCCAAACATTTTGAGTAGCTTGTCAAGTTCTTTGATCACAGGTTTCACAATTTTAAGTACATTGTATATGTAAGCCACACAACGTGGTCATCTTGAATTGGTCCAACACTAGTCAGTACAGGTCTGCTAAATGACAATGGTGTCTTATTGGTATGCTGAATTGTGCAGCTTATTTTTCTTCTGTTTTGTTTGTTTTTGTTTTTGTTGTTTTTTGGGGGTGGGGGTGGGGGGGGGCTTTGGAGATTATCATGATTGTTCATCTTTAGGTATGTGGCATTCTGTGTAAACGAACTGAATTATGAACTAAACATGCAATGTGCATGTTCTATAATATATAATACATATTTTCGGCATTTGCACAATGCTGGTGGATTTAAGTCCCCAATTCTGGAAGTAAATGCCGAGTCAGTACATATACTGCATAACGATGTTGATATGGCACTCGCACATAACTACCTCCATTGAACCATTCTTTTCAGAATGGGGATTTGGTCGAGTGGATATATGCGTTTCTCATTTCAGCGAGGCCACTGGTGCCAAAGGTTGCATGTTTGAGTCCCACTCGTTCCAAACATAAAATATGTATATGTGTCACAGTCATGTTTATACGCCACAAAATGAATGTTCTTCTTTCTTGGCTTACATTTATTTGCAAATATACTTGTGATTACAAGTACAGTAGTCTCTCCTTAAAGAGACCAATCTGCTCAGAAGCCACCTGCCTTTTCAGACCACACATTTTTTTGAGGTCGCTAGTGTTATGTTTTTCATGTTATTTACCCTTCCATTGAGAGGCCACCTACTTTATGTTACCACTTTTCTACCTTACATTTGAGATTTCTTCCACCTGAGGGTCCACTGACGATCTGTTGTTGTCCATACTGAAGAGGTTATAAGGTCAAAGAAACCACGTGAGAGGGATGCAGAAAGTTGAGACACTGAACATTGTACACAATGGCTAGGGGAGACCCACAATGCCTTGAAAATACACAAAATGTTTACAAACATTATTCCTGGCATCAAGGAAGTTAAAATTAAAGTGTATGACTGAATTTTCAAAAACGTGGGTTTTTTTTCCTATTTTCTTTCGGCGTATGGGCCTATTCTGGGTTTTGTGGTTGAAGGGTTAAAATTCATACCCCATACTTATTAAAGCCTCACCCTTTGCAAGAAGCTAAGCCATCTAAAATAAATAAAAATGCTTCAGTACTGCATCATGCGCATTGTTGCCAGTTTATGCCAACATCAGCATCTACCCCTAGGTTTGGTGGGCTCTGTCACCATACCCACCATTTCAGGTCATGTGACCAGTCCTGTGCAATCATCCAAGGCTTTCCATGGAGCCCTACAGTCTAAGGCTTGAATGCTAGGGCTTCAACGCTAACATAAAATCTTGGAAAACTTGTCTCTCAGAAATATTGAATAAGAAACTTGGGCTTTAAGTTAACAATTTTAAAGTCTTTACTGTATTGGGCAGTCCTTTTATGGTTCTAAGACTTTCCTGGGAAAAACGTTGACAGCAAACTTTGCTCAAAAATCAGCTTCTTTTATGTTGGGGGAAAAAACAATGACCAAAAGAACTGACTCCAGAAGGGAACTGCTGTATTGACATCCAACATTTGTGTAAGTGGCCTGGGCACTTGCTTCCAGGTAAGAATACAGGGTATCATATGCTACGTGCTTTATTAATGCTAACATGTCCGATTTCACACTTGAAAGCACTGAAATGTCAAATCAGACACCAAAAACACCACAAAGTCCCAACTATTGTCATTGATGCTGTAAAACCACCTCCCGTGACCAGTTACAGGCTGTTTTGGATCACTGGTTGAAGACAGCTCATCCAGAAAGCCTTGCACCATATATAACCACTTGTGGGGCCACACACCAGAGCCAGTAATTGAAATTCAATTCTAGCACCAAACCCTGGCGGGACCACAGGCTGGTACTAACAGCACGTAGTGTCATTAACTTATTCCATACCAGTCCCTGATTTTTTCGTATATTTACCAGATTTAAGACAACAATTGCACATTTAAATTCTTCATGAAAAGAGCTTTTGTTCAAGTACCAACATGCCTATAGTCTGAAGCCAGTGGTTCTGGCACTGCCTGGCAAGTCATGCTGCAGCTGCCGCAAGGGCAGCTGCAGCATGACTTGCCAGGCAGTGCCAGAACCACTGACCAAGGCCTGTCACCATAGTATGGAATGAGTTAAAGTCAAATTTCCATGGAGTCTACCCTTCAAAAGTCCCTCAGGGAAAGGTACTGCCCAGAGAGCACTTGTGTAGGCCACCAAGGACCACTCAGAAATAGGTGCAAGGACAAGGGGGTGGGGCTATTGGATGTTTCTTTGTTAAATTCACATGCATTTTAACTCTTTCAGTACCAAATTTTGGACTGAGTCAACAGCCTTTCTTGGCACGCATTGGGTGCAATGTGCCCAATGCCCGCTGAGAAAAGCTGTTGACCTGGGAATATTCTGTCTGGAACTATAGGCATGCTGGAACTTGAATGAAAGGACTTTTTACCGGGAACACGAATTTGGGATCCTTATTATAATTCAGACTAGTTTGACTTTAATAGATTGACTTAAGTCTTGATTGGCACTGAAAGAGTTAAGACAGCCTACAGTATCATACTAAGTACTGTATTCCAGCAGTAAGAGTACTGTAAGCAAGTACTGCTGTGGTATGTTCTCTATAATTTTATGATGACAGTATGTAGTCGAGGTACACAACTGCTAGATATAAAGAGGTATTAAATGTTCTAAGTTGTTAGGATAGACCTGTTCAGCTCCATGGTTGATTTCCACAGGGTCTTGAAACAAAATATGTGCCATTGTACAATATAACTGCAAATAAATAAAGTAAATGAACTAAAATATGTAAGGCGGCAAAGTCAAATCACAAAAATATGGTAATATATAAAAATATATTATATAAATTTCCAGCTGCCACTGATGAGAATCATGGAAGATTCAAAACCAGTCTGGCTTTTCCTTGTGTTAGGCTTATCCACCACTGGTCTTGCTTGGTCTTTTTGTAATATTAAATAAAACAACAGTATCCAGTTATATTACAAATAGAAGTAAGCACCAATTCTTTCTTTCTTTCTTTCTTTCTTTCTTTCTTTCTTTCTTTCTTTCTTTCTTTCTTTCTTTCTTTCTTTCTTTCTTTCTTGTTTGTTATTGTATTATATATGTCAGATTTGCAGCACTGCCATACATTTGTTTAAAAAAATGACCTGTGAACTCTATTCCTAAGGAAAGCCTGATACTACAAACTGTGATGATAGTCTTAAACAAAGGTGACCTTGATATTATGATTGTGAAGTTGACAAGGCTGCTTCAGTCTGTGCATGCAGGGTAAGGTGAGCACAGGACTGTCACTGGCCTCTTGTTATTTACAGTATGACAAACTGCTGCATGCCACTGACAGTTTGGCAGTGAAGACTACTCAGGCAGTGTATAAACATTTTTTGACATTCTGGACCAACACTTATGGTATCTGTGTTGGTCGGGATGAGTTGTAGCGAGAAATTGCTTTTAAATATATAAAATTGGGTGTCACTTGATGTACTTGGTTGGCAGGCCACCCTGACCTGCCCATCAAGGTTAAATATCAGCGGAGGCTGCAGACAAAAAGCAAGCCTCAGTTTCATATCAGAGGAACCAGTCAGCCGTGATAGCGGTACAAACACGATGAAAAAAAAGGATAACTACAGAATAATATGTTGAAAAGCTACATATTGCTTGCAAAACATCACTTTTGGAAACAGGCAGACCTTATGGAGGGAGCCAAGTAAACAAAGGATACCAAGACATGTGGCTTCCAGTCAGATGCCGTACAAAACCATTTATTTTTCTTTGTAGGGGCTTCAATGGTGGTCATTCTTGCACATGCGGCTCTTCACACAATTCCAGATGAGCAAGAACCATTTGCTGAGCCTGTGGTGGAAACTGTTTAGTCACAGCAACCACAACAACTAGATAAAAAGATCAAGAATTCAGTTGGTATTGTACATGGGTCCATCAAGTTATTAAAAATTTCACACATGTTTCAGCAATGATGAGGAAAGTTCACCAGTCATATATTGCCTCAAGTACAAAGAGTTGCTTCGTTTTACTGCAGAATAAAACAGAAACAAAAAAATAACAATAGCTTGGCCTTGATAGAAAGCAGTTGGTCTTCACAGGTGTTTCTTGGGTAGAATGCCATTTGTGATAGCTATTTGACAGAATGTAATGAGTAGCTGCTTTGAGTTGATGAGGGGTGAATGGGCTGTTTGTTCTTGACAAAAAGAATTTTCAGCTCAGTGGAACTATCAAGTTGTCTGCCTGTAGCTGTGTATGGTTGCCATATCAGTGTTGTCTCCAGCTTTTCAGGAGGGCAGGGCACCTTTCATCTTAAAGGGCACTTTAAAGCACACATTGACAATCGAAGAGGTCACCTAAAAGTAGCAGTCCAAAAAGACATTTTTGTTGTTTTTATGGAAAGAATAATTTATTTTGAATATGGAAATATTTTTTAATTTTTATCTTATGCTTATGGCAAATACATGTAGATATATTGATATATGTAATTTTTTCAATAAGTCTAAATCATATTAGATTTTTATGACAAAATGAAGGTATTTGCCCAAAATATGGAAAAATGTCGGATAAATGGGCAGGACAAAGCTCCCTTCTATTTTAAGCTGCAGACAACTCTGCATATATCAGAGGAACTATGCTTCCAAGGAGCATGGTTACTGTAGAATAGTATAGGAATGTACCTGTGCAGTTTCATTTGGTGGTGTTACTTTTGACCTTATTGACATCAGAAGGTCAAATTGGGATCAGTGACTGTAAAGACTAACATCTTCTTGTGTTCAAAGTCCAACAACAGGATGTAATTCAAATGTGATTGGGATGAAGTTTAGGTGGGCCCATATGAGATTTGATCAAGGTGGATAACCTTGACCTGATTTCCAAGGCCACAGGGCAATTATTACATAATTCACTTCTACATGGTAAATTAAAAATGTTTTCAAACCAGCACCTTCATATTGCACAATATGAGACCCTGACTTCTATCTAAAGCTTACATGTAGGTTAAGGATGTGCGTCAGGTTAAATTCCTTCAAACTGACTTTTTTGCAGTTTTCATATATTTTGTATTGCATGTAGCAATACCAAAAATTCATATGCAGGAATCCATTTCTAGCTACATAAACCATAAACTGTATTTTAAGCCAAAAAGTTGGTCAGCACCTGTTTGTTTTGAAATGGCTTCAGAGTCTATCTTGGTTTTTAGCCCCTAACTTTCGCCCACCCATCTCGTGTGTTGCCATGCAGCCACATGTCAGTCATTATCTGGGCTGTCTCACTGGTGACAAAAGAGTCAACGCCTGGCTGCGAAACCAGACCGTGAGGCAAGCACGTTGATATACATGAGCACTGAACTTTGCTCTTTTTGCTTAAAATCATCAGAATTTATTATGCAATCTTTGAAGTATTTGCAACAAAACATATTATAATACTGGTTAAACACACTGTCGGATTGGGAAGGTGTCATAAGGATCTATACTCGAGTAAGTGATGTTAATCCGCTTGAAGACGGCTTTCTCTGTGAAGCTTGTTTGCTTTTTCAACAGTACCCCAACTTATTTTGGATTCAACTTCAACAGTTTTAGTCATAAAAACATCTGATTTGCAGTAATCTCATCCTAAGAAGAGTGACTAAAAAGCAGGTATCAAAATTTTCACAAGATGCTTAGTTGTGTCACAAGACTAAGCGAAAGTCATAACCCTTTGTTGTATGAATGGAATGTCGTCAGCACAACTTTGGCCATTCCTCGCTCTGCTATGAAACCTAAGAAGAAGAAACCAGGACCTGCTTTTGTTAAGATGTACTCGTAGATTGTTTTTCCAAAGGAATTTTAATGCTACATTCAAAAACAAAAAGTTGCATCCAATTTCCATGGAATTGTTGTGTTGTCTTCAATTGCTGTACAAACACAAGGCAACTAACACCAATGACAGTGGTGTCATTTGGATCTCCAGTTTGTTAACTTTTTAGAAGTATATACTTTGTGGGAGATTTTAAAATTTTTGAGTGTTTTAGTGGGATTTTTGTGGAAGTCTAAGATAACCTGATGCACATCCTTAACTTGAAAGGTAAAGAGCTTTGATTTGAAGCCCAGCGGAACAGCTATTTCTGCAAATTTGATATCTGCATAATAACTCAAAATTCTAAAGCTGGCACTTTCATATTACACAACATCAAAATGCTCTATGAAGTCTAGGTTAGGTTACAAAATGGCAGACCTCGATCTGACGGCCAAGGTTACAGAGCATTAAGCAATAGTGTTCTGCGTACAACTCTTCAAGGTCTGTGAGTCTCTGCATATGTTAGCTGAGCACAGGACTCTCCCGTTTTAATGGAAACTGAGCTTAAAATTAAGCCAGTAGTTGTCCTGGGCTTGGGTTGGTTGCTACGTGAAAGTGTGTCACCCACTTCAAGGAAAGTTGTTGACTTGTAGCGTGTCATCTTTGTAGGACACCTCCACAATTCTGATTCAAACTGTTGTTCATTGCTTTTTAAATTAGGCAACAAGTATAATAGACCAGGAATCAGTTTTGGCCTGTTTAAGGGTACTGGATAATATTTATAATTTACTGAAAATCAGAATGCAAGAAGACCTCCTTGTTGTTATCTCCTCTTTGCTGTATTCCTCAGGCTATGGTAAGTCATGACAGTGGCTTTCTCTACGTAAAATGTGGCATGTCACTTGTGGGAGTATATACATTAAGTGGGTAATATTTTGTAGCACTTTTATTTGTACGTGTTTGCTAGTACTGGGCTGGCCCATTAATGCTGGCTGTTTCTGTTACTTTGAACAGGAGTTGTATCAGCAGGTTTGGTATTGAAATACTTCCCATGGATTTTTTAATGAACTATGGTGTGGAGTTGGACATAGTAAAACATTCATGTAATTGTATGTGCACATGTATTTAGCTTTATAGTCCAATGAGAGAAAAACATAAGAAATGGTGTTGGGGTGAAAGATTATTTAAGTCAATGTGTTACAAAATATACTGATTCCATTATGACAGCTGTTTAATTTAATGTGCTCACTATGGGTGTTATCAAAGTAAGATTAAGAGGGATATCTTTTCAGTTAAGGGTATGCAGCTGGACTGTCAACAATAAAACTGTCAGGGCAGAGTTACTTAAGAGGAAGCGCCACCAGGTGGCAAATACGGAAATGCAATATTAAATGTTACAGATATAAAATATGCAGTGGTTCCTGCAATTTAAGACCACTGCCACCAGAGACAGCCTGGCTTTTGTGACCACATTTCTGATGGCATAACAGTCTAGATTCTTTGTAAATTTACCTCCAATTCTAGACCGCCTGTTATATGTGACCATTTTTGGCTGGCAGAAGGGGTGAATTTAAATAGCAGGTACCACTGTAATCAGTGGTAATCATGTTTGTATTTTGATATTGAAAATGTGAATTTGGGCGCAGTTCATATGAAGTTTTAAGATATTAATATCTATAGAATTGCATAAACATGGTAAAACCAGGATGTGACTTTGTCGAACGGAAAACTGATTTAATTCACACCTACCCACACACACCCCCCTCCCTTGGGCCATGCATGGATGGTACAACTTCGTCATCTTTCTTGTCACCTGCATCGACAAAAATCCCAATGCTACAATGTTCCTGAAAAGCTCAAAATATCACAGCATTAAATCTCAATAACATAGATGCAATCTTATGCATTTTTGTGAAATGTTTGCAACACGTTCTGTCTTTATGCGAAAGTATTGTTGGCACACTGGTTCTTAATTTGTAACACCTTGAGCCATCACTGACTGTTTTCAAGTGTTGTGCCACTCATATGGTAAACTTTGATGCAAGATGTGGACTTGAGTGTGCATCAGGTTGCATACTGCAAAAGCATATGATTACCAAACCAAATGTCCTCCAGAGGTCTCTGTATAGTTCCAAGCGGCAAAGTACTATTGACATACATTGTAGTAAGTTGAATTGCCAAAAGACAGACGTACATGTCAAGCAGAACAATGTTAAATAGAGCTGTGAGTTACAAAGAGGTGAAAAAAAAGCCATACAGATTCATATTTAATGTTGAAAGCCTCTGCACATGGACAATGTGATATCATACTTCAGACCAAGAACAACAGGATTTGCTTCCTGGACTTGGCTGATATTGTCTACTTTGTATGCAAATGAAGTGTTAACTCATTGCTCTACCTACTTTGGTTTTTAAGTTGTAGTCACACACTGTTTTTTTTTTATTTATTTTTAAAAATGTATTAAGTATTTTGAGGGAACACCAAGTTTCAGCTGCCTTTTCGTGTAATAATTCACCTGACTTTGCTGTTAGAATCAGAAAATTATTAGACTTTGGTTAAAGTAATCAGTTAACATCAGTTGAAATGTTTGCTGAATGATTGCCATCTAATTATAATATTTGTGGATTATCAGATTTGCTGTGACACTTACATAAAATGTTAATCATACACCTTGTTATTTCTGTGGTTCATGTCAAACAGACAAGTTATATGCTGTAGACATCATTTGCATAATTGATGCAAGAAACGATGCTATGGAGCAGACATCATAGGAACAGATGAGATGTCTCACAATGATATCTGGATGTGGCATTAGAGACCAAGTCTTTCAGTAGATGTTTGATAAAATTGAAATTGAAGTACAAGGGATAATTAAAATGGTCTAGCCAAAAATGCAGTCTTTCAACACTGTGAATGGGTCAGTGGAATTTATGGTGTGCCAATTTAAGCGCGTGTGAGACCCATAAAGGAGTGCTAGTTCACGTTAATGTAGAGACCTTTTCAAACCTGCAGACTAACTGTACTTCTCATGGGGAAAAATTCAGATTGTTTGCCTTCAAAAATCTGTTCCTTCAGCCTGAAAAATGTGTTCATCAGACTAAAATTTCTAAAGGTGAAAAAGATATCAAGGCAAGTTAATCTTTTATTTGGCTATAAACCCTGATGAGACACAGTTATTGTCATCATTTCCTAGAATACACTGAGATAGACACCTGGTGAGATTTTTTTTTTATGTTATTCAGTATGTATTACTAAGTTAATTTGCTAGGCATGCTATATAAATACAAATACAAAGGGACTGGTGAAATTGACTGGTTAAGGATAAAAGCTTCACATAAGTATGAACATCATTCTTTGTTTAAAAGGTAACATAGTCAGATTTTTTTTTTTTATACAGAATGTCTTGTGATAGGAAGTTACAGCATTTCCAGTTAAATCAACCAGGGGTGGAGAGAAAGGCTTGTAAGAATTTAGAGTACCATGTCCAGGAAGACAAAAATTCATTTACAATTACATCTAACTATGTCAACACCTGCTTACGAAAAACATAGTACATTCTTTCTCTCCCCAGGTACACTTACCTGGAAAGGTACCAACAAAAAGCTAGAATGTAAAATATGCAAACAATCTATGAGGAATTCCAGCTATCTATGGGACATTTTCAAGCTGACATCAGAGTACATAAAGTCTCAATGGCGGTGGTTGATATTGGTATACTTCTGTGTTCATATGTAATAAAGTACATAGTGTATATATATTATGTTAAGTAACGCTTGTTTGCTTCTTTTTTCAAAGTTATGTGGGGTCCCTGAAGCCCCAGTGTTTGAGGTGAACAGGTCCCCGGAGAGAGAGATCCCTAGCATACTTGTCAACTCTCCTAATTTTAATACACCAAAAGTTGTTACATTGAGGCAATTTTGAACTAAAATGGCCCGAGATCTTTTGGTGAACTTTTTAGCTCTGCTGATCAAATATTGCAGAGCTTATGCAATCATTCATGTCTGGCCATCAGTCCATTAACTTTTTGCTTGTGAGTGTGATACAACCTGCAGTTTTTGGAATAGCCCTATATAACTTGAACGATCAAGTGCTTGAAAGTCTAGGGGGAGTTCAATATTGGTGGCACCACCTGCAGTATTATGTAATATATGGGTCAAAATATGAAAATTTTGTGAGCGCTCTAACATCTTTAATGCGTGATAGATCTTGAAGTTTCTTGATTGTGGAGGAGGTCAAAGCCTAAGTTACTTTTGATACTAGTATCGCCACCTTTAATTTGATGGAAATTACAATCCAAAATGTGTTTTGAGATATAAAATTCCATATTTGGAAAAGTAATTGGATTAGACTTGCCAAATTTATAGGATATAAAAACCGTAGCCAAAGGTAGAATGCTATGTGATATCTTTGACCTTGACCTATTTTGTGAACTCCCCATGCCTGTAAAGTTGAAAAGGTGATTTTCTAATGTCAGGGTGTAGCTTGGGCATCAATGGCAAAGAGAATTGAGCCTCCAGATCAGAATTGCTCTCGGTTACATTGTACATAAAACTGTACTTGTTGACCTACTTTTTGGGTCACCGTAGCCAAATAAGTATGGAGTTTGTGGTTTTTGCCAGTTATATCGTTTTTCTTCAATAACTCAAAAAGTTATTACCTGATCTGCACAAACAGACCATGTGTGGAAAGCTAGATGTAGGACACACAATTTGATATTTTAATCCGAGTTGAAGGTCAAGATCAAATGGCCAGTTGGAATATGTGGGTCATCTTGTGAACACTGTGCACCTCTATTTTGGGTAAGCCCCTTGTAACTTTTAGGACTTCTCAAGTGAATGAAAATGTGTGTCGATGATGACATCGGTGATGCCACCTATAGTATTATGTAAGAAACTGATCAAAATGTGAAAATCTTGTGACCAATCCAGCATCCTTAATTTGGTGTGGATTTTCTTTTAATTTAATGAGATTGTAGAAGACATTAAAATCTGGGTTGCTTGTGATACTAGTGGTGCAACCTGTAAGTTGGCGGAAATTATGAGTTCAAACATCTCGGCAGATACAAAATTCCATATCTCGAAAAATAATAATATTAGACTTGCCAGATTTATAGGATATACAGATCATGTCCAATTCTTATATGTTGTATAAAATCCGTGACCTTGACTTATTTTTGTGAGGTCACCAGACCTGTTAAGTTGGAAGTGGTAATTTTGCAATGGTAGGGTGTAGTTTGACATTAATGGCAAACAGAATTGCGCATGCAGATCAAAATTGCACATGAGTACATCATGTACATTGTATATAAAACTATACTTGGTGACCTACTTTTGGAGCACCATGACCCAATGATTGTGTGACATTGACCTATTTTTAAAGGTCATTAAGCTCTTAAGAAAGGGACATTTAGTTGGACATCTTGATAGAGAATTTGGTGAGTGATGTCAAATGTACCACAAATGGGTATCATCTGGAAGTTCGAAATAGCATAATATGACCAAGCTTGATTGATTATTCAAGGTCGCGGATTGAGTATATTTCAGAAAATAATTTTGGTGATGGTAGTCAACAGAGCATTAAATCCATGGGGCTCTTGTTACCTGGTTACATTGTACAATAGACTATACTTGGTGACCTACTTATTGGACATGATCTATATATCCTATAATCTCCCGATTAAAATTTTACTAACAGCTGACACCCATGAAAACATTCATGGATGGTTTTTCAATTTTAAACTTCTTGCCACAGGGTCCATACAATTTTCCCAAAACTTCCCTTGAAAAATTGAAAAAGTCAAGGTCAAAGATATGCAATCCGAAACTGGCCTGTGACAGACAACAGTTGCCAAAAATTCTTGCTGGTGACAGCCTTTTAAAACTCAGAACAAAGCCTGCGCGTTTTATAAACGATATTTAATTGTCAGTGAGATCCTCAATCAGTTCTTGACAGTTATACTGCTCAGACATATAATAACCAGAATTCAAGTGAGCAGTTGAGGTTTACTGGTATGCATATGTGTACAGGAACCATGAGGCCTCAACTGGGAAAATAATTTTGCATGTCAGACTTATTTACATAAATCAGCACCGCGAAATAGAATGAGATATCTATAACCTATTTGAAATTGCAAATAAGACAGAATCTTGAAGCGTGCTGACACTATCGTGTCCATTTGGTGCACCTTGTTAACTCACCAAGGTCACTCAATGTTCAAACCATAAAGTTGAGTAAATGACATCGCTTACATCAGCTTCATATATATGTGTATATATATATATATATATATATATATATATATATATATATATATATATATATATATATATATATATATATATATATATATATATATATATATATATATATATGTATATACTTTACGTCACAGGCACACGTGATGAATTGACGGCCATAATGCATGGAGTACCTGTTTTAATGATGCAGACAACACGTTACATTTGGCACCTTGAATGGAATCATTTTCATTTTTAGCAATTCTTGCGTATAAAAAAGTTTGATTTCACCATTGTAGGCATGGTTCAAAATACAAGTATATGAGCTTTCTGTTTCACTACATTTTTATTATTGTTATTATTATTATCATCATCATCATCATCATCATTATTATTATTATTATTATTATTATTATTATTATCATCATTATTTTTATTATTATTATTTCAATCGGCAAAATCTGTGAAAGAGAAGATTGCTTAACAGCAAGTCTGTCGTTGTCTACAAGTATCAATTGTTTACAAATGTTACTAGCCAACTACGGTTTGTATAAATCGCCATATTGAAGCATTCAAAGATTTTCTTTGTATGTTTAGAAGCTAATATGTATCACAGAAGAAATTAAAATGACACATCAATCATAGCTATGAAGATACTGAACATTTAAATTTTGAAATCCACCTCTTAAGTAAAATTTTGTAGTGATCAAAGGGATGGCTTTCACTAGAGGGAGAGTAAACATGCATATGTAAAACATTTCTAACTTAAGTTTATTTATCTACAACAAAACCAGTGAGTATCTTTAATAGCAGTCCTGCAACTGGCAACAAATTAGAAATCATTAATGATGATGACATGTCCATAAAACTGACAGTAATGATAACTCATGGTATTTTTATTTTCGAAGATAATAAAATTTGACGATATTGGTGATAAAGACAATACCAATGCTTCTCTGTAATCCTGTGGTAGACAAGCTGCTTTACTGCTCAGCATTAGATTTACATAATTGATATTTAAGAATTGAACTCCCACATTTCGAGGCACATGGACGAAATGACTGTCGGGGTTGTGGAGGCCATTTAGTGCGTGAGCTACGCAGAATGGCCTCAACAGCCCCGTCAGTCATTTCGACCATGTGAATTGAAATGTAGGCGTTCAACACTTATATTTACATTTATCTGATTAAATATCAGTTTAAAATCTGAAAAAACCTGTAAAGGTCTTATTAAATTCACCCACAACAACAACTTCTTCGTAGCGGGAGTAAACATGTCAGCCAGAACAACGGTGACCGTAACAAATGATGACGTCTAGCGGTAATCAAAGACAAAACATAAAATATAGTTCTTGAGAAAAACACTTTATTTTATGTTTGGGCAGAGAGTTCTAAAGTGTAAATGTATTTTTTTGTTTAACATCATGTCTGTGATGTTGTTTAGCATTATGTTCGTCTGGGATCATGTCATGTTGACAAAGTAGTGCCGCATCAATGGATATATCAGTCCGCAATGTGAGGCATTCTAATGATTAAATGTATCTTGACATATGTGGTTAAAAAAACTCACTTGAAACTGATTAAATATGTTTTCAACCACGATGATATATAGTTGATATCATTTCCCTTGAGGAATCGAGGTTCATTTGTAACCCCACCCCACTACCACGCCAGCGAATCCGCCACACTGCACTTCCAACATTGTTGTAAACTAGTTTTGTATACAGAGTTATATACTAATATTTACATTCGGTCCAAAGTTTAACATTAGAGAGATATGATTTTTCCTTCGCGTCATTCCCTCATGAACACAAGGTCATGAACTACAACGGCGAATCACATCAGTCGCAATTCCAATCAATAGGCATTCAATCCCCGTGTTAAAAAATCACAAATCCACCACCGATATAATGGGGACACTCCATGGTAATTAGTCCTTGACCATGAAAAAGTTAATTCAGTGATATTGCTTACAAATTATGCATCACTTAGAAGCTGACACCTTGAGGATCATTGATACGCCTAAAATGCATATATATGTCGTACTGTAATGGCTTTGTAAGCTATTTAGTCTCCAAAATAAGTAAAAATTCGTAGTGACTTTTTTCTATGATAGACCAAAAATCTACTCTAACATCTATATTTACATTTATAAATTATGGTAGCTTGTCATTTAGTTGTGTATTTAGATTTTAAAACTAAATTTAAATGTCATGTCCGTAACTTTTTCGAATGTATAAATTTGTTTCCCAACGACTGCAAATCTGAAAACTGAAGAACAAAAACACTTCGTATTTGCCTGTGCCGATATTTCCTTTAGTAATCAATAACACAATCTTTTAAAATTGAAATTTTATCTTTTCAAACTTTGAATTTATATTTGTTCTGGACATTACAATTTTGAAATGGACGTGATATATTCAGATTTATATATTTATGTATTGTTAGTCGTGTTCATTGTAATTCTCCTTTTTCATTATTGACCTAAAACGGTTATAAGAGATGTTTTCTTGTATGTTGCTAGTTACGTACTCAATAACACAAATTTATAAAGTAAATAATTACTAGAATTTTAATAATGATACCTCTCAGAAATACTAATTACTGGGTAGAGTTCCTGCACCACGACCCTCAGGGTCCTCTGGTACCATAAAGTCGTTCCATCCTGGTAGAAGACCGAGTAAATTAACAGCTTTCCTTGACGCGCTCAGGGCGCATTGCGCATTATATGCCCATAGTTAACAGCTTTCCCTGGTGCGCTCTGGGCGCATTGCGCATAATATGCCCATAGTCAACAGCTTTCCTTGACGCGTTCTGGGCGCAATACGCCCAGAGCGCACCAGGGAAAGCTGTTGACTATGGGCATATAATTTGGAATGATTTTCCATGCAAGTTTCATCCAAAATTTTGAAAAATAATCCCTAAATTACAGAATTAATAAAATACAATTGGCAGACGACATTTAAATATTAGCGGGAAAAGCATCATTAGGTAGGAATGAGTTGAGCAAAGGCTAACGTTTGTTCGATTTCGCTAAAAGAAACGAGAATGGCTAAAATGCTAGGATGACATTAAAGATGCACAGTCAAATTTATTTTCCATTTTGGCCAACAATTTCAAGAGTCCAGAAAGGTCCCTATCAGTAGTGGTGCATACCGCAAAGACTAGCAATCTTATTTGCTGAGAAAATATTTGAATGAACTTTGTTATAAAATGAAAGATAAAACTAATATTAAACTACAGTGATGATTATGAGAGAAAACTGTATTTCTGTCATTGCGTCCGTGATGTAAATGACAAGAAAAAGAGTGGCTAAGTTTTTATTAGTGGCTCCCATCAAACCAAATGCAATATTTCGAGACATAGAGAAAGTAAAAAACTCAATGCTCACATGCAGCAGGATATACCTGGGGGTGCGAGGTTCAAAGAAGTAAAATCAGACAATGTACTACATGCGAATCAGGTAAAAGAGGATGTCTGTCCATCGATCTGGTCACTGGAAGAACTGACACAGTGACAGTTTCCACACGCAATGAGCATGCACTGGTGAGAGACCTCTAAATGAGTGTTTTGTTGCCAGGGTTATGCACAAACTCATTTTACAAGGACTTCTTAATATCTGACTGAGTTTCAGATTGTCTCCTTTCCCACCCACCCACCCCCTTAGCCAGCTGAGCTTAAAACTCTCTCTTTAACTGAGCAAACACCTCCCACTTCAACTGAGGATACATCTTCCGTTTGAGAGTATCTGGAAAGGCCTAGGACGGTATCGTGCGCTAGGTTACTGATGTGACAGTGAACGGAGTGAGTTTCCATCGTTGAGTGACGTGTGCCAGGTTACTGATGTGAATGACAGTGAAACAATGAGTGCATTTCCAACGTTCAGCAGGGACAAGCAGAACGATCATTGCTCAAGCTGAGAGAGAGAGGATAAGACCCGGGTTTTTAAAGAACAAATAAATCAAGTGCGTGCTCCCAACACCGTCTATAGATAGTCCAGTGTGATACACATTGACACAAAATATCGATTTTTCGACAAAAGAAAGAATATCACACAGAGATATTTTACTGATGCAGAATTCATTTCGTTGTAAAGTCCATCTAAATATATGCAAAACAAACATTACCACTCTTTTTAAATCAAAACTGAGGACATTCTAAAGTTTTTGATGCAAACATCCTATAATGTTTGTTTAAAAAAAATCAGGTATCGTGGATTTGTATTAATTGGTATCCTATAGTCTATGATGCAGCTAGAAATATGCGGTAGTATAGTCCTGAAGCTGAGTATAAATAAGATAGCGTAACGGTAGCAACTGTCACTATGAAGGAATGTTTGAATGACACTTTTCACTTATAAGTTGTATGGATAAATAACTCATTTAAAGGCAAAATGTTGCGTCCGTCACGTCACCTCCGTGACAGTACTCGTGGAAATAAATTTCAGATTTTCTAAATTTGTGGTTGATTTGTTACGTTTCTTAGTAGATGTAACACATGAAAAAGGTCAACCTGAACCCAGAAGGTTTTAGATTCAATATATGGTATGTAGCGGTACAAAGTTTTGAGATTGAATGTGTAAACAAAAAGTCATGTCCAAATCATATCACTTCCGTGACGCTCATTATTGTAAGACAATAGTAATAATAAAAATTTAAAAGCAAAACAAAAAGAAAAAAAAAACAATGGAACAGTTTACTTTTGTGCGTGTCATATCTACTATATTCATGTGACTTTCCAACCTGAACTTTTGGGAGTGTTCCGAACGATTCTGGCGGGTTGCCAACTCTGTAGGCGAAACTGGGAGCATATTCTTTCTTCTTTCACCAATCTCCATCCTGTATGGCCTGTGCAGGTGACACACGTGCATGATTAGCTATAAAATTCATGGCCTATGACCTCTGACCCTGCTGAATGATCTATAACATTAATCAGTGTATTAATGTGTGGCTACACTGAAAGCCAAAAGAAAATATACTCAGAACATTATTTTTTTGTAGCCTTTATGAAACGTTTTAAGAATGGAATTAGTTTGATATAAATATAATTCTGCTCATGTCAGTAGAACAAAAGTTACGGTAGTTTCATGTGTCGCACATACTGTGGCCTCGAAGTGGCTGCCACCTTTGCAGTAATGTCCCACAATGCAAAATTGGTGACAGCACCATCTCCAGGCTGGTTTTAAACATTTGACAAATAAACCTTTTGTGATCTATATTGAAACTTACAAAATATCACAATTGTAACAATAATCTACAAAGACAACAAACAATCATAAAACAATTCTAGTCACTATGATTTAGTACTCAGTAGCTGGAGTACCAATATTGTCACTGGGGGGAAAAAAGTACGTAGAATCATATGATGAAGTGCTCAGTTTAACCGGGCAAGGGCTTGCAGGGGTGATCCCTACCCGGTCCAAGAGATTTTGAAAGTTGAAAGCTTACTTGGACAAGTTGGAGCAATTTCCGTGAATTTTGAGGTTTTTTGTGACATGTGCAGAGATGGGCAGGGACGTGCTAAAGGTACTGGCAAATTGGCTTTTTAGATTTTTCTTTACGTACAACCGATATGGGATGAAACATACGTAAATTTCGTGCAAAAGTCGCAAATTTGGCTACACTGCATTAGAAAAATTGAAAATATGCCTGCGGCGACACTTTATGTTATCATTGTTGCATTACGGGATTGATTTTTGGCGTATATGCCTGACTGTGGTGTTGAAGCAAAAATGAATTAACTTCCGCATTTAAGTGCAGCACATGTACATTTGCAGAGGTCGTAAGAATGGACCCTGGTCAACTGCTTTCGCCGGCTTCGGTCGCGCATTTCGCCAAACCTTGCCATGGAAA
This sequence comes from Hermodice carunculata, assembly GCA_964020975.1. Classification (NCBI taxonomy): domain Eukaryota; kingdom Metazoa; phylum Annelida; class Polychaeta; order Eunicida; family Amphinomidae; genus Hermodice; species Hermodice carunculata. The sequence goes on along the minus strand of CAXHWN010001079.1, from coordinate 480,065 downwards.
GCCGTTGACTATATCATCACTGATTCATTATGGGATTGATATTTGGCCAATATACTCCTGACTGTGGTGTTGAGGCAAAAATTTAAGAACATTGTATTTCATCTGATCATAATTTATGTTCTACTGATCCGATTTGCACCTTGTTTACTTTAAATATATATATATATATATATATATATATATATATATATATATATATATATATATATATATATATATATATATATATATATATATATATATTCAGCAGACGTCATAGAAATAGTTTCTTGGTAGGAATATTTCGGCTTTTAAGGTTACAATTTTGGCGTATTGTTCGTGAATGCTTCCTTGTTAAAAAGCTACAGCATAAAGCTGGAACTGCATCTTAATCAATAATACTTTTCAAGATATAATTTCGATATTTAAAATCGTAATTACTCCTAATTAGCATCAATTTAAGGACTATGGCTTTGGTCACATATTCATTGCATGCACCTATATCACAGGCTTATCTATAGGTGGCAGAATGTCGTGTGTGTGTGTGTGTGTGTGTGTGTGTGTGTGTGTGTGTGTGTGTGTGTGTGTGTGAGTGTGAAATAAGCAATTGCAGTGGAAGGGGGACCACGCAAGTACCTATCATAATTGGTATATTCCCAACCAGTAAACTGAAATAAGAACATTTTGGTGTCTCATTAACTGTGTACCAGATATATGCAAGTACATTTTTCAGTATATATATATATATATATATAAGCACAAAGATGACCAGACTTAGGGGGACCAGTGTTTGGTCCCCTCAAGTTTGCAGTCTGCCTTAGCCTTATAGATTATGTATATATGGACCTCCTATTGCTGAAGTATTATATATATATATGGACCTCCTATTGCTGAAGTATTATATATATATATATGTATATATATATATATATATATATATATATATATATATATATATATATATATATATATATATATATATATATTTATATATATGTGTGTGTGTGTGTGTGTGTGTGTGTGCGTGTGTGTGTGTGTGTGTGTGTGTAAACTTTCAGATTCATTAAAGCACTTGAATTCTCAAATGTGCACAACTATCATAAATGTAAAGACTATATTTTGGGTCATATATTAATTGAGGAGGGGACACATACGCCCAGGTGAAGTTGGAGATGCATCTATCTCGACAATACTTTTAAAGATATTTAACATTTATTTTTAAGGACAGGAGATACAGCAAACGTGTACTTGTCTTTGCATCCAGAAATGATTGAGCTTGGTATTATGGATTTATAAGATGGACATGCATTATTTTGTAAATTGGTAGTCTTACAATAGAAACGGTCATTTTAAGAAGCCTTCTGTAAGAAGCCTTTCTTAATTATAGGTTGCACTCTCTCTCTCTTCTCTCTCTCTCTCCCTCTCTCTCCCTCTCTCTCTCTCTCTCTCTCTCTCTCTCTCTCTCTCTCTCTCTCTATATATATATATATATATATATATATATATATATATATACGTACCAACATGCATATAAGTGTATGTATGTATTGTATTGGGACCTGCTATTTTAGCTTAAATTTGTTACTCAACTGGCCATAGAATTATTTATTTGCCTGATGAAATATTGCTATAATTGCTTTATAAATCATTGTAATATGGCTGCCGGAAAGCAAACCCCTGAGGTATACGGTACTGCGGGCCATGCAGGAATAGCATTTCCCGCATTTTCGTAGAACCGCTCTTGCCTCATTTCATTCTAATTGACTGAGACCATGGCCATCGTACTTTGCTTCAGCTGAGTCGTCAGTCAGATCAGGATATACAGAATAGCCCACTGCCCGTCTTCATCCCTCCGCAATTCACATTTCCTTCTTCTCGAAAACGTGCGCCGAATCTTCTTCAAACATAGTTAGAATCAACCTGGGGATGGGCTGAGCTTCAAGTAGTCACGGGCCTGTAATTTATTTGTGTGTGTGTGTGTGTGTGTGTGTGTGTGTGTGTGTGTGTGTGTGTGTGTGTGTGTGTGTGTGTGTGTGTGTGTGTGTGTGTGACGGGTAGGGGAAGGCAGTGAGGAAATGTTCTAAAATCTTCTCTGAAACTGCTTGGCCAATCACTTCAAAATTGCATATAGGAACAATTCCGGGTATCTCAAGACGTCCATTTCTCATTCAGGTGGCGCTGCTGTTTTTCCCTTTTTTGTTCGTGAAATTTTGGCACCTTGTCCAAAAACTGTAACCCAGATTATGACGGAATTTGGTACAAATGTACCTCGGAGAAGGACCAAAGAAATTCACCAGGACTTTATGTGGTATTTGCTCTGGAATCCTATTTTTAGCGATTTTTACAGTTTGCGTATTTACGGTTTAATGCACACATTCCTGTTCCTCACCATGCACGTCGATGGGGATTGCAATTGTTAACTTCTGCATAAACAGCCAGCCGGATTCACTTCAACAGGCTGGAGATGTTGCTATTGCGTTTGTTCAAAAGGCCACGTTCCACTTATTGATTATTATTGTTGCATTGGGGGCCGGGGGAATCTTTAAGTTGATTAATTTTATTTCATTTTTTTTAAATATTCCGATGACTTCTGACCTGCGCGTGCAAGCGGGATTCCCTTAAAACATGGTAATGCAGCTTGAATTGGTCATTGCCTTGGCTGTACCAAGGAGGCTACACTGTGTAGCCAACTTGGTTATACTATAGGGATGAAAGTACCGCCATTTGCGTATTTTTAACGATTTTTTAAAAATTACATAATGCTCCGTGAGAGCAGGTGTTAGTCTGGTTACTGAAGAGATATGAGTGCAGATGCAGCTTATTTAATTTTGTCCAAACCGTTGACCAGGTGACTAGGTGGGAATGTACCAATTTGGAGCAAATCTATGAAGTGTCGTCGGATGATCATGATGCAGCGATGATTTGCTTCAATTGGAGGGGGGGGGGGCACCTTTAAATCATTTTTTGTGAAACCCCTTCCCCGGTGGCATTGGAACTGCGCACAAACATGTCTGGGTACCCGCCATACCCCCACCCTCCCACACCAGTGTGTGACTTATATCGGGTTGAATGTATCTGGGTCAGTTGAGGACGGGCTGTTCACATTGACATGTTGTTTTGTTTACCTGGCAAATCTTGCACCAGTTGCCCTTAACGTAATGCAAACATTACCAGCTTGAGATCTTAACACTCTAAACTGGAACTAGAATGAAAGTTACTAGCATTTTGATTTTCAGTTTGGATTAAATGTTGCAAGAACACGAAATTCAGCAGATGTATGTGCGAATCGGACAAATTAACTTCGTTTAATTTTCATAGTATTTTGGCTTTGAATCCTCATCAATATTTACTTCCGTAAATGTGATCCCAAGATTATATGTTTACTGGTCACTTACGTCAACATTGCTCTTAGAGTCTTGTACTCATGCAATATGTCTAAATAATATATATATTTGTCATTGAAAGAAACAGGATTTCACTGTCGGTAGTCTGGGGATTTTTATGAAAGCGTAAACTTTATTACCTAATTATCAAAGATCTTTTGCTTCCAACTACTTCCAGTTATGACATGAAAAGAACGGCGAATTTAGCGATAATTTATAAGGATCAACGTGTATACGTCTCAAGTGTTTCATTGTCAATTTCGACAAAGTCGATATGCGTGATTGGGCATGATTTGACTTAACGATACTAGATTCATATTCTTTGTAACCGACCTTTCCTATGGGTGCAGCATGTGCAGGCCTGCAGTTGCAGAGACCGTCAGAATGGACCTGGCCAACGGCTGCGCTTATTTTGCCCATAGCAAAAGCGCGCTGAGAAAACCAGTTGACTCATTTAAAACCTGGCTCTGAAATAGTTTCAATATAGAATAAGCTTTAAGGGAATGGCTATAACGGGATTCGACAGGCGGTGTTCATATTGAAAGTTGTAAACCCAATAAAGCGTGACAAATGATCCGCACTGCTTGATTTAAGGTGGCAGCTAGTAGATGTTGCAGACAGTTTTAATCCTGATTTAAGACAAATGGGACCGAAGCAAAACCGCCATTCCTTTGGACGTGCCTCCACAATGTTTGTCTAATGTTGATTAATCACAAACCGTTGAAGTTGAGTCACAAAACCATGAAACGTAATATCTCCAGCGGCAGGTTCAGAAGTTGCCGACTATAGTTACCTGCTTAGCCGATGACCACCACATATTCTCTGAGTGAAGTGCAAAAGAAACACTGAGCTGAGCCTGGCATGCAGGCAATTGTTATATGCATCCAGATTAAACTAGAGAAGAAAATTTGTTTCACAGCAAATCTGCTTGTGCTTATAAAAGTTTGTTGTCTTGTAATTTTGGAGTAAAATTTTCAACAGAAAGCACGGAAGTAAGAGGACTGCAGATAAATAAATTCCTTTGAATAAAAAAATAAACCCCAGACAAAGAAAACAAAAATCTTTTTAAAAAAAAAGTAAATGTCGGTAAGCAAAGAGGGTAAACTCCATGCAGCAGGCAAATATGCCTGATTCTGCTACATCTATTTTACAGTAATACAGATGTAACCTACTGTTAGTTGTACCACAGGGACCGAGGACCATCCGATGGGACAGGGACCGAGGTCCATGCGAAGGGACCGGGACCGAGGACCATCCGATGGGACAGGGACCGAGGACCATGCCATGGGACAGGGACCGAGGACTATGTGACGGGACAGGGACAGAGGACTATGCAATGCCCCGCACTTGCTAGCTGAAGTATGCGCTGTCACAGACATAATTCCCTTGGGGGCATAATGATGGCCAGGGTAACACGTGATCTCCGAAGGACATGATAAAACTTTAAATGACCCTAATCTGCATAATTTTAACATTGGATTCCGCACGTGAAAATTTAATATTTGGCACATGCGTATAAATATGGGAAACACATGACAGAAGAAGTGGTATTGTCAGGAGGCGATCAGGAAATAACCTTTCAAAGAACACAACAGAAACGTATTGAAAAATCTTATTTGTTTGTTGTGGTACAGACCTAAATGGTGGACATTCTCTACTTATAGTAGATTTATTCTTAATCATCATTACCCAAGGAGCTTACACCATTATATTCTAATATATAAAGAAATTGAGAAGTACTGGGTCACATGAAAACCTTTCTTAAGTGGGAATGGCTCCTTCAAAAAAAAAAAAGCTCTATTTTGAACATACTCTTTTATACTTACTGAAATGGTTGTATGGTGCCAACAATATGGGCGCTCTCCTTTCTAAAATTAATTACAGCTGACTCATGCTTCTGACACATTATATTGGTTAGTCTGGGAATTTTTGCAATGTACTTGTAAAAAAAAAAAAAAAAAAAAAAAAGAAGGGGGGAGGAAGAGTTCGTTCCATTATGAGGTGAACATGCAGGAGATCATGCAGGCCCATGAGACAAATCGAGAACAAGTTTCCAAGGAAAGTTACTATCAGAATATTGATGGCTTCACGGGTAAGAGCGAAAAACGCTTTCAGCTCAGCTAATTTGTCAGTCAGCTAAGCTTCAGTGATGGCTAGGCATCCACCGTCCGTCGGTCCATCTGTCCGTCATCCACAGCTCACATTTTTGACGTCTCTAAACGACTATACAGATTCACATCAAGTTTGGTGAGAATGAACCCTGGGCATGTCTTTACCATATTTATTTAAATTGTCAGGCTCCATTGATTTTGTTGATTTTTAATTATTTTTTTATCCTTTGGCAAGATGTTAACAAATCTCCTATTCTGCAGAACGGCTTGGCCAATTCTTTTTAAATTGTAGAAGGGCACTTCTGGGGATGCTTAGACCTTAAATTGTTCAACAGGTGGCTTAAATCTTTTTCAACCTTTCTAATGAATTTTTATGTTCTGTCTATTTTCCATTTCGTCTCCAAAACCGTCACTCAGATTATGCTGAAACTTGGTGAAAACATTCCTTGTAGAAGGACCAGGCATACTTCATCATTGGAGGGTAATCCCTGATTTTCAAACTTTTTTTTTCGGTTACTTGTCACCTAAAGCACGTATCCCACCTAAGTCAGTAGGGGTTGTACTGGTAAGTTGCACTTTTGATTTCTGCTCCAAAACTACTTCCTGAATTCACTTTAAACTTGGCGGGGATGTAGCTTGGGTGGGTGAGTACCAAGTTTGTTTAAATCGTCACGCTCCAGTGATTGTGGAATATTTATAAATTCATCCTTTTGTTCAGCCTTTGGCAAACTTTTAGCACCGGCCATATTATACCGGTTAATTGCTCAAGTGGAATTATAATAATCAGTGAATGTCGGTGACATGTTAAACAAGTATTGATACCCATGACACCTTCGGTTTTGATTCCAATTACGTTTTCCCGGGATATTCTGAGGAATACGATTATTGTCCGCATGTAGCCTTCGACTACCTGCACGCAGAATGCTCCACATATGTATATATATATATATATATATATATATATATATATATATATATATATATATATATATATATATATATATATGTGTGTGTGTGTGTGTGTGTGTGTGTGTGTGTGTGTGTGTGTGTGTGTGTGTGTGTGTGTGTTTGTGTGTGAACTTTCAACCACTGTCTGGTGCCGCAGCTTATAAGACGAGTCGTTCACGTTTGAATTTTTATAATTACTAAACCTTCAATTTTTAATAGAAATATCTTTGATTCAAATTTCAAAAGGCCTAATTGTACATAGGCCTCTTTTGCTTCTCACAGGTCCGGTTGCTCCACGTCAACAGGAAATGTAGCGCGCTGAAGAAATGTGTTGACCCAGTCTACTACGTAGCACTTGTTAGCCCAAATGACGAAGAGGGTTATTCCTATCGAATTATTGAGTTGACAGAATTTTCACGGGACTTTGACTAAACATTAAAAAATAAACGGGTCGAAAATTTGCAGGCGGTGGTTCAGACAAAAAAGAAGAAAAAAAATGGGCCCTAACTCGCGTAACACGTGAGTGTATTGTCTACCCTTTTCGGAGTTCCGGCAAATAAACAATGACCTCTGTTGATTAGATTATATGATCTTGTGTAGGAAAATAACTCGAAATAATACAACTGAATACCAGAACTATAAATTACAGGTCACATCTTAAGTGGTTGAGTAGAGCCAATCCCCGGAGCCATTCTTAGCAAGGTTTCGACTGGCTTATTCCAAGATATTCGAAGGTGGCGTAGAGTAATTTATGAATGATACAGAGTTGCAAGGCACAAAAAAGCAGAAATGTTTGGAATCTGAAGATACAACATGGAAAGGAATGCACGTCTAGTGTTAATACTTATTTTTAACGGTCCAAATTGAAACTCCAGAATTCTGAATGGCGTGAGGTCGCAACAAAATCTGGTTCTGTGCACTATTGATAGGTCTTGGGGATTTTTATTGCGCGGGCGTCAGAGGCTATCTGAGAATGTCCGGTGGCAATTTGGGTAAATAGGCAAAAGCTGCTGGCGATGTAAACACAGCCCAACAACATTGCGAAGTTTGTTATGAAACATGACCCATATATCTATTGAAATGCCGTACAAATACTTGTGTTAGGACTGCTGCTGAAATCCAATGTGGATTAATGGTATTGAGGAACGATGAACTTTTACGATACCGCGTGCTGTAAATTCATATTTTTGTCGCTGTAGTTTGTATTCTTGTGTTGCACGAAACCGCGAAAAACACAGTGAAAGTACTGAACATACAGTTGACAAGCGCAGTGTCCGAACAAAAAATAAAAGCAAGCCACTTTTGATTATACTGATGTACCTGAATTATAAAGACAAGAAAATGCGAACACTCGAAGAAAAAACAAACAAAAAAAAACAAAACAAATAAAAAACCAAAAAAAAACAAAAAACAAAAAACAAAAACAAAAAAAAACAAAAAAACAAAAACAAACAAAAAAAAAAAACAAACAAAAACAAAAAAACAAAAACAAAAACAAAAAACAAAAACAAAAAAAAAAACAAAAACAAAAAAAAAAAAAACAAAAAAAAAAAAAAAAAAAAAAAACGACGGCTTGTCTGGGGTATTGATTCTGGCAATGTGACATTCATTGGCCAGTCCATTTTTATAACACTTTCTCATTTCACTGGGAAAATGGTAAGTAGAGTTTTTTTGGATATTATTGAAGACACATTCGAGTCGCAAAGAACTGTTTCTTTGACTGTTCACATTTATTTCTGTTGAAAGACAACACCAATTAATTTCCAACAGAGCAAAATACTTTAAAGCATTTTTTTATTAAATGGATCACAACTTTGAGATGGCAATGGCGAAATTTATTTCATCATATACACCATTGCTGGAGATATGTTATGGGGAGGCCAATAATCCAATAATTCTTATATCTGACCCATAAAATCCAGTAATTCTAGATTCTGACAGCATATAATCCAACATTCAACAATATTAGCAGTATCCTTAAAGCTAGTCGGTGCAATAACTTTTTTTAGCATTTACGTATTTTTAGCTGTGCCTGGAAACTGTTATTTTTTATTAATACTTTTAAAGCAAAAGATAATATTTCAATAATCTTAAGATACGTACTGTTTTTCTCTTTTGGATGGTGAAAATACTACAATAAGTTATTAAGATATGCATGATAATCCAAAAGTCCTAGACCATTACATAGTCCATTCCTGTCACGATGAAGCCTGGTTCACATTTTATTATTTTATTGTGTTTTATATATGATGTGCGAGACATATTACATTAAGCACATGTAAATACGGATATGTTATAGACAACATAAAGTGTCATCACAATACTAGCATATTAAATTGTGTATTCTTTAAGAGTTTTACAACATCAACACAGGCGTTGTCTACATTTCGTACGTGACTATACATAACATCATAATTGCATTATTCCTACTGTCTGTTTATATATTAAAAATAGAAAGCATTGAATGAACGTCGACCGGTAACAGACCATCACTTTTTAAGATTTATTTATACTGTATGCTGTTTTGTGCTGACTCGATGATTCGATCGACATGGTATGGAGCATAATTTAGTCTCAGACAATTCCTCCTCATCCTCTTCATTGTAATAAAATGATGATGATGATGATGACGACGACGACGACGACGATGTAGCATCAACTCAGAAGGACCAAACGACCAATGTCTCTCAATACACAACGAAACTCAATCTGGGGGGGGGGGGGGGGGGGTGGTACACTGTGTTTCATTTAACCCCCAAGTTGGGGTATATTATCCTTTCAAATCATCAAATACCCTCTGAGAAAATTCTAAAGGGTCACAAGTCTTGTATATTTACATGTAAAGTTGGTAAAAATCTAGTCTTCTCCCCTGAATTTCCCTTCTTGTGACCCCCTGAAAAAAAAACCTCATAATGGAAACGATGCTACATCTAACACTCGATACTACACAAAAATACACCTTTTAAACAAAATCTGATGCCTTTTGCATCTTTTTACAATTCATTTATTAAACTGTCGTCGGTTATTAATTTTGTTTTGCTTTGAAGCGTGTTTCGATTGCCATTATAAGGACTGCTAAAGGCACAACGAGCGGTCAACCTGTCAGGAAGTTTGTTCAAAGACCATGGGTAATACCTTTTTTATATACTTACATGTATGTTTGTTTAGTAGCTTACTTATTGTTGATTTATTTGTTTATTTATAATTTATTGGTTCATTCATATATTTTGAGATTTCTGTCCATGTTTAAAATATCATTTATTTATTTATTTAATTATTTATTTATTTATTTATTCATTCATTCATTCATTCATCATTCATTCATTCATTCATTCATTCATTCATTCATTCATTTATTTATTTATTTATTTATTTATTTATTTATTTATTTATTTATTTATTTATTTTGTGTGGAGTTGCGCTGATGGCTTCAAATGTCAGTTTCTCCAGTGTGGTACTAGCATGTTCAGAAAATGCAGTTTGGCCACTGGAATAAAAACAAATATGTGTTGGTCAGCTCAGCAGGCAAGAGAAACCCAAGGAGAAGATTCTTATTTTGTGTGGAGAGAAGTCATGTCTGTGAAGTGCATTTTAAATTATAAAACAGGGGGTCCATGTTAATGATCACGATGGTTTGGTTAGCGGAAGGTTAACCTAGGAAATGGCAGCTTGTGGGTAGCCTTCCTGTTTTGGTGGTACCACTGCGACCAGCATCTGTTCTTCTCCACATCACAGTGACGTCATGCCAACACAGACAAGGAGGCTCAAACTTGCCAAATTAGGTAATAGTCTTCTGGATCATTAATTTTATTTACGACGTGAAAAGACACAATCGTGGTGAACGCTGCTTGGGCATAAGGACAAAAAGGTCTCTCTGTCCTATATATTCCGCTAAATGACACAACCCCCATACAATTCTGACCTCAAGAAATAGAAGTTACGACCACAAAGGTAATTCAATCAGTTTGACACTTGCAATGTGCACAAGATCGTGCAGTTAATTGTGTGGGTGGACGAATATACACCGTACGGTGAGGTAAATGGTGTCGTTTATTTTAACTGGAACATACAAGTGGGGTGCAGTGTTTATGATATTTTTTATGTGTTATTGATATATGTGTGTCTGTTATTTTCACAAAACCGATAAAGCCATATGGACGAAACTTTAAGCAGGTAACTGGTTGTGCAGTCGCAAGCTCAGAGACATTCCGTTCCATCCTTCAGGGTCAGGAAATAGTGTGCGATGAATACAGTAAATATTTCAAGTTTTTACGCGAGAAAGATGCCGCAACATCGTATCTACTTTTGCCAGCGTCTCCCAGATGATGCTCCACAGAACATTAGCATCTCTGAATCACCTTCCTTCAAGGCAAATAAAAATAAAACGAAAGCAAAAATGTACGTTCTCGCACGTATGTCGGTCCATAACAATACACCAGACACAAGAATGTGCTTACAAAACACAGAATCAAACTAGAGAAATTTGTCTTGCTTGTCAGTAAATCCGTCTTTGTGCCTAGAAAACTTTTAAGATTACCTATTCAGTATGTAAGTCATGCAACATTTTTTTTCATGTGGCTATGTACAAAATCTATAAATTGAAGTTGGAAAGGCACCTCAATCTATTATAATTTTGAAGCTATGAATTTTGTGTGTTTGCCGAATTTTCACAAATCAAACTGCTACAACTTTGATTCATGGTTCATTGATGCAAATATCCTATTAATGTGTCAACTGAAGTTTGAATGACACCTCAGTCTATAATAGTTTTTGAAGTTATTCAAGACTGAAATTTTGTGTATTCACCTAATTTTGCATAAATTGAAATGCCACAACTTTGGTTCATGTTTCATTGGATGCAGCTATGTCACAACCCTACAAAGTGAAGTTTGAATGACATCTCTATAGATATCTGCAAAAGTTTAAAAGTTATTCAAGAATTCAATCTTGTGTATTCACCTAATTTGCATAAATAAAAAATGCTACAACTTTTGTTCCCGATTCATTGGATGCGGCAATGTCACAAACCTACAATCGAAAGTTGGACTGACACCTCTGTTTATAATAGTTTTGAAGATATTCAACTTTTAAATGTTTCAAGTGCTGCTGATTAGCTGATTATAATTTTTTAACATCATGACTGTTCCAAACAATATGCAATTACTACTGGGCCTATGACCAATAAACGAATAAATAGACAGATAGACAGATAGATAGATAGATAGATAGATAGATAGACAGACAGACAGACAGACAGACAGACAGACAGACAGACAGACAGACAGACAGATAGATAGATAGATAGATAGATAGATAGATAGATAGATAGATAGATAGATAGATAGATAAAAAGACAGACAGCTAGAAATAAATAAATAAATGAATAAAGTATTTAAGAAAAAGCAAGAAGTTTCACACACAGACTTAATAATTCTTAACAATGGAGAAAACAGGTTTGTACAGGAATACCTGGAACAAGCGGAACACACATACCTGACTAACATTTCAGGAATGCATATGTATATATATATATATATATGAAACGAAAGATAACTTTAGAGATCGAAGCAAGTTGCTTGACCACATATGGAAAAAACTGACATACTGACTTCTATAGCGCGAGTCCTAGATCATGCAGTCTTAACCTAAAAAGAAGACTTGTTTACGTTGTGCAATAGATTAAGCAGAGAGCTTTTTAATCAAAATCTTTCTTTTTTGAAACTAACAATATGAAAACCCTGCAATTGTATAAATATGTGAAAACGTGTTCCAGAAAAAAAAAGCCTTTTGATTTCATTTCTTCAAAACCAGAACCAACTGTATAACCCTTAGAACTGATTTTTGGTAAGATGTAGTATTTCTAGGCAAGACAAATACGCCTTACGTGAATGTGGAAACATGAGGTTGGAATATTTTCTTTTTGTATGTCCAAAATTGGAAAGTTTATGAACTTTTCATTTTTAGAACCAAGATTCCTCAGGAACGGAAACGGCCAGTGCTGAACACGATTTATCAAGGCCTCGTTATTTGTCCTAATATGTATGTTGCTAAGCTGTAAAATTTTTCCTTTAGGAAAAGCTGCTACCATGGTGTTTGATAGTACCTGTCAGGGGTTACTCCACGAGGCATGGCGTATATAATTTATCTTGCTGGTGTAAACATGCAAAATGGATCATACTTGTAAATACTAATATGCACATGACGAATGTTATTTAACAAGTCCCATAATGCAATTGATGGCTGCTATTTGGGTACATTACACATGAAACACATGAAATGTACATGTCCTGACGCTTTCTGGAGTTTTTTCCCAGTGAGTAGTAGGGGGCATGATCATGAAACTTAAAATTTTTTAATACTGTATACTGAAATTCTTGACCTGATGTCCTTAGAATAAAGCTGTAAATAGCACAGGAGAAGTGATCCATGTACGCCTCCAAGTTGAGCGTAGTTATGCGTGTGTGCCAACACATTGGTTTTCTAGGAATTCTTTCTTAATTTCTACTTTCATTCTTTTCCGTCTTTCTTTCTTTCTTTCTTTCTTTCTTTCTTTCTTTCTTTCTTTCTTTCTTTCTTTCTTTCTTTCTTTCTTTCTTTCCAGGCAAATTTATCCAATATTTCATTTGAAAAGTATTATACGTGGAAACTCCAAACGTGGCATGATTAAACTTCCATGCGTGGAGTCTTGAGGTTTTGTAACGACATTCAGCGGTTTTAAAAATTCAGCAAATTAGAGCCATTTGAACATTTAAATCTTGGATGTCTCCAAAACTATTATAGGTACAGGAAACCAATCCAACTTCAATTAATATGCTTGTAACACTGCACACTATTGTAATTTACATGTGACCTCTAAAGATCAAAGATCAAAGTCATTTGGACCTTTGCAATGTTCATCTAGCCAATACTCGGTCAATATTTATCCAATTTTGATCATATTGGCTCGAATTGTAACACTTCACATTTTTGTAGTTAACATATGACCTCTAAAGGTCAAAGGTCAAGATCAATTTGACCTTTGAAATATTCATCTAGTCAGAAATTGGCCAAGTTTTTATGAAATTTGATCAAGTTGGAGTAAAATTGTAGCTTTTGTATCACTGCACATTTTTTGTCATTTACATGTAACCTCTAAGTGTCAAAGGTCAAGGTCATTTGGACCTTTGAAATTTTCATCTAGCTAGAATTTGGTAAATTTTTATGCCATTTTGACCATGTTGGCTCAAAATGAAGATATTGTAACACGGTACATTTTTTGTAATTCAGATGTGACGTCTAAAGGTCAAAGGCCAAGGTCATTTGGACCTTTGAAATTTTAATCCAGTCATAACTCAGCCAATTTCAATCAATTCCAATCATGTTGGACTCAAATGGTAGGTATTGCAACTCTGCACATTTTTGTAATGAATATGTAACCTCTGGAGGTCAAAGGTCAAATTCATTCAGCACATTGAAAGTTTCATCTGGCCATAACGTGGTCAATTTCAATCTGATTTGGTTCAGATTGTGCTTAAACTTTAGGTATTGTAACACTGTACATTTGTGTGTTTTACATGTAACCTTTAAAGGTCAAAGGTCAAGGTCATTTGGACTTTGAAAATTTCATCCAGCCATAAGCGTAATGGAATGTGAAGTACCAAAAACAAAAGTTGTAGCATTTAATTTTTACAATTTTTGAAAGCACACAGACTGATTTGCTTTGAAGCAAATCTTCTTTTCTAGTTTCTCTGCTAAATTGGATTTTAAACCACATGGACACCTACTGCGATTTAACATTAAGTCGGCTGGTATCATTGTAAATATCCTGGGCGCACCGTGGAACTGTACCCCGCGCCATTGGTGACCCTGTTGGAAAGGAGCAGATTTGCGAATAAACTATTTAATCTGACATATATCTTATGACTATTTGTATAATACACACATCTTATGATTAAATATACCTGGCATACACCTTATGAATATATATATATATGTATATATATATATATATATATATATATATATATATATATATATATATATATATATATATATATATATATATATATATGTGTGTGTGAATACATATAACCACGTACGTTTGATGAATATACCTATACCTGACATACACTTCATGAATACCTGATGTACGTCTTATGAATACTAATAACTGATACGCTTTTTTCATTTAAGTGGAAATATATCGGAAAAGACGATCAAAGCTATAGTAATACATCTAGACACATAAAATCAATCAAACAGGTATGAGATATCACTGATATTAAAATAATGAGGTGGAAAACCTCCGTCGTTATTGCTCTTCATCATATGATGGGCATATGTTACCTTTTCCTCTGTGTGACATGAATCGGGCCAATACTCGACTGGGAGCACTTTGTCGTTCAAACTGCTAAAATCAACTTTGGTGTTCTTCGTTTTTGAAGGGCGCCCAGGAAGGGCATGCACTCGATCAGTACGTATCTAACCTCCATCGAACAAACAACACAGATGGTACCACGTTTAAAGACGGATGATAAACTTTCCCTAAAATTAAAATATAACTAACTTGCGGTACAATTAGCGTAAAATTCTGGCATAGCGTGGTGGTGATCACTGAAATTAGTTAAAGACATTCATGAAAGAAAGAATGCCAAGCATTCTGGTGCAGGCTTCGTTCGCATGCAGTGCTGTCCAGCTGAATATCTCTGTAGTAAAATTTTCTTTACTTGCAGCATTCTAACCACTTCTTAATATGAGGGAAACACTTGGGTTTTTTTTTGTTTTTTTTGAGAAAATCTGTAGCAATTTTGAAGAGCTTTCTAGCAAAATTTTGCTACAATGCGCCAGTTGGACAGCTATGGCATGGGCAATATGTAAACTGTGCTCTCTTATTTACTCTCCCAAGCGTGTGTGTACATGCGCATTCCGAATAGACTCGGCGATTGACATTTTTTGGTCATTAATAACTCTTGATATGTGCGGCGAGGAATATCCCCTCAGACATATACAACGCGAGAGGTCGTTTTATACGAAACCTCTCACAAAGTACTCGTAGTTCTCTCGTCGACTGAAAGCTCCGGCGGTTTTAGGTCGTTACGTTTTACTATTCCAACCCAAAGCATAAAGTAAAACTTCATGCAGTTTTCGCTTCCTCCCACTTATTCAATTGCAATTAAGTCTTTAAATCAACTTTTAGAACTCGAATTAAGTTTAGTATTCGGGAAAAAAACTTGTGTTCTGCTGAAACGGAAGAAACTGTCAGTCAGGCACATAGGCCTACATTTAGATCTACCGTAGGTCCAGGTCTTTATGATATAACACATCCAAAAACCTACAACATTGGAATGGATCCTTTACGTGGAAGCCATAACATTGTTTGTTCCAATCTTTTTTTTCTAATTCTCGGAGAATGCAGTGCAAAATCGCATGGAAATCGGGCCGCAATACGGGATGTCACCAGAGTACCGGTCACCTGTAAATGCCAGCCGTTGATCGTATTTTACCGGCATATGGCCCCAAATATCATTTTGTCTGCCCAACCACTGATACAGAGAACCCTAAGCATAAACAACTTTCCAAATAAGCAGTGGAATAAAACTTTAGTGACACGCAGCCATCTCATTCTTGTGTATCGCTATCTTATGTCCAGTCAAAAGACTGGGACAATTTCATCTTGGGGACATTGTGCATGTTCTCCACTGCACCAGTGGTAGTGGATGAGTCATTGCCAATAATATCAACTGGTAGCTGCAGTGTCTCTGTTCCATATGTCCAAGTAATATCTCAGATTTAGGCCTAATTCAGTGGAATACATTACAACATTCGAAACGAAAAACACCTTTTTCATAATTAGATGTACAGTTCAGCTTCCACACTTTTACCGTCATGATGTGCATCACACTTCATGGTTTAGTAGGGGAATACCCTGAGCCATGCGAAACCAACAGAAGATGGCAGAATTATGAACAAAAAAACATTTGTTATGGATCTTGCGAAAACAGAATCGGGATACAAAGCAAAGAATATATGCATATATGACACTAATTAAAATTACAATATTATACCAAGTACCTAAGAATTTTTCTAAAGTCCCCACAGAAACGTACCTCTTGTTTTATACATTCTTTCACCCGGAATGTACATGTTATTTTCCTGTGTGAGAATATATTCCTATATATGTGCCACCATCGGAGGACATGAAACATGAAGGTATGTCTTGCACAAAACGCAAATGCGTACAAAGAACAAAGGTGAAATTCAGGTCAAATACGGAGAATATGTTCAGACATTAAAAGCTGTAAACCTGAGCTAAACAAGTACAGCTGAAGTTTAGTGCAGATTCTCAAGTGTTACATTAAATCATACCCCACCCCACCCCACCCCACCCCCGCCCCGCTTCATGTTAAATACATCTATCACAGTTGAGGCCTCTGAGTTCAGCAAACTTCCAGGTATTGGAATCAAGGTTTCAACATGTTGCGCTTCGATACAAACTCCCATCGGAGAAACTTGGCCTTGATGACCACATTTACTAAGTCCTTGGTACCTCCGAACAGGCCTGTATGTTTATTGGACATCCATTGAAAATAGCATGTATTTTAGCCTGTAGTGTATGATGTGTTTTTTTTAAAACCTGGGCCCCTTGAAAGGAAAAACGAATTAGGAAACAAAATAAGAAGATTTGCTTCAAAGCAAATCTGTCTGTGTGCCTTCAAAAGCTGTAAATATTAAATGCTACAGCATTTTGTCTTTTGGTACTTCACATTCCATTAATCTTATGGATGGATGCAAATTTCAAAGTCCATATTGTAAATATTAAATGCTACAGCATTTTGTCTTTTGGTACTTCACATTCCATTAATCTTATGGATGGATGCAAATTTCAAAGTCCAATTGACCTTGACCTTTGACTTTTACAGGTCACATGTAAATTGCACAGTGTTACAATACCAATAATTTAAGCCCAACAGGTACCAAATCATGTGAAAATTGACCAAGTTATGGCAAGATGAAACTTTCAAAGGGCCAAATGACCTTGACCTTTGCCCTTTTGAGGTGACATGTTCTTATAAAAATATGCAGTGTTGCAATACCTACAATTTGAGTCCAATATGATTAGAATTGATGGAAATTGGCCAAGTTATGACTGGATGAAACTTTCAAAGGTCTAAATGACCTTGATCTTTGACCTTTACAGGTCACATGTAAGTTTCAAAAATGTGCAGTGTTACAATAGATACAATTTGAGCCCAGCATGATGAAAATTGGATAAAAATTAAGCAAGTTATGGCTAGAAGAAAGTCACCATCGAAAGTTGCCTTTGACCTTGAAATGACCTTTGACCTTGAGATGACCTCTACCTGAAGTGAACCTTGACCTCAAAAATGACATTTTGACCTAAAATTGACCTTTGACCTTGACATGACCTTGACATTTGAGATGACCTTTACCTTGCTATGATCAAACTCCTATACACTCGGAACCACATCTACTATAGTATATAAGATATTGAGGATCTAACACTTTAATTAGCCCTCATTTGCATAATTTTGACAAGCATGACCTCTCATTATTAAAAGGCCAGACTTCATCTATAGAAATATAATTGTGCCAAGTTTGGAGTTTCTACGTGTAATACTTTTCAAATGAAATGTCGGACAAATTTGCCTAGAAAGAAAGAAAGAAAGGATTCATAGAAAAACAATATGTCTGTGTTGGCACACAGCCATAATAAAACTGCTTGACTATCCAAGTAAACACGATTAATATCAATTGAATACTGCGTGTTTCTAATACAATGTCCCATTCCATACGGCACTTATTTTAGTGAAATATCCAAAGTGTAGATTTTGGGACATCAATGGTTATTTGACATGCCAATGCTGAACGGAGTTAATTAAGAATGCGTAAGGTGGTGGTGTATTCTAGATTAGCGATGGAATCTTTGAGTTATTGTTTCTAGGACCCACAGGTTTCATAAACCACAAATAATAGACGTCATACTCATTCTTAATGTCCTACTTTTATTTATTTATTTGTTACTATCATCCTCATTATTATTATCATCATTATCATCATCATCATCATCATCATCATCATCCTCATTATTATTATTATTATTATTATTATTATTATTATTATTATTATTATTATTATTATTATTAAAACTATTATTATTATTATTATTATTATTATTATTATTATTATTATTATTATTATTATTATTATTATTATTATTATTATTATAAATTTGTTTATTTATTTAATTTTTGCAACAAAAGTGAGACCTTTTTCATTCGCCTCGACATTCTCCACCCAGGCCCTAGATATAGGTCTATTGCAGTGTCCCTTTTGAGTGAACAGAAAATGTCAGCTAGATTTTTTACACATAAATCTATAATTTACTTTCAACAGTAATTGCACTTTCTAATGGCCCCGGTCTAAAGGTTCTTTTACCAAGAATATTGACTCACAATACGCTTTATAACATCATATTCCAGATTTAAATAATAGGCTAAGCTTTCCCAACAAAAGATTTGTAAAGCCAGGAAGTCGCCCAATGATGTATTGTGTGCAGTTTCTCTGTGATAGAAAATTTGTGGACACAATGGAACATAACAATGCAGGTATTGTTAAGTTATTTGGGTACATCCTGTACTTGTTCATATGACGGGAGAGGCCTCCTTGGGAAATTAGATTTCACAATTCATCATACAATGCATTTTGAAATGGGACTTTTTTCTCTCCTGACCCACGTATTTTGGTTGAGGGGGGGAATATATTTAGAACTCTTTTTTTTGTATAGTTATACTGAATACTGTGTACCTATTGAGTACGAATAAAGATATATATATATATATATATATATATATATATATATATATATATATATATATATATATATATATATATATATATATATCAGCACACTGGGTGAAAAAACTGCGTCAATATATCCTTAACACACGTATGTCTAGTTTGCAATATATGTTTCCATTAATGCCAACAAATACGCACCATGTATGTTGTGATGCTGAAATTACCCACAGATTTGGGATAATATACTGTATGCTTAATTTATTGTCTGACTTAGCAATTAGGTGGTATCCTGGGGCGGTAAAGTAACCAAATAAAAAACAGGCAGGACAACGGTCAAACCAATTATAAGCAAGTCCGCTGGAAAAGCAACGAGACACTCGGAAAAACCTCTTCAGACTGGAAAGACTTAGTGTTTTGCAGGTGAGGGCGATAAAACACACGTGTTTGACTAACAGTTAACTTGATTTCGCTGTATTTCTGTTTTTGCTTATTTCGCTGATAATGCAAAGCTGTGGAATTAAAAGCACAATGAATTTTTCTAACGTAAGCTTGCTAGGAATAAGCTTTTCTAACATAAGCTTACTAGGAATTGCATCCCCCAAAATAAACCAATAAAAATTTCAGTTAAATGCCTGAAACACACGAAAAAAAATGTGAAAATTTCAGCACGGAAAAATAAGTATTCTTCAGGTGGGGATGGTAAATACCCACCCGTGTTTTATTATCTCGGCCACTTTGAAGGGGCCCAAGGGTAAATTTGGGTAAACCGTACAGCAATTTGTGGATCAACAGTGGCGCGTTCGGTTTGTACTAGATTTGGATGACTCAGGGAGTGACTCACGCCAAATATGCGGTGACTATATCTGCAACAGATATAAATACACTTACACACATGCTCGGTTTGATAACAAAATGACCCACTTGGAGCCACCGCAAAGCGACGGTCATCTAGTACGTCGTACTCTGTGCATCTTCTGGGGTTGCCTAGTAAAATTTCTTGGAAAAATACTTCACTATTGATAATCATAGCACTTACCGAAAGCGGGTTCATGTTTGTACACCCTACACCAGGTCGATTAAATAAAGGCTGACTCGTGTCATTAATCAATCACGGACACTTTTCATGTATGCGTGTCAATTTGTGGGAGTAAATTGTTTTTGTCGCCATACAATTTGAAAAAATGCATTTATGTTTGTGTGTAAATTTACAACATGTTTTTCTCCGTTTGTATACTATAATTATTTGCTTGGAAGTGATGTACATAGATCATGTGCCAAGTTGAAGTATCAATGTGTTTTAACTTCTTCGCCATAAAATATAAAAACACACAATTTACCTTGTGACTTAAATTTGTTGTTGCGGTATAAAGTAAATATTTCCTTTGGTTTTCAAAGGCAATTATTGTCTGTTTCTGTTAATTTGTAAACATCGGGAACGCTTTTTATTGGAAAATTTGTTTATAACTGCTGAAACTGTTGCATGTCTATTTATTTTATTTATTTCTTCATTATTTGTTTCCTTATAGCCTTTGGCTTGCGTCAGTTCGATTAAATTGTTTCATGAGAGAAAGGCCTTCACTGAATATATCCATCGTGAAGAGATTAAAAATTCGCGTTCTGGGCGCACGCTATGCACCAGGCAATGCATGGTCTTGTAACATGACGGACCAGCATGCACATCAGGCAATACTATTGGCATGGTCTTGTAACATGACGGTGTGCAAACGATACAAGTAATTGTGCCTGTCTTCGAAAGTGTACGCGCATTATTTGAAAAGCCGTATGCGCTAGTTTGATTTTTCAATTGACACTTGCATGCCAGGAACACGGATTCATGGTCCCCCTGTCAAATCTTCGCGGTCGTTTGCAGTTTGGTTCCCCGTCCTAACAATTTTAAAATGGGACACAAGCGCCGTTCTGAAGTACAAAGAAATGTTAAATCTCCCAATAAAATTGGCTTCTGTGCTGCTGCTATGGCCTTCGGTAAAAAGTACAATGTCATATTTTCAATGGAAAAATTGTAGAGAATTTCATAATGAGGATACTTTCTTGCCTAGGCCAATATTTCCCGCGCTTCCTACAATTTCCACCTTTTTGGCCTGAAAATTTAAGAAATCGTGTAGTCCATATAATAGATATTGTTCTATTGAAGATGTTTTAGATATTAAAGACGGGAGTTGGGGGGGGGGGGGCAGATCGGTGGTGCAAGAGGCCTTTGGCCCCAGTACAGCATACAGAGAATAAGAATCCTCCAAAAAAATGGCTAGTACGAAGTACAGAAAACTAGACGGCATTTAAAACGCTGGTACAGAAAATGTGATGCTATAATACGCCAGCACGGAAATACTCTTTACCCCCTCATAAGGCACGTTTTCTTGGAGGGGTAAGGCACGTGCAGCCTAATGCATGCCGAAAAAGTATTTTTTTTACTCAGCCTTTTTGCTGGGAGGGAAACGGGAAAACATTTTTAACTTGCAAATATTGTGAATAAGCTAAACCGCAAATTAATTCGATAATATCTGTGATAATTCTGATATATT
This sequence comes from Hermodice carunculata, assembly GCA_964020975.1. Lineage (NCBI taxonomy): Eukaryota > Metazoa > Annelida > Polychaeta > Eunicida > Amphinomidae > Hermodice > Hermodice carunculata. Next base: position 458,306 of record CAXHWN010001079.1, on the reverse strand, counting down.
CACATGAGGAATGTGCCGCTTGATAAGTGCAATTGCCCCCAAATGTAATAACCCCGGATATTTTGTTGGTGGTCGCTAACATTAACATGGCATGCATTACTAGGATGCTTGTAGTAACAACTTCTATTATACTGTGCATACCACAATCCACGGGTGTCTATTGTCACATTCCGACGCCATCAAAATTGATACGTTAATCCCCGTTGTCAACCCTGGGTATCTCTTTGTACGTTTTGTAACCTTATGTGTAATGACATGTGGAAGATGTCAGCGATTCAGTCAAATAATAATAATATAAAATGTTATAATCATTTCAACTTAAATATGCATATATCTTAAACGTTTCAGCAAATGTTTGATACTATGGCTGGAATCTCTCACCTATTGTTATACTTGACGTGTTGAGATTTGTCTTTTTTTTTTTTTTAAAGGAAAGCCTGAAGTCTTCACAACCCAAAATGCTCAGATGTCAAATGTCGTCTGCTTCTATGTATTTACTTACACTTCTCGTCAGTAGAAAGTATTTTACTCGAGAGTTATAGATTAAACATATCATGATTCCAACACGTCTTAGATCAACAGCTTTCCTTGGTGCGCCTCAGCTCCCACGCCATTGAAACACATACGCACAGTCTTATTAGTCCTGACCACGAACTTTAAATAAACAGAATTCAGTCCATTTTCGAGTCTGGGCGCCAGACTCGAATCTTGCTGGTTGCATTAGCTACTGAGAGTACAATAATGTTTAATCCACCATAAGATGCAACAAAGAATGTCTAAGAAAATAGGTTTAACAAGCAACTGCCTTTCTCCTGTCTGTTTGCTGAGGGATTGCAAACTTTTTTGATGAATATGAGTGTCTCAAAAAGAGACGCCACTAACTTTGTCATAATAAAGCGTCTACCGAAACTTAATGGTGGAAGTCAGACCGGGCTCACTCCTTGTATACATTTTCATTTAAATTTCTGGCTAGTTCTTTTAATTTTACGTGCTTTTCGTACAATATAAGGCGCCATGAAAATACCAATTGACTCCCGGGAGGTGGTTAAGATCACAACCGCGACTGTAAATTTGTAGTCGTCAGCCCCAGACGCCATAAGGGGGATGTTTACATAAATGTCTATATGTTGAGTTTGATTATGAGTTTATTATCTCCGTGTGAGGTTGTACTTTTAACTCTGACCTGGCCAGCGACCGGCGATTAAAAGTCTGTTGCACCAGGGACGTGCCATCTCTGTAGGGTCCTTGGTTTCCACGCTGTCATTTCTTCCCCGCATGAAGTGTAGAGCAGCCTCGTTTGAATTTGAAAAAAAAAAACCTTTGCACTATAGTTGATCACTGCATTGTCTATGATAAAACTTGTTGCCGGAGACTGTTAACTTTGCCTTAAATAACATTACCACAAGCACATTTGCCTGCTTAAGAGACTTCCATACTTTAACTGTGGTCGTATTAAAGTTGTCTCTCAAAATTTTATGCAGACCCAGTGGAAGCTGAGGGGACAAAAAAAAAAACCAAACAAAAAAAACCTATCAAGCACAATATGTCCATTAAAAATGATGTAATCAGTGAAATAAAACATATATGTATACGCACACCCGCCTGTAGCTCACTTGCTGACATCTTTTTCTGTGGTATTCCACTCAGGTATGTGCCTTAACCCGGAATGACCACAAGAAGATTCAAACAATATTGTTTCATCGAAAAAAAGGTTGTTTAAAGGCGTGGCCTTTTTGTAACAGCTTTCTGAATTAGTTGAATTTCAACATTCATGTTGACGAAAATTTTTGTTAAATATGTGGACGCTAAGGAAATTTGCCCTGAACAAGGCAAGCCCAAGGGTAAAGGCTTATATATTGGTCAGAAGATGCAAACCTTTGTCACGTGAAAGGAAATAATATGCACCACAGATGCAGGAAAAAGAAGTTGTGTAAGTAGAATTATTTTCTGCGAAGCAGATTCCGTGTTTATTGTTTTTAGGATTTGATCTGTAAGAAGCAAGCAGGTTGCGTCCAAAACCAATACAGGTGAAAACACTTCAATTATTCTAATTAATTAACATTATATATCTTTACAAATAGCCCTCCCCATTTAAAATTGGCCTGTTCTTTGCTTGCGTGCTTAGCTATCAGACATAATTCGACGATGCACGGGTCACAGGCTAGAAAGTGTACCATGCAGGCAAGTATTGAGCCAATTAACAGTGTGAGAATCGAAGCAGAAACGATGATGTTATATCATAGGTCTGCTGATATCATGAAACTTGACCGCACTCAGGACATAATTATTGTTGAAAATAAAGATCCATTACGAATTGTAAGAGGCTTGCTCACAATCGACAACGACGTATCTATTTGAACTCAATCTATAACCTCCCGTGCAAACATTCCCTTAGGATGAGGTTGTGTGTTCTCGTACTGTGGTCAACAACTCTGCTGGAGAACCCCTCGGTTAGTAACACTATTTGTACTATTGAGCAATCCAGTTTGAAATAAATATGTTTAAACCTGTTGGGCGTGCTTTGTGTGAAACTGTTGATTCGGCCCTACGCCATTACGGGAATGCTGAGGTTAACTACTTACGTGACGGTAAATAAAGCTCCATAACTAAATTCCGGATGGAAATGTCACCGCATATTGAACTGTCTGACATACAACTATTTATTGAATCGTGAAGGTTACGAGTCTTTTGCTTTCTTGATTCGAATATTACATCACATGCATTGTCTACATTTAATCTGATGATGGACTTCCTGTCATACTTTCATTCAGAATATTTGATGACAAAACAGGAAAAGGAAAATCAAAAGGACAAATCGGAATTCGTTTGAAATCATTGGGTGGACATTTCCTAATAACTGCGTAATTGCTGAAAAAACGTACATAGGTATACACAGTGTATCAATGAAGTACTCCTCTCTCTTTCTCTCTCTCTCTCTCTCTCTCTCTCTCTCTCTCTATATATATATATATATATATATATATATATATATATATATATATATATATATATATATATATATGTGTGTGTGTGTGTGTGTGTGTGTGTGTGTGTGTGTGTGTGTGTAATCAATTGTAGTCTTATCCTTTTCCAGTCATGACCTGCCAGTGCTTTGCATCTGGTGAATTAGACCAAACCAAAAAAAAAAAAAAAAAAGACGAAAAATTGTTGTTGCCTGTCAACTTCTTTGAGCGGGAAAACAGTAATGTTGTTCTGTGACCATACCAGCTGCTACTGCGGACCCGCTGTCACTTGTCTCCCTACCCTGACCTTTGACCTAGTCGTGTTGTGCGCGCGAGTTGCCGCGGCTCTTATCTCACACATACACGAGGGGGTGGGGGATTTTCACACCACATCACGACTTGGGCAGAGGCTGCACGGAAATAGTAACCACAAACTTACTACCAGCGGAAGCTATGGTTGACACGCAGCGCCCATCTGTAAATTAACTCCAGATTTTGTTTATCTGTCAGCGCTTTCAGTTTTATGAATCATTTATGCAAAAAAATAATTTGGACTGCAAGTGTAATTAGTGCCTGGTTAATTGATCAGTTATTAACCATTGTGTGCATTAAAACATGAATGAAAATTGAAGAAACCGCAAGAACTATGACATGAAACTATAGTAGAACCTTTGCCTATGATCCCACCTCTGCTAATGGACTACCCGTGCTGACAGACCAGTCTCAACATTTACAATTAGCATATTTTAGTTTAATTTTTGCCTGCCTGGATATAGAAGTAAATATTAAAACAAAATGAACAAACATATTGTTGGTTTCTGAAAAAGGCAAATTCAATCATCTAATTGAAAACACTGATATTCAGTATTGAAGACGGAAATGTTGTCAACTCGAAAAATGTGTTTGTTCAATTCTTTCGAGTGATTTAGGGTGAAATACTTCAGTGCATATGTATAACCACTAACGGTCTCTTCCACGATACTTCCATTCGTTTACAAGCCAAGATCGACTTATGACATGAAAATAAATAATAATTATTTAATGAAGTGAAGTTGTAAACACTAGCACGAAATATTTCGTATGTTTAGTTGATTCACTTTATTGTGTTTGGAACGTCATTCAATCCATACAGAATTTCAATCTGTCACATTTCTCCACCATAATATTTTCATTATCTAACATGCCAAGGTCCAGTGTTTTACATGAAATAGCTTGCACAATTGTGTCAGTTGCACGTATGTGAGACACAAATTATACTTAGTCCACTGGCATAACCCTGACAGGACCTCGCCGGTCACAGACACGAGCAAGGTAATAATAATGATTTAAAAAAAGTGAGTGAGTGAGTGAGTGAGTGAGCGAATTAACGGATGAATCAATCAATAGATAGATAAATGGGCAAACATATGAATAAATAAATAAATGAATAAATAAATAAATAGATAAATAAATAAATAATAAATAAATAAACAATCAAGTAAATGAATAAAAAGTAAAGCAAAGCCACGGCACACACATACACCCACGCATACAAAGTATATATATATATATATATACATATAATCATGTATCACATGAACTAACACAATCTGGAGATAAGTCACACAATATCTAGTCATTCGGTACATAAATTCAAACATTCCTACACACTGAAATATTATTGATATTCAAAATTGAAATTTCTGGTGTAAAGGGAAATTTTTATCACGGTAGACCACTTAGGGCCATTGGATTCAGAGATGAATGTACACAAAAGGGGCCCCCCAGTGCCAGATTTTCTGGTAATTCTCTAGTGCCAGAGATAGAAAAACCACCCATATGTTCACTTCCGGGAACAAAGAACAATAAGTTTGCGCATATATATGTGTCACAACATACATAAAAATTATCTTGTCTTGCCACCAAAGAGGTGATAAATGACTGATAATTGATAAATTTATAGATATCAAGGTTAGAAACAGGTTTATAGAAAATACCAACATGCACCTCTAACACAAGAGAGTACTGGACAGTTTAGCATAAACGGGCGCATGCCATGTGTGATGGATAAACAAACAAACAAACAAACAAGTAAATAAATAGATAAATAAGTAAATAAATAAATAAATAAATAAATAAATAAATAAATAAATAAATAAATAAATAAATGAATAAATAAATAAATAAATAAATAAACAAACAAATAAGCAATAACAAAATAAGAAAATATCACTGACCGGAGAGGATACTATTAGGGAGATACATCGTTTAGTTCGATTCGGTTTTAACCTAGTTTATTTTAAAAGAAATGGGGCTTGACAATAACAAGCAAATCGTACGCCTTGCCCGTGTCAGGCATGTTTCCCTCATAAGATGTCATGATTCAAATGTGAATTCAAAGGAAAGGACGGTTACCAATTATGATAAATAACCCACGATGTAGCCATAGCGGTTCTATAGATCGATGTTTATCGTCTTAGTTCACATCCTTATCTGACTCTTTACAGTGTTTTCTTGCGAACAAATTAACAAGGCACAATTTGCAAAATTAAAGATTCGACAGCTGATATATGCGCTGAGAAAAAGAAAAGTATTTGTTCAGCTTGCTCATCCTGGTGATCACAGACAGATGCACGAATAGACAGGTTCATAAAGATATATGCAGTATGGTGCATCTGATTAAGGATATAACTTGTTGCGTTTAATATCAGGCTAATTTGAGGCATTTCACATAAAATTTGAAGTACATCAAAAGTTTCATCAAAAGTTAAGACATAGATTTATATACACACACAATTCAAAGGGCTATACATTAAAACCTCTATGAGACTTGAAAGTACCCTTGAGACTGCTAAAAGTACTCACTGTAGGACGGTGCCCGCACAACAGAAGTAGAGTCCTTTTAAGTATTGATGAGTTTGTGCATGTAGAAACAATATTATTTGTACATCCATATATAAAAAACATAACATTGTGATCCAAGGGGGAATAACTGCATGTAAAACACAACTATTTTTGTTCCATTTTCACACAGAAAGAAGAAGAAGAAGAAGAAGAAGAAGAAGAAGAAGAAGAAGAAGAAGAAGAAGAAGAAGAAGAAGAAGAAGAAGAAGAAGAAGAAGAGGAGGAGGAGGAGGAGGAGGAGGAGGAGGAGGAGGAGGAGGAAGAAGAAGAAGAAGAAGAAGAAGAAGAAGAAGAAGAAGAAGAAGAAGAAGAAGAAGAAGAAGAAGAAGAAGAAGAAGAAGAAGAAGAAGAAGAAGTTTTCCCCTGCAGGCCTGAACACATCATTGGAACAACCCTGATCCACGCACTTAATTGGTCCAGTTCTGTGGTTATAAAATCCATAAAGTTGTCAAAAGATTCATTGTGGATTGGGAGACTATTATGCTTTGAATGCTGAAGCAACTCTCCCACTTCAAGGCTACTTTGATAGGGGATATCACAGTACCAATTTCTGCCTGAAGATATACTGGTGTCTTGGGACCAAGGGCCTTTAAGATAGCCCCAGGCACAATGCTTCTTATGAAGCCTGCAAAATTGTAAGTTATTTTGGGCCTGAAAGATCTTTCAACTTGAAAAGTAGGAGATTCTCTTTAATTATTTGAGAACCTCAGTTTTTACTTAGTTGTTGTTGGGATTTTTTTTTTCGTTTGCTGCAAGACCTGAGCATTTCAAAGCAGACAGTCAATTGTATTTGGATAGTAAGTTGCCCAGGAGACCGTTTCTGACTTACAAAGTGATTCATTATGCATGCAAAACAACATGAAGGTAGAGTAGAGTAACCAGCTTGTACATATGGTAGAAAGGGGGATGTGTATTGCTGAGTCAGCAAAGCATTCAGTAAATTTGTCAAAACTTGAAATTCTGAAACTTTTGTTTGCATGCCACAGGAGTTGGCCATAACGCAAACCCATATATTGGACTGGGATAAGCACCTCTTTCTAGAACAGTTTGGAAGATATGGAACATTTAAATTTTCAATTGAATTGCCTCTAATTTGCATAATTTTGAACATATTAATAAATCCAAACCAGGGGATTAATTTCGACAATGGGGCTATGCAAATAGGAAGCCTGTATGCAAAGGTTGTATCTCAATCGGGAATACCTCTGAGGATATTCAACATGTTTATTTTTTAATTTAAATGTCCCTAATTAGCATAAATTTAAAGACTGTGTATTGCATCATATATTCATTTGATGTGCAATCGTCCCAGCTATTTACCTCTTGCAGTTTTCGGACTGAGCCAACGGCTTTTCCTCGGCACATTAAGGGGGAAAATGCGCCCAAAGCGTGCCCAAGAAGCTATTGACCTAGACCATTTTATTCTATGGGACTATAGGCATGCTGGCACTTCAATAAAAGTTCGGGGGAGGGGGTTGTTGTTGTTGGTTTGTCTTTTTTTGTCTTTTTTCTTTTCTTTTTAAAATTTTTCTTTTTGTTTTGTTTTGTTTTGTTTTTACAAAGAATATCAATATTGTGTCCACTTGATAATTCAGACCAGTCCATTTTGAGTACTTTGGCTTTAGTATCAATTGACAGTGAAAAAATTAAAGGTGGGTGTTGAGATTTTTATTTTTATCTATTATACGTTTCAAGGTATGGGAGATTCATACTTTTGCATAATTTAAGCCAGCTGGACCATTTTACAACAGGTCCAAAATTTCACCTGCACATACGTGCGGCTAGACCCATGAACAATTTAGACTTATCAAGTAGTGTAACATCCGACAACACTTCGGACAAAAGCAGAAAGAAAGAAAGAAAGAAAGAAAGAGAGAGAGAGAGAGAGAGAGAGAGAGAGAGAGAGAGAGAGAGAGAGAGCGAGAGAGAGAGCGAAAGAACTCCTATACACTCGGAGCCAAATCCACTATAGTATGTAAGATATTGAAGATTTAAAACTGAAATTCGCCCTAAGTTGCATAATTTTAAAAAGCATGACCTCTCATTATAAAAAAGGCAATACTTCACCTGCAGAAGTATAATTGTGCCAAGTTTGGAACTTCCACGTGTAACACTTTTCAAATGAAATGTCGGGAAAGTTTACCTGTAAAGAAAGAAAGAAAGAACTCTTAGAAAAGCAATATATATGTGTTGGCACGCAGACATAATAAAACAATTCCTAGAAAAACGGTATGTGTGTGTTGGCACACAGACAAAATTTTCCCTCAGTACAAGGTACAGAAAGTGAGACAATTTACAAGTGCTGGCTGTGAAGAACTACGGAAAGTGAAGACTCTTCCAGTATGCAAGTATATGGTGAACAAAAACGCATTAAACTGGTTTTCTGCCCTGACCGATAAGCCGGCGAAGAAAGCCCCTTTACGTCCCTCGAAATATTGACACGTTTATTGTTGTCAGTTGTCGTGCACAGAATTTCAACTGCGCTCATATTTTTATTAACGTATGTACGTATGACGGTCTGGACAATTTTCATTTAAGACATTCTCCATAAACGGAAGATTTCAGGTAAACGCCGAAATGACGATATTTGACATGCAGGTCCGTTGGACACACACACACACACACACACACACACACACACACACACACACACACACGACCCCTTTCTACTCATTATGTCACCCCCAACAAGCGAAACTCAGCACAGCTGTGTAAGAGATATCGGTGGGTTTTTTTAATATTCAAATTAGCAAAAAGCGTTTTCCTGGTCTTGTTATCAGAATCCTGTAAATGAAGCATGTGGTTCAATAGAATAGAAACTATAGTGGCGTAGTATAACTTATTATAAACTGTATGCTTTTTTTGGAGGGAGTGCTTTTGTTGTTGTTGTGTTAGGCTTGTTTTTTATGTTTCTTCTGTCTCTTTCTCTCTGTCTCTGTCTATGTCTTTCTGTCTGTCTGTCTGTCTGTCTGTCTCTTTCTCTCTCTCTCTCTCTCTCTCTCTCTCTCTCTCTGTCTGGCTCTTTGTTTCTTGTTTTAAGTAAATTCTGTTTGAACCCACACTCCAATTCTGAGACTCAGTGGACTCTGGAATACCTGTTTCATGAAACAAGACTGAGTGAAGGATTCATCAACAATTATAGAAATCTTGCCAAACATATAATAGTCCAGGAAGCAAAGAGGATTGATCCAGTGTTGAGCCAATGTAATGTAACATTGGGTCAACTTGTTTGCTTGCTACGACAAGCTTTTTCCTTATTGAATCTTTTGCATAATTTGTCTTAAGCTGTTCGACATTGCCTGTTAGTGGAACAATTTTTAACGAGAAAAGATGATTTGCTGCAGAGCAAATTAGCATGTGTGTCTTCAAAGCATATTGGTATGGCAACGTACAACTAGTCCATAACATAGGAGTAGAAGTTGGAATGGCAACTCTATCTATTATAGCTTTGAAGATATTCAAGATTTAAAATTTCTAATGGTGGTAATTAGCATAATTTGAATAACTACAACTTTTATTTTTAATCTATTAGGTGCGCAATGGTCAACAACACCCTGGTATAACTTGGAATGACATCTCTATCTTTTATAGTGTTGAAGGTATTCAAGATGGAAAATTTCGAACACTGCTAATTAGCATAATTTAAATTGCTACAACCTTTGCTTGAGATTCATTCAATGCGCAATGGTCAATAATCCGGTAGTAGAAGTTGAAATAACATCTCAATCTTTAATAGTTTTGAAGCTATTAAAGATTTAAAGTTTCAAATGCTGCTAATTAGCATAATTCAAATTGTTACATCTTTTGTTTTAAACTCATTACATACGCAATGGTCAATAACCCTCTGATAGAAGTTGGAATGACATCTCTATCGATTATACTTTTGAAGATTTTCACGATTTAAAATTTTAATGCCCATAATTTTAAACATCTTCATTCCTGTGTATAAAAAGGCCCAACTCCTTGTATGGAGGAATAATAATGCCAAGTTTGGAGTTTCTATGCATAATAGTGTCAGAGAAAAGTGTTGGACAAATTCACTGGTAAGGAAGAATGAAGAAAGAAAGAAAGAAAGAAAGAAAGAAAGAAAGAAAAAGGAAGGAAGGAAGAAAGAATTTTAAGAAAAACAAAAAAGTGTGTGTCAATACACACTTTTTTGTTTTTCCTAAAATTCTCTTGCATAACAAAATACAGTTTGGTGATTAAAATACCACAACTGATTACCAAATCCACCAGTAACTTCGAATAAGTACAATGTAATGGTGGTTTGTCTTTCTGTGAGAGTCCAGAAACTTTTTTGAAGGTTAGGGCTTGTGGTGTGAAATAAATGCACTCGCTATATCTGCCATACTGCCATTTATGAAGGTAAATTAAAGGGCAGACTGCATTGTAACCTTTTAGTCCCAACAATATGTTTTAAGGGATGTCAAAAACTGTTTTTATTCGATTAAAAATGGACCTCTCATTTAACAGGAAGTATCTTGTATGGGAATTACTAAATCTGCTTCCCCCCTTTTTATGTCTGAGTGCCAACCCAGAAATATTGCTTTCCTCGCGTTCCATGGCACCCAAATTTGTCCGAAGTTTTTCTCAGACACAATTATTTCCAGAAACACCATGGTGACTGACATACCAATGAAATTTTGCCAATGAGGGGCAATTAAAATTTTAAAAGCTCCATATCTTCCAAACTATTGCAGAAAGACACAGAGATATAACTTGCACATGTAGGTTGAGACATCTAGCAAATCCAAAAGCATGCAAACAAGAGTTGATGAATTTTAATGTATGCTAAATTAACTAAATTTCCCAACAATACACAAGTACACAACCAGGGCTTCTACTGCTGCATAAACCTTAATGGTGTCAGGCAACCATTTTGCTTTCATAATAAATGAGCTTGAATCTAATTCATAGGCAGCCTTCTAGCAATGAATGCTGTGCAGGTGTATGATTTCCAAGGTTTGGGTCTTGTAGCAAATGGGGGGGGGGGGGGGACTCCCGACAACTGTGTAAGGAGGTTCTCAATAAAATACAGAGAATCTCTTTCCGGTCATGAAGGAAAAGATCGACTCCATGCTGCCATAGTTCCCACACAGGCTATAGTTTCTACTAGTGCTGCACAGACCTGTCGGTGCACCATGACTGAAACTGGTGTCCAAGCTGGTCTGTCTTTGCCTGAAGCAATGTCAGTTTGCTGAGCTTACCATTCCCAAGGGAACACAGGCTCAAGACCTCTTGGCAGAACAAACCTGAGTGTACCCTCTGTAAAAAATAAACTACATACAGAGCTGAGTCGGCCAGAACAAAGAGGGTATAATTTAAGTCATCTCTGTGGACACTTTCATGTCTTTGCTTCCTTGTAACCAGTAAGACGAAGCCTGTTCTTCATAGCCAATACTGAGACAGTATTGTGCTTGTCTTGGTTCACAGGTACATGTATATGAAGTTTCTTGATAGCTTCTGTTAAAATTTGTTTATATAATTAGGGAGGAAAGATAGTTTTGTATTGACTGTATACACATCCCCTTGAATGGTAATATGTATACACTGTATATATATATATATTATGCATGCATAAATAATGCACATATACATGAACACGTACTCATCCATACTGCCCAGAAGGGCTAACCCTCTCAGGAGTGGGCACTTTTCTCAGGTCCCATGGGTGATATTTCTCTGGTCCGAAGGATGCCCACTGTTCAGAGGTTTCACTGTATTAGTAAACACTGGAATTTTCTTTCTTTCTCTCTCCTTTCTTCCTTCTTTCTTTCTTTTTTCTTCTTCACGGCCAAGTTTGTCTGGAGAATTTCTCAAGCACCATTTTCCCAAAGAAACCCCACCAAACTTGCTATGGTGACTGACCTAACCAGTGAAATTGTGCATCTCATTTGGAATAGTCATGATGTTTAATAGTATGCAAATTTAGGGGCAATTAAAATTTTAAAAGCTCCATATCTTCCAAAATATTACAGATACACAAAATTTGACTGTGCATATATAGGTTTGTGACACCTGCCAATATAATGGGCAGTATAAGTTAAGTAGAATTTCAAATTATGCTAATAAGGGTCTTCGAAAAATTTGTAAGTTGAACATCTCCAGAACTGTTATACACAGACATGCCATTTCAAATTCAATTTATAGTTTTGTGACAAAGTTTCATCCAATGAACCATTAACCAAAGTTGCAGGATTTTAATTTATGCAAATTAGGTAAACATGCAAGTGTAAATCTTGAATAGCTTCAAAACAAGTATAGATACTAGTTTCTTTCAAACGTCATTTCATAGGTTTGTGACATGGCCACATCTAATGAATAAAGAACCAAAGTTATTTTTTGAGGAATTCTTTAGAATGTCTCTGTGTGAACACAGACATATTGTTTTTCTAGGAATTCTTTCTTTCTTTCTCTCTAGGCATATGTGTCCGACATTTCATTTGAAAAGTATTACACGCAGAAACTAAAAAATTGGCATTAATATACTTCCACATAAGAAGGCTTGAGTTTTTGTAAAGAGGTTCACTGGTTTTGAAAATTATGCAAAATTACGGTCATTTGAAAATTTAAGTCTTGAATATATTCATAACTATTATAGATACCGGTAATCAATCCAACTTCAATTGGTATGTTTGTAACACTGCACATTTTTGTAATTTACATGTGACCTCTAAAGGTCAAAGGTTAAGGTCATTTGGACCTTTGAAATATTTCTTCCAACCAGAACTCGGTCAAGTTTTATCCAATTTTGATCATGTTGAGCTCAAATTGTAGCCATTGTTACACTGCTCATTTTCATAATTTACATGTGACCTCTAAAGGTCAAAGATCAATGTCATTTGGACCTTTGAAATTTTCTTCTAGCCTCAACTTGGTCAATTTTTATCCAATTTTGATCATATTGAGCTCAAATTGTAACAGCTGTAACACTACAGATTTTTGTAATTTACACGTGGCCTCTAAATGTCACAGGTGATTGTCAGTTTGATCTTTGAAATTTTCATCCAGCCCTAAGTTGGTCAATTTCTTTTTCCAATTCTGATCATGTTGGACTCAAATTGAAGCTATTGTAACACTGCACATTTTTAATTACATTGTGCCCTCCAAAATTATAAGGTCCAGGTCATTTGGACATTTGAATTTCTACTAGCCAAAAATTGGTCATTTTTTTCTTCAATTTTTTAATCATATTGGGCTCAAATTGTAGCTGCTTTATCATGGCACCTTTCTGTAATTTACATGTGACCTCTTAAGGTCAGATAACAAGGTGATTTGGAACTTTGAAATTTTTATCCAGTCAAACCTCAGCAAATTTCTATCTAATTCTAATCATGTTCGACTCAAATGTAGGTATTGCAAGACTGCACATTTTTTTATTGACATGTAACCTTTAGAGGTCAAAGGTCAAGGTCATTCAGCCCTTTGAAATTGAAAGTTTTATCTAGCCATGATTTTGTCAATTTTCATCTGATGTGGTTCCTGTCTGGCTTAAATTGTAGGTTTTGTAATACTGTCCTTTTTTTTTTTTTTATTAACATGTGACTTCTAAAGGTCAAAGTTTAAAGTCATTTGGACTTTGAAATTTTCATCCAGGCATAAGCTTAATGGAATGTGAAGTATCGGACAAAAGTTATACCATTTAATATTTACAACTTTTGAAGGCACACAGAAAATTTGCTTTAAGATAAAACATCTCTTTCAAGTTTCTCTTTTTCTGGGCAAAATTGTCCGACATTTCAAATGAAAAGTATTATAAGCAGAAACTGTGCATTTTAGTAATTTACATGTGATCTTTAAAGGTCAAAGATCAAGGTCATTTGGGCCTTTGAAATTGTCATCTAGCCAGTAATTCATCCAATTTTGATCATGTTGTACTCAAATTGCACCGATTGTAACACTGCCATTTTGTAATTTATATATGACCTCTAAAGGTTAAATGTCAAGGTCATTTAGAAGAAAAGGTATTCCATCAGACTTGTAACGTACACATGACACATATAACAAAGATTAAAAATAAGTCGAAAGCAACGGAAACTAAAAAAGGAGATTTGCTTCAAACGAAATCTTTCTGTATGCCTTAAAAAGTTGTAAATATTATATGCCACAACTTTTGTCCTTTGGTACTTCACATTCCATTAAGCTCATGGATGGATGAAAATTTCGAAGTCCAAATGACCTTGACCTTTGACATTTAAAGGTCATATGCAACATACAACAACATACAGTGTTACAGTACCTACAATTTAAGCCCAACATGAACCAAGTCAGCTAAAAGTTGACCAGGTTACGACATGATGAAATTCAAAAGTCCTAATGATTTTGTCCTTTGACCTTTAGAGGTTATATGTTATCACAAAAACATTCAGTGTTGTAATACCTATAAGTTGAGTCCAACATGATTAAAAAAGGATACAAATTGACCAAGTCATAGCTGAAAGAAATTTTTTAAAAGTCCAAATGCCCTTGACCTTTGATCTTTGGAGGTCATATGTAACTAACCAAAATGTGCAGTGTTAGAATGGCTACAATGTGAGCCCAAATGATCAAAACGGGATAAAAATTGACCGAGTTTTGGCTAGATGAAAATTTGAAAGGTCCAAATGACCTTGAACTGTGACCTTCGGAGGTCACATGTAAATAACAGAAATGTGCAGTGTTTGAGCTTTAGAGGTCTTCTGTAAATCACAAAAGTGCGAGTGTTACAATAGCTACAATTTGAGCCCAACATGATCAAAATTGGATAAAAATTGACAGAGTTGCGGCTACCTGAAAATATCAAAGGTCCACATGACCTTGACCTTTGACCTTTAGAAGTTACATGTTAATTACAGAAATATGCACTGTTGCAATACCTACAATGTGGATCACCATGGTTAAAATTGGATGAAAATTGACAGAGTTGTGCCTGTATGAAAATTTCAAAGGTCCAAATGACTTTGATCTTTGGCCTTTAGAGGTCACATGTAAATAACAAAAATGTGGAGTGTCACAAGCATGTTTATTGAGTTTTGGAGATATTCAAGATTTAAATTTTCAAATGACCATAATTTGCATAATTTTCAAAACTGTTGAACCTCTTTACAAAAACTCAAGATTTCACGTATAGAAGTACAATCATGCCAAGTTTGGAGCTTTATACGTAAAACAGTTTTCAAATGAAATGGACAAAAAGAAAGAAAGGAAAAGAGGGCAAGAGAGAAAGAAAGGAAGAAAGAAAGAAAGAAAGAAAGAAAGAAAGAAAGAAAGAAAGAAAGAAAGAAAGAAAGAAACAAAGAAAGAAAGAAAGAAAATATGACCATGATGGATATAGGAACAATGTCTCCATCGAGCACTCATTGCTTTTCGCGCTTCCACAAAATGCTTTTCATGAAAGATCCGAAGCATAGAAACAAGGTTACGTTAATCAGCAACATCTTTCCAACTGAAAGAGAGCACTGTTGCCTCTTTTTTATATAACAAGTGATGAACAAAAGGACATTGGATTACATCCATAGTTTACAACATTTGCTAATAACAATGCTCATTCCACTAAAACAGTAAAAACCGAAATTACTTAAATGTATTCGTCAGTCAAAATTGAAAATCTGCTGAATGCCGGGCAGGTAGACGCCAAGAGACGTCACTACTTGACTCACAGTGGGTCACAATTCTGCTGGATGGGATAAATATATCAATGATCGGTGGTTTTCCCCAGAGCATTAAAATAAGCTGGGAGCATAATGTTGACATTTCAGCAGATATGACAGTTTTGTGGTCAACACAAGGCTGCCATTTACACACGCATTAAAGCAACCCGTGTAATCATGGACTTGTCGCATTGCAAATTACGCCATTTTCATGAATATATATATATAAGCATATACTATTCGCTCTATTTTTGAGCACTGTATACCTCACAATAATTGATCAACTTTTTATGTCTCAATTTGATTCACCAAACTATACCTTATTTCTTAATATTATTTCTCGATACATTTTTGTAAAATACAATGAATCAATATGGTACTATGGGGGCCACAGTACATTATCTGGAATTAGTACGGACATAATATCCAGAAGGAATACCAAAAAAAGCACATGTTCTGTCCACGAATACATGGGATAACCTACTTTCAAAACCGAACAGTAAGCATTAGTGCCACAAAATGCTGTTCTGCAGATAATAGGATAACATTTGTCATCTCAACATACCCAGGCTGTTGTCGACATTAAGGTAAGGACACCCCGACACACTAGCTGGGGCCTATTGAGTGTGTCAACATCTTGATTGCTATTTCGGTATTAATGTAGTCCTTTCCTGATAACATCAAGACTGAGTCAGCAAAATCCTCTGGGGCCGTATTTACAAGTAGTTTAATCTGACCCTGAATTCAATACTAAAATGAAAGTCAATATGCCTTTGGGCCTTAAACTGCTGAATCGTTGGCCTAATGTGTGATCTAAACTTGCAGGATTAATTAATCTATGTTCTCAACTGTAATATGAACTTCAGAATGATTCTTTCCATTTTATTAAATCAATGTTGATTTAATCCAGATTTTTATCCTGCATCCAAAGATTAAATACTGGATCAAGCTAAGATTGATTTAATCAAATGAACCTGCAAATCAGTAAGTTCTTATTGTAGCCAGATCATGTATTGGCTAATCCTTCAAATTTTAATCAAACATTGAGCCCAGGATTAAGTGGTTTTGGGTCCAAACCACATTGATATTAATTTTGGGATTAAAGTTAGGATCAGATCAAATTCTTTGAGAATACGGACACTGGTGTGTACTGGTGTTTTGCGATATAAGTGTTGTTTTGTTGCATATGTACAAGAGGCCTTCATATAGGCTGGTGAGCCGATTCGCCCATTGTTTTTGCAATATAAATATTTTTATGTTTAATCAACTTTCCTCTGCACAAGCTGGGTACACTAATCTACGATTTCACGATTTTTTTTAAATTTTTTTTTTCTTTCCTTTTGTTCAATTCACGAGAAACCGGAGTGAAAATATTAACGGAGACCACCGTGTCATTCAGAAAAAAAAGAGCATCACCGAAAGAGTTCCCGGTCTTGCAGTCTTTTGCTTTTGACAGATGAGTGTGAGATGTAACAAATCGTTTTCTGTTCCGTGTTATTCGACTGTTATGAAATACCACTCTTATTTTTTGCCAAAACTGATAGGATGGTCTGTCGAGACCAGAGCGTCAGCAAGCGTTAGTGGCAAGGTGCAGAGATGCACGTCCCTGATGTCATATAAGAAATTAACATTGTAACGAGCTTAATTGATGTCCCTTGTGCTATTGATTCAACTAGATTTTCGTTCAAGACTTCTCGTTCTTACCAGATCTGTTCTTCAAAAACAATAGTTGCGTGTAGCAACCGCTGTTTTAAACAAGAACAACACTAACGTAATAACGTTTATTTTCAGCTGAACATGAAGTTCACTGCAGGCTGTGTCAGATTTGGATCAGATTAAGCAATAAAAATTTGAGAGATCATTCCGAAGTCAGATCGTCCGGCTTCAACAGCCATGGATATTACTTTCCGCCAGACCTGCAAAGTGGGGAGGGGAGGGTACATTGTAATCTATTCTTTGATTCTGGTGTCATCGTTTCGGTCCGTTCTCAAGAGGTCTCTCAAAAAAGGACTCCTGTCTACACAATGCCGACTCAGTACTTATGCTGCATAACCTTGTTGATATGGCACTGGCATATAACTACCTTCATTGAACCATTCTTTTTTAAAAAATGGGAATTTGGTCAAGTGGAGATGTGCGTTTCCCATTTTAGCTAGGTGGCTGGTGCCAAAGGTTGCAGGTTCGAGTCTCGCTCGTTCCGAACATAAAAAATATAAGCCAAATTGGTGTCTGAGGGCAACTAGCCACTGGCAGGATGTGGCTAACATGTCATTTTATTCAGTTTCCTGGGTAAACAGCACCAAACTTTCCTTTGTTTAAGTTTGTAAATTATGTATTCATGAAAACAACCCTATAGAGTCTTCAACACCCTAAAAACTAATAGCAATGAGACATCTACCAAGGCAAAATCTTTAGAAAACATATTTTTTAATGGTTTCCAGTTTAGCCACTCTCATCTCCCATGGTCAGTCAATAGATGTTATCCCCCGATGAACTGTGACCTGGTTGGGGGGTGAATCTGTGACTTAGCATGCTCAGCTGAGATGCTAATTTAGCTTATTCATTTAAAAACTATACAGCATGACATTTCGAAAGAGTGCAAACTTAAGCTACTTGAGCCAGCACGACCTTCAGTCGGAAGTCTTCAGCTCTTCCGGCACCTCCCCGCAACATGAAATATATCACTGTTGACTCAAACGTATCAAGAGACCAAAAATGCATCATGCGAAGAGTGACCGCTTTATTAATTGCTGATATTTTATATTATCGTCATGTGGACAACAAATCGTGTGCTTAACAGTAAAACGTTTTCTTGTGTGTCACACACACACGCACAGACACGTCGTGCTTCTCTCGGAGGGTAAGAGCACTTGGTTGCAGACTTTTAAGGACACCCTCTATTCTATAAATTTACAACAACTTTGGGATAATTGCGGAAACAAACATAACTATTTTCCAGATAGCAAAATTAGAAAACGACTAAGTGATAAGTTTCGTAGCCAATGGAATTCTGAAATGAACATTAACGATGCACAAGATAAAAAAATTAAGAACTTATTTCCTATTTAAAGATGAACTTAAATTTTAAAACTATTTACAAATCATAAAGGACTTTGAAGTTAGAAAAAAATTTTTACAAGGCTGCGTATAAGTGCCCATAATTTAGCAATTGAAAAGGGAAGACACAAAAGAGCTACAAAATTACCTTTGGAAGAAAGAATCTGTAACGTATGTAATACTCTAGAGGACGAGATTCACTTCTAAATAAATTGTCAATTATTCTGCTCACCCGGGTTAATTCTATTCCACTCATTACAAGATATTTTCGTTGATTTTGATAAATATTCAGACTTTGAGAAATTCAAATTTATTATGAAATCACAAGACACAGAATTAATCTCGAAATTAGAACCCTTTTTAAAATTTTGTATAGAAATTAGAGGAGACTCCTTGTGATATTTCTCTTCCCACCCGGCATTATCATGATTGTCATATATCTGGTATGTCTATGTCGAAATTTCATGTGTACATGTTGTGATGTAAAATTGTGTTGTTGCTTTTTTTTCTTCTATGATTTTGTAGCTGTTGTGCTATGTATCATTTTGTATTTGTGTGTACTTTGCTGTATTTGTATTTTCTTTATACGTGTACGTGACAAAATGCCATATATTCTGGGTTTTTTAAGGTACAGTAAATAAAGTTTATCAACACACACACACATAGACCCACACGCACACACACACACACACATACATACATACATATATATGTATATATATATATATATATATATATATATATATATATATATATATATATATAGTTTTTCTCCAACAAGAAAATATTTTAGGTTTGTGTCTCATAATATGAGATGAAACGAAATAGTTAGTCTCAGATTCTGTTTGATTTGCTGTTTTTGAAAACCTTTCTCTCTCTTGCTGCAAAGATATTTTGATTTCTTGTACCAGATTAATTCTGGAAATCAAGCAGGTGGTGGTCGAATGGAGTTTTGTCTTTAAAATTTAGAAATTAGGAAAGTTGTCCAAGAATACATATAATTTCTTATTTTGAGACAATTTCTAAACAAATTATGTTTTCCTGCTGATCATCAGTCAAATAAAACTTTTTTTACCTCGACTACGACTGTCCGATTCCCACTGGATATCCAACATTTTTTATTCTATGCTGAAAAAAAAACTAGTGCAACTTGAACTCTGTAGCAAGGAAGAAACTGTCAGTTATTTCAAGATAAAATTATAAATTTTTTACCTCCTGAAAGCTGACACACTGATGTACAATTTAAAGTAATCAAAATCGTATCTACGGATGGTCCTACAGCTTTGTTACGGTTACTCCTCATTGTGTTATTATGTGCCCTTGTCACATTTGAACATACAAGTTTTGTCCAGGCACACTTGAGATAATTATGGTGGCAAAAGTTGTCTAACGGACAGCCGGCGGAAACGTGAACAGCCTCCAATCTAGGGAGGATGGCTTGAAAAAACAAGGACCAACTCAACGATGATGACAAATATAATCAAAGCAGGCGAAATTTAAACCTACCTGCTTCTGTCAATTAGTTTGCAGCAACAGCTGTTAAAACCGCGCCTCCAAAAAAACTTCTGTGCACACTTCTATATCGACCGGAAGGAGGCAGATAAATCAGGGCCCCATTTTCATAGATCAAGTAAAAAATTGACGCTTTCAAGGACATGAATTTCTCTTCTTGTGTGGCATTGGCTTCGAATAACAATTAGTATATTGTCCGCGAATGTACTCAAGAGTGGTTGTTTTGTGTATAAATGGGTCGATAGACAATACTTATACGCCTACAACTTCATCAACTCACGGTGACTATGTCAATGCGGTTGAATGTTAGAACCAGTCCAAGCTGGAAGCACCGTTTTTCCGTGTTCTGAATTTTATTGAATGCAATTTTGTTTTTTTTTTTTACAAAACTTTTCATTTTCAAAAGAATCGACCATTCACTTTGCGTAAAACGCAAAAGCTCACCAGGCTTCCTCCTGCCCGAGATTGTACCGGTGGAGAATGGGGCAAAATATATAGATTTTTTCATCTTCACATGCAAATAAGAGGCGGTAGCTATTGACTAGATCCGATAATACGGCTACGCTGTGATGTCCGATTGTTTCCCGACCGAGTTATCACTTTATGGTAAAGTGTTTCGCTTGCTACTGCTCAGGTAGTCAGAGGTTCCATGCCAAACGCACCTGCACAACTGTATATCAGGACTGGTTGGGATACTCCGCCCAAACGATGTGACCAACGCAAATTGATTCTGATGTACAAAATATATGGTTGAGTAAAGATGAAAGGTTCCCACATCCCTCCTGTGGAGGGCGCTTCAGTTGGAAGGGCTACAGTTGGATATCCCTATAATATCCCATTATAAGAAGCTATTTTATCTAGAAACACCAAATATTTCATGGTAAATATAGGTGTTATAATTTAAATTTTTCTGAAAATTAATTTCATTCGCATCACAAGTAACCAGTTTACTGAACGTAACTTCGACATACGATCCAAAGGGAATAAACATCGCCAGCCTTCAAGATTTTTGTGTATTGGGTTGTGTGTACAACTGAATACACATAAAATGGCTAATAGTGACATTTCTTATTATGACAATGAGGCCCCTAGTTATTTATCGTTACTCCCCACAGTACACATAGAAGAGCTCCCACAATTTTCATAATGGATGCAGTTATCCTCATTTTCCCAGGAGAGCGACCAGTAACATAAACTCCTTTTCAGTAATTATACGACTATGAACTAGTTATCTCTTAAGGTAAAGCAGGCGGAACTTATTTCTGCACTTCAAAATTATCTAATAAAAAGAACAAACTGATCTTAGAACCATAAATTGTATTTTTGTTTTGAACAAAGAAATATGCCTGGAACTCATACAAGAGTAAAATCAAAAGAGGTGCGTTTTATATGTTGTGATATTACCAAAGCATTTGATAAAGTCTACCACCCTGCTCTTATTCATAAACTTGGTGATTCGGGTATTTGCAGCTCCCTTTTAAGTTCAGTAATTACTTGTCGGGACACACGCGAACGGTTGCGTTACAAGGTGAATTTTGTTATTGGGGTTTTATCAAAGCTGGGGTCCCCCAAGGCTCAGTACTTGGTCCTCTGCTATTCCTTATATATGTTAGTGATATAGTCGATATCATAAAATCGAACATTAAACTACATGCCGATGATGCTACTTTGTTCACCATAGTTGAAGAACGCATTCATAACACTAAATTTACCGGAACTTTAAACAATGACTTCTCTGAAATTGAAAAATGGTCACCTCAGTGGCTGGTAAAGTTTGATAGTATCAAAATCAAATATATGCTCATTAGCACAAAACTTAATCCTTCTGACAGTCATATTTATTTTCAAGGAAGTATACTTGCCATTGCCACAGAGCACACACACCTTGGTCTTATGATAAAGTGTGATCTAACATGGTCAACTCGTGTTAATTACATAGTTAGTAAAGGAAAAAAACTTACTGGTGTTATGAATATGTTACAGTACAAACCAAGTAGGCGTTCGTTAGAATTAATATACTTTACATATGTTAGGCCCATATTAGAGTATGATGATGTGGTCTGGGGTGTATGCACAGAGTTAGATGTTGAATTTTGGAAAGTGTCTGGGGTGTATGCACAGAGTCAGATGTTGAATTTTGGAAAGTGTCTGGGGTGTATGCACAGTGTCAGATGTTGAATTTTGGAAAGTGTCTGGGGTGTATGCACAGAGTCAGATGTTGAATTTTGGAAAGTGTATGGGATGTATGCACAGAGTCAGATGTTGAATTTTGGAAAGTGTCTGGGGTGTATGCACAGAGTCAGATGTTGAATTTTGGAAAGTGTCTGGGGTGTATGCACAGAGTCAGATGTTGAATTTTGGAAAGTGTATGGGGTGTATGCACATAGTCAGATGTTGAATTTTGGAAAGTGTATGGGATGTATGCACAGAGTCAGATGTTGAATTTTGGAAAGTGTCTGGGGTGTATGCACAGAGTCAGATGTTGAATTTTGGAAAGTGTCTGGGGTGTATGCACAGAGTCAGATGTTGAATTTTGGAAAGTGTCTGGGGTGTATGCACATAGTCAGATGCTGAAGTTTGGAAAGTGTCTGGGGTGTAGGCACAGAGTCAGATGCTAAACTTCTGAAAAGTGTCGGGGGAGTAGGCACAGAGTCAGATGCTAAACTTTTGGAAAGTGTCTGGGGTGTAGGCAAAGAGTCAGATGCTAAATTTTTGGAAAGTGTCTGGGGTGTAGGCACAGAGTCAGATGCTAAACTTTTGGAAAGTGTATGGGATGTAGGCACAGAGTCAGATGCTAAACTTTTGGAAAGTGTCTGGGGTGTAGGCACAGAGTCAGATGCTAAACTTTTGGAAAGTGTCCAAGTAGCTGTTGTTACAGGGGCCATCAGTCGTACTAGCCACGATGAACTTTACAGGGAAACTGGATGGGAACTACAATCAAAACGCAAGGAACATCATTGACTGGAACTGTCAAACAACGTGATTCAGGGACTTACTCCAAACTATTTAAGTGGATGCCTACTTCAGCTGTATCTTCCAGAAAAAAACTACAAATTTCGTTCCAAAGCAAATATAACTGAACTTAAGTCAAGAATGATGCTTACCAATAACTGGTCTCACAGAACAAATTACAGTTTTCGTTCCAAAACAAACACATGAGCCTATGTCAAGAATGCTGCTGCCCAAAAACTCTTTTCTACTCTACACAATTCAAGAATGGAATAAATTACCCAAAATTCAGTAGTTTTAGACGCTTTTCGGTGCAATATTACCAAAAAACACATCAAAACCGAATGAGTTATTTTACATAGGAAACCGAAAAGCCAACATAAGCAATGCCATGATCAGGAGGGGTGCAGCTTATTGAATCATGACCTGTACAGAACAGACATAAAGAGGTAGCCACAATGTACTTGTGCTTCCTCTAATGAATCCTCGTATGATTTTTTTTTTTTTTTAATGTCAAAAGTCTTTTATTCAAAGGAATTGTTTACAGTTAACAAATATACCCCTGGCTCCATTAACAATGAATACTCTTCTGTTTGGAAGTAGAAATTGTTTAAAAGCGGAAAACAAGATCATTTTCGAGGCAACACAATATTTTGTCCCTCGGTAAGGTCGATTTGAGCCTCCTTAAATTATTAAAGCGTAAACATGTGACATGGATTTCTTCGAGATACAGACCAAATTTCAAATTATAGTTTCACATTTCATATTAAGATTAACCAGTTCTTATTTGACAATGGACAACTTACCTATCCAGTTTCTATTAGCATGTTAATGGAAGTTGTTTTTGACAGAGTATATGTGATGTTATGTTCTGAGTCACATGTTTCACATGTCTGCCTCTGTTATTGTGTAGTACTGTGCCGTGTGTCCTTTCCCTTTTCCTTTTTCTCTCCCCAATTTTTTGTAAATTATGAAAAGTTGTGAGTATAATATGTGCATATTATAGCATATATTGTATTGTATATATACTACATGAGAGTCCATAATATTCACCGTAATATTACTTTTACATTTTTTTAATTCGCGTAAGGGATTCCTATAGGCTCCGCTTTTTCTCAATCGCATTTTTTGTCAAAAAACATGTTTTATACAAGAGTGTAAAATGGGAAATATCCAGCTGTATGTGCTTTGAAAGATAACAAAATTTATTTTGATGTAATACTTACCTGTATAGAAAAATTTGGACATATTTTGAGTCGCAGTAAATTTCAGCAAAATAAAATATACATTTTCCTTTCACTTATTTGCATGTAATCCCTAAACAAGGAATACAGAGCCTTGTTTGTATTCTTAGTTTTTGTATTTATCCCTGTTTCTGTTACTATGAAATTTGCCGGCAACATTCCCGTGTGTCCAGCCTTATTGGCACCCATCTTGACAAACAGGAGGGGTTTAAGTGGGAACAACGTCTTCCCAAGGCCCTACGAAAGACATTTTTAAACCAAACCAGCCCGACGGGGAAAAAGAGCAATTGTTGACGGTGCATAGAATGACGCATTGTGCATTTAATGCAACACATTACAGTGTATAGGTATTGGATGTATAGTCTTTTCTGTCACCTTATTTTTCGTCGTTGGATCCGATTCCACCCCCACCCCCACGCACACACATTACATACGTAGAAACGTTTATGAATTCATTTTTGGAGAGCGTCTGAATAAAGATATGAGCTTCTTGATAAATATGACTACAAGCCTATTCTATCAAAACAGCTTTCCTTCGGTGTTACTGTAATGACTTCCTTTGGCTGCGGCCAACTAAATGGTTATAGCACATAACGTCTTGAAGAATCATCAACGAACATTCACAGTAATCTTGAGAAGAACGATATAATTTGAATAAACTTAAACAAATAATAATTGCAGTGACATTGCTCATTCCAAAGGCTTTTCTTTCTTGTCTGACGAGTGTTTGTCCAATTCTTTGGTCAAGAAATTTAGCACTTATATTTAACTCGAGAAACCACGATATTTGAATCAGCATGGATGAAAAAGTTGTGGTTTTGTTGTTGGTTCCCGTCATGATGTGCAAATATGTATTTTCGCTTCGTCGTTGTATTTTGCAAACTTTTTTTTTAACTATTTGCCACTCAACGTTTCCGCTTTTTATTTTAATGTCAATCTATTGTGATAAACTCACCTGCAAAGACAAGAGTAAACATAGCCTTTTCCGTTCCGTTCGATGAAGCAGTCTCAACCGAAACTTATGATGTGGTTTCGGAGGCATAGCCTTTTAATGAGACTTTATTGATTGGTCAGTCTTTCCAGAACATATGCTTGCGGTCAGAGTATTTTCTTCTTTTATCAATTTTATTTGTAATGAAAGAACTTTTGCTTAGTGTTTGCACATATAAATATATATAACTGTCTCTATGACTTGATTCTTGTATAGTTTCAGATTCTACTGCATATGTGTAAACAGCACGCATGAAGTCATGAATGAATGAATGACGTTTATTTTCACAAAACAACAACGCATGACAATCTGCCAATCACACAAACATACCATCATTTGCTACAAGTACAATACCGATGAGGAAATACACAACAAACGATTTCAAATATCACGAAAAGTGACACATTGCTCTCCCAGGCTGGGGGAAATGTCAAGGGGTTCAAGGCTATTTATTTCATTTACAAGCTCGTCATGTTCGTTGTGTACGAAATATCTTCAGAAAGATGTTTACCCGCAGTCAGAGACCCCGTACAGTGGGTCACACTTAACTCTTTTAATGCCAACTGCGACCTAAGTCGAACTACTCAGCACGAACTGCTATGAATTATAACTGGGTGCTACATTCATGTTCTTTGTAAAAAGACCTGTCAATCAAGTACCAGCAGTAGTATGTCGTTATATAAAAAACCCATTTCAACAGCTTTCCTCGGTGAGGTTTAGGCGCAATGCGCCCACGGCGGTCCTGGAAAAACTATTGACTTGGTCCAAAATGTGGCACTAAAACTCAACTGATTCCAACTGTTTATCGCTTTGTATTGAATGTCTGTGTCGCTCTGTATTGAATGTCTGTCTACTTACATAGCAAAGTTGCTGCCTTGTACGTTCAAATAGAAACTTGGAAACCTACATGACAGAAAACATGATATTTAAGAAACAAAGCAGCAACATAAGACTCTCAGCATTAATACTGTTGCAGGTAAAAAGGAAATGCCCCACAGAAAGAAAGAATATTTGATAAAACAGAATGTCAAGTGTCGGCAAGCAAACCAGATTGGGCCATGTACTGAGAAACTAGCTAATCCTAGTATCCTTTTTATTGCAATTTTGATTCATTTATGGATCACTCTTGACACTAGAGCATGCATTGATGAAAAAATGGTTTCAACATGGCAGCATAAATGTGTTATGTCTGACACGAGTTTAAACAACAAATCTTGGAAATGTAAATATACATGTAATTGACTGCTGATGACAGATCTTGGCCTGCTCTATGTCTGGTCTGTCACAAGCACGTGTCACTCTGTTATTATTGATCCTTCGCTGATCGGACCATACGTACACCGTGCGTGCAGAGATTCTAGATTTAGTGGGGTATGAGAGCTTAGCTCCGGACAACATTGAGGATGGACAAAAGTGGGATGTGAAGTCGGAATGGATCATCTTTGCATAGCAGCTTTGAAGACATCAACATTTAAAATTTTCGAATCCCCTTCATAGGTATAAGTTGTGCCATTTTTGTTCTTGATTCACTAGATACAGATACAGCACAAACCTATGAATTGAGCTTGGAATGACCTTTGCCAATAATAATTTTGAATGTATTCAACATTTAAAGTTTTTTAAGTTAATTAGTTAAATTAAAATTCTGCCTTCATTTCTAGTTCATTTGTACGCTTACAGCACAAACATACAAATTAAAGTTGGAATGGCACCTCAATCTAGAACAGTTTTGAAGATATTCAAGGTTTAAATTTTCGAAAGCCCCTAATTTGCATAATTTGCAAAACTGTCACCGCTCTTCATCAATGAAACAGGCCTTATATATAGAAGTATGAGCATGCATAGTAAGGCGTTTCTGTGTATGATAGTCTTCAAATAAAATGTCGAACAAATTTGCTCTTAAACAAAGAATGAGGAAGAAGTGAAAAATTCATAGAAAAACATTAAGATTGTGTCGTGACACAGACACAATTGGAAGTATATTCCGACCAATGCACGAAAATTAAAAATACACGTCGCTGTTCGTTCTCTCCATTAAATGCATCGTTAGAACTTACTTCGACCACTTACACATGCGTAACGCGTCCAACTGAGTGTAATACGGTAAAAATAGAAATGGTATTTTGCACTGTTTCAGCTGACTATACATGATCGTCAAATGCAAAGGTTGACCTTGACCTTGACCACATAAACAAATATAGATAACCACGATTTACTTTCACAAATGATTTATTGGTAGCCTGTTTCAATTGCATGTCAAACCAAATGTTCACTTATCAAATGGGCCATGAATTAACAAAAAGAATTCTTCCAAGAAATGGCATGATACCTTATCCAACAAAACTAGGATATTATACTGTTATGTAAAGTTTCATTTTTCTTCAAAATAAGCGTGGATTTAATTTTCCACACCGCTGCCTGCATACAGCTTTTCCTTGGGTAAATATTAACATCCCGGTCTTTCCTCAGCTCTTCTAAGAACAAGGCCGCAGGTGCCAAAAACCAATAAAAAGAGTCTGTCTGTAATATATGGAGTGACTTTCTTATCTGATCTTACCCTGAAAGTTGATGTAATGTTTTTGTTGTGGTCTAGAATCGATTTTAACATCTATATATGTATATATATCAGCTTTGTCCATGAATCACGGCATTGTGTTTGTTTAAATGCTTTGGCGATGAATCAAACGTGAAACAGTACCTAAGTCTTGGCGGACTGAGTCTATATCTTTCCGCGGGAATTTCTGAACGTCTTCTCGCCTGCGTCCAGAGGAAAGATGCTGATTTAAATGTTATTCTTTTTTATGGAAAAGGAACCCTCTATCACTCGGGACTACAAGTCACAGGACTCCCACCACCATCAAGTTCTCCTCACTAAAATATAATAAGTTTAAAATGGAATAACTAATTCACCCATATTAGTCTTTGTGTTTCTTGCTATGTGCTCTGTGTGTATTGATGCATGTGCACTCAATTATGTGCGTATGTACGTGCACATTGTAAACTGAACAGACAGTGTATGAACTGCCCGAGTTTCCCTTTGTTTGACTGGAGCAAGCAGAACATCATGTTCGGTGCTCAGTTTATCCGTGGTACGAAGTAATCTTAATTTATATTTGACGATTTAAAATATAAATTGTTAAAATTATTTTTGCGGTACTAATATAACCCGAACAGCTACTTCTCGTTTTGGGGTGGTTTGAAGTTGATCAAAATACAACAATTTGCAATTGCACGATAAATATATGTACATCAAATTGGGAATTCCTTGTAGATCTGTTTCATCCGCTATTAGGATTCATGTGTCTAGCCAGTCAATAGGCCACCACGTTATATTTGAACAGGTACAAGTATTCATTCCACTTAAGACAAGGCAACAACTTCCAAATATGACGACAGACAGACTGGATTTTTCAAAGTAGAGGATCGAAGGAATGGCAAAATGTCTCCTTTTTGGTTTTTTACATTAGCTTAAAGACGTTATGTAATGATAATAATAATGATCACTCTGGTTCTGGTAATTTTGCATGTTAAATTTTCATAATTGTCTGCAAATAACGGCAAAGATTATGTCCTTGTCCTGAAAACAGCATTACATTCAACCAGGAAAATGTTTAATGTGTTTAAGTCTCAGATTTTTGTTTAGAAAAATTCGCCTGGTGTATCATGTGTTGCCGACAAGATCTTGAACGCAAACAAAATCAATCTTCACTAACTGTAAGCCTTGTTCGTTATGGTTGCAAGCAGGTCAATATTCTAAGCAAGTAAACTTACATATTAAAAGGAAATCGATTTTTGGTTTTAAAAAAGGAACTAGAAAAATAAAATGTAGATCTTGTGAAAAATGTTCACCACATACTTATTTTTATTAATTTTCTCTAACTTTTCAAGTGCCATTGTTTTATTGCTGGACTCAGTGATATATGAACATGTGCAGGGCAAGAAGATCAGGTATTGTTTCTCCTTAATTGTACATTCCAACACTTCAGTATTATATTGTATTAACTCGTCTCGCAAGTTTGTCTAGTTATGGCAGTTGAGTACTGAGCCGATGAGATAAAATTTTCACCACCGAAAACAAGTTGTGTACCTGTGTCGAGGCTTTTTTTGTAACGTTACCCATACAGAGAGGGACAATCCCTGAAATAGGCTGAAAATTTGAAAAATTTTGGTGTTTTTCTCCCATCAAAATTGAGTATTTGCTGCTATCCTCTTTGTTAATTATTTCATGTCCTTGATGGCCTTGACTATACTTGTCCCTGAAAGGATATTCTGAATGTTGGCTTTCCTGCCCATGTTATCATACATTTATATTAATTGCGTACAATAAAAGGTTTATTTACTTAACTTCGCCGTTGTAGCAAGTAACTTTATGTCCGGAAATAAAGAAATGACACACCTCTTCACATTCTAGGAAAAAAAAACATGTCATGTGATTGATGCGCCGTACGGCCATCTTGATTTTACGTTGTTTCTTTAAAAATATGCCAATACACAATAATATACGAGTGGGATGTGACCAGAGGTAGCATGTTGCCAAGAACGGATAAACTAACAAACACCAGAATTTTGGTTGGTCTTCCCGGCTGGAGGCTATTTTTTCCTCACCAATTCGCCACAATGCCCCCAGCTGATTTAATCACAAAGTCATTTACAAATGTGAAGCTGTCAAAATTGAAACCGAAAAGAAAGACTTGGCAAGTGCAGGGCATAAAACCTGCCCAGAACCTGCCCAGACACAAAGAATCATTTAATTGGTGCTACGGGGGGGGGGGGGGGGGCGGCTTGAAATTTTGGAGAACCGTTGAAGCCAAAATGGGCGGAGAGAAACGTGTAAACTGGTCGGCAGCTGTAACTTGTAAGAGAAAGAGGCCAAAGAGTATTTTTGAATCCAAGGCAAAGGGTACAGCCAATCGGGATTGACGCTTGCGCAATGTAACATGAATATATAATTACCACTGAAACAAAGTCTAATAAAAGGACCTGCACCAAGGACTCTGGGAAATAAATAGTTATGTAAGGTCGAATATCCAGGCACATAAAATACGCTATCTTGGAATCGCTTCTTATTAATTGTTGTAAGTGTAGCTAATTCCCCGCATGTCATGCTCGTGTCTCTACACTCTTCTCTGTCATTATCTTGTCTCAATTTTCAAAACTGTGCCTTTACCGAAATTAGTAGGTTGGTGGGCAAAAATATTTGATTTGTCCATGACGTCCCGCAGACTCCATATTATTAGCCTCTAATTAAGTAAGAAGAGAATAGCATAATAATGATGATATGATATATCTACATATTTACCTAAATGATATTAATACTACGGCTCTAACACAAGACACATACATATCGCCAATTGACATATTTGACGTATAATCTTTCAAGTCCTCTGACATTTCCTAATTTCATATTTTCAAGGTGTGGTCATTGGTTTTCATGAAAAGCAAAACATGCCAGTTGTCAAAACATTTGAAATCCTCTTGAATCCATAATTTACTGATTCAAATTAAGAAGGTATACTTTATATACATGTGTATGTATATATATATATATATATATATATATATATATATATATATATATATATATATGTATATATATATGTATATATATATATATATATGTATGGCTTATTTGACATGAAAGTTAGTGACAAAAAAGACCTTATCAACTCAGAACAAATATTCTACCAAAACGACGTTCACGTATGAAATTAAGAAAATAGTTCTAAGTAAACGTCATCTGAAGGAAATAAAATATTTTAGCCTTCATTGGGTAACAACAACAACAACAAAAACAACAATAACAACAACAACAACAACAACAAAAATCTACACGATTGGGAGGACCGGACTTTGATTAATTGTTAAAATATTCCACGGTGCGTCTTTGATTTGCATGTATTAAGAAATAACCCACACTGCGGGTTATTCTCAGTTTATGATACATCAGTACCGGCAGTTTCCTCTTTTTAAAGGGGTAGAATTTCCGTCAGAAGAGTTCCATTTTTGTAAAGTTTTCTTTGTCTTACTTAGGCACACTGCTTGGGCCATAAATTATAAGTGATACGTTGAAGTTTTCTCTCCTCCTCATTTCTTTTGTCTTTTTATGTCTGTGTGCTAACACAGACATATCGGATTTTTTTTTACGAATTCTTTCTTTCTTTCTTTCTTTCTTTCTTTCTTTACAGGTAAATTTGTCCGACATTTCATTTGAAAAGTATTATAAGTAGAAACGTCAAACTTCGCACAATTATACTTCTATGGATGAAATCTTGCCTTTTTATAATTAGAGGTCATGCTTTTCAAATTTTTGCAAATGAGGGCTAATTAAAGTTTTAAATCTTCAATATCTTATATACTATAGTACATGTGGTTCCGAGTGTATAGGAGTTCGATCATAGCAAGGCAAAAGTAATCTCAAATGTCAAGGTCATGTCAAGGTCAACAGGGCCAATTTTAAGTCAAAATGTCATTTTAAAGGTCAAGGTCCACTTCAGGTGGAGGTCATCTTAAGGTCAAAGGCCACTTTCGATGGTGGCTTTCTTCTAGCCATAGTTTGGTCAATTTTTATGTAATTTTGATCACGTTGGGCTCAAATGGTAGCTATTGTAACACTGCACATTTTAAAACTTACATGTGACCCTTAAAGGTCAAAGGTCAATGTCATTGGACTTTTGAAAGTTTCACCCAGCCATAACTCGGCCAATTTCCATCCAATTCTAATCATGCTGGACTTAAATTGTGGGTATTGTAACACTGTACATTTTTGCAATTTACATGTGACCTGTAAAGGTCAAAGGTCAAGGTCATTTGGACTCTGAAATTTTCATCCAGCCATAAGCTTAATGGAATGTGAAGTACCAAACGGCAAAAGTTGTAACATTTAATACTTACAATTTTTGAAGGCACACAGATTTGCTTTGAAGCCAATCTTCTTTTCTAGTTTTCCTTGCTTTTGTTTTTCTTCTCCTATTTTCCGTAATTTTTCTTCTTAGTGATGGTTGGCGCCTGCAAGTTAAATTCCTTTCATTAGTTGGGTAAAATAGAAAATATGATGATGATGATGATGATGATGATGATGATGATGATGATGATGATGATGATGATGATGATGATGATGATGAGAACTTGGCATGGTGTTGCGGACAGGGGTAGACTTATTCTAATGATAACGTCTTACATATGTCTCTGTAATATGTCGCGATATTTATTGTTCTTCCTACAAGGCTAGCTGTATCTTGCATACATCTACTTTTCGTAATTGCAGGGAGCTGGTATGATTTATCTGCTTGTTGTCTGATATTGAATACAATTGAATAAATTCAGTCGAGTCCAATTCGCACGAAAAGGCAACAGCAGACTTGCACTGTATATATGATGTCAAGCATAAAACAGTGTGCTTCTCTTTTGTGTTCTGTTGACACATTTATCCGCAGTACTCAGTACTTGTCGTTTTCATAAGTACTGGTTAATGTTATTTTGCTGTCTTTGGCTAGCTCGCTAGAAGAGTTCTTGTCAGGTTGACGGATTTGGTATAGTCTAATTGGCTCTCCCACTTAGAGGTGTCCATCTCACGTGCTGTCACTTGCAAGTGCTTTTGATTGATTGATTTTAAACATCACCGCTATACTTAGACGAGAATACAAATATATATATATATATACATATATATATGTGTGTGTATGTATGTTTATATATATATATATATATATATAGTACAGCATCAGTTGATCAAAAAAGGGAGAGAAATTAAGAATAATTCTGACTGCGATGCGTTATTGTCGTTTCCCTGTTCTTGCAAAAAAACTGTCAGAACATATGGAATGATTGTTGGACATGCAAAAAGGGAAAATGAATGTTTGGTGTGCATGCAAGACACGGTTCGAGTCGTAGAAAAATGTAAAGTCAACTACCGCACTTTCTTTGGCGCAGTTTGGGTGGTAAGTGTTAGCCAACGGCTAAATCTAATTTCTGCCGCCCCCCCCCCCCCCCTGCAAGCTTCATACTGAAATAAACTAGACAGTTAATTCAATCACTCATTTATACAATAATAGCAATTTTGCGGTCGGTATTTAAGGGGTTAATGAAAAGTTGGGTTGTACCAGCGTGTAAAACTCCTTTATACCCATGATATATCACTTTTCAACGACAAGGTACACATCACTTCTTGGAAAATCCATAAAAACTTAGGTTAACGTCTTTAGCCACGCCCCATTGAGAGGCAATTTATCTAAGTACAAAAGTCATTATCTTGCCTGCATTTAGCAGTCCATGGAGAGGAGAAAATAACAAGGACACGCAAGCTTAGAGATGAACCGACAGGCCACACGTTTATGAATGGACTGGAGCGTGGACTGTGAAACGCGAAGAGCTCAATCAGAGATAAACGGCTCAATTCACAGAGCTAAACGGATGTGGTCAAACGCATACGACCCTCCGATCTGCCAATGTTGTTATTACTTTGTAGGAATTTCAACCTTATTGATCGTAGACTCTTGTACATACACAATCAATGATTCACCACATAACATATCTATCTTTGTCTGGCACATCAAGACTATCATTTACAGGTTAATATCTGCATCATAAAAACAGACAGGTATGAACACCTGCACAACTTTCAAGAAGATATTTGATCAAGTTTGGTCAATTTGTCCTGTATATTTACCAATAGATCAGTTAGTGTGAAAACTAACTCACCATGCACACATTATTTATTTGTCGGTTCACACACACACATATGCATACATGTATATATATATATATATATATATATATATATATATATATATATATATATATATATATATGTGTGTGTGTGTGTGTGTGTGTGTGTGTGTGTGTGTGCGTGTGTGTTGACGGGGTAGAGAGAAAGTGTGAAGTTAGATCAAAGCAAATATCATAATGAAAAGTAAACATAAATAAACGCTATCTCCATTCATTAGTATTATTAGTCTGGATTTTCAATTCGCTGCTGTCATATTTATGCCCTGTCTTTGCTATGTGTCTTATCGCTCTTAAGAAATGGTTATGGTCATCATTATCATCATCATCAAAAGAAGAAGAAGAAGAAGAAGAAGAAGAAGAAGAAGAAGAAGGAGAAGGAGAAGAAGAAGAAGCAGAAGAAGAAGCAGAAGAAGAAGCAGAAGCAAAAGAAGAAGAAGAAGAAGAAGAAGAAGAAGAAGAAGAAGAAGAAGAAGAAGAAGAAGAAGAAGAAGAAGAAGAAGAAGAAGAAGAAGAAGAAGAAGAAGAAGAAGAAGAAAATCGACACGAGTCAGCATGACAGACGCGATACCAATACCGATATCAAATTTCTCATTGAAAGGACAATTATTTTGTGCACCGTGATTATTTCTATAGATTCAAAACAGGGACTTTTACACAATTTCATGTTGTTTACATTCTTTAAATAT
Source organism: Hermodice carunculata (assembly GCA_964020975.1). Taxonomy (NCBI): domain Eukaryota; kingdom Metazoa; phylum Annelida; class Polychaeta; order Eunicida; family Amphinomidae; genus Hermodice; species Hermodice carunculata. Next base: position 423,668 of record CAXHWN010001079.1, on the reverse strand, counting down.
CGTTAGACTGACCAAATAAATCAGAGTCGTCCAGCCATTGTCTGTATATGTGTTTCTATTGTTTCAATGTGTCCATTTGTACTTATTTTGCGCTAATCCGGCTGTTGGTGTTTCACCTTAAAAATCAAATTACTCTCTCTCTCTCTCTCTCTCTCTCTCTCTCTCTCTCTCTCTCTCTCTCTCTCTCTCTCTCTCTCTCTCCCTCTGTCTGTCTGTCTGTCTGTCTGTCTCTCTCTCTCTCTTTCTCTCTCTCTCTCTCTCTCTCTCTTTCTCTCTCTCTCTTGTTTTTGTCTAGTTTTCTGATGAAGCGTTCACGAAAACTGTGCCCTGTTCCATACAAACACGCTTAGCACCTAACAGTTCAATTGAAATGCCCTCCCCCAACCCACCTGGGGGATATTTTGTTTCGTACAGCATAATCAACCATAACTTTTGAGACCGAGGTGTCCATGACACTTAATGGAACCCACCGCCCATTTCCATATGTTGAATGTCAGAAAAACCTCCGTTGAAAGTGCGAGTAAATATCAGTCAACATGTGATTGTTTACATGTAGACAACACTGTGTATCCCACTTGAACTTATTCGCCGAGTTCGGGGAACAGTTAGGCCAAGGGGGTAAGGACATATAATAAACCCCCACTCTGTCCACCCCCACGAGGGCAGACCACCAGTTGGCCTATAGTAAAACAAGATGCGTGAGTCACCCCACCAGTTAGATGTTTGGGTCCGGGAGCTTCCGGGAGCTCCCAGGATCAAAACAACTTGTCATACCGGGGTAGGCTGCTATTGGCGGGAAGGTTGCAAAAATAGGGGAACCCCGCTCGCTACTAGATTTAAATATATCCCACAGTATGGTCCAGGTCATTTTCACAGTCAGATAAATGGCGAAGGTTAGACTTGCTCCGTTGCACAGCGAAAACGATTTCAAATTTGACATCAAAAGAAGTGAATGGACGGCAAGATATAAAGATCAAATTCCAAATTGAGGCAAGATTTTAAAAAAATATTCATCAGTGAAGAAAGGTAAGTATTTTCTAAAAATTTTTCTTTGTTTATGGTTTTAGGTTGTCTATAATTTACTTTTACACAATATTGTGAGAACGTCTATGTGTTAACACCATAGACACCCTATCAGACTAGGTGTGGAAGAATATGGGTTTGACCAGTGACGCGGAATCAAGCAAGTCAAGAATCGATAACTTCAAAAGTCGTCTGCTTCATTTTTTTTCTCCTGCATTTCAGCGTCAGACACAACAAATCGGATGGGAGCGCGAGATTTGACTTTCCAAGAGAATCAATAAGCTACAGTCTCCTTCAGCTCATTCTGGTTGCGTGTCCATCGAAGAACGCTGTAAAATTAATAATGGGCAAACAGTCCTTCACCTTTTATCATGACAGTCATATCAATGTCGGAAAAATATTGGAGACCAACACGTGTCGGTGCACTGTAGCTGCAACTGGCACCCATGTATGCATGAGAGCATCCCGAAAGCTGCTGTAGTCTGCATTGTGACAATTTAGCTGATATTATTATAACAGTGTTCTAGTCTGCGACCCGTAACAATCTGGCTTGTCATATAGTTCTGACATTTGATCTCACTGCAGGAACTGTGTGTCAGTGGTAATTGTGCACATGTTAATAACTGGTTGCTGTCATGCGACTGTGTACAATCCATTCATTGTTGTACTAGCTGACCATCAAACATCAGACTTAAACGAACATACATTGTAATATTTTCCCATGTAATACATGTGTTAGATACAGCTTGTTTGCTAAAACATTGCGATCATAATGGCAATGATGAATACGTTTCACCCTAGACAACTCAGGAATCTAAAAGGCATCACTTAATTTATGTGAATAATCTTGATTGCCTTCATCAATTCATATTCTCTTAGTTTCAACACATGCACATATTCTCTTAGTTTCAACACATGCACACACATACGTGCACACACACATACATACACACATACATACACACATACATACATACATGCATACATACATACATACACACATACATACATACATACATATATACATACATACATAATGATCCAGTCAGAGGAATTCTTAAGTACAGAGGTAGTGTCAAAATACTTCACCAGACAAGATAGCACACCTGTAAGATATAGAGAATAATCCATAAAATATACAAAATTACATGATCTTTAAGCAGAATGGCACCAAATAACCTACAAACTAAATTTTTCTACAGAAGTCAAACCCCTGAACACTAGAAGTACAGTGTCCGCTGATTTTCACATCCTGTGATCCCGTACCGAAAAGTGTGAACAATCACTTTCCTGCAAAGGTCGGAAAACTCTGTACAGTCTCCCCAGATCAATCCTACAAGCTGCCGATTTAGTCGATTTTAAGGGTAAATATTCAGCACAACCTGTGAATGAGTGGAGTCACTCGACTTGCATTGGACTGTACTTCTAGTTTATATCTCATTTATGTTGCGTTCGTCCAATTGTATAAATACCGTACTGTATGGTAGCTGAGCACCTGTTTTTATTGCACGTTGAGCCCCATGGAAGAACAGTTCTTAACTCTTCCACTGCCAACAGCGACTCAAGTCGAACTAAATGGAAGGAGCTGCTCTGAATTAAGATTCGCGTGTGTTATGTGTACAAAGGTTTTTCATTCAAGTGCCAGCAGGCCTGTATTTACAAACAAGATAATAGTCTAGGTCAACAGCTTTCCACTGTACGCTTTGGGCGCCATGCACCCAAAGCGGGCCGAGAAAAGCTGCTGACACGGTCCAAAATTTAAATGTGGCACTGAAAGTGTTAACTGAACGGGCTACCCAGTGTAAATATGTTTATATAAGTAAATATATTACTTAATTAGTCTTCTCCACGCTACCACCAGGCCTACCATTAGGAAAATAGTTGCGTTGTATTAATGTTACAAGTGTTATGTGCAGGAAACAATATACCTTATGCGGAGGAACATTGAAAACTATATAATGGTCCGGGTCATTATGTAGTTTGAAATCCGACCGTAGTGTATAGTGACAAAAAAGCGTAGTTGGTTGAGTAATATTGCTCCTTTTATCCTCAAATGTGGTCAGGGTATTTTTTGATGGAAGAGGGAGCAAGGGTTCAGACTTTCACAACGACACCCAGACGCTGTGTCCTGTCGGGGAGAGACACTTTACAAGTTCTCATGGAAACATCCGTCACGTCCAAAGATCAACAGATATTGAATTCTTTACAGGAGTATATTTTTTTCCGTCCGCATTCTTTGCTTTTTGAGCAAAATATGTTACATGTATTCTCTATTCCAGTGTAAAAAAGAAACAGGGATCTCACTTTGATTAACAGACAACTGCATTCTTCGACTTTTGCTAACAGTTTTTTTTTCAAAAGATTTCTTTCAAATTATCGAGTGTGCCGCACCGTTTAAAAATGGCATGTATCATCTCATTATAATTTGACATGTCTGTGCAGTTGTGTAATGCCCAAAATGCCGCACATGTAATAAGCTTGCAATAGACTGAGTCAACAGCTCTGATCGGTGTTAAGGGTAACTAGAGCGTCTTCATCGCGGCAGGGAGAGCCCTTGACGGCATTTTAATTCCACAAAATGTGAATGAACCATACATAGGGGCGCGTGCCTCGTTGGGGCCGCAAACCACCTTTTTATGGACAGCGGCTTTTGGAGGACTTCTTTCAAGTTCTATTACATCGCAGGTGTGTTGACTTTTTCTCTGTCTCATCCGTTTGATCACATATGGCATGGTGGAAAAGTGGCTTGCATTTTGAAGGCGTCACGTTCCTATAAATAGAGACCTTACACGTGTAGCACAGGTGGCGGTTAAAAAAAAAATCTTTTCTTTTTATCAGTGTTCTGCATTCCGTCAACTGCAAGCAATTGTCAGTGGTGGGTGTCTCAACATGTTCAAATTAGATACCCCTCCTCCTGCAAAATTCAGCGTTCGAAAATTACGATTTTCAAAACAACAGCAAGTCTGTTAATCATTGATTTAGGATGAAAATGTAAATAATTTTTACATCATCTTGTGTTGCGCCAAGGACTTCAATCCCTTCTTTTAACGTGTTGTTTAGTACTGATTTAAAAATAATCAAAATGTTCAACCACCCCAAAGCTTTTAGCGCTGTGACACTCAAATATTTGACACAGTGGATCCAAGTTCCTGTCCTTGGCTCGAAATTGCAATTTCAAACTTATACCGCGAGGGAGAATGTTTAGCAGTGGATACCACCCTTTAACACTGACGATCTTCAAGCGAATCATAAGACCACGCGACTGGTTTGGGGTTGTGGCGTTAAGATCCTTTTTATTTACATCAAAAAGCGCGCTACGTCCTCCTGGATTGTAAGCGCACTCCTTCGATCATGACATTCTTGGTTCCACAAAAATGTAAGTTTCAGTAAATGTACAAGTGATTATCACAAGAGTTATCAAAAACGTCTCCGAAACAAACCAAACTTAAATGTGTTGGTAGTAAAATGACAACCATCTGGCATGATTCCTTTCGCTGCATTTCAAACGAGTCCTCAGCTCCGGACACCTGCTGATTGTATTCATCATGTACATTTAAACGCAAACGGTCATCATGATGTTTCTTAAAGGTTTGGGATTTGACAAGAAAAAAAGAACTTCCCTACGTATTCATTTTCAAGATGATTCTTAAAATACATGATTATTGCAAGCTAATAATAACAGTGAACAAGACAAGTGTCTCCATGACACCCCCCCCCCCCCCGTGTGCGTATTGGGGGAAAATTTTCGATATTGAATTTCTTTTTGTCCAGAACCACTTCCTAGTAGCAAGGAGGCTACACGAACGTATAGCCTCGTTGCTAGTAACCATTACCCTATTCTGAAGTCGGAACTCTTTACTCTCCATAAGCTAACCTGTCATTGTCTCCATATGTCATCCATGCACTGCACAGATGTCAATTCTTTTCGTGTTTGTTTTTGGCGCAAGCTGTTTGATTCAGTTGATTTTCTTATAGCATGTACCTTATGGACTGGAAAAAATATACTGCAAATATATGATCGTTGTCAAATAATCATCTTTTGCTTGTCTTGCAAAGTTTCACCCTTTCGACGTGCACTGTCTATTCAAGTGTTACCGTAGATACATCGTACATAACTTTTCAGTTGCTTTGATTTTGTGCATATTGCAATGAACAAAACTAATGTTCCATTGCTCGCTTCCTTTAGCTGACACTCAGGCCATTTATGTTTTGTCTGGCTGGTGGCCCGTGACAAATTTCCGCCAATTTGTGAAGTTAGAACAACAGAAAAAAAGTTTATGAAGATATAACGTGCAGGCAATAGGTTTGACGAAAGATAGGGTGCCAGTCCTATAGTCCATGGCTTCAAGCCTGCTAAGCAGACAACAGGGATGTCAGCGACATATAATTCAAATCTGAGAAGGCCAACAATAATTCAAATCTCAGATGGTTCATGGCGAAAATAACGCACAACATTTGCTGTACAAACTTATTTCTTTGGTTTAAACATATTTTATTAAACACAATTGGCTAACAGGCTCACTAGCCTACATTAAGGCCTCTTGTACAAATATGACAATGCAAAATTGAAATGGGGAACTCTATTTCACAGAGAGAAACACGTATACAGGACTTTGAATTAAGACATAGAAGATGAAGGAATTGAATTGAACGGGTGTGATAGCTTACATATGTTAACTGTCCTTAACAAATGTGAAAAGTGTGATTACTTGCCAACAATGAATGTTACTCACATTTTAAACGTTCCAGAATTCTTTATGTACTCATGCACAGCTTGGAAAATATTTTCTTCCCTATCCTTCGTAATCTCTTTTTACACTGCTTCCAAAAAATAAAGTTCATAAATTGAAATTTCCAAGGGCTATTATATTTTTTGTAGACCATTCCTTAGCGAAATATATTTATTACACTGAAAGAAAAGTGGTAACTTTTTTCTATCCCGGCTCCACATGAACATAAAGGGGAGTGTACAACACCTATTCTGAAGAGATCACTGTTCATCTGGCTGCAGCTCATCCTCATCCTGGCATGAATAACTGCAATTTTACTTTCATCAATATAATAAAGATCGTTACATTTAGGTTTGGCTTTGTTTTGTTCCCTCTTAAAGTCGTCCAGATGATCAATATTTCTAACAATTCTAGGTAGCGAATTCCATTCGCGAGTGGTATGCTTATTAATTTTGCAGAAAAAATGCAAAGAAAACCAACATTCTTCAAGAAGCAAATTATTATTTTGGTCAAGCTCTCATATTTACAGTTAGAATACATCAAAAAATTTCCCACTGACCATATTCTTTGCTTATCGCGACACTGTTGAAAGATTTTTGCTTTTGCCTCGCTGTTTATTATTTAAGCAAATATACAATGATAAATCCTTTTCCTTAAAAAGTATATACTTCCCATTGTGGTTTCTGGTCTTTGCCACACATAAGTAAAGTAGAATATTGACTCATTTAAGTGAGTCATTGACCTATCTAACAAAATATCTCGGCGAAAAGTACTAATATAGATGCCACCGATTTGAAAATTTGCTATACTACGAAACGACATTATGACTATATCTTGTTCTATTCATGCCAGTTTCCGTTTGTTGGTCTACGGGATGTTAGAATGGCATAATAAACTTGTCCTTTCGCTTTTGCATATACGTGTTGTGGCTTTAGCTGTGATGTATACGCCACTATTGCTTGTCCCATTTCGCAATTATTTTACGACAGTTATTTTCTCTATGAACTTACTAATAATTTGCATTTACATTTCTTTTCCATAAAAATTTACCAGTTTTATGTGTATTTTTACTGGAACATGCTGCTCGGCAATCAAAATCCTTATCCATTGCTCTTCTTTTCAAAAATGCAGTGTAAATTTAGTTCATCTAGCCGTTATTTGTGTTTTCGCTTGCTTCGCTAATGGCACAAAACCATGAAATACAGGAACAAAAAGTAATTGTCTTTTAACATAGATATACTATAAAGTGTGTACAACATTGTTAAATTAAAATTTCAGTTCAAATCATGAAATTCAAAAACCATGAAAATTTATTCACCTTAAGAGGAGTATATTTTTGTATTTGAGTTTTATTGTCGTTTGTCGCATGTAAAACCTCTGCGTCATATCATTATGCTCTTTTCAGTCTTTTATACTAACACCAAATATTACATTATTTATTATAATATTATATAGGACAATAAACCGTTATTCCGTCTAATGACTGCAATATACCTATACGCTGTCTGACGTAACACAACACGACACTGTAAAGTTCATCATTAGTGTATGTTGCGGACAAATGATTCTGCAGAAACTATTTATCACATTGATGCAGATGACAGTAGTTCAGTATAAATCCGTGTAAGTTTACTCATGAAATCAATATATTTGAATCATATGACAAATCCGGTTGAGTTTGTATGGACATTGCCGTCCACGCAATTTAATCACATACACACACACACAAATCAGTACATAACGAGTGTCAACCTATTGATCATTATAGATGACTGTTTAGACCTGTCCAACTTTGAGTTCATTCCAGCCTACGTGTGTGGCAGTGCACCGCCTCTCTCCATCATGCCAGACTGTGGAGATGTGTGACTTTTGTCACGACAGTTCTGACGCCTGATAAGCATTTGTGCAGGGGCCGAGTTTTGTGTGGCGCCCCTCTGTTACGGAAAAAAGCTTCTGGTTTCTTGGTGTTATGTCGTGATGGATTGAATAACAGAACATATTTTCAAATGAGTGTTTTGCTAAGAATATGACATCCACCTTGCGCGTTTTGCTTACTCGATGTCTATACCAATCCAATACTTCTTTTTTGTTTTGTCGGCTTTTCTCTCATTAATTTTCTTCCGTTTTACGACAAAGTATAACAATGGCACTTACTTGTGGTCAGCATACATGAGCAACAAACTGTTACGTCTCTGCAGACCAATGCCCCTCATGCATCCCTGTCAGTACTTTCTCTTTCCTTCCTTCCTTCCTTTCTCTCTCTCTCTGTCTCTCTCTCGCATGGAAGGTGACAAATGCCGCTTTAATTTCTGCTTGGCGTAGTGTATCTGCTATTTAACTTTTTATGGTATGTTTATTTTCTGCTTTCTCCAACATAATATCATAGCCACACCAAAGTGGACAATAGTTTCTTGGAGTTTTGTTGTTGTTGTTTTTTTGGGGGGAGGGTTTGTTTGTTTTGCTTTTGATGTACATATACTATAGTGGTAGGTGTAAAAAATAATGACTGACCACTTACTTACCTTTCTCACGGGTTCCTTTGTCCGTTTTTTTTGTTTGTTTGTTTGTTTTCTTTTGTTGTTGTTTGTTTTGTTTTTTGTATGTTTTTCTTGTTGTTTTTTGTTATTTTATTTTTGCTTTTTTTTCCTTACCATGCCCAATTGGTCACTATTTCAACATAATATGATAATACATTAATATGTGATCTTATCGGGTCCTTGTCATCGTACAAACAACATATACTTAAGTGCCGGCTAAAAAAACAAGCATGTGCTACACGCATTAACTGAATGCGTTGGCATCTCGACTCTACTGGAACACGAACTACATAAGAAAATAAGCTGTATTTTGCTCCATATTTGATCTTCATTTGTAAAAACTTCTATGAAAATGGCGCTTCTGGTTTTGATTCTCCACGTGTGTCATTGGAGCCGTTAAATCCGATACAATGCGGGGGCGTGGCATAGTATTACACAGACCTGTTTTGTTTACGTAACGTAGGAAGCATTATACCGATTTTTATTTCTTTTTACTTTTTGTAGTACCATTTTTATTAATTTGTTTGCCGCAGCACGAATTTGACGACCTACAAATTCATGAAAACCTACCCACTCTAACAAGCTTTGACACTCCAAGACAACTAAACGAGTCTTTTAGGGGGTCAACCGGTACAAGATACATGCATTGACTCCAGTTTGAGTGGGGTTGTCCCTGACCTTGTAGACGGTGAATACGAAAGCGGCTGATACACGCCTTGGTTCATTGAAAACCCGGGTTGACTTAGTCCACTGCGGGTTCGCGTTATGCCTTGTGGTTTGTCCGTGGCTTGGTATTTGATTTGTGGCGCTGTTTTAATGAAAATGGCTACAGTACAGTTCATTCATAATCGTTATTATAAGCAAGTCCCGTCCGGGTATTGGGTTACACACAATATGCAAATTGAGGTGCAGTAACTAGTGCATTTTACAATACAATTCACATCTAAATTTTAATTTGTCGACCTTTTTGTTCGCCACGTGTCTTCATTCTTGCTATGTGTCACACTGAAAAAAACAAGATTGAAAAAATAACACCCACACTTAAGTTACCTTTCACGTCTCCAACACAAAGAGCAGAGACTTAATTCACTCTTCTCAACCCACATGGAACTGATCACCTGGTGAAGCAACATTTCTTAAAACAAAAGCAAACCTGAAAACAAAAATACAAAAAACAACAACAACAACAAAAGAAAAAGCCCATCACCACCACCACCTCCACCCCCGCAAAAGATCAAGTAGCCAATATTCCAAACGGAGCTACACAGAAAATAAAACAGGACATTATATATATGGATATATGGCACAAATAGATACCGTATCCAAAATCTAGGGCATCAATGATTAACAGTTAAGTGGAACAGCGAAATAAATTAAGTAAGTCCGTGCAAAGGCCATGTCATATACCAGGAATACAATTACTACTGGGTAAACGATCCCTGATTGTACACTTATTCAAACTTGTGGATATATGCACCAGAAGTGAAAAGTGAGAAGGTGCACTTGGCGTTATCTTTTAATGGTGATAATCACGTGATGAAAGTCCCTTTTGACGTGAGTTAGCATAAGGCTCTTAACTGAGGCAAAATGAACTATCTTATTTATTAAAAACTGTAGATGTTCTCCTTTTAAATGTGAGGTATTTCCTTGCCCGCGTCTCTTTCAGGAATGATAGTCACCATGAGGCTCTCAACTGCGGCAAAATGAACTAACTTATCGAAAAAACTGTAGATGTGAGGTATTACTTTACCGACGTCTCTTTCAGTAATGATGGTCAATACATGCACCCGATACTGTTTTCTCAATTCAAAAGTGTCAAAACGAAGACACAGGTACCAGCAAAATTAGATTACTTGTAATTTAGTTTTAACACCAGGACTCTATTTTTTTATACGCATCAGACCGGCTTGATGATTACTGTGTCCATGTTGAGCATAAGTGAAGTGGCAAGGGTGTGTTTAAAATCTGTCATAAATTTCACGCCAGTGTCTTTTGGCCAAAATGTATGTTTTGTGGCTCAATAAGAAAAGTTAAAAATGAAAGCATGGTTGGTTTAAACACGTTTTATTGAAAAAAAAATGGGAATCAGGGCATAGCCCTGTATCAATCCCTCTTGTACAAAGAGGAGAAGTATTGGACATCACACAACAAGGAAGACGATACACTTGCTTGGCACACTTGTAAGGGATTTAACAATACGTGACAAGACAGGCAGAGTGGCCGTGCCACACAGCTTGAAGAAGTAAACGGGGACAAGACTCCACAGACAGCAAAAGTGTCGTTGCTGTCAGGGTAAAAGTTCTTATATGTGTCGAAGGACAATATCGGAAACCATTGAAAGCGTATGGATGCAAGTGTGTAAAAACACGTACACCACCCCCTCCCCCGCAAAATGCCGTATTTAAATCATCAACTGCAGTTCCCAATGAAACTAAGAATTATCTGAAAGGAATTCACGTGACATAAACTTTGACCAACAGATGTACTCAAGCATGGCAAGGTCAAATACATATGACCTTTAGCGTGACAAGGTTGCTCTGGCAACGACCATCCATATTAAGATGTCTTGTAATATAATTTAAAGTTTCCTTGGAAAAGATATATGGAGGACCTACATATGAATATTACGCAACATCAATACGTCTCTTGCATGGTAAGCGAGTGCCACAGACATGGCAAGATTGAGTCCAAATAAACAAACGGCTTCAGAGACAAAAGAATTTTTTATATACAGCTGCAGCAAACAGTCGGAATTAAGTAATCGATCATTTTTCCAGCCCTCTGCCACAGCCCGTTATGGATCTTCTTTTAATATCATGTAGAACACCACACGCACTCCAATAATTGACAAGGGAGAGAAGGGAAAACCAGTGGAAGTACTTTACATGCATCCCACAGTTCAGTCTGTTACGTTTTTCTTTCATGTAATCGTTGCGCTTTGCAATGGCCTTGTGCGTGCTTTACTTCAGTCCAGGGCCTTGTTCTCTTAATATCATATGATTGTTGTTCAAAACGAGCTCGAAGCTACGAAACTGAAAGCGCACTCAAAAAGCACCAAGAACACGCCCTACAATGCTGTTGAGAGCAAACGCTTTCTCGACTGCGATGTGTTTAACGATAGCATGAACGAAAAACGTCTCCAGAATGAACTTTTGGATGCATGTCAAGATTAATAGCTTATTTGTGTATGTGTTTCCAGATTTTTTACGTATCGTGGGCAAATATAGGACGGTTTGCTGTACACTGCTACCGATGAGTTCTGTCAGAAATTTATTGTCATACAGTTTGATGGATATGTTTGTATTCTTTTGCTTCAAAGTAATGATGTCTGTGACAATCCATGGCGTTTTCTCTAAACCAACCATAAAGTTAAAGTGTTTAATTTCTTTTATCGCAGAATCACTTTGAGCCACGTTTAGAGGAAGACGTCAACAGGAACAATCATGCTTGATGTTTGCGGTCATATACGTACAGAGTACCAACTACCAAATTCACCCATCCCAAATTATGCTGTCACAGACTCGGGCAACTATGCTGGGGCCACCCACAATAGCTGCAATAAGACCACCCAAGCAAAGCTATGTCAAGGTGTTCAAAACTCTGAGACACTTCACCGTCCGGAGCAGACGATCGGGACAATGTTTACGACGTCACACTTTGGCGCCAAAATATCATCATCATCATTGGTGGACACAGTTCTTACAATTCTAGAGGATACGTGGGATAACGGTGTCAGAGAAAAAAACGCCATGCAAGTGGAAGACCTATGTGAAATGAAACCACCACCGTCATATGACGAACATATTTCAAGATGTGTGCTAGACTTTGTGAAAACTGAGATTGACATTGAAAAACAAACAAACTGTTGCCAACTCAATCAAGACGTTTTGAGTCCCACCACAGAGAGGCGGGATGAGTGTCAATATTACAGCCTCGATGTGAGTTCATGTGGCAGCCCGGAGAATACAAGTAGGTTTTTAATAGTTTCGGGGAAACCATGATTTTCTGTTGGCCACATTTTTCAACAATATTAAATACGGGTTGATTGTAAGACTTGGGGCATATAATTCAGCAAAAAAGTTGTTGAGTAGAAATATATAGACAAGAACAGGTCTTTGCTCTGCCCGGCCCTATTTCTAAAACAAAATATACCATAGATACGTAGCATATTTCCTGCAGGCATTCCAAAAATATTAAATCCCAGAATATGCACGTAATAATCCAGAACAAATTGAGAAAAACTCAACAGATCTCCTGGCACTTGTGGCTCAACTGGAGTAAATACTGTAAATATATATATTTCCACGTTTATGGACTTTCACGCAGTTTGCAACACCTATTCATAAAGGAAAATAACAAGCCATGTTTTGGAAACTGATGTGCGTTTCACAATAAAAAAAGATAATAATTACTAAACGAAATAGCTTCGAAATAGCCACAACGATCATGTGCAGCTCAAGTTACAGTATTTTAGTGACAAAACAAACAGTCTGAGTAGCTGACATGTATTGTTTTAAGCTTTTGCTGACCTATTAAAACACAGGTGTACCTATATTTTGTAGTCCTAGGCTTGTTGGACTGTCGTGAATTTCCATTTGTCGGTTCAAATACTGTAAATTCACTTTACTTTGCTGTACTTTCAGTTTAATTTATTTCGATGCTAGGACAAAAACCGTGAAAATAAAAACACACGGAAATGTTATTTTAACACAAGTGTAATAGGAACGAAGTATAAAATAGTGATATTAAACCAGCGAGATGCTTAAATCGCTGCAAACACCGTGAAAATCCATAAACGTGAAAATGAATATATTTACAGTATTCACCTTTAATGTATAAAAATTCTAGTTGGTGTCACGCTATTTGCAACAAATTGATCCTGCACTTTGCTGACGATATAAACCCCAAAGTCCCGCTTCTTTGAAGAATATTCCTACGGCAGAAGAGCCACGCAGGGCTGACATTTTTGTGTGCCTTTCGTACCGAGCAAAACCTGCCCGCTGAAAGGGTTAGAGCACTTGAATTAAACTGTCGGCCAGAAGCATATTAAGTCGACCGCTTCCTGTCATTCAGGAAATCATAACTTCTGACAAATGCACAGCATTGACGGGGTAAGAGAGACAAAGAAGTCAACATTTGAAATTATTGGTCGTTCTTGACCATTTGTCTGCCAAAGTGGTAAGACTTCCCCTCCCCCTCCCCCGCCCCCGCTGGCTGGTTACAATTTTTTGATTCCCAGCTAAATTCCTTGGCCCTACAGCTTCGTTGGAGTCTTCAACCGCGTATATGTAACATGGTCAGTTACATACTAAATACAATTAGCATGCATTCTTGAAATAGAAACGGGATGGAGGCTAACAAAACCTTAGGTACTTGCTCCGACAACTGCCCACTCAACGTTAATTAAGGGCGTCGCAAAGATTCCTGTTAGTATGGAAAAGAGAGCCGTGGGGAACCACCTTTTTTGGTATGTGCATACAGGCATTATATTTGGGTTTGTGCCTTAAAAAATAATGGTTTATTAACTATTTGTGATATTAGCATTGTTTGTTTCATTATTTTTCATTGCTATTTCAAATTAAGAACTGTATAAAGTCCAGTAACTTGTATTGATATCATATGAAAGAAACATGATACATAATCGTACAGGTTATTTTTACTTTGCGTAAGCAAAATAAAAGCAGGATGTATGTTCTGAGTGAAGTTAGGCAGTTACACGTGTGGGCAAAAAATATGTTGAATTCGTGGCAATATGAAAATTATGGCCGGTTACTCAATACTTGCACTGTCATTTAGAAATAATTTACCCAAATGGTTCAAGAGTCAACGACATATAGCTGAGACGGCAAACAATCTTGGACATAAATCGTTATTTTCCGAACTCATCAGTGATGTCCAGTTATTCAAAAGTGAAAAATTAGAAACAAATGTCATAAGTGCTTCATCGAGAAAGCTGATCAATTTTCGTCAGTATTATTTCATGATTTTTAGTATTATCTCACGTTTTTACGGAAGTACCTGTTTCCCACATGCAACAAATACGTAATTGAGGCTCCGTATTGCACCCACCAGCCACTTGGTGTCACCTCAGTCTGATAAATGTGCTCACTGCCACTTTGTTGGTGAATCATGTTATCATGAATGAGGTACTCTTGGGTAGCATCTATGTTTTATGCTTATTTTGTTTGGCCCTAGATGATGTCGTTGAAATATTCTGCCCTCTGGTTTATGTTACGTCATGTCATATTCAAATTTTATGCCTGTGCGTTTTTTTTTTTTTGTCATGGAGGCATGGAATGCACGTTTGTTGCGTTTTTCTATTCATTTCCGTGCGAAATCATCCTGCACTTGGACGCACTTGAACAAGATATCATCATCATCATCATCATCATCATCATCATCATCATCATCATCATCATCATCATCATCATCATCATCATCATCATCATCATCCACACTAGCCAATACATTCTTTCAGTTGCTGCAACAAAATATAATTACCACTGACCTATCTTTCGAAGAGAAACTTTGAAACTTGAATTTATCATTTGCGGTAAAATGAAGACAATGGCGTCATCATATGATGAGTGATACGAGCAGAAAAAAATCACTTTCGCAACGAAAAGATCAGTGTGAATAACTTTTAAAAAGAAGGTCAATGGAGCTTTTTTAGTGAAGGACAACAAGGACCTTGATTGAAAGGAGGGGTAGGAAATAATGGTCTCACCTTTGCAGTGAACGGATGAGGGTGAATGACATTTATTCTAAAGAAGGGCTATGAATAACGGTCTAATCTTTGTTCAACTGGGAGGCATCAATAATACCTACGTTGTGCTGGACTGTGACGTGACAAAAGGCATATTTCAAATTTCAGTAAATTTAATGAAAAGAAGACGTTCCGTTCCACTTACGACAAGAAACCGAGAAATAATTACGTCAGTTTTGTGAAAAAACATAGGCACGAGGGTAAATTGATAATTTACGCTTTTGGTTGAAGTATCACTTTCGTCATGTTGCTCCCGAAAAATATTGTCTGTCTGGAGAAAATTTCAAAAGCGAAAGAGTTAATCCAATGTGTGTCTTTTATTTGCAGATCGGATTGAAGACATTGAAAACGTCAGACAGCAGGACATGAACTGCCAAGATCCGACTGGAATCAAAAGTGAGTTTTATTCTTAGGAACAAGCGGCAATGCATACCCTGTCACACAGTAACATTTTAGATATCCGTATCTCTTTCAGTGCCAACTGAGACTTAAGTTAAACTACTTACTTCCGAACCGCTCTGAATTATAATAAGGGTGCTAGATTCATATTCCTAAAACGACCTTTTGTTTAAATACCGGCATACCTGAAGCAACATAGAGGGTCCACCGGCGCTTTGTGCACAAAGGAAAGCTGCTGACTGAGTCAAAAATGCGGGACTGAAAGAGATAATTTTTGCAATGTAACACGGGTAATACCAAACACAAAACAGACAGCGAGTCAGAGTGACCGCCACAGATAGGACAGAACCACTATCATCCATTCTGTTTAATCAAAGAACTTTTCATCTCCGAGCTTTGCGTTTAATATTTAACTTGTTCGGCCGATAAGCTCACCTCTTCACGTATACTCTATTAGACTTAAGGCAAAGTAGATGGCAGCACCTGTGACAGAAACAATAGTCAACACAAGTCATTGGTTAGACAAACCTGTCGGTTTTATCGAGGATATAGATTGACTCGTTCATTGTGGAAAGAGCAGGATAAGAGACATGAACTGGTAACCTTGCCCCCAAAATTACGAACTTGTGTGGAATTTTTTTTAAAAGTATGAGATAGAAAATAATTTGAAAGATGTACGAGTATTTAAAAACCAAAAAGCACCCTCGAATCCACATCTGAAGAACTATGGTCTAAAAATATAAACTGGCAGATTCATGAAAGACACAGAAAAGAGGATTTGTTGTGACGGAGAAAAAAATGCCATTTAAGATGTAAACATTTTCTGCTCATACGCTCAGTTACGATGTTTAAGAACAAAATTAGCCATTTTAAAGCTGTCAACCCTGTCTCCAGAACTATGCTTGACCCTAAGGCCGATTTGCGGAGCACGTGTGCAGATATGTACACTTTTACACAGAGATTCAATTTGGTTTAAACATATTCATTGGAAAACAATTGGCCGTCAGGCTCACCAGCCTATATTAGGGTCTCTTGTACATATAATAGAATTCAATTTCTTGATCTCTTCACTTCATATATTATCATGTTTGTACATGTGATGTTTTTTTTTTCTATTCACTACTGCATGCTTTGAGCCCGCAAGGGCACAAGAAGCAATTTTGAATAATTGCGATTTATAGGTTCAGTTGCCTTGTTTTACTATATATATATATAATTCGCAGAGTGAGTAACTGGCTCTCTTTTGACTAATATTTTTCAGCTGAGGAAGGAATCAGATCTCAAGAATACTCTTACACTTACGCTTTCCATGATATAGCGCCAGTTGCAAATGGTGAGTAGATAGAGTCTTATGCCTGTCCTCATTCGTACAAAATGAGAGAATTTATCACAATAGGCTATGGTTCAGCCCCTATACAAGACCAGTAGAAAGTGTATTTATTTTGCTAGAAGTAAATGGACTCTATAATAGTTGTTCCAAACCAGTTTTTATGCTATTACTTTTGACATTCCTAAATTAGAATAAAAAACCGTAACATATTCCACTGTGTTTTTTCCCTATCCCCTCATTTTCAGCTCCTATTCTCGTTCTGTTTTCTACCTTATTTTTTGCTCCGACATCCTTCCACCTTTTCTTAATCTTAACTTCTTCCTGTTTTTTGTCTCTCCTTTATTTATTCGTCTTCCATTTCCCTTTTCTTTTTCTTCCCCTAAATGCATCTTGTTTTCATGTACTTGACCTCTGACAACTCAGCCGACACCCTTTTCCGCTCCACATTTTACGTTTCTTCTTTGGCAACGCACTTCTCACAGACCTACTTACTCGTGATACCCCCTAGTCCATATTTCCGTTTGTGGTTCTTCTTCCTCATCTTCCAATCTATAAGTTGTAATGCCCCTACCATATATCCGCGCTCCCTTCCTCGTCTTCTTTTCCCATTTGTATCGTGCTCTCACAGCTGATCCCCTTTCATTCTTTGTTAAGCTCCCTGTCCACCTTCCCGCCATCTTGCCATCATGTCTCCTCGCCCACCCTCTTGCCATCATGTCTCCTCGCCCACCTTCTTGCCATCATGTCTCCTCGCCCACCCTCTTGCCATCATGTCTCCTCGCACACCCTCTTGCCATCATGTCTCCTCGCACACCTTCCCATCATGTCTCCTGGCCCACCTTCTTGCCATCATGTCTCCTTGCACACCTTCTTGCCATCATGTCTCCTCGCCCACCCTCTTGCCATCATGTCTCCTTACACACCTTCTTCCCATCATGTCTCCTCGCCCACCCTCTTGCCAGCATGTCTCCTCGCACACCTTCTTGCCATCATGTCTCCTCGCCCATCATCTTGCCATCACGTCTTCTTGCCCACCTTCTTGCCATCGTGTCTCCTCGCCCACCCTCTTGCCATCATGTCTCCTCGCACACCTTCCCATCATGTCTCCTGGCCCACCTTCTTGCCATCATGTCTCCTCGCACACCTTCTTGCCATCATGTCTCCTCGCCCACCCTCTTGCCATCATGTCTCCTTACACACTTTCTTCCCATCATGTCTCCTCGCCCACCCTCTTGCCATCATGTCTCCTCGCACACCTTCTTGCCATCATGTCTCCTCGCCCATCATCTTGCCATCACGTCTTCTCGCCCACCCTCTTGCCATCACGTCTTCTCGCCCATCATCTTGCCATCACGTCTTCTCTCCCATCATCTTGTCATCACGTCTTCTCGCCCATCATCTTGCCATCATGTCTTCTCGCCCACCTTCTTGCCATCATGTTTTTCGCCCTATGTTTCTCACGTTTCTCTTCGTGCTCACATTTCTTTTTACTCCCCATTTTTAAGCACCAGATTCTCCCAACTGTGACCTTCTCGTGTTTCCTTTCTAATCAACCTATTCATTCCTTCTTTGTTATCTCATTTCTATTGATTCCGCTCAATTCCCTGCATAGCGTCTGAACTTCTGTTTACTTTCGTCTTCTCTACGACATTTCAAACACTTCATTCCTGTTTCATATTGCGTTTCTCTATTATACCGCCCATTTTGTCATCCCTCGGGTGTCTCATGATATTCTTCCTGGCACATTTCGTCCTTCATCATACTTTGTCCTGCCGGTCGTCCTCGTATCCTTCTTATGCTCCCCCATCCCTTTGCTTCACTACCACAAGTTTTGCTGTCATTTTTCCCCTTCCCTCTTGATTTCCTCGGTTTTTATGAATTTTTGGGAGATTCTCAAACGTTGCAAGTTAAATTTGGAGCAGCATGTCGAGGCTTCTTCAGTTTGGAGTTAACAAGACCAGATCCCAACATCTAGAATATATTGCATGTTGTAAGATAATTTAAAAACTTCTACCTATATGTTTTAAGCGTGACACGATTTTTTCTCTCTTCTAGGGACCGGCAATATTCAGCTTTGGCAGTTCCTCCTGGATTTGTTGTCGAATCATGAAAATGAATATTTCATTACGTGGGTTAGTCCATATGGAGAATTCCGGATACTGGATCCGGAAGAACTTGCCCGCCGCTGGGGTAAACGCAAGAATCGACCAAAGATGAATTACGACAAACTGAGCCGTGCTTTACGGTATTATTATGACAAACAGATTCTGAACAAAGTACCTGGCAAAAGATATACTTACAAGTTTAATATGAAAGTCATTCTTCGCCCGATACCCGGACCTGACAGGTCCATATATGATCTCAATGCCAAAATGACAGACCCAAGAATTAGTGGATCTCAACTGTGTAACCTAAATAATGTGCCTTATCCATACAATCCTCTGGGCAAGATTCAGACGTGCAGTGACGCAGACAGGCAGTGCCAGACGCTCTTGGCCCAGTATGGTAGCTCGCAGCAGGAGGTGCTCTCCACCGGCTGGACACCCTCCTATCCACCGCCTGCCTATCCGGGGCATCAGCTGTCCCAACTCCCGGGATGTCACAACGATAACACATTGCTGCCGATATTGCACGACAGCGCATGATACTAACTGAACTGGCATTACTGCGGTGTTATTTCATTTCCATCGTCAAAAAACATTTTGTACAGTATCGTATTAGCAGATTCTGGGTCTGAAGAGAAATAAGTATTATAGCGAAGGCCTCTTTTCATTTGCCAATGAAAATGATTCACAGCTGAGATCAAGACTTCCCTGGTACTGATATGCCAATCAGCTGCTTCAAAAGTATGCCTCGTCTTTTAGTCCACCCAGTGTAAACGCCTTTCCTAACTGATTGTGATTTTTTCTATGTAAAATGGAGAATTGTCTGCGTGGTATGATCAAAGATAGATCTAAGAGTACGACAATAGCTAATGCTCATTGTGCTATGGATATGTGCATTCTGTTGCCTCTGTGAATGTTTCATTATTGATGAGAACCTCTGTATCCTTATAATTTATTTTTAAGTTCTTCGTTTTCCTGTCAAATATACACTTCATACGGATGTTGAATTAATAACCATTTTTATTGTGTCTGGCTTTTAAGTGTAAGCAATAGATATAGCTGGCAAACAAGGTGAGCGGCTGTGATCTGCTGTATTGCATAATCAACCAGTCTCAATGGCCTCACTGTTTCGTGTGTGGCAATGCCACGTTAGTTACAATACGAGGCATGCATATTAATTCCCCGCCACAACTTCATACCTGGTTGTCTTAACCATATTCTCATGATAACCGCATTTTCGCCTGGCGAAATACGGGCAGCTGCCTGTGATAGTAAGCGAAATATTACTAATATTTTGGAAATAAAGACGACTTGGTACAAGCAGATGTAAATTTATTCTAATATCCAATAAAAAAAAACACTAAATGAATATGACTTTGGGATTTGCAAACTTAAATTTCTTTAAAAGACCCTAATTTTGTGAGAAAAGGGTATCAAAACCCTGTCTGTGCCAGTGATATGCCCGTGAGTCGTCCGTGACTGATGTGTGAATCACGTGCTTTTTAGCGGGAAATGAATATGCATGTCTCGTAGTGACTGCTCACTGCACCCCCTAACCCGCTTGGGAGGGAGCAAAGATGGCGCAGGTCAATGAGAAGGAGAGGCGGGAGGGGGGGGGAGGGGTACCTGGTCTCAAAAAGGGTAGGTAGGCTCGTTGCCCACCATGTTCTTATATTTTACTTGCAGATTTGTTTTCTACAAAATGGAGTTCAAAATTACACATTTTGCCAAAATGTCAAAGTTCTACATTTTCGTAGAAAATACACATGTTCTATGCATACAGTAAGAAATGCTGGCAAAATTGTCATTGTAAACAAAAATCAAGCAATTTTATCCTTTAAAAAAGGCGTCAGTCTTCGAGGCTGAATATATGCAACACCACACTGGGTAAAAAATTTGGATAAGTCCGGCGGCACCCACATGTGTACCACTGGTATTACCCCCCCCCCCCCTCCCGCCGGGAGGGCGATCACTGCGTTGGGTAAAGGGTAAGAAAGATCTACCATAGCATTTACATTCAGTTTCAGTATTTCTAAGTCGATCATTCCTTTGCTGTACACCCTAAGCCTCATGCAGAATATTGATTATTTTTTAAAGACAAGGTTAAGCAATCACCAGTATCAGTGACCGGGGAGTCTTTTTCTTTGTTTGAAGTCCAGGCCTGCGAACGTATATACCCAGGAAAAAAAAGATACTCATGAATACGTCTACTGGAACCAAAGATTTTGCAATGTCTGTTGTGACGGTTATATAGCGTACATTTCGTGTGAAGGACAGTGCAGTATTTGTAATGGCCTCTCTTTGGGTGCTACAGGCGTGAGGGGTGGTCCGAGGAAGGAGTTTGTGTCATTCCTTCCAGGATCGTTTGCAAATTTGACGTTCTTTATGTCAATGTCTTCTGTCTGCATTTGGCGCTGTGCGCTCAAATAACTATCAACGGAATGACTCAGTTTTAAAATTACTGTGCATATAATTATTGAGTTGAGTCTGCAACATTACCTTGATTCATCAGATGGCACCACTGATCAAGATCACTTGATATTTGACCAATCAGATTTAGAAGCAGGTGTCACATGATCCATTTTGAGGAATGGTATCTTCCCGTGATTCAAGCCTTGTAGGTAAACTGTTATGCCATCAATCATGGTATTGTGCATTTTAATTATAAGCCGGTTGTACAGATGTAATGAAGATTATCTCAGTGTAATTTTAAGTCTTAGACGATTCGGTTCATCTGGAATGAAACGCACCTATATCAGACCACATATACGTCATGTTTTCCGTCGTCGTGTGTGGCATGCAAGACGAAGGGCCTCATGGAAGTACATACATACCTACTTAACAGGGGACCAGAATGAATACATGCTTACCATAAGGACCATCATATTCAACATTCCTATCACATAACATTCGAGAAAAAATATGGAAAACTACTCTCAAATGTATACCTTACAGACAGGCGGTCGTCATATGGTGAAAAGCACACATTCCTGAGTTATTTATTTTCCCGAGAAATGTCGTGCGGGAAAATAAATATCCGGAAAGTTTAACGTACAGCATTTTTGCACACAGATTCGTATTTCGGGAAAATGAAGTCCGCTAAGTGTTATATTTTCAATCCATTCGCATTCGCGACAGTTTGTACTCAATTAGATTTTTTTTTTTTTTTTTTTTTTTTTTTTTTTTTTTTTTTTGGCTTGAGCAACATTTCGTTGCAAAGTGGAAATAAGTCTGTACACACCACAAATTCCTTAAAATATCATGCTTCTATTCCATGTCAAGGAGGGTACGTATAGCAGGGACACTTGTGGTCTTGTTCCTCGTACTATCATCAGTGTTTTAATGTTACCTTACGTTCTTTAAGTCATCTAACTTTATCGGAGTTTGATAGCAATAATGTGGCCAAAAATCGTTTTGCACCAGATGGCGCCACATATTTGTGCCAAATCACTTTTACGGCCAGAGATTATAAACGAAATTATTTCGGAAGTCATGATATTCCAAGCATCACAGAGGAATATATTTTTATGCATAACAAAGCCCAATCCAATGAGATGCAAACGTGTAGATTTTGACGTATAAGCATATGTGTACATTTTGGTGGATCTCGGTTGTACAAACGAAAATTTGACGTAAGCGAGAGGTACCATTGAAAGTCTATGCGCTAAACCAAGTGTTTAAAAATTTTTGTCAAAAAAACATGCATCTGTATGTATTGTAGATGTTGAAGTTTTCGTTTTATGTCTTTTGTACCTGTCTCGATGTTCATATTATGAATAGACAAAATATGAAATAAAAGCAATCAAATGAGTTGTTTTACTTGTGTTTTTTTATATTTTTGTGGAACTTTACCTCTTCCTGGCCATGCCTTGATTATTTGTATAGCTAAAAACATCTTTTGGTATTTGAACTGCAACCAAGCTTGGCGACAATATTAATACAAAAATATCCAACACATTTTCTCCGGGATAAATATCGCCAGAATACAAAATGGCATCATGGATGCAAAGACAGTGTATTCATACAGATTGTGGACAAGAGAGTATGTCATGTACTTTATTCAGCATGGCGCAACACCTACTTCCACCGTAGCAATTTTCCAACCAAATGATGAAATAGTTTTTTTTTATTCCTTACACATTCGCACCTGCAGCGCCACCTACAGGCGATATGTTTTATTGTATTTGTCAAACATTCTTATCAAACACAGTAGCGGCCAAATTGGGATCAACTTAGACCAAGGAGGCTGCACGTGTACTTCTTGCTTGGACTAAACATATTTCATTTCGGAAAAGCAAATTGGAATCACACATCACCTTTAAGGACCCCTCTTTCAAAGATACTTGTACGATAGCGTTGAACCCAAATTAAAGCAATATTAGAAATACCAAAATATAATTTAAAGTAGCGAATACTTTGACCAAATTGTCCCACGTTTTCGACAGACCTACTTATGCTATAGTGGGTAATTCAGCTATGTCAACAAATTTTGTATGTTGGCGAATCAGTGTCAAAGCAGCTATTTTGGTTAAATATATTTTCTGAAAATCAATGTTGGCTTCTGCTATATTGCTACTTGCATACCAATTAATTGTAAAGGTGTTTGTAATCCACCCTTGACGATTTCTAAGCGGATGAGACCAGGAAAATAGGCCTGTAATTACATGATTATCTATAAATCTGTCTGTCTGTCTGCATGTCTGCCTACCTGTCTAGTATATTGAGGGCGGGGGGGGGGCTTATCCAACTTTACTAGATCGATTTGCAATAGACAATAACGGATACGACGAAACTGGTTACACCTCCATCTGTTAGTTTTGAAAATAATCAAGATGCAAAGATCCGAATGCCCCCAATTTGTATAATTTAAAAAAGGCATCAAACCCTCATATGAAATACTGTGTTTCCCTCATCTGCAAACTCCTACCTTGAAATAACTTTCGACAATCAGCTGACACTGGGTATTGTTTCTGCACACTAAATAGTCGAGATACAAGTAAAGGTAACGGTTTTGACTGCAAAGTCCAAAAAATGCTAACAGAGGCAGCACCTTGTATTGCAATATCCTTGTGCAGACTTTTAAATATATTTCTTTCAAAATAGAAACACCAACTGAACCGTAGAAGGCCGCCATAACACCAATCCACAAAAGTAGCAGCATAGAAGACCGCAATGACAACCGGCCAATATATTAAATAAATTGTGCTGCATGGGAAAGTCTTGGAAAAGATCATCTGTAAACATGCATTTGACTTCTGCCAGCATAATCTCGTACTTTCGGACAAGCAATCTGGCTTTCCACCTGGTGACAGTGATATGAATTAGTGGCTATATGTATATCACCAGGTTTGTAAAGCAAAGCGTGAACAAAAGGAAGTTCCAGTTGCATTATTTGACATTACCAAAGCATTTGAAAAAGTGTAGTATCCAGGACACCCACACATATTATATAAATATGGTATTTCAGGACAATTACAATCTTGGTTTTGAATTTTTTAAAAAATAAAAAAAACAATGGATTGTCACAAATGCAGATTGCTCCAGCCAGACTAAGATTGAAGGTGGGATTCCACAATGTTCTGTCTTCGGCCCAATTTCATCTGATACATCATTGCTGTAATTGATATGGTTCACACAGATGTTCGCCTTTTTCCCGACGACGCTAAACATGTTAAAATTGGCGACCAAGCACTTGCTCCCGACGATGTTAATGATGATTTCGAGGCTTTGAATGGTTCCGTAACTGGCCTGTGACATTAAACTCAGGTACAGCCAAATAGGTAATACATAGTGGGAGGTTCGTCAAGGTTAACATCACCTCGCCAAGATATGTTACACAAAGGAATGGTTATTGCTACTGTTCAAGTAAACAGATGCTTAGTTCTTGTGCTTAAGTCCGATATCTGGAGACCACTAAACCTTAATTTGTTCAACAGGTGTCGTTGCTATTGTTCTCTATTTTGGTACAAATTTGTGTGTTTCTCCATTTTCGACTTCTCCACAAATGGTGTGAAGATTGTGCTGAAACATGGTGGAAATGTACCGTGTGGCAAGGTAAACAAAGTTGTTCACCACAGGTGATCTGCTCAAAGAATTTGAAAAAATAAGTAAAATATGGCTGTCATCTTTGATTTGTTTGTCTGTGTGCGGTTCGCATGTTTTGCTCAAGGCTCCTTTGAAAACTAATATCATTCCAAAGTTTAGACCTAAATATAAGACCATACGCGTGTTGAATTTACGCGAAGGTAATGTATACGTGGCAGGGTATGTTAAACAAAGCAATCTGCAGTCCAAATCTCAATCTTTTAATCAACATCTTTAGATTCCTAGTTAACCTTATGCACCTGGCCCCAGGTAAATTTCCGTTTGACTTTCTTTTTTTTTTTTCAGAATGCAATAACCATGTTAACATCTCGATAGTGATTTATAACTTATTTCACCAAAAGAAAAACAACACGCATATTGACGTTTTGGAAGTTATGCTAAACAAAGCTCTTCTTCTTCTTCTTCTTCTTCTTCTTCTTCTTCTTCTTCTTCTTCTTCTTCTTCTTCTTCTTCTTCTTCTTCTTCTTCTTCTTCTTCTTCTTCTTCTTCTTCATCATCATCATCATCTTTTTCTTCATCATCATCATCATCATCATCATCATCATCATCTTTTTCTTCATCATCATCATCATCATCATCATCATCATCATCATCATCATCATCATCTTCTTCTTCTTCTTCTTCTTCTTCTTCTTCTTCTTCTTCTTCTTCTTCTACTAAAAAATACACTCTCCATGATTGGGATAATATAGTCACTCAGTCCAGCAGGTACACATCTTAAACATTATTATAAGTTGGGTCAAGTTCTATAGCATACCAAATAGACCATCACGTCATGCATCATGATGTGGTACCTTGTAGTACTGCGTACTATTTCCGTTAGTACGATAAACTGGGTTACGTCTGTACTATCAGGAAAACAGATTTAAGCGGCACCAATTTGTATTTGTGAGGAAACAACAAGCTGATTGTCATTTTTATTACCAAGGTATCTGAAATATCTGAAAGTGACACCATCAAATTGTGACATAGAGTCATTTCTCGCAATTGCTCGGCCGGAACCAATGTCTTCAACTGAAAGCGTGCTGTGAATCCTTCGAAATTCTGTTCTCATTGGTTTCGACTCCATTTAAATCAGACTGTCCTGGGCATGCTCAACGATAATTTAGGGGGGGAAGTGGCAGCAAGATGTACGCCTTTGTCTAATGCGAGCAGGTTGAGCACGTGTTCCATAAATCATGGAAAACTGAAGCTCGATTCCTTCACAACCATTTGCAGAGTTAAACTGCCATTCATCTTTACAGCCAAGTTAAACAGGTGGTCGTCAGCATGAAATGAGCCAGTTACTGAACTGCAGTCCCGAGAGTCAGGAAATAGTGCCATCCTCACAAATTCACGGGGCTACGCTACACTGCAGAATTCATTATCGTCAAAAAAACTCAAGTCTGATATGCACTTATGTTATTTAAAATACACAATTACTCATGAAGTTAATTGGAAATGCTTTGCTCGTGGAGTAATAAGGCTTTTACAGGTTTCTATGTTACATGTTTTTGTATCTGGCTGTTTCACTGAGATTTATGTCAACATGTGGAAGGTGCTCGCTGATATGTATTAAATGGTCGATGATGCAAGCTCTTTTGCTAAACAAGATATCGTATTTCTAGTGTTTTTCGAGTCCCATATCATATATATCAAATCAGGATTGCAGAACAGCACTGGCATTCACCCAAGGGGAATGCATTAGTGGATAGCCCGATATTCAGCAATGGATTTTGTATGAAAGTTCCGGGTGTAGTAAAGTTTTAGTTACTCATACACGCGCGATATGACTTGCATAAACCTGATCCTGCTCATGCAATAGGTGAGGGTAAGAACAGAAGGTCCAAGAACGGTCTAAAAGAGGGCATTGCAGTCGGTGAAGGGCTAGGGTTGCGTATTCCCATTACTTTACATTGTAATTTGCAACTCAAAAACTTGAAAACTACTGCACATAGAAGCACCAAATTTCAGACAGTAAATCTACATCCATAACTAAATATCTGAAAAAAGTCATATGACCACAGCTACATAAGTGACTAGTTTATTCAAGGTTGCTTTATCATACAAACTAATGATAACACACAGCTCTAGCCCTCCAAATGTTTGTGTATTTAGTTGTGTATTGAGGCGAATAGACACGTCCGGGCTAATTCTGACCTTTCCTTTTAAGGAGGAGATTTTGGGCTGCCAAATGGTGGTTATGTGACCTTAGCAAAAGTGTGTGTTATCGGCTGAATGCGCAACCCAACACAAATTTTTTGTGGGCCAGGGGTGTGTATTCTCATAAGATTCTATGTTAATGCATCGAATAGTTGCGCAGCAACAGCTATCAAATTTACAGGAGTATTTCAACTATATACAATCATTTACTGCAAGAAATTTTGGTGTCTTACGGTAGAGGGGTTTTAAAGTTACATAGGAAACTAATGGAGATACACATACCTACCCCGCATGCCTACAGAGCCATCTATTGAGAACCCACATGAACCAGCTGATCTTGACCTTACCTACTAGAGAACGCCGTTATCCGACACCCACTTGTGCTTAACCCCCTGTTTGTCACTAGACGTCTTCACGAGATACCGAATAATGACGCATATTATATGAGAGCCGCGGAAGTCCCTACCCTTTTCACAGTGCAAGTGCATTATATGTTTTTGTGCTTATTTATCACAATTTCATCACACCTCTCAGAGTGGCTTTTGACAATCACATCCTACATTCAATCTTGCGTATATTATTCTCTTTCAACAGCACCCATAATTTAAAAAGCTTACATATGAAGTCATACAACTCGGGTGGGATCACCTCACAGAACTGGGTGTCAGTGTCACTGTTACCAAAAATGGCACGCGATAGTCCATATTTCCCATCTGCCAGATCTCACTGTCTCCAGCGTTGCCCTAATGAAAGTCATCTGCAGATACTTTTAATTGATTAAGCGTTCCCACGCCTCTTCTACGCAAATATGGAAGATTTTTTGTCTTGCATCTGTTCTTGTCAAGATGCTTTTCTATACAATCATTGATTTCCTTGGTGCCTCTTTAAGTATGTGCTCTTTCCATATTCTCATTCCACTCGAAAGAACCACGGTTGCTCTCAAGTTCATACGTCATGTCTTCATAAAAATATATCAAAGTTGCAATGTTGTAATTTTCAATGTGGTAAGTGCCCCTGGCACGACAGTAACCGAAAGGATTCTTGTAGACAGTTGTTTGCATCATCTCCCTCAATAGTTTTACTGCTGCGCGGTTTGTCAAGTTATAAGTTTCTGGTCCGCATCCATGTTCCTTACATGCTGAGCGTGGCAAGCAGGGGGAAGGTATATTCTTGTAAAGCAAGAGTATATTGTCGAGGTACTCAACTAACTTTATTGGTGATCCTTCACATTCGACCCTGGCCCAGTAGATGTGTTTCTTGACCCCAACAAATTATGCCTAGAGTTAGTGGGTGCCAGTTCTTGTTTCCTATATATTTTGGACGAACTGAAATTATGACTACATACAAACAGTTTAATGAACATGACTGCGCGCAAACAGTTGCACACACACACACACACACACACACACACACACACACAGAGTGTGCGGAGCTTTTCTTGGAGATGCCTATAGCTACAAAGCAAATACTTTGCATGTTCATGGCCCCGACGGTTGAAGTTTTTACATAATTTACATTTTTAATGTGCAAAAATTAGAAGTAACTGACATTTCAAATGTTTTGTATTTTCAAAACTATTCTAACGAGAAGTGCAATCGCCAGTTCAGTATATATGGTCTTCTGCGACCGATAAATCCAACGACATGCAAAAAATTATAGTATTTTGTATTTTTGCTAATTTCGCCGAATTTCCCCTACAATGCACACCCCTGCCCTCTAGTTACAAGTTGATAATTATTATCATGGAGTCACACGCTTAATCAGAGGTCCATTGGTGGCTTTGAATAAAGAACAGAATCCGATAGCTCACGAGATAACAGGGACCATACTTCTGCAAGAGCATATAGTTCATATATAGCAGCGGTGTGCTGGGCCTCCATTCATTGGCCTTTAGAAATCTGTTCAAGATGACCAGAGAGAGATTTTCTGTATTTTGGCGAGAATCTGTGTCACAACTATGTTGGCACTCTTTTCTGTCATTGGCAACGGGCAGGGACGTATATTAATGTATACGTCCCTGCCACGGGACCTATGACCTTGAAAGTAGACAATCAATAGGGGTGATCTGTGTTGGTTTAATTTCTTGGCACACAGACTTTTGTTCCCATGATGCATGTTTGTGACACCTAGCAACCCATGCCATTTGAGTTCAGGTGGGTCAGCAAAGCCCATTACATTATAGTGAACCTGAAAGTTTCACCCTGTATATGAGCACTATCTTTGGAATTATCGTCTGATAATCTACCTGAAGTACATATTATTATCTTTCAAATACACCCAGGTGTGATAAAATGAAAGTTTCATTCATATTTGGCAACATATAGGGAGGTTAAATTTATATCTGTCGATTCCCCATGTTTAACTATGGAGCAAAAGTGAGGGTCATGGAAAGTGACCACAAGATGTGGGCGGTCAACCATGAACAGGATGGGCAGTACCACCTTTAGGCGAATTTAGAACTAACCCAGATATAGACTATTACACTGTGGATTGCAATTTGCTTAGATGAATAGGTTCTGACAGTGCAAGATAATTTTATTATGCATGCAAAATGATCGCATGGAAATATGGAGGTAGAATGGTACATTGTGTAATAGCCTATCGCAAATAGTACTAATGTTGAGTGGGCTAGGCCCATCAAAGCGTAACGGTTTTCCAGTCCACAATACAACCCTATTCA
This sequence comes from Hermodice carunculata, assembly GCA_964020975.1. Taxonomy (NCBI): domain Eukaryota; kingdom Metazoa; phylum Annelida; class Polychaeta; order Eunicida; family Amphinomidae; genus Hermodice; species Hermodice carunculata. Next base: position 393,851 of record CAXHWN010001079.1, on the reverse strand, counting down.
AAAGTCTCTGCCACATTTGGAACACTACTGACCTCTAGTGACAGATTCCAGAATGAGGCGGTGGGGGGCACCAAATCAAGTCCCCATTTACTTACATGTTAAATTTGCTTGCTTTGCTAGCTTATATCTATTATTAAATACACTTTTGAATATAACCGTTGTGATATTCTGTTAGTAAAACTCTAGGACTACACTATAAGGGGGAAAATCTTCAGTGTTTTGACTTTCCCTAATTGCCGCTGATATAGATCTCAGTGCAATTTTGATACCCTGTATTGTTGCACCCAAAGCCAGAATAACTGAGTTGACTCTTTATTCTCTCTAGAAATTTTTCAGCAGCAGCAGCAGCAGCAGCAGTGTAATAAAATATGGGTTATTAGGGTTATATAACTAGCTGTCACAGGTATATTTATTCTAAAGCTCAATTGACTTGTAAATGGAGCAAATTAATCAGTGTAGACCTAATTTTCGAATCAGGACTAAAAAATCCGATGACACGTGAATATTGGACCATGTTTTGTTGTTTTTGTTGTTGTTGTTGTTGTTGTTGTTGTTGTTGTTGTTGTTGTCCCAGATAGTACAAATCACACACCCAAATGAATGACTGGTTCTAAAATATGAATTTAACAGATTTTGTTTTGTAATAAGATGATATAAAACATGTTACCATGAAAACGTATTTCATATTAACAGACTACATCACAGTAACGTTTGCAACAATGAATCAAACACTGAAGACCTGTTTTTTCCTTCACTGTTGTAGTCCTAGAGGTTTTTCTAACAGAGTAGTACAATGGATGTATTCAAAAGTGTTTTTAAAGGATAGATATGAGCAAGAGAAGTAAGCAAATTTAACATGCAAGTGAATGGGGACTGGATTTGGTGTCCCCCACAGCCTTATTCTGTTTTCTGTCACCAGAGGTCACCAGTGTTCCCAATGTGGCAGGGAATTCTGAATAGGGTGTAAGAATGTTTTTATTTTTTCACTTTAGTCACAACAATATTGGAGTGTGAAAGAGTGTGTGGATTAGTGTCATCACATTGATTTGCTCAAGCCTACATCGGAGGACTTGATGTTGATTTTCCCTGTAGCTAGTCAGATGACACCTGTTCTCCATAGGTACCCCAGCGACAGCATCTGATCATTTTTCGTCTTTTCCAATATAATAAAGGAACAAATACAGTTATGTTTTTAATGTATTGGGGTATTATATTATGTAAGCACTGCATATGTATGCTCGCATAATAGTGATTTGTACTTTTACATGTACATGTAGATTTTATCTTTTCTCCCCAAAAAGCCTGCCCTGTCTTGAGAGTGCACCTCCCTATACCGGGAAGTTTTTCCCGGCTCCTAGGGTGCGTCTCTGTAAAGAGATTTTATTGTATAAATATACCTTGAACTTTTTTGTAAATGTGGGAGTGAGAGTCACTTTGGTGATATTGATGTTTTAAAATGTCAAACACCTCTAATTAGCATGGTTTTATATCCTTCATCAGATGCATCATGCTCATGTCAGCAGCAGTTAAAATTTGCAACCGTGCAACGTGGGCACAGTCATCAGAATTGGGCACATTGGCTTTTTGTCTCACCCTTTTGTTTACACTGTCACTGGTATTTCTATATCACGACTCCTCAATAACCCCATCTGCCTCCGGAAGATCTGCGTGCATAAACGCAACTCTCGAGTTTTGTCATGTTCCTGTGAAGCAACGTCTGATGGTCTTCTGTTTCTAATTCTATTGTTAGATAACAAATGCTTCCAATGACCAGCTATCGGCAGCCGTAAGGCTAAATATTCCTAAAAATTTGTTCTTAAATTATATTTTCTATACAACTCATCTTCATTTAGAAATATCCCATCAGTATTAATGATATCACCAATGAATTTGATTCCCAGTCTGTACCAGTGTTTATAAAACACAGTTTTCTTCTCTGTAATTATGAAAGGATTAAACCATAAAAATTCATTGCATATATCTCGAACAGTTATCGGTTCAAAAATACTTTGAAAGTTTTTCCAGACATCAAGTACATCTTTATAAAAGAGAGTTAAAGCCTTAAGATTGATTGTATGTATATGACACCTACTTAGGAATAAATCTTTAATCTCAATATCTGCCACACAATGTTGTAACACAGCTTTCCATTTAGTGTTATTATCACTGGTAAAGGTAAATTAAAATTAGTTTGTGAGATTAGTTGTAAAGAATTTTACTGGAGTCTAATAGATTTGACAAAGTAAGACCTACCTACTTGTATAAATACATGGCAAGTAAAGTTAAATTTCGAATCTTCAGAATGGTATCAAATTTTCAGTCTTTCATATAAAAGCACTATGGAAAGTAAGATTCAGGCGTTCCTGTTTTCTCTGTTGCATGGTTTTGTGGTACACAATTCAAGGTTTTTTAAGATGGGCAGTGGATTCTGAGTCATGTGATCACTGTGCCAATAAGGACACAATTATTCATTGTTTTTGGGATTGTCATAAAATTCAGGAATTTTGAACTAGTTTCCAAGATTGATGGAATCTTATTCATCGATTTAATACAATATCACTGTTAGCAGAATTAGTTATTTTTGGTTATTTCTTTTCACCAAGTAAGTTCTCCCGGAATAACTGTCTCCTATTGGCTAAATTTTGCATTCATCAAGAATCATGTAAAAAACAAAATATTTCATTTGTAGCATTTTTGAATTTTTTGAAATATAAAATAGTAACTGAGGAACATATTTTATACTATCAAGGTAAACAAGAACTATTCGTGAGCAGGTGGTCCAGCATTGTGAACTCGTTTTGATTAGATTATTTTATACATTGACACGACTGTCTATGTTCTTTCGTAGATTCATGTGTAGATAAATTTTCGTATGTACATGTTACATGATCTTTGATTATCAAAGTACATGTAAAATTTTGTCAATCACACATGCTGTAATATATCTATATGGTGCCTGAATTTTCCCCATTTCATGCCCACAATTGTAATGTAATTTGTATGAAAAATCAATAAAGAACAAATTTTCAAAATGTTCCTGTGAAGCTTTTACGCTTGTTTTTGTAATAAACTGTTTGTTTATATAACAGACTAAAACAATGCAGAGGTCACAAGGTAGAAATTGAATCATCATCGCAGACCAATGCAAACACATGGGTTGCAGTAGTCTTACCGATTGGGACCTGGTTTATCCTGATTTGCGACCAGTTTTATGCAATATATCTCAAAACAAGTTCGCTCAGAATGAATAAATAAAGAAGCAGAGCTGCAGGAAGGCTCATGATTTCAATTATGTCTCAACCAGGACACGTTTCTCGAACACGATGTACCCGAACTGTACGTTGGGCTGATGGATGGTAGAAACAGCTAAGATGACTGGTATGTCACAAAGCACCATGAGTAAGACCTGGGCCAGATACAGAGAAACTGCGCGCCAGTGCAGACCATCCGAAACTGCCTTTATTGTGCTGATGTATTGACGTGCATACTTCTTAGTGCAAGCAGTGTAGGCTTGATTCGTGCCAAGCCAACTGCTGCTGAAACCACGAGGATTGGCACAATGTCCTGTCTCCAGACATCCAAATTTGTACTATACCCAACTAATCGATGAAGGTATGTTTTACCAGGGCGTATATGTCCCTGGTTTTACGACATCGAAATGTTATTCTCAGATCACTGTGCAACAGATGTGGCATTTGGTGCTGGTGGTGTAATGGTTTGACAGGGGGTAGGGGGGGCTGGGGAATATCCTAGGATTGGAAATAAACCTGTGATTATTATTCATTTGTGACATGACATGCTTGTAATACAGGTATGAATTCCTGGGCTCCTTTTCCATACCGTGCGTTGGTGCCATTGGGGACAGTTAAATATTACAAGATGACGGCAGTCGTCCCCACGGAGCGCGGATTGTTACCGATCACGTTGAAGATCAAGGTATTGCTCACATGGACAGGTCACCTTTCTCTCCAGACCTGACCTTTTCCTATCCTCCCACCCCCACCCACCCCATTGACTATGACTGGGATATGCTTCGCACAACAGTACAAGGTATGGTTAATTCGTAAGATAAGGTACAGAATACGAGGTGCTTATGCCCGTTGACTTAGTGGAGATACACGAAGTACTGGTTTGTGCATGTCCCACGTGTTCAGACCAAAGCAAAGAGTGCCGTCTTTTTTTTAAATTTGACCCAGTCTTGCATTTCTTGTCTCTGCTTAATCATGCGTGAATGTCGTGTCCTTATGTAATTGGAATGTAGTGTGAAGGGACGAAGGTCTACGCTACTATGAAAATAATATAATAGGTGCGTGAATCTTAGAATATAGGAGTATCAAAGTTAATTTGCAAAAATCTTTTTGTAGACTATATGCACAATGAACGTCAGCTTCAGTGCTTGCACACTGCGATTTTGAATATCAACTTGTATATGTACCCTGTAATTTTAAGGCTTTAAGAATATAACATAACCATGATTTGCAGGTCTCACTTGAAGAGAGATTATCTGCCAGTGGTTTATGAGCCAAAAAAAGCGGTGCAAGAATCTACCAGTAGACTGGGCTAGCAACACAGCATCTGCATTGTATGACAGAGACAAATGTCATACTACGGCAGCAGCGCAACTTGCTGTGAAGCGACCTTCTGCCGCCGCCAGACAAGGGCAGTGCGCCGCCAGCACAGAATAGTGCCGGTGTGTTTCCTAAATTGAAAGCGGTACATGGATTATACCGAAGCCTGATTAGTTCCATACATGTGTGAGCATTACCTAAAAGTGTAAATACAACGCCTTGACGTTATCAGTTGTTGGTGACGGTGAGTCCCAGGGATATTGTATCAGACACTGAAGTCGCCCCCAGGCTGTGAATTAAGTAGCACCACTGGGCACAGCAGCCAAGAGCCCCGCTGAGTCAAAGATGGGGCTTAGTAGAGGAGGTTGCCCCAATTGTGGACACAGGTACGAAAGTACCGGCGGGTTTTTGTATAATTGGTAATAAATAATCTGTTCAACAGGCGAAGTTCCGGCTTCCGACGGCCCACGGCGACACAAGACGGACGACTGAACGTTCACAGGAGTAAAATCAAGGTTAAGTGTCTCGCCTTTACGCATATTGATAGGTTCCGACCCAAACGTGTGTACACAGAATACTATTAATTATGTCTGTATGCCAACACAGACATATCGTTTTTCTAGGAATTCTTTCTTTCTTTCTTCTTTACAGGCAAATTTGTCCAACATTTCATTTGAAAAGTATTACATGTAAAAACTCCAAAACTTGGCATGATTATACTTCAATACATGAAGTCTTGAGTTTTTGTAAAGAGGTTCAATGGTTTTGAAAATTATGCAAATTAGAGCCATTTGAAAATTTAAATCTTGAATATCTTCCAAACTATAATAGGTACAGGTAACCAATCCAACTTCAATTAATATGTTTGTAATGCTGCACATTTTTGTAATTTATATGTGTCCCTCTAAAGGTCAAAGGTCAAGATCATTTTGACCTTTGAAATTTTCATCCAGTCATAATTCAGTCAGTTTTTATCCAATTTTGATCATGTTAATTGGCTCAAATTGTAGCTATTGTAACACTGCGCATTTTTGTAATTTACATGTGACCTCTAAAGGTCAAAAATCTAGGTCATTTGGACCTTTGAAATTTTTATCTAGCCATACCTTCGCCAAATTTTATCCAATTTTGATCATGTTGGGCTCAAATTATAGCAATTGTAACACTGCACGTTTTTGTCATTTACATATGACCTCTAAAGGTCAAAGGTCAATGTCATTTGGACCTTTGAAAGTTTCATCCAGTCATATCTCAGCCAATTTCCATCCAATTCTAATCATGTTAGACTCAAATTGTAGGTATTGCAACATTGCACATGTTTGTAAGAATCTGTAACCTCTAAAGGGCAAAGGTCAAGGTCATGTGGCCCTTTGAAAGTTTCATCTTGCCATAACTTGGTCAATTTTCATCCGATTTGGTTCATGTTGGGCTTAAATTGTGGGTATTGTAGCACTGTGCATTTTTGCAATTTACATGTGACCTGTAAAGGTCGAAGGTCAAGGTCATTTGGACTTTGAAATTTTCATCCAGCCATAAGCTTAATGGAATGTGAAGTACCAAAGGACAAAAGTTGTAGCCCGTAATATTTACAACTTTGAAGGCACACAGACAGATTTGTTTTGAAGCAAATCTTCTTTTCTAGTTGATAAGTGTTCTTGTCATTAGATACATTGACAAGTCCCGTCCTCCAGGTGTGTACAGAGGGTGATTGCTGATGGACAAGATTTCTTGTCATTAGATACACTGACAAGTTCCGTTCTCTATGTGTGAACAAAATGATTACTAATTGACAATTATATTTGTCATAAGATACATTGACAAGCCCCGCTCTCTTTGTTTGTACAAAGCATGGTTACTGATTGACACGTGTCATTGTATAAAACTAGCGCGGTAACGAAATAGCCATCGTGTAAAAAACGGTTCGTGTCCAGCTAAACGGACTGTAAACATTTTAAATCAATCAAGGAGATGAATGATCTGGAGTCTACATGTTTCTAATCTACGATCTCTCTGTGTGTGTGTGTGTGTGTGTGTGTGTGTGTGTGTGTGTGTGTGTGTGTGTGTGTGTGTGTGTGTGTGTGTGTGTGTGTGTGTGTTTTGTTTGTTTGTTTTTCTTTTTTTCTTTTTGTTTTTGGTTTTGTTTTGTATTTTTTTGTTTTGTTTTTGTTTTTTTTAATTATTGGGGTGTCATTCGTAAATAAACAACAGCGTTATACATTATTATGACTAATGTGTCCTATACAACGGTGGCCACGTTCTGATATGGTACTTCTCCGGGGTGCTGTATTACCATTCAGTAGGCATTTCTTCATCAACAAACAATTATTGATACCAGAAACTGATACGGAATAAATAAAAAAACGGCGCCCCATACAATTCCCTCAAAATACCAAATTTCTCTATAGCACAGACAATTTCATCTGTCATAGCAAATATATTTTGGACATCTTTATTTCATACATGGGGCATGCTAAGTTGAAACAAGAGAGGAAGTGTTACAGTAACGAAATTGGAGCAACTACACGTCAAAGTACATTTTGAAGCTTGCACGGTTTGTTATAAATTTTCTTAATCTGTTCGGCTTCAAAGATCCAACAACTGGATTAGAATATTCTTAAGAGGGCTGACTGCGGGGGTGCAAGGTTACCAGTGATTTTACTGGACGTCATTTTCATGGTGTCAGAGATCATGTTCAACGGACAGGCTCTCTCTCTCTCTCTCTCTCTCTCTCTCTCTCTCTCTCTCTCTCTCTCTCTCTCTCTCTCTCTCTCTCTCTCTCTCTCTCTCTCTCTCTCTCTCTCTCTCTCTCTCTCTCTCTCTCTCTCTCTCTCTCTCTCTCTCTCTCTCTCTCTCTCTCTCTCTCTCTCACACACGCGCGCGCGCGCACTGGTAGTCCTTGGTAACCATGGCCCTGTCACAGAACATGGTCGTAAGTCCCAAGTGGAAACATATTTCAGGACTTGTGCAGCTGGGAAAAGTGTCTATATTTTCTGTGTAGAAATGTCAGCATTTATTTATTTATTTATCTATCTATCTATCTATCTATTTATTTATTTATTTATTTATTTATTTATTTATTTATTTATTTATTTATTTATTTATTTATTTATTTATTTATTTATTTATTTATTTATTTATTTATTTATTTATTTATTTATTTATTTATTTATTCATTTATCTATCTATTTATTTGTTTGTTTGTTTATTCGTTCGTTCGTTTGTTTGTTTGTTTATTTATTTGTGTACTTGATTATTTATTTATTTATTCATTTATCTATTTATTTATTTGTTTGTTTGTTTGTTCGTTCGTTGGTTTGTTTGTTTATTTATTTGTGTACTTGATTATTTATTTATTTATTTATTTATTTATGTATTTATTTATTTATTTATTCACCACTCCCTGCAGCAGTGTGGATTTTAATTCTCCTTGTCGAATCTGTCATGAATGAATCTCCTTTTCAGAAGTGTCACACTAAATATCTTTTTATAGGAGTGCAAACATCAAGACCCAGGCTCTATTTCTGGAGCGTGGAATTAACACTCTCCCTTGAGTATCAAGATCAAGACTTTTCTCAGAAATGCAGATTGCATATATAATGTATATGCAGAGCAGAAGAAAATATGTGTTTAATGTAGGTCTTTATCCACACCATTTATGGTGAGACCACACAATATGTAAGGTTCATTACTTGTATGGTCTGAAGCATAGTACACGGTACATGGACAATGTCCATTATAGGCCATTATATATTGCTCGCTCTGGCGTGTACACAGCAAATTAGGCATAAACGTAAGGGTAATAGATATCCCATGGTGCAGTGTTTTTAAACTGTCTTCCTTCGGCAGCTTTTGCCTGGTATAAGCACCCTTTCGTCCTGTCTTATGCACACAGAAAAATAGCCAGGAGCCAGAAAGTATAAGATTTATCATTAAACGCCATTGCTCCTCACTCCGAAGCAGACCAAGCTAATCAAGACCAGACGATTTTAATACGCTCCAGTCCCGTGAACAGGGCGCATGCTGTGAAAGTGCCCTGATGAAGATCCATTATTTGGTAGGATGGGAGCCCTAATGAAGGGTCATTCTGAAAAACTTGAGCTGCACACCCCCACCCAAAAAGTAGGGAGTGCCCCCCCCCCCCCGTCCGTTTTATCCCTTCTACACTCGGCCTGCCCCAGGAATACAATATTTTATTTATAGCCAGGATAGTAGGAGTATCCCGTCATCATTCTCATCGAAGGATAAAAAAAAAAAATTAAAAAAACAATCAGGAAGTTGATCGTTATTGCCATTGTCAGTATGTGTCTCCTGTTGTCTGTTACCAGATCAATCAGAGATTGAGTCAATTTGTCAGCGCTGAAACAGTGATCATGCAGGCAAAGGACAGATCAAGTGGTGTGGAGAAAGCACGGAGACTGGTGTGTTCAGCAGGCAACTATTGCATTAAGTTGACTTTCGTTAGTTACGAAGCGAAAGCGATGGGTCTATTTCTTTATACAAATAACTGTTTCTTAACCCTTTGGCCCTTAAACCGGCCAAAACCAGCTGGTGGTCAAATGTCGTCTGCTTCAGTGTTTTCAACTAATTTCAACAGTAATGAAAAACAATTTTGATTGAGAATTGTAGATGAGCCCCGTCAAGATCACATGCCTCAGGTCACCAACTTCCTTGGCATGAGTTGGGCACTCAGTGCTCAACTCATGCCAAGGAAAGTTGTTGACTCAAGTGTCAACTCAAGGGGGAAGGGTTAAAGTCATCACATTACTTTCCCTGCATGTGCTTTTTGTTTAATAGGGCGGGGAATCATGTTCGAATTTTTGTTCATGGAAAAATTTTCTCAGACTGCTCGCTATCGATATTTCCATTGTCAACATAACAGACATGAATGTAATCTTATTGTACCCAAGAAGCGATGGACGTGTGGGGCAACATGTGCAGCAGGCCTGTCATGACAACTGTCCTGAAACAGAACATTGTATTTTTACAAGTTGAATATGCAACATGGATTTTGTTTCCCCGATGAGTCATTTCCAATGCCACATATTCAGCATAAAAAGCATGTTTACCCCATCAAGGTGGCATTAAACTGAGACAACAGCTATCTTTGTGGAGGTTGAGCGCAACGCGTTGACCTGAGGACTGTTTTTCTCACGGGCCTTATCGAAACTTGGTCCTCATAATATTTTCTATTAAAGAACAATTTAAATAAAAGTTATTGAAGCCGTCGGCATTGTACATCGGGGTACTTTTGGACGAATTCAGTGGGAAAAGTTAAGGGACAGTGAGACTTCTTGCAAGACAAGCTTTGTTCTCACAAGCATGACTGTAAGAAGTGACACCCCTTGCTGACATGGAAAGCCGAAAGAATATACGACCTGCTTTGCCGGGTCTGGTTTCCACCATATATAGTGTTAATTCATATTTACCTTTGATATGCACATGGATTATTGTTGTATTTCTCTGTGTTTGACAGATTTATTCTTACATTAAGGTGAGTTATTGTACACGTACGATAAGAATGTTTCCAAGAACGAAAAGTTGTGTGTGCTATTCTTTGTTAACATACATTAGGCACTAGGGTCTATACCTAGGATGAAAAGTTCTTAATAACCAAATGTAATCTGAAAGTTTTGAGTGTTTAGTGTACTCTTAAACACTGTGTATAACTAATCAGAATTAATTTCACTAGGTGCATATCTTGAAACCCAGTGAAAATAGTTTGTGTTTCTACTTCTGGACGAGCAGATGTTTCCAAATTCCGACTGCGCCTTTAAAACGCTAAAGCAAGTTCACTTCATCTCCATGTTTTTCAACTTATTCTTAAATCTCACGACATGAAATAAATCGAATATATCTATTTTGTTCCTTATTTCATAGGACATGGACATCTAAGATGGGAAGCAAAGTGCATCCAATTTCTTATTAACATGAATCGTTATTGTTTTTTTTTTTTTTTTGTTTTTTTTTTTTTTTTTGTTTTTTTTGTTTTTTTTTGTTTTTTTTTTTTATCGTAAGTGAAAAAGGCTGAAGTATCACTACGAAAATATGCAGTGCGTAAAGTAAGCAGGCACAAATGTATGACTTACTCTGGCATGAATATCCGACTTTTATCTTAACGACCAAGGATAGGTTGTCAATTGACAACTTGAGTATGAAGTATTGACTGACTAGGAAGTCTCTCATAGCGGAGGATCGATACGGACCGATCGTATTATATTTGGTGGTCGCCCGTTGCGATGGTATAAGGTTGCTTTAGTTACCGAGGTTTTATAACAGTGCTACAAAGGTGTCCCTTTTTGACAGATACGGTTTCGTAAGCTGCAGACAATAGCCACACATTTGGACTTCAAGGTGCGTTGCATGATTTTATGCTTTTTTGTCTGTTATTTCACACGCATTTCAAATATGAATTTCTCGAACGTGCGCCGATAGACAACAGAATTGCTATTGCATGCATGCATGGGTCAACCAGACCGAAATAGTTGCCTCGCTCTGCAAGTCTTGTGTATATTTGTGCACTGGAACAAAAGGTTAAATACAGGTTGTCGATGACAAAGTGTTTGATCCCTCAAAAGATAAATATATAACATGTTGAGTTACTTACAAACTATTGGAGCATGCTGAAAGACCACGCTCCTTAGGCAAGATTTTAAAGATTACGTTTTGTACTGGGACTATGATCTTGGTGTTTACTAAAGCCAGATTTAGGTTCATTCTTTACGGGCTATATAATTCTGTATATATTGTTGTAGTGTGTGTATTTTATACTTTTCTCTTGGCTTGAGATGGAATCATCAGTTTTCTGTGGGCATACTTAGATCTCAAACAGCCAGGGAAATCTCGAGAAAGCTGCTTGTTACGATTGCAATACACAAGTGTGTAGGCATAATTCTTTACGATCCTTAAACTGGCTACGTAACAAAGAAATATAAACCAACGTAGAATATACCCGTTCAATTTCTTTTGAGATTTAGGGGATAAATGCATAAATTCAAATTACAAAACAGATGTTATTCACACATTTTCACTTATATAATGTCTGTGAGCAGAGAAAAAAAATGACCCCAGCTGGTTGACCTCGAACTTGATGGAGACTTACTCGAAAAAGTAGCACTGACAATTGCGACTGGTCTGCGGGTACAAAGTCCAAATATTTTATTAATCCGTCTTGAAATCTAGTTTGTATTTGAGCGGCGCAAAATTTTATCCACCGCGAGAGAAACAGTCGTGACCCAACATCTCTCAAGGTGACAAAACTGTCAGAGTGGAATTAAAATTATCTACCTTGTTGCTAGTATGTGTTTTGCTCTTGATTTGAATATATTGAACCTGGAAAAATTTAATTTGTAAATTAACACCACTTGCTGTAATTGATAAGTTCTGAAAAAAATCTAAGAGGGCTTTATATCATAGATACAATTAGGCAGGTCAACTTCTCAATCTACCTCCCTGGTACAATGTACCACAGCCTTTGTCCTCCACCTCTGTGGTTTTGTGAAACAAACGAAAAAGAAAAGTAAATAAAATTAAATCAACTTAAACCGAATGAAGCCAAATTCAGTTTCTGAATTAATATATTCATATACATATATGTGGGATGAGGGAGGGAGTTTTAATGTGATAGTCATAGATATACGGTTATAATATGACTTTCTCTGTCGAACTATCTGCGAATATATTTTTTTAACCTTTTCACTACCGACCGCAACTAAATTCGAACCACTTAAGACAAAATGCTCTCAATTATGATAGGAATACATGATTCGTGTTCCTTGTAACAAGACATTGCATTCATACACTAGCATTCCTATAGTCCTAGAGAATACAATGGCCCGGGCCAACAACTTTCCCCGGCGCACTTTGGGCGCCCATGGAGCACCAGGGAAAGCTATTGATCCAGTCTCAAATATGGCACTGAAAGAGTTAATTGATTGATTAAAAATTGTACTGTACAGTGACATCTTTCCCTGAAGAGAAATTGGTATGTACCAAAACCGTAAAATGTACCTTATAATGCCCGATCAACATGATCAAAGATAAACCACCTTTCGATGCCTGTTTTTTAATTTTCTTGCGAGTTTACAGAATGTCGAATAGACGCCCATGTCTAATTTGCTGTGTAAGTGGTTCACAGTTCTCCAAAAGGGTTGGTAAACATTATACCCTTTTATCGCCAAATCTCTAATGATATAAAATGGACGGTGGGTTATGGCCGTAGCATTGAAATCATACATAAATGCAAACGCCGAGTAAGTGCAAACAACGTACAACTAAACCAATTTACTTTAACTTCTGTCTTGCGTTCCGGTCGGGTCTGAGTAAATAAAGTCAACGTAATAAGTGCACAAACTCCAAGGTGAAATGTATGAAGGAATGAATGGATAGGTGCCGGTAATAAATGTACATATATATATATATATATATATATATATATATATATATATATATATATATATATATATATATATATATATATATATATATATATATATATTTATTTATATAAAATTGACTTATATATACATATAGCGTTATCATTATGAGGTTAGTGTTGAAAAGTTGCGGAGTGGAGATTTCTCTCAGTGTTACATATATATATATATATATATATATATCGTCATTACGAGGGTTGTCATTCTTATTGTGCCTAGCAGGTATGTCACCGACAAGTATGGGTTAATTGGCCCTTTATCGTGTTCACCAGAGTTACTACGTTGGGTAATGTCGACATGTGAGTGATATATGAAGGAATTAACCCCCCCCCCCGTTAGAATCAGGGTATATTTTCAAATATTGTGTATTCATAAATTTTCGCGACGGTGAAATATTGCCGAATTATCCCGGGGAAACCCAGAAATTTTGTGCCCGTTAATATAAATGATTATACAGTAGCCACCGTAAGTGTGTCCCATATGGATTTATGGGGAAGAAGGTAATCTATGTAGGCATAATTCTCCATTTACAGTACGATGTATGTATCTATGTATGTATGTGTGTATGTATGTGTGTATGTATGTGTGTATGTATGTATGTATACATGTATGTATGTATGTATGTGTGCATAGATGTATGTATGTATGCATGCATGTATGTATGTGTATTATAAATTACCATTATCATTAAATATTTAGCTTACAATTGCTCTATACCCTCATCTCAAGATTTACCAACACGGTCTTAACAAGGAAGGTCTAATTAAAACCAAGAATAAATCGATATTTTCTCGGTGAAGCTGCCGTTAACAAGGTGGGTGGGACGGGAGATGTGTAGAAATACAAGGTTTCAAGTTTGCTACCTCATAAATTACTTCGAATGGATTTATCACAGCGCCATTATGCCTGTGTGTTTCTGTTAAAAAATATCTCGAGTCACAGACTGCCCAATTGCGCTTTTGATCATAGTTTTGGGAGAGCTATATACACACATGCACAGACAGATAGATAGACAGACAGACAAATTCTTCTAAACTTCTTTTCGAATGCAAACCAGTATGTTCATGAGTCTGCATTTCAAAAGGATTATTCGTATTCATTTTGATTTTGCGCTTGGCAAATTGGTTCTTTAGAAATCGGATTTTAGTCGGTGATTTTCTTTGGTACACATAACAAAGAAAGATGAAAATGAGTAGCCTATGGCATCGCAAGGATAATTGCCCTTGTAGATTATCGGTTATTTGATAAGGTGAGCATTTGGGTCAGCATCAGCAACTGGAATTTTAGGTTCTCTATACTGTCAAAAGATAAATAGCAAAATCATTAGGTAACAAATACCCGTCTAAATAGAAAGTGGCACAGTATTTTTAATTAAATCCCTCCTCTGCAATCATGGACATTCTGTCGGTCGCAGACTGCCACCAAAGCATCAATTCTTCTGCTTTTTTTCATCATCATCATCATCATCTTCATCTTCTTCTTCTTCTTCTTCTTCTTCTTCTTCTTCTTCTTCTTCTTCTTCTTCTTCTTCTTCTTCGTCATCAACACCATCATCAGCAGCAGCAGCATAATTAAGGAACACAGTATTAATCCTGCCATATGCTGCAAATACATTGTGGTTGCTGCACTTTTATCATTTTTGCTTTTTCCAAACACTAAAACCTCGTTTAGGAGAAAATGTGCCCTAATTATGCTTATCTCATGTCACTTTCAGGAATGACAAAGTACCGAGAAAATGACATCGAAAACACCATATATGCAGAGACAACTAGCCCTTGAGTCAGCCAGAAACCAGAAAGACAGTAGATTTGGCTCTATATTGCTAAAACATAACGAACAAGAGGGTCGGCTTCTGGACACGCGATTGGACAAATTGCAGGAACAACTACGTAGAAAACGGATGCACTTGGAACAAGAAAAGGCAAAATTTCTTAAGTCTCGTTCTCTACCTGAACCCACGATCATCGTTGAAAGGCCTCCTTCTCCGGACTCTTTTAAAAGGTTCGATTACGACTATGATGAAGGGGAGGAATTTGAGTATGAACAAGGATTGAGGCCGGGATACATGCAACCTCTCAAATCGAGAGTGAAAACACCGTCGCATCTCCCAACTATTGAGGCCTTTGCGGTGAAACAGAAAAAGAAATTAAATGTTTGGGAAACGCCAATCGGGGACAATGATATGCCGCAGTTCAAAAGCACTGTCTTGCCATCATATCCCTTGAACTCTGAGGAGCTGAAGGATTTACAAAGAGGGTGGGTCTTTCATAGACCAAGATCCAGTCCTCAAGTTCGCACAAAGACACATTTAGCAATAAAAGACAAACCGAAGAGTGCCAAAAGACGCGCCGTAACACGATTAGAAAAAGCCGCTGCTAAGGACGACAAGGATGAGATTTTGGATGCAGATACAACTGTATTTGTCACGCAGATGTCAGAGTTAAGAAAAAGTCTGCCCGTACAAAAAGAGCTGCCTAAAACTCTGGTGACTCACTCAGACAAGAAGACTCCCAAGGTGGCATACAAGAAGTCGGACCTTATCAAAATTACTTCTGCGAGTACTAGTGGTCCAGAGAAAAATGTCCCAGAGTATAACAAAAGCAGGGAAAGGGGTCTGGAGTGTCATAAGGATGACACGCAGGGAATTAAGAACGACCTCGCCGCTCGGAAAAGTAGTGACAAGAGCCACAGAACTACCATTCAATATAGCGTAGCTGTGAAATCTCGCGTCAGATCTAAAAAGAAAGGAAGATTGCCGAGAAAAACTATCACATATTCCAGAGGTATCCATAATGCAAAAAATCAGAATCCCACTGTTAAGACGGGTCAATAATCCTTTATAACTTGTACATGCATGCACAGACACGCACATATATGCATAAGTATGTATGTATGTGTGTATGTATGTACGTACGTACGTGCATACACACATATACATATACATATATTTGCGTTTCTGCGTACACTGTATGTATGTACGTACGTACGTATGTATGTATTTATGTATGTATGTATGTGTGTGTGAATGTATGTATTATATATATATGTATGTATGTATGTATGTATGTATGTATGTATCATGTAAATGTAAGAGTAAAACAGGATTCGTTCCATGCACCAGTACTTCTGCCGCTCACTGCTGTCGGGTTTCTTGTGATCCATTTCAAGAGTGGGAAAACAACAGGTAAAGCAGCTAGTATTTAGCCACAACAAGCTAATGTGCATGGACAACCCAAGCATACATTTCAAATAACTATAAACAGTGATACATGCTTTGTTCAAAAAAACAGTATCAAATGTGTAAGACTGAACAGGATATGGGTGTGGCAAATAGGTTTTTGGGATCTTTTGAACCACGGTTCACCTCAGCTGACTGTTTCGTGGACGTACTGAAAATTTTAGGTAAAAATGATTGAATTTGCTTTCAAGGAACTTTTTTCACAAATAACGAATCGTCGTATTGTAAAAAAGCACCTTTGCCTGAGAACGTTAATGTCTCCCACTCTCTGCGTAAAATGAAACAAAAAACACAAGGGGAGTGCCCGAAGATGTTATTTTGATGTTTCAAAAACAGCTGAACAAAGGGGTACCTCTCCTTATAAATACACCGAAGATTTTGTTGGATAAAACTGTGCAACAATTTCGTCAGCTCGGATGCAGAGATATTTCTTGGCTGTGTGTATCCTGTCCCAAGGCCGCCCTCAACAAAAGAGATCATCACATGGAAACTCTAGAAAAGTATGTTACCGAATATAGTAGTAGAGGTGGAGTGTTTTACTTGGTGACATGAACGCTGGAGCAAGCAAATGCCATGATTTTGTTATAGGGATCATTGTGATTCGCCTGATGCATTCAATGTGGATCACTATGAAGCTCGCCCATCCTTGGACAATGTTGTTAATCCTCAAGGTGATTTAATTTCTATTCCAGCTTTGTAAAAGTTCAGAACTGAAAATCTTAGGGTCTTCACAAAAGTGATAGGCTGGGCAGGTCTGCCCAAGTGGATCCAGTGTGGTGGATTAGATGATCCTAAACAACTCCCTGTTATCGAACGTGTCTCAGTTTTAAGTTTTGAATTTCCAGAAATTATCAGAGCTCGTTCTCAGTTTATGACTGCTGCTTTATGTAGTTATTCTACTGTCAGAGCTAACCATGATAGAAATGTACTTGTAAATGAACCATTAGTTATACTGTCGGTGCAAGAATTAAATGACATAATAACTGAAACAGCCAGCATATGCCTTAGCGTCATAAATCTGAAACAAAACAAAAGAAAAGAAACGTTCTGGTCGCATAGATCGATCTTGTTTGGATCTAAAAGTTGACGACAATTCTTAAAATATATAGATATTTTTGCGATACTCTAAAGATCCGAATATAAATGCAATCATTTCCAAGCTGCAAAGGCTTTTAACAGATATGTATAAGTGTACGAGCTTAAGCAAATTACACTTGATACGAGAAGTCAAGAAGTGACACGAAAAGAAGAAAAGTTGTTTTGGAGCAAAATAAACATCCTATTGAATAAACGAAAAGTTGAGATATTAATAATGTAGCCGCAGAGGAAAGGTATGTATGTCCATTACAATGAGATCTTTAACCCAGGTACAAAATGTGAACAAGATCATTACAATTCGGAGTTCGCAACTACCCTGGGTAGTTTGGAAATATTCCCAATAAAGATGAAGGTCACGAAATCAATATCTCTTTTACAATATAAGAGTTAAACGTGTCATAATAGGTATTCAAAATGGTTAACAACCTGGTCTCGACTTTGTACGACGTGAAATGATCAAAACGGCATGCTCAATACCTTTGTGGCTGAATCATTACTTAACATTTTCAATGATGTTGTGGCATCTGGTGCCTATCGTAAATTGTGGAAGCATAGTTATTTGGCTTATGTGAACAAAAAATGTAAAAAAAAAAAAAAAAATGGTCATCTTGACTACCATCGGGAAATGCCCTGCAATTTTCAATGAGTAAAATTTTTGCTACTTTGCTTAAGAAACATCCTTATAGTTTTTAATTTTTGCACGTTTCTCCGAAGATCAGTCAGGGTTTATTGACAGGCGTCAAATAGTGGACAATATATATGTCTATATTATGACAAAATTTCATCGATACATATTGTTCCAGAAACTAAAGGTATTTTCTAGCTGTATTGAATTCAAACGTGCCTTTGATACATTTCGCACTGACAAACTCTTAAACTACATACAGTTGGTATTAATATAGGTACAGTTAGGATTATCAAGGATATATATATATTGTATTTGTGTCTTTTTGTCCAAAACCACTTCCTAGTAGTCATTACCCTATTCCGCAGTCCGAACTCTTTACTCTCCATAAGCTAACCTGTCCCTGTCTAACTTATATACATAGAAGTTCTATTGTCCATATTGCACACGTTCATATATATATATATATATATATATATATATATATATATATATATATATATATATATATATATATATATATACATACATATATTGTCTACTCCTTTTATCTTGGACGCATCACAGGCTCTACCCTGGCCTGTTGATGCCCCCGCTGTAAAGGGATAGTTTTATCCAAATAAATATGTAAACACACACACACACATATATATATATATATATATATATATATATATATATATATATATATATATATATATATATATATATATATATATATATATATATATGTATATATATATATATGTATATATATATGACGTGCGGATTCCCAAGACCCATTGCTTGCACACTCGGTTCAAAATAGGCCACCCATTAGGCCCTGTGTTCTTTGATAATTTCATTTATGATCTGGGAGAGCTTTTAAATGTAAATGGCAACCATGGCGTTGAAACATGAAACAAACTATTCTATCGTTTCATATTTGTGGGCGAGGTCCTGACCATGGCCGATTCTGCTGGCCACTTGCAGTATTTCTCACAGAAACTGTCTCTCCGCGGTTCAACTTGGGGTCTCAAAGTGAAAATCAGTTTTTTTAGCAGACATGGTTTTAAATTGACAAGGAAAATACTTTGTGGATCAGTATAAATTTAGTTACGGAGATGAGAGTTTACAATTGGTAACAGACATTGAATATTTAGATATTGTTATGAACGCGGATGAATTTATTTTCATTTGCAGAATAAAAACTGTGAGAAAAATGGCGAAAAATCCTCTGCTACTTTCTGCTAAAAGGGGAATTTTTCCTGACAAAGATTGTGTGATTTCCCCGAATGTAACCTTTGATTGTACTGAGATTTACGTGGAACCAATCATATTATTCTGATCTAAAATTTGACATGTATCAACCTTTCGAATTTAAAAAAATGGAAAATCATTCTCCGACCCTCACACGCAGAATATGCTTCATGTGCATAATGTGGACAAAAATCACAGTGATTTTTTGTTAGTTCATTCTGGGAGTTTCCGGTAGATGTCATAATAAATTAAGCCTCCTTTGCAGAGCTGGAAAGGATCCAAATCTTGATAACTATTGAGCTGAAATTTATAAAATGTTGGTTACGCCTACTACAGCTGCCAGGTGCACACATACTGAAAGGGTACAGGAGTGATGTTGTATGTTTAGACTTGAAAGGACGAACAGTTTTGGATATCTGTAGTGAAAAAAAAATCTGGAACACAACGGATTCGTTACACCTGGCTTACCACAGGCTAATTTTAGATTGTTCACAAAAGTATACATGGCCAGTACTGTCAAATATAAAGTTTATTCCTCTTCCTGGACGAGGAGTCCTCAAAATGTTTCCACAAAATTGCGCACTTATCGCAATTTCAAAAATGAATACCAAACGTGAGCTTATCTTTCGGCTATTCTTTAAACCCTTCAAATTTCGGAAAGCTGTGTCAAAATTACGTCTAATAGATAATTCTTTACGTTTTAATAGAGTCGGATATGATGAAAGTTTGGAG
The DNA here is from genome assembly GCA_964020975.1 of Hermodice carunculata. Lineage (NCBI taxonomy): Eukaryota > Metazoa > Annelida > Polychaeta > Eunicida > Amphinomidae > Hermodice > Hermodice carunculata. The sequence continues at coordinate 373,919 of CAXHWN010001079.1, read as the reverse complement.
CAAAAAATGTGTACATGCAGCAACAATAATGATATTGAGGATAAATATGAAACTTTACTTCAGTGTCCAGCTTAAGACGAGTTGAGGACGAATCTCATCTTTTCCGTGCCCTTGCAATCACCAAAAAAGAATCTGGTATTCTCTCATGAGCTCCACGTGGCATAGCCTATCTCGACATATGTATATGACAAATTTAAACAAACAAATTCTTCTAAATAATGTGCCATATGTGAATTTTAGATCTAAAAGTCTAGTGATTTAACGTGTGCATTCAATGTTGTATTGTATTTTATGTTCGGAACGAGCGGGACTGAAACCTGCAACCTTTGGCACCAGTCGCCTAGCTGAAATGGGAAACGCACATATCCACTCGACCAAATCCCCATTCCTATTGTATATTGTATTTCATCCGCTGTGAGACCTCTCCGGCATCAAAAGCAATTAAGTTATTATGATAATGTTACTATCAATTACAGTTTTATGTTTTTCTCTATATTTTTTATTAAAATAAAGCACTGAAAATATGTATGTGCACGCTAGTTAGGAAAGATCGCATCAAATTGATTCTGATACGATATATGATCTAAATACTTGATTGTTGATATTAGAAAATGACAGCTGACATGTTATTTTTTTCATCTTTTGTTAAGTATTTTCCAAACAATAGTACAAAAATCTCTAATAAGAAGAGATTTCGCACTGGTTTTTTTGCATTTTAAATATATTTAACAAGATTAATTAGATAAAAATCCATTAGACTACATTAACCAAGCTAATCATGCAACATCAAATCTGATCATACTTTATTAATTTCAAGGTAAGAAGGGAACTCGAACCCACGTCAGATGTGTTTTAGTAAGAGCCCACTCGATGAATCGCGCACACCTATGTACTTCACCACATTATTCAGGACCGACTCAACTCAAAGACATGCTTCTATTGGTCTATTTTCTAAAATTTGCAGACAAAGGAGAAATTGCACTTGAACACTCGCCATGCAAACAAGTTGAAAATACCTTTTCAAGAGGCCATGAAGTAAAATGATATCTATGTAGGGCTGTGAGAATGATGTGTTTGAACGGACAGCATACTTTAAATCGATGAAATATCGTGCAAAAACTGAGCTCAGGTCTGAGAGCAGTTTTGGTGCTCCGCTCTGCTTGGGCAATGGAGCATGTTGTCTCCAGGTGGCACCACAGGTAACTTCCACCTGTTACAGGTAGAGACAACTGGGGACAAGCAATACCTGCTTCTTTCATTGGTCGCAAATTTGATTTTTTTTTAAGTTTTGCACACAAAAGGTCCGGGTCTTGAACCAGCAACCTACGGTACCTATCGCCTGGCCCAACTGAAAAACACACATGCATATCCACTTTGCCACGTCCTAATTCTTGAAAAAGAATAGTTGAATAGGGTGGATATGCCTGAATGACATAACCAACACGGTTGACTGGATGAGGACAATACGCAGTTGCTGTGTACGACATTATCACAGGATCGGGGTGTGAAGTCCACCGGCATCGAGGAAATGAACGAAGAAGATACTTTAACGCTTTGACCACAGAACGGGCACGTCTGGAACAAGCAACCTTCGGCACCTGTTACCTGACCGAAGATTGAAAAATGTCCATATCCACACGGCCACGCCCCCATTCTTACAAACAATAGTTCAATGTGACGTCCATACTATATTTTGAAGGAACCATAATCACGTTAAAACACAAATAATGTTTATTTAGTTTGACCTTTAAAAGCAACATAGTTGAGGTTGTCATAAGAGAGCGCAAATATATTTTGTAATGATTTTCTCTCAATTGGACAAAATTGCATGTTTATGTAAGTTTAATACACGGATGACAGGTAAAAGGTTCTACAAATGCAAAAAATAATTACGCAATGCATGATATATATGTAGCATCTGCCAAGTTACAGGTAATTGAGCCGTAATGTGTCAAGCGCTATATGAAAATGCTCGATGGTCAAATTTAGATATTTTAATTTTTACACACTTTTTGGTGAATTATAATTGTGGAATTGGTCGTCTGTAAGAAGGGGGGTAAGAGGGGGTTTCAGTACGCTGGTACAGGTAATTTTTTTTCTAGAGTACGTAGTATACGGAAAATAAAAATCTTTCAAAATTATGGATAGAACGAAGTACGTAAGATAAGAGGGCTTCCAGTACGCCAGTACGGTAAATAAAAAGCCCCAGTACGCCAGTACGGGAAACCCCTTACCCACCCTCCTGTAACACCATGATATTGGCTTGCGATTAAAAATGTTCGAAATATGAACTCTGGTATGGACCTCGTTAGTTTTTAATAGTATCAATTAGTGTTCGGATGGTACTATTTACAGATGCTGTTTAAAGACACAAAAGGACGTATATGCAAGATGTGTTTATACCAAACACGTTGCAAATTAAATATAAATATAACTTAACAAACAAGACAAAACAGCAGGGCCAGTACCTTAATTACATGCGTGCCGAGAATATTGGCCAAAATCAATCAACCCTCTAGTTGGCCATGTAATTAGTATGGACTCAGTCCAACCATTGTTATTGAACTTGGTTTGTGCAGTAATAACTAAATAATATATACGTATATACTCTTCTCATTAAATTGCGTAAGATGCACTGCTACGAGCATGGCCCGGTTTGAGGGACCCTGAAGATGACCTGTAGGGATATGTCCCAACGCCGGACCCAGCTTGTCCCGCCAGCAAAATGTGTCTGGGCGTGTCTTTTTCGCTGATGACAGAACTACAATACAAACACAGAAAAGTTGGGTGACTGCCAGAGAAAAACTTGTTCTGTATACGTTGTAAGTTAACTCAGAGTGAAAGAAGGTCCAATACTTTGTAAAAATGTTTCCAGGCTGCAATCGACCTGAGTAGTTGTTAACGTCCACAGCAATTTGTCTTTGAAAACAAAAAACAAAAAACAAAAAACAAAAAACAAACAAACAAAACAAAACAAAAACAAAACAACCAAAAAAGCAATGAGAATGAATCACAAGCGATAACGTTTTTGTTTTATTTATTCAAAGACAAATTGCTAGAGACGTTGACAAACTAATCCTCCAATGCATAGTAAATGTACTAGCATTTCAAAGTCATGAACCCCCACAAAATAGGCTGAATTTTAGCTAAAATAAGTTATTTTTTAGTTTTTATTTCCAGTGAACCATACATAAAAGTAAATATTAATCGCGAATCACAACACACCAAGCCCCTGACACCAGCCCCCCACCCCCCTCAAAAAAAAATCAAAATAAGCATAGGGAAAGGCTTACTCCAAGTTCAATTCCTATTTTCGTGGTGTCTTATGAACCACAAACAAAAGTTGTAGAATTTCAGTTTATGTTTATCAGATACACTCGAACAACTACAACGTTGTGGATATCTTCACACCTATAACAGATAAAGATGGAATCGCAAGTCCAATTATACTGTAAAGCTTCGACTGTTGGTGCATCCTATGAACCAGAAACGAGAGTTATAGACTTTTAATGTATAATACTTAGCATTAGGACAATTCAAATGTTAAATATCTTAAAAACCATAAAAGAAGATGTGCCGATGTAACTTCAATACATAGGTTTGTGCCGTAGGCACATCGAATTAGCCACAAACAAACGTTGCAGAATATTTATGCCAAATAGGAGCATTTGAAAAATTTTATTGATGAAAACCTTTAAAACCGTTATAGGTAGAGGTGCAGGTCCAAGTTTAGTCCATAGGTTTATGCTTTCGGCACATCCAGTGAACCACAAACAAAAGTTCAACAATTTTAAGTTACGCTAGTTAGGAACAATTGGACAATTGAAATGTTGCATATCATCAAAACTAGCAAAGATAAAGGTGACATGCAAACTTCAATTCTTAATTTCATGCTACATGAATATCCAATGAGCTACAAAGCTGTAGAATTTTAATTTATGCTAATTAGGGACACTTGAGAAACCAAATGTTGAAAACTTTCAAAAACTGTTATAGGTAGAGTAACCACTTCAAGACACAACCAATGGACAATGAAGAATAAATTGTAGCATTACAATTTATGCTAATCTATTTAAATGTGGGGTATCTTCAAACTTGACACGGATAGTATCAATGGGTGCACGGTTGGCCGAGCGGCAACACGCTCGCCTTCCACCTCTGCGGCCCGGGTTCGATTCACGGCCGGGGAAGCATGTGGAAAGAATTCCTACCACTCTGACTGTGCACGGTGGTTTTCTCCGAGTCCTTCGGTTTCCTCCACCAAACATGTAGGTGGGAAGTATACGCCACGATCTGTGCCATGGAGAGTGATTAATATAGGCTTGGCCTGCTTCGCAATCCATGTAAAAGATATGGGTCTATACTTTATCAATGCAACTTCCATTCCCTGGCAAATTAATTCTTTTCTCCAAGTTGAGCAAGTCGGCTTATGTGTGTTAATCCAACATTCAAAAGACCACAAGAATGATTTTGATGGTCTCTCGTGCTTTGCTGTAGGTAAAACCCAGGCACATGAAGTCAATCTTGTAGGATTTTAAGTTATGTCAGTTTTGAAGGCACACAGGCACGTTTACTTTGAATAAAATCTCTTCTGATTTTAATCACGCTTGTCTTCTTATGAGCTATAATGCCTTTGTACTTTTTTTTTTTTTTTTCATTCCTGAGTGTGTCTCTTGTCTCTTTTGTCTTGCCCAGTATATTTACGTCTGTGTGCAAACGCAGACATTCAGTGTTCAGTGGAGTTCTTAGCTTGTCTGCGAAAGGTTAGTGACGTACAAAAAACCCACTGCTGGCTGACAGGGAAGACTCCGACCATGATAGCGATCTATGGCTGTCCAGTGTCACTTAAACATATTTTATTCATATTTTATCTGCAGGATTTTAAATGCATGTAGAAAATATCATTTTCGTTCCTGTTCACGCCCAGGATGGGTCAGTGCGTTGCTGTCAATTGTAGCAATACAAATTCTACAGCTTGTTTACATTCCTCCAAAGACCTGAATTTATGGAGAGCGTGGCAAGGCCCTGGGAACCGATCTCGCCTATGTAGCGAACATTTTGTGGAAAGTGACTTTGATTTGCCAAATATGACGATGTTTAGCAGTTTAGGATAAGTTTGGCAAGAAGAAACTACTGCTGTTGCCAAATGCAGTCCCATCGGTAGACAATGGGAAGATTTACGTAACTGGCTGCCAAATTAGGCATTACTAATAAAACCAGGAGCACTGATTCATTATTTATATAATTTTTTTTTTTTTTTACAGTATTTTCAAATTAATCTTCAATATGATTCTGATTTCAAAGCTTGCACCACAGCAAACATAATGTTAGTAATTCTACGAATGTTACAATGTGTCACATAATTATCAACCGAATGTCAGTGACAACGCCGGTCTAGGATGTTGTTACAAAGTAACATTCAAACAAATCTTTAGTGTGTTTAACCATTTTGATTCAATTGTTGGGCAAAAAACTGGTGGAAAACATGGACAAACAAGGACCGATCTTGTTCCATACCCATGTCTAGGGTTGAACAGTTTATAACAGGTTGAGTTAGATGGCCACTATATTGTGTACGTCCAATTACTACTGTATATTGCGAGGTGTCTAATAATAATAATAATAATAATAATAATAATAATAATAATAATAATAATAATAATTTTATTAAACCCTAGTTACCATAGAAAATCACAGTCAAATACAAGTACATAAAGATGAAATAAGACAATTGATAAGGAGATATGAAATACAATAATCATGAATACATGCTGTGGGTGAAAATAGCACATTATTACAATACTGCAACATAGCACAATATGAAAGTTAATAATATCCCACCAGCAAAAATAATAATACCACGTACACAAAAATACAATAAAACTGATCGAGTCCTCATTTTCAAGTGATAGCATGAATAATACACATGAAACCGGCTACCGAAGTTACCTGGTTCCATGTGTGCAAAACTGATTATACAGCCACCAAAAGATTTGAATTAAAAGGCCCTAGTAAGTCGACGACCCCATTTTCACAATTAGGCTTAACACGATAAACATCAATATCAGAGATGATTTTACTTAAAGAATAGCCTGCTCTTATGAACCTTTGAGTGAGAGTTCCGTCATACAGTTTACCACTGGAAATATAAACAGCTGAAAAATAATCACACAAGTCTGCAGCAGCAGAATCGATCTCAATAATGTTTTTATACAATGAAAGTGTTCGTCTTTGAATCTGAGTATCTACTGAAGAAATAGCGAGAGCTTCAAGTAGGTACTTGATGGTGTCGCTTACCAAGGCCCCGTAGATTTTTATGCACCATAGTATCTGAGATTCTACACTCTGTTCCATACAGAAGGGCGGGCTGGCAATTGGAACGCCAGAGATGAGATTTAGGTTTGTCTGGCAAGGCCAGGATAACAAGGGACAACCTCTCCTAAAGTATAATAAGCCGCCCTGACTGATTCAATGCGTTTAGTTATATGAAGGTCTGCATTACATAAATACAAAAATGAGTGCCCAACACTTCTAATGAATCTGTTTAAGACATGGTAGGTCCGCCCAGATCAAGGGTCAAGGACACAGGAGATGCGAATTTTGGTTCATTTAAAGCCATATGTTTAGATTTTGCTAGCCCAAACGAAAATGTCCATTCCTTAGCATAATGAACACGTGTATTTATTAACGATTTAAGCCTAGAGCGGTACTACTTATGAGTGTAATGTCGTCGGCATAGGCCAAGGAGTTAATAAAGCAGGGGTCGATTCTGACCCCAGCATCAACATGTAGAAGTTTTTGTAAAAGTTCATCTACAAAAAAATTAAAGGAACGAGGAGACAGAATACTACTTTGTCTGGTCCCCATTGTTGTTTCGAAAACCACACTCTGATAGCCGTTCCAGGTGACAACACATTACATTAAACTGTACCATTTCATCACGAAGACTCAATCAATATGATCCATGTGGCCGTAAAGTTTACAGAACATCCCAGGATGCTATATTTTATCAAAGCACTTGACAGCGTCTAATGTTGAAATGAATAAAGGATATTTCTGGCCTTTAAATACACAACAACATCATTCGGCAAATTACAGGCCATAATAATCTTACATCCTTTCCTAAATCCAAACTGTGTGTTGTTTGCTTTGTCAGCAAAGCCAAGCAATAATTGAACACACTTTGGCATAGGAAGAGCTTACAGTTATAGACCTATAGCTGTCAGTGACATTTACAGATAAAGTAGACTTTTTATGTACAGGAATGATCTTACCAACTTGAAATACCTCGGATAAAATAAGAGTATAAAGTTCAGCCAAGTGTTTCAGAAATATTACCGATTTGCCACAAATCAGATACTCTGCCATAATACCAGCCAAACCTGTAGACGAGTTTTTCTTCAGCTGACCTATATCTGTGCCAACATTATGAGCAGTGATTTGAATAAAGCATTTCCCATAATGTTCAGCAGAACGGTTCTCTACAAAACGCACAATATCTTCCTTCTTCTGAGATAACAACTCGTTAGCAGAATATGTTCATAGTAGAAGAATGTTATTCAGCGAAATTATCGGCATGAAGATAAGATCTGATCTATTTCCACCGATTGCTGTCAATGACATTCCAAAAAAACAGTAGTATTTCTCGAATTACACATTGAATTAATTTTATTGTACCCAGCCGCCACTCTAGAATCAGTATAAATCCTGGATCTTCTTCGAAAAAGTTTTTAAATATATTTATGACATTCGTCTACATGATCATTCTTAGGTTCACCACACTCTTCCCATATGTCATACCAGAAACGCTTTAGCTCCAGAGTATGCTAAGTTCCGGGCACCACCAATTTTTAGGCTTGAATATAGTATCACGTGCGCCAGCATACCCAGCTCAACTGTAGACGCATGCATGATTTCATTTAATACTTGAAAGTGCCAATCATGTCTTCATTAGAATCCCAAATTCGTATTCCTCGTAAAAAGAACTTTCATTCAAGTACCAGTGTGCCTATAGTTCCAGAGAGAATATCCCAGGTCAACAGCTTTCCTTGGAGCGCCCAATGCTCGCCGACAAAAGCAGTTAACAAGCTTTGCTCAAAATTTGGCACTCACAAGGGTTAAATTATTTATGTAAGAATCTACTTGATTCTGCATTTTAGGTTCTGAATAATCATCAGGAACACTAATAGGCAGTAGTAGGTCCTTCTACTTCGGCTCAAGAATATCTATACTTATCATTCATTTATGTATTATTCTACTTTTCACTGGGTCAGTACACCTGGAAGCCACCTTTTGATTTGGTTGTGCCATTTTAATACTGTAGTTCTAGAAATTTTGGCGTGTGGTAAATTTGGTTCAAACTTGTTTTACCGTAAATTAGAAAATATTTGCGTATTTTAATTTCGTGCATCATGGGCTTGTCTATATGTAACCTTTCAATATGTCAATTAATTTTGGCGCATCTTATTTTCTCGCATCAAGTGCTGGCGCCAAAAGCGCGACATTAAGTCGAGCGTGAAAATTTCTAGAACTACAGTACGTGGAAATGTATTAAAGGTAAATCTGGTGGGTAAGTGATAACTAGTGTTTATAAATTCTTCATGTATAATAGAATAAGACCTCGTGTTATATGAATCAAAATTGTTTGTCTGTACGTGGTCAATCCAGGTATAAATCTTAGGTATATGATCAAAATATGTATATTTGGTGGGCTGGCTAAAGTGATGATCAACTGCTGCAAAATCATTGGCATTCAGAAAACTATGCAAAATAGAACTCGATTTATTAAAAAGCAGAGGCTCTATGCCAGTTCTTATTCTAGATATTATTTTGGAGATATGGAGTGTTAAAATCCCCACTTATGTTAAAAGGTGCAAGTGAACCATGGTTTAATCGCATAACCAGATAACGATTGTTTGGATAACTACCACATTCACGCCTCATCAAACTTACATTTAATCACCCATACATACCGTAGGCGTAGGCCGTATCTGTTTCCGTGAATGCTGGTATTTGAAACACAACGAGACCTGGCCCATACTGACGCAAATTCCAATTTATTGCATGCATGCTTGCTCATGTTAAATGAAATCTAGAATTTTTTTAATAGGAAATATCTCTTTTCCAACGAATCATCATTGCCCAGACGGCAAGTTGGGATCGTCTGGCTGTACCACGGCTGCACACCCTGCAGTACCAGACTAGTGACGGCAGGGTTCTGGGTGTCCTCTCATGCGTGTGAAGCTGATTGATATTTTCCTCTGTTGCTGCCACTTTTGCCATTAATTCTTCGCCCTTATCGCACCATGTACAAGTACATGAAAAACTCAATTTAGGCTCTCCAGAATCCCGATGCTCTCCTGCATCTGCCATGATTCTTCGGCAAAACGCATGGAGGTTATATACAGAAATAGTTTTATGTAAAATACCTCCATGGCAAACTGAAGCTACTCTGGCTTATAACACACACACCGCAGCCAGCGGTTTGCCTTTGTGACGGTACCAACACGTTTCCCCTGTCGGGCCACGATCGGAGAAAATTCCCGCGCTTTTGTGCACCAAATGTGATGGACTTTGGGAGCTAAACAAAACAATATATTTCAAAGATGAAATTTAACATTTCAGTCTTCAGATATCATTTCTAACCACCCTAACCATAAACTTTCTAATTTTTGGTAACCATTCAATCAAGCTGACCTTGAATGTTTGTTTCACCAACTATTTCTCATTTCCGCCGAGCTGCACTTTTCGCGGATACTTGAAAGCGACAACGTTGGAACTTAGTAGAAACACACGATCTCGGATGAACTTGTGCGCTTTACTGTGAATAGTCAATCAGTTAAAATTGTGCACATTTTAGGATAACCTCCATGCGTTTAAAAGCTCCGTATCTTCAAAACTGTTAAGGACCAACACAAAACTATAAGTTGTGCATATATTTTGCAGCAGATGCCAATGCATTGGGTTATAAAAAATCGTTGTATTCCAAATTATATTAATTAGGGGCATTTGGAAAAATTAATTGCTTCAAAAGTACTAGATTGAGATGTGGCAATTCAGCTTACATTTAAATTGCTTTCGCTATAGGTGCATCCAATGAACCACGAAAAATAGTGCTAACATTTACATCTACGCAAATTAGGTGAATGCAAAACATTTTAATCATGAATATCTTCAAAATATGTAGATAGAGCTACCAATCCAACTTCGCCTTATAGTGTTGTGCCATAACTGTATTCAGTGAACTAGGAGCCTAAGCTGTGGTATTTCAATAAATGCAAATAATCTCAATATGCAAAATTAAGGGGTTTTGCATCTTCAAATCTGTTACAGATTAAGGTGTCAGTTCCAACGCAATTCATGAAATTGTGCTGTAGGTGCATCCAATGCATAAAGTTCAGTATACAGAGAAGTAGTTGCACCGTCAAAGATGGGACATGCTGCAGAGAGTTCCTGTAAACAGGAAAACTGTTGCACAGTCCAAGATGGGACATGCTGCACAGAGTTCTGTAAACAGACAAACTGTTGCACAGCAAGAGCCCTGGTAACAGTGTCGGGTCGGCTGCAGCTTAGCACTCGATGGACTATCACAGCGGAAGAAAGAAAAGCGGCAGATACGGTGGTACATGGTACAGTCACTCACTTGACAGGTCACATGCTCATTGTAGCCAAATATTTATTGCCATAAGAATCAATTTCTTTATTTACCTGCCTTGACAGGTCAACTGTATGTGACCTCTTTTCTTACGGCAGAACATTTGTCACTTACAGGTACAAAAGGAATTCGCTACAGCTACTGGTTAACAACTGTTTAATTTTGATGTCGCTACACTTGGTATTTTGATTCTTCTTGACTTCCGAGTACAAGGGTTGTATGCTGAATATATACCGCACTCGTGATATTTGTTTGGGTAAAAATGCAAAGAACAGATAGTATATGGTGACTAGAGGAAACATGGTCAAATACTGACATAAAAGATACATGAACATAAGGGAAAATTACAAGCAAAAATAATAATAATAATAATAACAATAATAATAATAATAATGATGATGATGATGATGATGATGATGATGATGATGATGATGATGATGATGATGATGATGATGATGATGATGATGATGATGATGATGATAATAATAATATAAAAAATTGCACACGTGAGATACAGGCAGGTGCGCCCAGGTCCAAGATATGTAATATACATTTAATCTGTGATACAGATTTGGTCGAATTAACTCCCCCAAATGCTGGTGCCTGGCATCGAATATTTTATTTACAGATTGTAAAACACACATCTGACCCGATCTCACATCTGGATTTGTCAGTATCACTTACAATGGAGAACTTGGGGCTGACACCAACCCGATATATCCAAAGAAGTAATTTCTGGCCGTACAGTAAAAAGTACAATGCAATAAAAATGATATTCATCTTCAACGTTATTGGAGTTAAAGAGGAAATATATTCTCTGCGCCACTGAGGTTTTGTGTTTAGTATAGCGGCCTGTTTCTGCCACTTAAGTGTGGACACTAATTCTTAATTCACTGATCTTCTGACTCTTGTAAGCGGAAACTTGTTTGGTAAGTTTCAAGTTCGAACCAGCTCTCAAATTTACAGCATGCACGTAATTTATGTTGGCCATCTCTCTCAATTCCATTGACATGATTTAGCCACTAAATATATGCATTGGCAACAAATCCATAGAATATGGCCTAGAAAGCGTCTATCAACAGGTTAGGAACACATGATGACATTTCAATGAAAAGAACCTGTGATAATCTTGTATCTTGCTAATATGATATAGCAATACAAGCAGCTGCCTGCTTGGAAGAGCGGTCTCGGAAATGACTTTAATAATACCATGAATACTATAAACATCAGGCTGTTTCCTTCAATCTAAACAATATAAATGCTGCTATACCACATAGTACTTCATTTGTTCTGAAATAAATACAATGAAACGGGCCGTGTCGATCAATACATTCGCGCATAGCGGCCTCCACTGAACCATTCTTTTTAGGAATGAGGATTTGGTGCAGTTGCTATGTGCGTTTCCCTTTTTCGGCTAGGTGAATAGTGCTGAAGGTTGCTGGTTCGAGACCCGGCTGTTACGTGGTCACAAAACGTATACACATGTACTATATTCTGATACAAGTTCCAGACTGCAGTGTGGATTTGTGACAATTATTAATGGTGTGCCCAGTGATGAAAGTTGTACTTTGTTTATGCATTTTGAACTGATAATCTGTTATTGCACCCAGACTGATTTGCTTTCAAATCTATCGGTTGTGGCTCTTTGCCGATTTTCTTGCAAGAGGAACTTGCATAGGGATTTCCTGTTCACTAATCGGCTTTTGTTTGCAGTTCACTAAAACAGGTTAAAACCATATAACATTTAACTGGCTATATTGCCAGCATCCCTGACCACCTTGTTTTTAAGTTCCATTTAGTTTAGTTTCTTGTTTGTTTGTTTGCTTGTTTTTGTTTTTGTTTGTTTGTTTCTCTTGGGGCCGTTTTTGTTTCTTTTTTTTCTTTTCTTTTCTTTTTTTTGGGGGGGGTGGGTGGGTGGGTATTTTTCATGACATTTTATATTGCGAAATGCAATTACGAAACTTATGTCCTCGGAAGATAATTCAGGTAATTTTGCCTGATGTACTTCAGATAATTGATCCAACAAATACTATTTTTCGGGTTTTTTTTCCTCTTTCTTCTTTTCTTTATGTCTTTTATATCACCAATCCGTCCGTTTGTCCATCCATCCTTTAATAAATGACCTGTCTATCAATCTATTCCTGTCTACATGTCTATCCAATTTATCATTTGAAGACAAATGCAAAAAAATTGCAGATATATTGAAGGGAGAGTGGCGATAAGGCCTAAGGAAGATGCGTTCACAAATGTCATCATTGTCTTTAGGGTAGGCCCAACAGGCTACTCTTTTTGGGACACCCCTCCCCTCAAAGCGTGCTCTACAAATGGTATTACATACTCCACTTTATGGTTTTATATATACATATATATATATATATATATATATATATATATATATATATATATATATATATATATATATATACACATATATATATACATATATATATATATATATATCGCTCCAATCTCTTCATAAATCATATCTTATCATTTATTTTCATAAAAAATTGGCTTGCTGCTATCATAAAGGAACCCTACAATTTGTCAACACATTTTCAGTTCTAGTGCATTTCTTTATTCCATGCACCTGTTTGTGCTTGCCGATATCCTGACAACCGAGTCTGCATGTTGATATTTTTTTCCCACTATTGTTCTCTTGACGTAGGTCAAGAATGTAAGCTGACACTGGGTTAAAATTTAGCTGGGTGTCAAAAATGTGCTACTTAACATCAGTATTCTGCACGACAAAGACAAAGAAAAAAACAAAAAACAAAACAAACAAAAACAAAAACAAAAAAAACAAACAAAAAAAACAAAACAAACAAAAAAACAAACAAAAAAAAAAACAAAAACAAAAATGAAAAAAGAAAAGAAAGAAAGAAAGAAAAAAGAAGAGGGGTGGAGTGCGGGTCCCGCTACACCGATACAGGTAATGGTTTGCCTCAGTGCAAGGTACAGAAAATAATACAAAAAAAAAAATGGAAAAAATTATTATTGTAAAACCAGTCCTGTGACTTCCCAATGAGAGGCCACCTGTTTTGAAAGACCGCCTTTTCAGGACAGTTTGCCGACTACTTTTCATCAATTTTATAGTTCCCAGGGAAGACCACCTGTCTTCAGAGACCACTGAGCGGTCATCCTTATGGGTTGCCTATTAAGACAAGTTTCGTTGTATGCAACGACTCCTTCAAATTGGTCAAACGTCAGTTTTGCTGCTCGACACTTCTTGATAAAACATAACTTGTTAGAAATTGCACATGCTGTCACATCTCCTATACATGCCTATTCGTCACACCGTGGAATTCTCATAATTTATACTTAGTTCATTTGTACTCATGTGGAATATGTCAACTTCTGGTCTAGACACATGCTGATAAGGAAAGTTATTTGGTTAAGATGATTTATAGCCCACATGTTTGTTGTCGCTTAGTGAAGAATCGACTTCGTGTTTTTCATTATTATTTTCACTCCTTTGGTGCGACAAATTGATTGACCTGTTTCACATCACAAAAGCTTTTTGATAAATCCTAATAAAAATGTTCCCATTTTCTGTATTATGGTGGTCACCAGCTTACGTTCTTTGTCAGGGAAACCTATATTTAAGCTGCCAGTATTATCCATTTAGAAATATCTTCGTCCTAGCCAAAACATGTTTGCACCATCACAATACATGTAACTCTGAATATGAAATGGGATTGACATTATATGAGTTGGGTCTCGATCCATTTATAGAATCAAGAACAACATTAAAATAGTTTGTTCCTGAGTATCATGAACTGAAGAAACAAAGTCTTTTATGGCTCTGATTTTAGCGATGCTCGACAACAAATGGACTGAATTATGATTAGGTCCACGGGTTGTCCCATAGTATAGCTACCAATAATTTATATCATGCTTAATCGCGCATGAAATTCAAAACAGTTATTGTTTTAAGTATATAAATGACCCAAAATTAATGGGATGAGTAGGCTCAATTTATTCGTATGACGTATGCCCAGAGAGTAACTGTTTTACCGGTTGACAAAAGTTGATGAACTTTCAGTTAGGTATACGTAGGCCTACCAGTATGCTTGCAGTTGCGGAGGTCACCAAAGACCGTTAGAATGGTCCAGGTCAACAGCTTTCCTCGACGAGTCCAAATTTTGATACAGTAAAAACTCTTTACTGAAAGGGCTAAAGTGTGCTGATTAAAACATGCGCGAAGGTACATGAGCCCGATTGGGCAAAAGAAGCAATAAAGCACATACATCGGGGAAAGTGGAGCACGGTGAGACATGGCCGTCGGGCACAATTGGAAAGCAAAATACAGTGTGAGTGTTAGCTCATCGTGGCAAATATTCGGAGAATTGCTTATCTCGTTGCGACGACCATAAACTCCCAATTCGCAACGTCTAATGATTATGTTTACATTTATACAAAATAACTACCGTCGAAAATAGCATAGTTATTTTCGATAAAAGGCATCCTTTTTTATGACTTCAGGATTGTCTTCCGTGTGGGGGTATTAAAGCAGTGCGAAAAGCCACCAGTCACCAACGGCACGGGCAGCAAGATGAAAACATCAACACAAAAAATAGTTTTTAAAATACAACGATTATTTTATTCATATTTCTCGACACTACCCCACCCCCATCCCCTCCCCCCAAAAAGGCGGGGTAGGGTAGGGTAACATGCTTTATAAACACATTAATGTGGCACATATATGTAATACATCACAGCTTTTGGGCTGCAAAATGACACCAAAAATATCATCGGGCGGATGCGTATGTGGTACAACTGAGTGATAGGGCGCAATTCCCAGAATGGAAACACAGATCTATATGCACAATCAATACAATTTTGGCAAAAGACTTTCTGCTGTACAGCATACACGCTTACGCCTTGGGGCTAGTCATTGAAACTCCTATTTATTAAAAAACAGCGTCAAGGACACAGCAAAGTGATCATGTGCCTTTGCTACTGAGGATGCTTGGCACTTTTTCTTTCCCTGTCCTTTCCATAGAGTGGCCCGCAATAGTTGCTAATAATCTGTCAAATGAGTGTGAGGAAGAAAATGAGAAATTTAGTATGGGTCCACGAAATACTCCAACGTCGTGAAAGCGTACGAGAATTTGACATACTTGTGAGGAACTTTCATCGCAGGAGGACAGGGTTTTTTTCAGTACTTCCGAATGTCAGATGCCCAGTTTTCTGTAAATTTTTGAACTGGTGAAGGGAGACTTACAGAAGCAAGTTCCTCACTACCGGGAGCCAATCAGCTCAAACAAAAGACTGGCCATATGACTTGCATCCTTGAATAGTGGATGTGACTTCTTCCACAGCATACGGTTCTTCTCTACTTCTAAAATGAGCACCTCATTTGGATCCTCCATGATGATGATGGAGATGGCGGAAAACTGCAAGTGGAAAACTTTACTCCACTTGTATCCATGGATAAATACGTCACACGTATACACTGCCTGATTGGCCCCTATTAGAGATCTTACAAAATCTCGACAAGTCAGTCGACCGACGACTGCAGTGTCACATTTGAGGGAGTCATAATTATTTCGAGAGAATGAAATGACATAATGCTGACCCAATGTCGCCGGTGCATTTGGGCTTTGTGGGTCTGATCTGGTGTTACCTTACACCTTTTTCATAAAGTGAACACTGACACGAAAGTTTTTCTCCCAGTTTGTTTATTTCGGGAAACAAATCAATAAGGTGGTACAGATTTTGAAGAACACATTGAAGGACCGCATTGTTCAATAGTCGTAATCTTCCTCACTGGAAGAAAACATGCGGACCATTTCTTTTAACAATTTTGCTCAGTAGAGTGTTCATGAGTTTTTAATTTTTCTGTGGAGCGATCGCTTGCGCTTACGGGAAGGACGAGGTGGTGTTTGGTCACCATCGCCGTCTCTTGCTCCTTCACCGTCCGGCCTGGGGCTGGGACTTTCACGGTCTGTCTCCCCGTCTCTCTCTGGCTGTGTCATTGCATCCCGCAGCTGGACTACATGTTCATAGACATCGCAGGGCGGATGTTGCAAGGATCGTAGAGTTGCGCGCAGCGGAGGCTCGACATGTTTCACAATAGTTAATCTTTCAACGGTATAGTTAGACATTAATTATTTAAAGGCAATATTTATCATTATTATTTTTTTTTTTTTGGCAGAATACAATTTTGCAGAAACATTCGACGAGGCACTGTCGTCAGTGTTGAAAAAATGTGGATGTCGCATTGCCGATTTATCCCACCGATATAAGTGTCACCTCGAGTACCTTGTTATATTTGTGTTTAAGTTCGTTGATTTCATTAGACAATAAAGGGAAATGGCATCCTTTTTTTGACATGTATACATTACGATTTTTTTTTCGTGACAAACGTAGTGAATACCTTCACCGGCAATACAAAAATCCTAATCATGCAGTTATGTTGATTTATTTTCATAGAATATCTAATCATGTCGGATCACACATTTGATATGAGTTTTTTCTACTGTTATCTACCTTTGGACAGGGATTTACAAACTATACTGTCAGAAAATAAAAAGTAATCACTGGCATTTGCTTAACATGGTATTTCTGTTTACCTTTTATTTTCTGACAGTATATGTAAGTCCCTTCTTTGAATAACTGACCACGTACACTGTTGCCATAAAAGACCACACAGATCATGTACAACGGCGACTTTCGAGGTCGGGTAACCTGACTGACTTCAGTCGTCGACTGGGTGTGGCTGGTCGTTATCTCCCTGTGGTCAATCAGGCTACGGGACCTCGGCAGTCGACGCTGTTGACGCTGTTCATGATCCATGAAGACTTTTATGACTACGGTGCACATGGTCAGTTGTTCAAAATCTGTCAAGATTGCCGGCCTGTGTCTGTGGTTTTGTTTAAGGAAAACCTTATTATCTTTATGGACATTTCATTTTCATAGGTCCGGGGTTTAGGCTAACTTAATTTCTGTCTCCCATACCCGATTGAAAGTCGTCTATGCAAGGACGTCGTTGCGCTTGTGCGACCCGTCATGTTCTGCATCACTCCCCATACGGCATGTTTTCTTGTCATGAAATCGTACGGGAATTATCACTTCATATGAAACAAATAGATAGTGTCCTATATACCATTTATGCCCAAATACATCCATAACCTAACACATTTGATATCGATGTATTTTCATGGCACATGTTCATATCTACTGACAGTACAACTAACAAATTCTCCCTTCATTTGCATAAAAGTTCTACCTATATTGATCGATCGACTGACTTGTGGAGATTTTGTAAGATCTCTAATACAAGCTTTTATCGTGTTGTTTCAGCAAGGAAAAATCGCTCCTTGATAAATTCCAACGACAAAGATTTTATCTGTATCTGGGTATCGTTATTGTTATAGCTGAGGTGGGACTGCCAAAAGGAAATTGCTCCAGAACGACTTTTTAAAAATCTTTATCGTTATTGTTTATCTTTATAGTTATAGTTGTGGTGTGACCGGGGCCTTATGCTGGTTGTTCACGCGATGAAAAATTCGGGATTTTTTTCGGCAGTACAGGGTTAGGCCTACATAATTAAGACTGAACGTTTCAAACTGACAGGTGTTGGCTGAAAACACAGACACCGAGTCAATTCATTATTTACATCATATTTATTTATACATTTTTACTGTTCCTGCGCGACGAATAGTTCAATCTCGTATACCTGCAAGCCCACCCTGTCGTATCTCTGCTCTGTCTTTGTATTTGTCTCCTTCAATATGTCTCTGTGTGTAAGGTATCGTCCTGTGTTTTCGTTTCTTCCCGCGAGAGGAATGCAGATAAACCTTGTCCTTTTTTTCCAATCGCAAACTTTATTATACTGAATGGGATTCGTTTGTATTATGGAGATATAAAATATGTTTAAACCAGATGCACACGCGAAAATTAGCATTCATGGCTGCATGCCGTAAACGCTGCGCGGTAGATTTTCGCCTGTGCACATGTGCCAGAAAGGATGGAACGAAGTCATATCATCAGGGTAACCTGGGGCATAACGCCCCCTCTGAGCGGTTTTCGTTCGAGGAAAAGATCCTTGTGGGTATCAGTTCTCGGATCTGCCATGAACATAGTATATTGTTTAAGCTTTCTCCCTGATGTAAAAAAAAAACTTGGTCAAAAACGAAGCATTATTGCTCTCGTGTTAAATAATTTCTTAAGAAAAATGGGCATTTTGCCCTGTGATTGAGGCAAGAAGTCTCTAACGCCTCCAGGGGCGTTTTCCCCTTAGCACGGGGGCCTTTTAACCTCCCCCCTCCCAAGTATGGATGATATTTCTTGATATCGATCTTTTCTAACTATGCCTAGTTCAGTACTTCCAGTTCTCAAAAATAAATATGAAAAACTCTTAAGTATGCTCGTCTGCTAGCATACATGTATAAACCTAAAGTTCTCACTAAATATCAACTTGGTTTTTGCGAGTAACATTCCACTTCTCCTTCCATTAATTATTGAATGAAATTTCCTCAGCTCTCGACAAATCTGAATATATTATAATGATAATTTTCAACACCTGTCCAAATCATATGATACCTTAAACCATTCAATTTTATTCGCAAATTATAATTTTAGTTGCATATTCTAGTTATTTTGCTAGTATGGCAGGTCAGTTTCACCAAGACGAAATATTTTATGCGGGGGTACGACAAGGGTTAACACTTGGGCCCTTATTATTTCCTCTGTATTTCAACCTGACAGTCTAGCCCAGCCTTTTTCACGGTTTCCTTTGCGCTCTAATTTAAGTACATTGTTAATCAAATAAGTTGGACGTAAACTTTGGAATAGTACCCCCAAAGTATTTACATGGGGATTTGGTCGAGTGGATATGTGCCTTTCTCATTTCAGTTAGGCGACTGGTGCCAAAGGTTGCAAGTTCGAGTCTCGCTCGTTCCGAACATATATAAAAATTGTATTTTCAGCATTTCGTTAATGCTGATGGATTTAAGTCCCCGATTCTGGAAATAAGTGCCGACTCAGTCAATTTACTGCATAACTGCGTTGATTTGGCACTCGCGCATTACTACCTCCATTCAACCATTCTTTTTTTAAGAATGGGGATTTGGTTGAGTGGATATATGCGTTTCCCATTTCAGTAAGGCAACTGATGCCAAAGGTTGCAAGTTCGAGTCGCGCTCGTTCCGAACATAAAAAACAATGTACGTATATGCACTATATTGAGTGTACCATAAAAAAAAACAGGTTAGGTATTTAAAAGATTCAAGTCGCCCTTCGTTCAAGAAAGAATACAGGCATTTTGTGCTAAATTTTTACATTACTTTACTTGTCTGTAGTTCGTATCGAAAATGTGTTTTATCTGCATTGTAAACAGCGTAACTTAATTCTCATTTTATATGTTGATTACCATACAGCACCAGTTAAAATGTATGTACTCTACGTTCAGTCCGCAGCATTTGACCACTTTCGGTTGTTAATCTAAGTCGAAGGCCCCAAGCACATTCTAGTGCTTCTATAATCTTTTTGTTGTTGTTAGTTTGTTTGTTTGTTTGTTTTTTTTTTTAATTATTTCTAAATATTTAATTGGCAATGAAGAGTAAACGAAAAGATTGAAGTCTTCTTTTGTGACAAAACCTACGTGTGGCGATCTACAGTTTACCGGGTATATGAAAAGGCAAAGAGAAAACATTGCCGAAAACGATCTCCTGAAACGTGTATACGAAAAAAAGAAACCGCACCTGGTGGTGGAAAGGAATGCAGGAGGGCATGGGACATGAAACAAGACTTAAGGCTTCTCGTTAAAATTTTAATATCTCGAGCCCTCATTGTATATTCTACGGTGTCTCTAATTATGGAGAATAACATAGGCAATATCGTAGACGTAGCTCACCACACTGGTATGAAATAACTCAAGCCCTACATAGGCCCACATGTCATTTTCATTAACGTTTTCCAAAATGTTAAAATAAAATTAAGAGAAAGGATGTCCTGAGCAGGTATCCTTAATCAGTTGGGCTTGTGCATTGTGACAATAGTCTAGTCATACAGATGTTTGTCCAGCAGAGTGCAGCTTATGTATGTCAATGATTTGATTTTCATCATGGTTGAAATGGTGACATCTCATTAGTATTTACAAGCGTCGTATGGTTAACGAAATTAAGATGGGGTTACATCTTAACACGCCGTATATTTTTTTCAACCGGTTTCACATCGTTTTATCGAATTTCGAAACTAATTCAGTTCTTTATTCTTCATTTTAACAAACATAATATCGAAGACAATAAAATATGAATTACAATGAATGGGTAGACAAGAGGCAGCGACATGTGTACATGGTCTAGCAGCCCTGCACAGTTAAGTCAATGACAACATAGCACATAATATACTGAACCCCAATGAAAAGTATCCACATGCCAATTTTGAAGTATTTTATTGTTTATACTTGAAACATTTCATACCTAGACGTGCTTAGAACTTAACAAAGCATTCACTTTTCTGGCGTAAAAATAATGTCACGCTCTACCGACATTAACGTCACTTACAGGCAAAAAATGTCATTAACTGCCCTAATTGAAAGTCACACAAATTTTTCTGTTCAATATGGGATGTGGCCACCTCGAGCATCAACACATGCTATACATCTGCGGCGCATACTGCTGACCAGGGTTTGAATTCTGTGTTGGGGAACATTATTCCATTCTTCCTGCAGAGCTTGGATCAGCTGGTTTCGGGTAGTAGGCCTAGGTGTCCTCCGTTGAATACCTTGGCCTAACTGATCCCACAAATGTTCAATAGGGCTCAGATCGGGTGAGAACGCTGGCCATTCCATGACATTGATGTTGTTCTCATTGAGAAAGTTCATTGTTAATCTTGCAGAGTGTGCACGTGCATTGTCCTGCTGAAAGATCGCCAGATCTTGATGCTGCTCCATAAATGGGACCATGTGCGGCTCCAGCACCTCATCAATGTACCGCCTAGCATTGAGGATCCCTTGAATGACCACTAGGGGTGTCCGGTAGCGGTTGCTGATGCCTGCCCACACCATGACAGAGGGTCCACCCCATCGATCTGCCTGACGGACACAGGCATCTGCATATCTCTCCCCAGTCCGGCGCCACACACGTTCTCTGCCATCTGCTCTGCTGACACAAAAACGGGACTCGTCAGTAAAAAGGACGGTATTCCACTGCTGGCGAGTCCACCTGGAGTGTGCTCTACACCACTGCAGTCGTCTTTCTCTTCTGGGTTGGGTCAGCAGGTTACCCCTGTAAGGTCTTCTGGCTGTTAGGCCACTGCTCCTCAATCGCCTCTCCACAGTAGAACTACTGACAGGACGGTGATTCACCCCTTGAGTCTCACGGGCTGTTTGGGCTGCTGTACGGAAACGGTCTCGCAGGTGCATCAGCCGCATGTGACGGTCTTGGCCAGGTGTTGTCACTCTTTCTCGGCCAGGCCTAGGCCGATCATCTACGGATCCAGTTTCTTGTTGCCGTTCAATTAGTCGTTGGATGGTGCGCCGAGTACACCCCATTCTTTGTGCGATTTGAGTGATTGGGACTCCACCCTCTGCAAGCCCCAAAGCATGGTGTCTTTGACCTTGGCTCAGACGCGGCATGATCGCCTCAACACACCTGAGACCACTGGCTTTTTTCTTGGCTGAACATCCCTTTTTAAAGCCACTGAAAACATCAGGTCATTTTAGCCATCCAATAGGAGTGGTGGTCAGAAGCCATATTCGGTGCACAAAAGTCACATGCATTATGTAACAACCCAGCAAAAGTTAAAAAGTTGTCCTGAATGACCCTGATGTAGGCTCCAAACCATGCATATATGCACACACAGTACTTAGTAACTTACAAAATTAATGTGTTAATTTTTTTATGTGGATACTTTTCATTGGGGTTCAGTATATTTCACGTACAATAAATCAATTGAATATAAATGAAAGCAGAAAACAAAATATGTGCATTTGTTATGTTCGTTAGCATTGGAAGCCTGGGGGGGGGGGTATTTTAGAATGCAATAGCTAGTGTGCAACCAATGTACCGCGTAACTTTGCTAGGCAACGTATTGATATTAGACAGCCGAGACCACCTGGCTCCTCCCAACACAGATTTCTTGTAAATTTAACAAGTCAAACACTTTTACGAATCAAACAACAATGATGACTGTTTTACCTCTAGTAGTATTGGTAGAAATCTATGGTTAATATAAATTCTATATACTGCAATATAAAAGGAATTCAGATTCCTTATTAAATACGAGTATCAAGAAGCTCTGTGGAGGGAGGGAGGGGGGGGGGCTCTAATACAAAAACTGCCACTCGACGAATGCTTTGCATACACATAAACCTGATGATATCTAATTTTTACATCTTACCAAACCCGGCTATCAATGATTGAAAGAATCATCTATCCTTTTACTCTTTTCGCTGGCATAAAATTGATAGAAGTTGGCAAAGATGAAATAGATCCCTGCAATTCGCATAATCCCTAGGCCAATTATAACAGAATAATGTTACGGTATGGATGAGAATGTTTAGAAAATAAAAACAATGGTAACAGGTGTAATTGCATCATATTGTAAACACAATATTATGCCCAGTAGGATATCAAAGTATATGTAGGTGGACAGAGTAGCGTTAATAATAGGCTGCGTCAGTTAAATTTACAAATTTGTTGCAAACAAGTGTCTGCTGTCAAAGACATTACGTGACTTTCGCACGAGTACAGTGGCCAGTTGTTTAAAGTGGCCAAATTTCAGTCACAATGCGTACTCGAGCAGGGTAAGACTGGGTGTTCCTTGTTATGTCTGTGTGCCAACACAGACTTTCTTTCTTTCTTTCTTTCTTTCTTTCTTTCTTTCTTTCTTTCTTTCTTTCTTTCTTTCTTTCTTTCTTTCTTTTTTTCTTTCTTTCTTTCTTTCTTTCTTTCTCTCACTCTCTCCGTCCCTCCCTCTCTCTGTCTCTGTCTGTCTCTCTTTCTCTCTCTCTTTCTCTCTTCTCTCTCTCTCTCTCTCTCTCTCTCTCTCTCTCTCTCTCTCTCTCTCTCTCTATCTCTCTCTCTCTCTTCCTTTCTTTCCTCTGATTCTTCTTCTGTACCAGCAATTTTCTCTCAAACCATCACACTTGAAGACTCCAAACTTGGCATCATGATAGAGCCATACAATTATAAACTCGCGCCTTTTTACAAAGACTGTTGAGTGCATTAAAATTATGCAAATTAGGGGCATTTTAGATTTTAAATCTTGAATATCTTCAAAAGTATTATAGGCAGAGATGACCTTCCAACTTCTGTCAGTGGGTTTTTGATGTAGGTGCATTCAATGGGCCACTAACAAAAATTGTATAAATTTAATTTATGCTAATTAAGGGTACTACAGAAGTTTAAATTTTGAATATCTTCGAAAGTATTGTAGAGAGAGATGTCATTCCTATTCCAAATTCTTTTTACAGGTTTGTGATGTATGCGCACCCAATGAAACACAAAGAAAATTATAGAATTGTAATTTATGCCAATTAGGATCACTTGAAAAGTTTAAATGTTGAATAACTATTATAGATAGAGATGCAATTTAAACTTTTACTTATTGGTTTGTGGTGTAGGCACATCCAATGAACCCCAAAAGTTGCAGAATTTTAATTAATGGTAATTAGGGGCACTTGAATAGTTTAAATGTTGAATATCGTCAAATGTATTATAGGTAGAGGTGCCATTCCAATTTCAATTTTTAGCTTTGTCCTGTAGTTGCATCCAATGGATCACAAGCAAAAGTTTTAGAATTTTTATTTGTGCTAGTTGTGGCCATTTTAGAAATTTGAATGTTGTTGTGAAACAAAATAGCTAATGAATGTTATAAAAATGAATGAGGGGGCGGTCATTGCGTTGAGCTAGAACAAGCCAGGCCGCGAAGCGGTCCTGGAGAGGAGTGAAGAAAGCGTCTTTTAATTTTCGAAGGGTTCCAGTCACATCCGTTGGGCGGTGCTGCGGTACCGGTCAAAAACCACACCGACCAGCAACAACCACCCGAAACACGCAGGTACACTTTGATTACACGCGTTGCAGCAGGTTTATGGCCCGGCAACAGTGTCGGAGGACCATGAACTGCGCTGGCAGCTGTGGTACAGAAGTCTGGGTAACATCCAAGAGAGTATCAAAGTCCAAATTCGTGTTGCATTGTTCATTTTTTGAACTCAGTCAGGCGACAGCCCATCAGGGAAGGGTAGCTAAATTTGATGACACGGGTTGCAGCATGACACCGCGATGGCCAAGCAACGTAGGCCTGCCGTCAGAACGGTGCTGGGAACTGTAGCACAGAAGCGCGATATGCAATTGAGTTACAAGTTTAAGTTGCCCAGTAGGTCCATAATAATTAAGAAGCTTGTTCTTTGGCATTGGAATTGAAATAGCTTCTACTATTAGATCATAGAAGACACAAGTAAACTTTATGTGTTACAGTATATATGGACAATAAATATAAAAAGAATATAATTATCTACTTTAGCCTACTGTATTCAACATGCAGCGTGATGCAATGGGTCTGTTGTTTGTCCCAGCGGGTAAGCTTGCAAATTCACCGTTGTTGCTAACATTTGGCTGTATGATGCAACATGAATTTCGACTTTGTTCCTCTGTTGGTTGTTCCCCAGGCTTCTGTATCACAGCTGCCAGTGCAGTTCATGCATGGTCTTTGACACTGTTGCGGGGAGCCGTAGACCTTCTGCAATATGTGTTATCAAAGTGTACCTGCGAGTTTCGGGTGGCTGTTGCCTGGCCGGTGTGGTTTTTACCGCACTGCAGCGGTGCCGAACGGACGCGACCGGAACCCTACGAAAATTGAAAGACCCTTTCTTCACTCCTCTCCAGGACCGCTTCGCGGCCTGACTTACTCTAGCTCGACGCTATGAACGCCCCCTCATTTATCTTTATAATATCCATTAGCTATTTTGTTTAGGAACGAATTGACTACGAAAGGGTCTTAAGAAAGACTAGTTACGGCATAATATATTCGTGACATATATTCCTGTGTCCATTCTAGTTTTGATAGAATATAGCTTAAAAGCCAATTAATCCTGTAGTCTTTCTTTACAAGTATGGTCTCAAGTTGGCAAGCTGGTCATGAACAAATGCTATAGCTATTGTTGCCATTCTGCAAAGTACACATTTTTGTCGGTATATTATAGGTAAGTGTAAAGATGGTTCGTTCATGTTGCCAATGATTTATTACATGGCTCCGCTGAGTCTTTGCATACTTTCACATATTAATGTGATTAAAAGAAATGGTGATGCTTTGATTCGTGATTGTTTTTTTTGGGGGGGGGGACGGGAGGGAGGGGCATTTTATGAGACACAAAGAGCAATGTTTAGGACCCCAAAATGCAGCATTTGGCTTCTTTATTAAAAAATAAAAAAATTGGGGTGGGGGTGAGCATGCTCTGAAGTCGTGAATAAGTATGTGGAACATAAGGAGAACAAAACTTTCTCCAAACACGTTGTTTGTACCTCATAGACATAGTTCATGCGCCTACCGGCCGAGGGCAGCACTCACATGATACAACCAAGTCTGTGTGATCAGTCCGTTGCTGTCAATGTCAGACTTGATACCTGGATACGTGGGAGCTTTGATAACACTTGTGACCCGGTTTCTTTGTATGATATTAAATTCCACTGCATTTTATATGCCATTGACCTTGTCTTAATATCAAGATCAGCAAGTGGTTTGCAGCAGTGCCTGAATAAATTTTACAGCTATATGGCAACACGCGACATTAGATGTAAACCCAGACAAGACAAAGGTACCGAGGAAAGAAAATTTGCTACTAAGCAAATCTCTCTGTGTGCCTCCAAAATTTGCATAAATTCAAAATACTACAGCTGCTGTTTGAGGTCTATTTGATGCGCCTTCATCACAAACCTGTGAATAGAACTTCTACCTGTAAAAGCTTTGAAGATATGCAACGTTTAAACTTTGAAAGTGGTCCAATTAGCATAAATTAAAAATTGTACAACTTTGGTTTCTTGTTCATTGCACGCGCCTACAGCACAAACCTATAAACTGAAGTTGGAATGACATCTAATAGTGTGGAAGACGTTCAACATTTAAGCTTTTAAAGTTCCCTTAATGAGCATAAGTTAAAATTCTAAAGCTTTTGTTTGTGGTCCATTGGATGAGCTTAAAGCAAAAACCTATAAAGTTAAGTTGGAGTGACATCTCTACCCATGATAATTTTGAAGAAATTCAACATTTAGAATTTCCAAGTGCCTCTAATTAACATAAATTAAAATTTTAAACTTTTATTTCGGGTTAATTGGATGTGCCTACAACACAAACCAATAAATTGAAGTGGAAAAGGCACCTCTACCTCTAATAGTGTGGAAGGTATTCAACATTTAAACTTTTGAAGTGTCCCTTATTAGCATGATTTAAAATTCTATAGCTTTTATTTGTGCTTCATTAAATGCACCTACAGCACAAACCTACAAACTGAACTTGGAATTGCATTTCTATGATAGCTTTGGAGAGAGGCAACATTTAAACTTTTCAAGTGCCCTAATTAGCATAAATCAAAACTTCCTCTACTACGCCATCTCATATTGAAATCAATGATACAAAAATTGAATTTCAGGAGGAAGTAGTATTACCGGGTATAACTATCGATGACAAACTTAGATTTGATAAACATGTCGCTAATCTCTGTAAAAAAAAAAGCTGCTAGACAGCTAAATGTACTTTGTCGTTTAAGACATTTGTTGGATGAAAAGACCAGAATGATTATATATAAAACATACATTATTTCAAACTTTAACTATTTTCCTCTGGTGTGGCATTTCTGTGGAGCCACTAATATAAACAAAATGGAAAGTATCCAAAAAAGGGCATTAAAATTTGTTTTTGGAACTTCTACAGATGCATCCTATGGTGACTTACTGTCAAAAGCTGAGATATCATCTTTAACTACATACAGACTTCGTGCTTTGGCACAACTGGTTTTTATAACTGTTAACAAGATCGGGCCAGAGTATCTTCGCAATATTTTTAAACCAAAGCTGCAGGCGATAAATCTAAGAAATAAAAACACTATGGCTATCCCTAAGTTTCGAACCATACCATTTGGGGAACATAGTCTGCGCTACTTGGGGGTAGAAATTTGGAATAGCCACCACATGATTTTAGAGACCAGATGAGTTTTAAAGATTTCAAAATGTTACTAAACTGCTGGGATGGCTCAGAGTGCAGTTGCAACTTTTGCTCAAGGACATAATTTTGACAGTATTCTTGCAAGTTGATATAAACTTTTTATATAATTTTATCTTGAGTCATTATACTGTGATATTACATGCATTTGCATTTGACATTCATGTCTTCATTTAATCATTGTATTATAACTATGTATGCTCCTTGATTAATTTTATTACTGGAATGTGTATCTGTTTAATTTCATGCAGTGGAGCATGATTTTACATTTTATACATCGAGTGTCGGCAAAGAGCCTCAGTTGCTCACGTTGTTCATAATGTAAATCCGACGGAAAATCTTATCTTATCTTATCTTATCTTATCTTATCTTATCTTTCTTCTGTTTGTGGTTCACTGGAAGCGCTTACAGCATAAACATATAAATTAAAGTTGAAATGGCATCTCTACCTATAACGTTTTTAAGATTTTCAAAGATATAAAATTTCAAACGCCCCTAATTTGCCTAATTTTAAATGCACTCAACCGTTTTCATCAAAAGGCACGAATTCATGTATGGATCTGTAAGCATACCAAGTTTGGAATTTCTAAGTATAATTGTGTATGAGAAAATTGTCGGACAAATTGCTGGCAAAAAGAAGAATCGGAATAAAAATAAATAAATGAAGAAAGAAAGAAAGAAAGAAAGAAAGAAAGAAAGAAAGAAAGAAAGAAAGAAAGAAAGAAAGAAAGAAAGAAAGAAAGAAAGAAAGAAAAGAAAGAAAGCACTCGACGCGGATATCATACGTCACATTTCAGCTCATTTCTCGTAAAGTAAATATATATATATATATATATATATATATATATATATATATATATATATATATATATATATATATATATATATATATATATATATATCAATACCGTAACCGTAACAAACCCCGACCGTGTAGTTACGGCTGCCGTCACAATACTATCAGGCCGATTAAGTTACGGTATAGACTCTATATTTATGTTATAGGTATATGTATGCAAGGTATTCCAAGGAAGTGCTGCTGTTTAACCTTTTTTATTTCTCCTTCTAATGGAAGAACGTAACTTATTCCAAAGAAATAAATAACTGAGGAGAGAAATACGGCGATCTCTCAAGGAAATATTGTATACAGTTGCCGTAACTTAAAAGAACAAACAAACCGAGCCTGGAACTACGACGGCCGTAACTTTTCAGAGGGGCTGATAGAGTTACGGTTCATGTATGTTATAGGCACTCTATGTATAGTAATTTAGATGATGTCACTAAAAGGGGGTGGGTGGGGGGTTGTCTCGAGAACATGGAGTGGCACACAAAATGTATATTACAAAACACACAGGACGAAACAAAAACAAAGTTAACCTCTTGCATGATTGAACGGGTACCACAAATTAGAATGTTGATGTTTAGGGTGGTTAGAAATAACATCTGAAAACTAAAATGTTAAATTTCATTTTCGAATAGTGTTTTTTTTTTTAGCTCCAAAAGTGCGCCACATTTGCGACAGGAAAGCGCGCGAATTTTCTCCGATCATGGCCCGATGTACGATGGTGTTGCTGACGTCACAAACGCAACCCACTGGCTGTGGTGCATGTGTTGTAAGTCAGAGTGCCTTCAGTTTGCCAAGAGTCATGGCAGATACACAGTGATTCCGAGAGAGAGTCTGGAATTAGTTTTTCGTTTACGTGGTCTGACGAGGATGAGCACGAATTAATAAAAAAAGCTGAAACAGCAGAGGAAACAAGGCTTAAAGCCTGGAGGTGGGGCTTTTTGTTGTTTTTCCTTTGTTTTCATTAGGGCATGAACATATGTTTACATGTATAATATACATATACATGTATATGAAATTTGGGTACATTTGCGAGTAAATTATCATGGCTATTACAGTAATATCTGTAAGACCTTAATTTACCGGGCTTAATATGAATATTTTGTTAACATTTCAATACATGTAGGTTTGTGTATGATCAAACAAAAATTTATTTCTAGGGTGGGAGTGAGCGTATTTTGGAGATCGTTTATGCGCACGCATAATGTGTTATGACATATGTAAAGCAGCCACAGTCACGTATGAAAAGACCTGTTGCTGAAGCCAGCGAAGAGGTGGAACTAGAAGAATACCTGAGGATTACTCAGTAGTTTCACAAGTAAGTGCGTGTTTTTCATATTTCATTGTTTTACCTTGTACATATTACACGAGCGAAGATGTGTTTGTATAAATTTTGACAGGTTCTCTGCCACTTGCGGTGTCATAGCATCAATGTGGTATCTACGCGGTCATTGCCATGTTGACCATCACATGAACATTATGGCGATGTCATTCACCATCAGCACATGCTTTTGAATATCGGCGCATTGCTCGCAAATTAAACTTGATGTGTGTTTTGAAGTCTTATACTGAGTTGTTATTGTATGTCACTAAGTCTGCTTTATTGATTGCTACATTTTTAATGTTTGTCAGGGTCCACACATAGCAGGCACAATGAAAACTTGTAAGAATGACACTATTTTTTTCCAAGAAAATGAGTCAGATATCTGAATATTTCAGATTAATGAGTCAAAAAACAAAGGAACAACAACTTCAGTCCCTTCAAATTTGTGTCATTATAATGAATATGTCAGATAACTGAGTGTCACTTTGAGTTTTCACTGTATTATTTCATTTGAGCTCCAGTACACTTTAATCAGGTGGTGCAAAATAGAAACAGAATTGTTAGCCCCCTCATCACTGGAAGTGCTTCTCCTCTGGTTTAGTTTGTACCCTTGATCTGTAAAAGGCCACCCTGTACATCTGATACATACAGGTTGTCATTTTCCATTCCAAGGGTATGCAGGAAGATGGACCTTAAACAAGAGGTCTGTGTGAACAGCCCGTGCCTCAGCTGATCTTGACATTCATCACACTTGCAGCTCTATGAACTTTGGAAAGGATCGAGGACACCATGTTCTGAGTAAGTCTGACCTTCATAGAAGAACACCCACACGTGCAACATCAAAGTTCAAGTAATTCTCAAGTTATAATGAAGAGTAAAATTCATGTATGTTGCACTGTGATCCCACAAACGAGGTCAAGGTCATTCATGTACTGTCTCAGCATGACCTTCATACAAAATAGTAAACATGTGTAGCTAACCCAAAACAGATCTCAAGATATCAAGTAAACAGTAAATTTCGTGTCAGTTGTCCTGTGAATTAGCATTAGAATGCCCATTGACTTACATGGTAATCAATAGGAAAGCTGCATTGAACGATAAGTACCCGAATTGAAAATCCTTAAAAATCAGGAATCCAAAGCAGTGCCACCTAGTAAACAACTGTTTGACCCTTCCACAACAATATATCCATCACATTTCAGCTTAATCTGAGGGATGGTTCTGAGAACAAGTGAAAAATAGCAAATCCATACAAAAAATTCATTAAAAAAAATTGCAGCGCCACCTGGTGAACAAATTGGGAACTAGGTGTTCCCGGGAGTGTCCATGTACGATATCAAAGCAATTGGGTGAGTGGTTTCAGAGAAGAATTTTGAAGGTTTGCCCCCCCCCCCCCCAAAACAACAAAATTCATCAAAAATCCAAAAATCAATAGAGCTTGACCATTTGAACACACTTGGTAAATATCCACCCAAGGCACATCCCCACCAAGTTTGAAGTAAATCTGGTCAATATTATTAAAGTTACGACCATTACAAGAAATTCCTATGTTAAGTTTTCCTATTAAAACTTTTGTAGTGATTTTTGAAAAAAAATCACAAAAAAAATCCAAATTCATTGGAACATGACCATTGGAACAAACCTGGTAGACACCCACCCAAGGTACATTGCCACCAAGTTT
Organism: Hermodice carunculata; assembly: GCA_964020975.1. NCBI lineage: Eukaryota > Metazoa > Annelida > Polychaeta > Eunicida > Amphinomidae > Hermodice > Hermodice carunculata. Next base: position 342,250 of record CAXHWN010001079.1, on the reverse strand, counting down.
GAAGTTAATCTGGATGATGGATTTGGATAAGAATTCGAAAATGTAAATTAGCATTAGAATGCCCATTGACTTACATGGTAATCAATAGGAAAGGTGCATTTACCCCAAAGGAGCTGACTTGAAAAAATCATTAAAGATCAGGAATCCGCAGCATTCCCACACAGTGAACAAGTTTGTTTGGCCCTTCCATTAGGAACATATCCACCAAGTGTAAGCTTAATCTGAGCGACGGTTCTGGAGAAGAAGTCGAAAACAACTATGGCACACAAAAATTCACAAAAAAATTGGAAAAAAACTGCAGCGCCACCTGGTGAACAAATTAACAACAAGGAGTCCCTAGATGTCTTCCTGTGTGACATCAAAGCATTTAGGTAAGCAGTTTCGGGGAAGAAGATTTTTTAAGATTTGTCCAAAAAAAAAAAAAAAAAAAAAAATCACTAAAAATCCAAAAATCACTGAAGCATGACCACGTGAACATAATTGGTAGAAACCCACCCAAGGTACATTGCCACCAAGTTTGAAGTTAATCTGGATGACGGTTTTGGAGAAGAAGTCAAAAATGTGAATTAGCATTAGAATGCCCATTGACTTCCATAGTAATCAATAGGAAAGCTGCATTGACCGACAAGTACCAGAATTGAAAAAATCCTTAAAAATCAGGAATCCCCAGCATTCCCACATAGTGAACAACTTTGTTTGACCCTTCTACAAGGAACATATCCACCAAGTTTCAGCTTAATCTGAGTGATGGTTCTGGAGAAGAAGTCGAAAATAGCTATAACACACAAAAATTCATAAAAAATTAGGAAAAAATAGCAGTGCCACCTGGTGAACAAATTAAGAACTAAGTGTCCCAGAGAGTGTTCCTGTGTGATATCAAAGCAATTGAGTGAGTGGTTTCGGAGAAGAAGATTTTTTAAGATTTACCCAAAAATGGACAAAAAAATTCATTAAAAATCCAAAAATCACTGGACCGTGACCATTTGAACAAACTTTGTAGAGACCCACCCAAGGCACATCTCCACCAAGTTTGAAGTGAATCTGGCTGACTGTTTTTGAGAAGAAGTCGAAAATGTGAATTGTGGATGACGGACGGACGATGGACCCTCAAAAAACGTCAGCTGACTGACAAGTCAGCTGAGGTAAAAATCACACCAAAATCCCAGGTCATTCAAAACGTGAACTGAAAATGTCGACAGTCTCAGCATGGCAATGTTTACAAACATCCACTTCTCGCTCGGATCCATGACCTAGATCTTGATTCATCTCAGAATCCCACAATCAATTGAACGCAATCAATAAAGCAGACCAAGTGACATACAATAACAACGCAGTATAAGACTTCAAAACACACATCAAGTTTAATTTGTGAGCAATGCATTGATATTCAAAAGCATGTGTTCGTGATGAGCGACATTGCCATAATGACTTTTTTATTAATGTTCATGTGATGGTCGACATGGCAATGACCACGTGGATACCACATTGATGATATGACACCGCTAGTGGCAGGGAACCTGTCAAATTTTATACAAACACATCTTCGCTCGTGTAAAATACACAATATAAAACAACGAAATATGAAAAACACACACTTACTTGTGAAACTACCGAGTAATCCTCACGTCTTCTTCGGGTTCCAGCAATGGAACTTCAATATTCAAACAGAGTGCGGTAGGGAATTCCTGGACAACGTCATTTGGGTCATTTACATACAGATCTCGCGCATGCGTACATCTTATGTTTTCCGTCTGAGCCGGCTTTTCGTCTGCTTGTGCGACCAAGAAAATTACGCCACTCACAGCGAAAAGAAACGTGCCCCAGCCGCGCGTGACAAAATAAGACAGACACACACAGTTTCCATCGGTGTTGAAAATATGGAGCGATAGCGGGTTGTAAAAGAAGGACAAGGTCAGCCTTGGGCGTCCAAGTGATGATGATGTCGCTACATTCATTCTGATTCTGAACAGGTCTGATGTTCAGAGCAGTGCCCAGTTGTCGCACGTGCCGGAAAAAAAAAATCAAAGATCACAGGAGCCGCCCATTTCTTCGAAGTCGTTATATTCAAGTCGTCATGGATACTTGATCAGTCGTGTTTGTAATCAATCGAGATTGAATCCGAATATCATTATCATATTATAACCGCTCCAGCTTGATGAAGTTTTCTTTTCTTTTTCTTTTCTTTTCTTTTTTTTTTGGGGGGGGGGGAGTGGCTAAGTAATCAAATTCATGGGACAAAAGTGCCGTTAATTAAGATCAGTAAAGACAACGGCAACTTCAGAGACAAAGAGAGAGAAAAAACAACAAACAAATGGGCATACTATCTACGTTTCCCGCTAACTTCGAGATAAAATTTTGTCTGCATCGGCAGCTCTTGACTGCACATATTGCGAGGAAGACGTGCCCGCGACCTCCGCTACTTATCAAGCTGTTATTGTCTACGATGTCAAAGATTTATGTTATTCTATTCGTCATCAATTTTCCTAGGGGCACCATAAAATTTTCTCATGAACTTGACTTTATCAGTTCTGTATTTCTATAAGATTGTGCAAGGTATAATGTGTGAGTTTCTTTCTTCAGACATTTGTCTGCATGCCACTTGTGTGGGAAGTTGCAATACGTTGTTCAGAGCCTCGTCCGACAGAGAATTTTACCAACATTTCTCAACGACAATATAACGAATTTATTTTGAAAAATTAGAAAGGATTGTACTTGTAATTTCACATTGCTGTGTACCACACTAGCCAAATGCATTTGCAATGGATTAGAACAAGCTTTGAACGTTGTCACCATTGGCAGAACGGTATACTGCACAACGGTCTGAACGGGTCCTCGGGTGTCACACTGTGTTCGGTATAATGGCACATGCGACATGAAAATTTGATGAGGAACTGTACGTTTCGAAACATAAAATTTATTATACAAAGAAGCCTCATTCTCTCACTCTTTCGGCCACTGCTTCAGCCATATCTATCTGCTATTATCGGTCGCAACCGTATACATTCTCCGAAAACACGCACACACAAGTCCAACTAAATAACATCCCATTTTTTTGCACATGCTTCCAGCACAGAATTATCTATCGTTCTTTCTTGTAAGTCATAGGCCTATGCAGAACAAAAGTTGATGTACATAAACTTAAGGTATCAACAATTTTTTCCAAACAAATCATTTTAGTCAAGTAATTCAGAATTTCATCTGGTCCTTTCTAGATCTGCTGTGGGGTTTTGTGTGTGTGTGTGTGTGTGTGTGTGTGTTGTTTGTTTTTTTGTTGTTTGTTTGTTTTGTTTTGTTTTGTTTTTTTTTTTCTTGTTTTTTTTTTGTTTTTTGTTTGTTTTGTTTTTGATTTGTTTTGTTTTGTTTGTTTTTTATCTCGCATTTCTATTTTGGTAATTTGCGATGAAAAAAAAAAATACTGAGGATTTCAAATGTATCATATCATGACGCAAACTCGAAATATATGATTGCTTAGTTGCATTGGAACAATCTACTATAGACTATAGTGTACAGTTGGTAGGAACAGCGCGAGGAAAATTATTCAGACGATAATATTGACAAGATCTTACGAATGCAGTGCATCGTCAATAAAACAAACATCCTAAAACAAAATTTTTGGTAGGAAACACGACGAATCCTGGTGAAAACTAACTCTCTCTCTCTCTCTCTCTCTCTCTCTCTCTCTCTCTCTCTCTCTCTCTCTCTCTCTCTCTCTCTCTCTCTGCAGATAAGCATGAAGATAGTCTTTTGCTCACTGTAACCAAGGAGAAGGGGGGGGGGGGTCGGTACGCTGGTACAGGTAATTATTCTTCTAGAGTACGCAGTACGGAAAATAAAAATCTTTCAAAATTTTGGATAGTACGAAGTACGTAAAACAAGACGGCTTCCAGTACGCCAGTACGGTAAATAAATTAAAAAAAAAAAAAGCAGTACGCCAGTGCGAGAAACCTCTTACCGACCCTGAAGGAGGGCTTTTTCTACCATCTTTGCTGTAACATTAATAACCAATGGAACGGAGGTACCTGCATCCTAGAACTGCTGATACCAAATTATAGACAAATCTTGAAATATGAAACGACGTTTGTTTCACTGCATAAAAATTTAGTTTCCTGAGATTTGAGGTCAATATGTTCCAAGTTGAATCTGTATTTGCAGTGAACGGTGAAGATGACAATCATGTGTTATTGTTTGCGACCATGTGTGTTCTCATTTGCTCGTTTTCCACACTTATGTAATCTAAAGCAAACAAATATATGTCTATCAAAATATATACCACAAACACAGTCCATAGCAAACGATCGCGACTTGAATTTATAAAAACATGCACAAGTTTAGCGTCAAAATGAACATCATATATAAAAGCTTTATTTGCTGTTTTGCGTCAATAAATGTGTCAAACATTGTCATTGACACCGGAACATTATGTAAGACTGCATGCCGTCGTCTTCAACTTCCAAGTTCGAACGATGCGAAGGCCGTAGGCTTGAACAAACAACATAGGCACCGATGAGCGTACAAACTCGTCCATTTATCATTGAGTCTTGCGATACGAACATGCATGATTAAAATATGATCAAGCACAGTTAATCACATGAAAAATTCTATTCTCGTTGACGGCCAACAAAATAGTGGTATTTCACAGTTTCACTTTGTCTCCGCAGACGGCTCTGCAAGCACGTGGAAACTGCATGCAATTGTGCTTTGCTCTCGCAATATAGCGCACGCCACGTGACCGGCGAGAGCCAACTGGTTCTAAATATATCTCTCATCAGCGAGGAATTGCCCTAGAACCGTTGTGCATGGCCGAATGCCGTTATAAACAACACTTGCATGGTCGAATGTAAAAACTCTTTCTTGCCGCCAAAATATCATGTTTATTGACCAAAACAAAGGCACAACGGTCCTTCGACGCATGATTAGTGATGAATTACGTGGATAGGTACGTGTATGAAATATCGCGGAATGCAACTTTAAAGCACTTACATATTGTTATTGCGCCAAAACAGCGTACTTGCACAAGACTTGTAAGGGGAAGTGATAACTTGATTACATTTTCTCGTGGACTTTTTAGATCACTGTAACGAATGCTCAATGGATTTTTTCCGTCTGATGCATACAGATACAGATACAGATACAGATACAGATCTTTATTTAAACTCGGTGTTTCAACAGATACATTAGCTCACGAGCTATTATTACCGAGATACAGTTAAAATAAGATAAATAAAAGCTACAGAGCACAACTAAAATAGTTCGTGAGTATCGACAAATATATACAATAAATAAACTGGTCCGTCTTAACAATGGTACACTGTCACTGTAAAGGGTTTACTATTAAGAGCAGTTTGTGACATACATTCCCGATCTACAGTAGTTGCAGGTGCAGCTATGCCCATTCCATGTTTTAATAAGTCTTTTAAAGATCGTGAGATTGGTTGCATTTTTGTATGTTGTTGGAAGGTTATTCCAAATCTTAGTCCCTTGGTAAGTAAAGGAACGTAAGCCTGCTTTTGTAGAATTTTTATGTCCATTTCGTAACTTAATATAGGTATTGTCTCCACCCGCCATCTCACAGCCCTCTGTGTGAAATAAACTGGAGATGAAAGGTGGAGTCAAATTATGCATAGCTTTGAAAACCTCGGTGGCCAATAGACGTAAACGTGAGAGTTCAAGGCTAGGCATGTCTGCTTGGGCCAGCAAGGCATTGTAGTCACTATCAAAGTCATTAAAAACAAAACGAAGAGCTCTCTCTTGCAGTTTTTCTAGTTTCAATACATTGCTCTTGCTGGTGAAGTGCCAGATAAGTGGGCAATAGTTTAGGTGACATAGAATAAAACTTTTGTATATGCACATTTTGGTGCTTTCATTCAGGTAACTAGAGAGACGCTTTAAGGCATTTAATTGTCTGCTGGCTTTTAGGCACAGCTCAGAAATATGTTTGTCAAAGCTGAGCTTATTGTCAAGCCAAACACCGAGGAGTTTGACATGATTTTCGCATTTGATGTTGTGATTTTCCAGGTTTAAATAATCTATTTCGTGGGATCGATAACTGACGATCATGGCCTGGAACTTGTCGGTGTTTGCCTGCATTTGATTTATTTTAAACCAGTCAATAGCTAGGTTTGTTTCTTGGAGTAAGATAGTGGTAATTTGGTCTAACTTTTTACCACTAGTATAAAGTGTGTTATCATCTGCAAAGTTGACAAGTGACGCTTTGGTGATGGTAAAGTAAAGGTCATTTATGAAGATGTTAAATATCGCCGGTCCCAAAATGGAACCTTGAGGGACACCTTTTGTTAAAAATGCCCAATTGCTAAAAGTATTTCCAACTCGCACCTGTTGTTTACGGTTTCGCAAGTAGCTGACTAATAATTGTATGCTGTCGTTTGTCATGCCATAGGCATGGAGCTTGGCTGTTAAAAGGTCGTGAGGTATACAGTCGAAAGCCTTGCTCAGATCCATGAGAATTGTACCAATAAATTCTCTTTTGTCCAGGGATTTTTTCCAATCCTCCACTAGTCTGAGTAAGGCAGATTGGCAGCTATAATGCTGCCTGAAAGCTGCTACAAATTCAGATAAAATTTGGTGAAGAAAGGGATTTAGTTGAGCGTTGTAAACTTTTTCAATCACTTTTGATACTGCAGTCAAGATGCTGATAGGTCTATAATTAGACCTATCTAGAGGGTCTTTCTTCTTGTAGGCAGGGTTGACGACAGCAGGTTTACATGCTTGGGGAAAGGTACATTGCACTATAGAGCTGTTGATGATTTGTGAAACAGGTTTACTAATATGATTTATTGAAAGTTTGAGTAATTTGGTTGAGATGGTATCGTAACCTGTTGCCTTTTTCTGATCAAGTTGAGAGATGAGCTTACATACATCTTCTTGATTTACTTCTTTAAAGGCAAAAGGGGAGTAGTTTCCATGTTCTTTGATGTTTTGTACACTAGGATGGTCGTTGTAAATTTCAATTGATTTTGATACAAATTCAGAGTTTAAGAGATCAGCAAGGCCAGGGGAGGTATTATTTCCTATGTTAGTAGCAGCATTTATGTAGAAGTCATTTAAAACATTAGCTACTTCAGCAGGGGAGGAAACAAGATCATGGTTATGTAGTAATATGATCTCGTTGTCAGTGTGGCCTTTATTGCTAAGAAAGGGCTTTATTGTTTGCCAAAATTCATTTTGCTTGGGCCCGTTATCACATTTGTTGTGAAAGTAGTCATTCATTGATTTGATCCTGATTTTAGTTTTTAGGTTTCTCTGCTGCCGATAGATTTCCCAGTTTGTTTTAGTTGGGAAATCATGGTGTCTATTTTGGACGTGTTTAGACTGGTAACTGTCTGGATATGCAAAAACCTACGGAGAGCCTCATTGAGCTGACAAAAGTTCGGTGTTCACAGAATTGAGGTCACATTCACCCACGAATACAAGCAAGATACGCCATCATACGGAACTTCTTTTAACAGAAAGGTCCTGATAATGTGCATAGATCGATAAAGAATATCTACATTTTACATCAGCAATGAGCAGTAATACCAGTGTTACCATTAAGAGCACAAATGAAAGAAAATAACTTGCACCTTTTTAAAATCTGTTTCTTGTTTGCACCAGAATACATACGTTCGCCGGATGACATATTCTCACAGTTAGGCTTTTTCAGCTAACAGTTTGGCATTTTCAGCAATTGTGACCAGTGGTGACAGAATATTTTCTCTTATTAAACCCTTCAGGTATCAGTCTTGTTTATTTTGCCGATATCAAATGTTAAGAATAAAGTCTTGTCACAAATCAGGACTATTAACACGACAGGAATAGTTCCTGGTTTTCAAATATTGAACTTTTTAGGTCTACTATGTACATTGTACATGAGAGGGGGTCTCCTTACGGAGCCCCACCTAAAAATCATTCAGCCTCACACACATGAGGGGACACCCAGAACCCCAGCGTCACCAATACTGCAGGGAGTGCAGCCGTAATACAGCCTGACGATCCCAACTTGCGTCTGGGCAGTGATATTTCTCATAAAAAAATACTAGATTCCATTCAACAAGAACAAGCATGAATGCAATAAATTGGAATTTGCGTCAGGATGGAACAGGTCTTGAAGTGTTTTAAATTTTTTCCATTCACGGAAACAGCTACGGTCTGCGCCTGCGGTATATAAAAGTCTGAACAAACAGTTAATTTCCCCTTCCTATCTGTAGGGTCTATGGATGATTAAATATAACTTTGCATTTATGAGTAGCTTTCAATATCAGCACCCCTACCCGGCAGTAACCTCGCGACCCTTGGAGGGCATGTAATTTACGTTTCCGTATACATCGTCATCAGTAGCCTACACGTTTATGATATCCTTTATTTCAGCTCGTATCCATTATGTAAAAGTGGTAAATAGTTTCTAGTGACCGACTTATTTTCTGGTTCCACATTAACGACAAAGGTAGAATGAGACGGAATTTTGTACACCCGATAATTGGAAGCTAGCCTTGAACTGTCACAAATAGTGGCACATGACTGAGAAAGATGGAAGACTATCTGCCCACTGGTCTTGGCAGCTGCGTAAGTGAGGCGTGAATGTGGTAGCTACCGAACAAGTGTTATCTGGTAATGGAATTAAAAATCCCGTAATATATAGCAGTAGGCCTAATACGCCATATGCATATTAATTTCCCGCCACAAAGCACGGGTTTGACGCCAGGCGATCACGGGGGACGTGCAGGTCACATCACTGTCATAGACAGAGCCCAAGAAACGGCAGAAATAGTAAATGCGGGACTAGCAGCCATGTGCATTGACAATGGCTATACATTTATCAATAATGACCCAAAATTTCGTCTCGCTGACGGCACAATAAATGAAGGTGCTTTACAAAAAGATGGTTTACACCTTTCCCAGTTTGGCACGAAAAAGCTGATCGAAAGTTTTGGTATCCAGTGCCTTGGAGTAAGAACCTCAACAAGCCAATCCAGCCAAAACAAAAGCACACTACCCGGGAAAAGGTCAAATAACGGTCCGTGGTCACGACACGGGACAGACAATGGTAGGACTACTGAAAGTGGCGCGTGGCAGCATGTTGGCAAGCACAATCGCAAGCATGCACAAAAGGAGACGAACAGCAGATGGAACAATGCTACCGGTAGCTATGAAGGAGGACGAAACCATACAGATGTAAGGTCCCAAAACAATACAGTGAAGTGTACTTTCTGTGGTGAAAGAAACCATAACTCCACCACGTGCAAGCACGGACAGAAGATACGGTGCGACACGTGCTGGAAACTCGGCCATAAAAAGAAGATATGTTGGTATAACAGTACATATTAGAGGTGTGGCAAAGAAGGTAGGGACTCCAAGACCAGCACTAGGGAGCCTACCAAAAATAAGACAAAACGCCATCGCCGAGGTAAGCAGCGTAAGTTAAGGAAAGTGTATAAGAAAATTAGACTAGCATACTGTAATGTGGAAAATTTAGGTTTAGCCAAACGATGTGAATTGTCTCATTTACTGGAAAAAGAACACTTTTCTATGTATGCAATGGTTGAAACGTTCCACCAATCTGATCATGACATAATATATGAGAATATACATCCTCAATATAAGTGGTTAGGCAAAGCAAGGAAGAGCACTATGAAAAAGACAGGAGGTGGTTTAGGTCTCCTAATTAGCAAAAGTATTGAAGTTCTAGATAACAATGTTTTCGACTCGCAAAATGATGAATTTGAGCGTTTATGGATAAAGGTCAAAGCTGGACAGAATATTTTTATGGTCGGGGTAACTTACTTTCCTAACGATGGAATAGATAAAGATAATAGTTCTTTTCTTATGACTGAACTGATCGAAAATATCAGCCAATTGCAATCTAAGGGTCACCATTGTATTTTGTTGGGAGATTTCAACGGTAAAATAGGAGAGTATCGTGTTGAAGGTAAAGCAAGTTTTGATGGCGACCTGCTAGAAAAACTGATAGAGACAGCTGATATGAAAGTTTTAAACAAATCTCCCCTATGCACTGGAAAATATACGTGGCATAGAGGTAGCACCAAGACCACTATTGACTATGCACTTATAAGCTCCTCTCTGGAAAATAACATAGACAGTGTCATCATTGATGAAGTTGGTGATTATGACTTAGGCAGTGATCACAATACAATATGTGTTTCGTTTAACTCTTCCGAGTGTAAAAACAATGCCCCCCCCCCCCCGGGTAAAAAATATCATGAAGTGGAAAATCAATGAGGTAAAAGACTGGAGTGCTTTCAGACTAGCTTTATCTGCTAAATTTGCAAACTTCGAGTGTGACCTTTCCCAACCTATTAAGCAAACATGGCTAGGATGGAAGCAGATTGTTACAGAAGTTGGTGAACAATATGTCGGTAAAAAAAGAAATAAAAGACGATAAAAAGCATGTGTGTGACAAAGAAAGTAAGAAACTCATTCAAAATCGTAGTACGGCAAATAGGTTCTACAGGTATTGGGCAGGCAAAGAAACTTGTGACCCAGAAATTTTACAAGAGCTTTGGCAAGAATATTTGCGCAGAAAGCGAGATGTTCACGAAAAAATCAAAACCATTAAAGTCCAAAATAAAATAAAAGTTATCTCTTTAAATTCTAGAAAAGGAACGAAAAACACCCGTTCATATTGGCGAATGCTGAAACGTTTGAATGGAAATAATGGATATCCCCTAAAAATCTGCGACCCTAATGACAAAAGCAAAATTATTAACGATCCGAAGAGAATCAGTGAAATATTAGGTACATATTGGAAAAATTTGGGAAATTCTGGGTCACCGACAGGTGATAAAGACCTAAACAATACTTTGATGGAACATCTTTCTTGTGACGGAGATAAAGTAGACATGTCTGGCCTCACATATATAGTAATAGATGAAAATACTACCTGGAATGCCATTAGCAAACTAAAGAACGGTAAAGCCTGTGGTATCGATAATATACCAAACGAATTTTTAAAGCATGGCGGTGAGGCAATTGTTAACTCACTTACGAAAATATTTAAGCTATGTAAAATACTAGAAAGCTTCCCAGACGATTGGTCAAAAGGTTATATTAAACCAATATATAAAGACGGTAAGCCAGAGCTACTCAGCAATTATAGAGGAATTACAATTACTTCTAATGTATATAAAGTGTTTGCATCCATGCTTGAAACACAAATGATGTCTTTCTATGAGGAACAGGAAACCTTTGGTGAACTGCAAGGTGCATATAGACAAGGTCGTAGGTTAGAAGATCACTACTTTAGTCTCAAAGGTCTATTTAGTTTAAGAAAGGACAGAAAAGAGAAAACATGGTTAGCATTTCTTGATATCAGCAAAGCGTTTGATACGGTAAACAGAAATCGGATGATGTGCGAACTGTGGAATTGTGGAATTCAAGGTAAAACATGGCGATTAGTACATAGATTGTACGAGAAGGTGGAAAACAAAGTTATATTTGGTCCTTTTGAAAGTAATTGGTACGAAAGTGTTAATGGTGTGAAACAAGGATACATTCTATCACCCACGCTATTTTCTATTGTCATGAATGATCTGCTCTTTATGCTTAATGAGCAGAGGTTAGGAATAACCTATCATGATGAACTTATTCCCGCCTTACTTTATGCAGATGACATTGTTCTGATGGCAAATGATGATAAACAACTACAGGAAATGCTTAATATTGCACATAGATTTGCTATAAAATGGGGAATGAAATTTAATGACACAAAATCAAAAGTTATGGTAATAGGTAAAAAAATGGATATGACAAGGAAATGGTTTTTGGGAACGTTGACACTTGAAGAATGCACTATGTATAAATATTTAGGTATTATATTTGCCCAGTCATTACATGACTTTCCACACATAAAGCAACACTTGAAAGGTAAACTTAGTCGCTTAAATGGATATATATGTAGTATTCTCTCATCGCACGACAGTATAAATAGAGTAACGTTTGGTGACAGTCTCTGGAAAAGCCTAATAATGCCTTCACTCTCACATGGCAGTGCAGTATGGTTTAACAATACAAAGGAAAGCACAAGTATTGTAAGATCATTCCAGTACACGGTGGCACGAGTTATTCTACAAGTAAGAGGTACACCTGCAATGGTGGCAACACTAGGGGAGTTTGGCTGGCTACCACTGATAACCATCTTGAATAAACAGAGAATAAAATATTATCATCATGTAAAGTATAACATTCCAGCAAACAGACTGTGTAAACGAGTACTTTGTGACTTAGAAACAAATTTTCAGTCCGGTCATAAATCTTGCTGGCCATACATGTCACAGATATCCACAATCTTGTCCGAGGCTGGATTAGATAATGTAAATTGCAGAGATACTGGTGACTGGATCTATCCTTTTTGTAAGTTGTCCACGCAAAACTACGTATATGACTTTTTTAAAGATATCGATGAAATGTCCTCCTTGTCATATTACAAATTGATTAAGTATTCCACGCTTGGGGAGAGATACATGTTCCAGGTAAATGACTTCAAGGGCACTAGACTAAAATTTATGGCTAGAACCGGATGTCTAGGATTGGAAGAAACATTACAGAGATGGAATTTGTCCAACGGAATTTGTAAACTATGTAATCAAGGTATAGAAGATTTATTTTATTTCACTTTCACATGTGAACACTCCAAGGAATTAAGAATTAAGATTTGGCGAAATTTGGAAAAATGCCTGTTGGAACATGATTATACCCATGTATGGGAACATTTTACTCGCTCTTCCTTATAACTACGAAATTTACGCTACTGTTTGGAATATCATTCAATTATGACCATGCTGTTAATGATATATTTGACAGTGCTTGTAAAACTTTCCTAAAAGAAGCATGGCGTTGCCGTATGGTAGCTCTTGAAGGTGCTGGCTGTGACATTTCTGTGTAGAGCTAATGTGTATGTGTGTATGTGTGTGTATGTGTGTATGTGTGTATGTGTATGTATATATACGCACATGTGTATGTATATATGTGTGTATATGTGTATATATATATCTTCAACTGTGCCTGTTCACAGTAAAGAAATAGAGTTGTACAGTTCCCTGTAAGGTGCAGATTCCATAGATTTTAAATGGAGCTCCTATATTGTATATATAAGTTTTATCTATTTTGAAGTGTACTTTAATTTTATACATTGTAAATATGACGATGATAAACATTTATTTTCTACATTGTAAACCAAAAGTGCACGATGTACTTGTCCTTACGCTTTCTAGAGTTTTCTCCCAATGAGTGGTTTATCTCTAGTTTTAGCGCGGGGGACAAAATTATGACATTGATGATTGGTTACACCGGTTGAAAGCAAACTTTAAATGGGTAAGATACTTGGACGCATCATGGAATAAACCCTGTTCCATCGATGCCCCCGGTGTAAAGGGGTAGTTTTCCTCATAAATTTATTTATTTATTTATTTATTTATTTATTTATTTATTTATTTATTTATTTACTTACTTACTTACTTACTTACTTACTTACTTACTTACTTACTTACTTACTTACTTACTTACTTACTTACTTACTTACTTACTTACTTACTTACTTACTTACTTACTTACTTACTTACTTACTTATTTATTTATGTTCATTTCTCACAAAATTAGCACTCTTTGAGAAAGTTAAGTTCACAAATGCCAAACTGGTATTGATCTAGTATGTCCCGAGCCATCTATAAAGAAAATTTTTCACCTGCCTTTGACAAATATTCTTTATTTCCAAAACATTAATAATATCCCGCTTGTCCCTATAGGCAATCAGGTATGCAGTTGTGGCGGGAAATTAATAAGCATATGTCCTATTCGATATACGCATTACAGTGGCCAGCCAACTCAACCTGTTACAGACTGTTCAACCCCAGACCCCAGGTATGGAACAAGATCGGTCCTTGTCCCGGGTCCTTGTCTGTCCATGTTTCCCCCCTCCCCCCTTTTTTTTCCATCAATCGAACCACTATGGTTAAACACACTAAAGTTTTGTTACAATGTTACTTTGCAACATCCCAGAGCGGCGTTGTCACTGTGACATTCGATTGATTATGTGATACACTGTAACAGTCGTAGAATTACTACACCTATATTTTGCTGTAATGACAGCTTTGAATTCAGAATCATACAGAAGATTAATTTGTAAATACTGTAAAGAAAAAAAATGAGTCACTGTTCCCGGTTTTATGAGTAATGCCTAAATTTGGCCAGTTCCATGAATCCTTCCATTGTCCAGCGATGGGACCGCATTTGTCAACAGCAGTAGTTTTTTCTTGCCAAACATATCCTAAGCATCGCCATATATGACAAGCAAAAGTCACTTTCTACAAAGTGTTAGCTACATAGGTCAGATCGATCATCGGTTCCCAGGGCCTTGCAACTTGTCCCTGTAAATCTTGACTGCACGGGTCCAAGCTCTACGTAATTTCAGGTCTTTGCGGCGAATGTAAATAAGCTGTAGAACTTGTAAGTTGTATTGCTACAATTAAAGCAACACACCGACCCATCTTGGGCGGGAACAAAAAAGAAAATGAATATTTCTACATGCATTTTTAATCCTGTTGATGAAGGGTGAATAAAATATGTTTAAACCAAGTGACACTTGACAGCCATAGCTTGCAATCATGGTCGGAGTCTTCCCTGTCAGCCAGCGGTGTTGCGTTTGTGACGTCACTAGCCTTTCGCGCCTTGTGGGTGTCGGAAATGAACGGAAAGCGACCATTGAAGGTGCAGTGAGTTTTTGAGAATAAGAATTTGGTTTAAACATATTTTTATTCAAAAAAGCGATCGGGAAACAGGCTCTGCCTATATAAATCCCTCTCGTGAAAAAAAGAAATAAAAGAACAATACAAATACTGTACAAAAGATAATGGCGGGCCACAGGACACCACATTGACGTAACATCGACAAGGACATACATACAAAAAGATCAGACATCATAGTTACAGGACAGACAGAAGTATGCATTATCAGAATACAATACTGTCGAGGCCAGCCAACACTGTTCACATGAATACTGCTCTCGGGAAAAAAAAAAAAAGTACCGGCCCGCACGTGAACCACCAGGAGTCACAAGCAAAGCTTGTTCGTCAACCTGGGTGGAAAACGTACGGGCCTCAGTTGAATCTGCCAGAATTTAAGATATATGTGTGGGTACTGTCAAAAATAATTTTGTTTACTGCCTTTGAACACTTGGGATTTCCAAACATAAGAGTTTGTAGCGTGAAAGGAGCCAATACTATGATATTTTGGTGCAATAAATTCCGCTCAGTCGTGTATTTGGTACACTCAAAAAAGTAATGAAATGAATTTTCTATTTCGGCACCACAAGAACAAGCAGGAGAAGTTACTATACCAATTTTGTGCATATCGTGGTTCAACTGGCTGCAACCAATCCTAATTTTTGCATGTAGAATATTGGCTTTCCTATTACCAATGTAAAACAACACATTTGTCTTTGGTTTCCCTTTATCCAATTTACGCTTAAAAGTATCTATATCTTCAGAATTTCGAACACTGGATGGGAGTAAGTTCCATTGGCGAATCGTTGCGGGGAAAAAAGAATTATTATAAGCATTAGTTTTTGTACGAACTTGGCTTATGTTCTGTCTGGATCTCACGTTATATGCATTTCTGTTGGAAACATTTTCCGGAATCAAATCGTGTAAATATACAGGTGTATGTCCATTAATAATTTTATAAAGAAGTATGAGTCGGTGTTTTTCTCTACGCTTAGAGAGAGTCTCCCATCCAGTTTCATTGTACAGGAATGCATGACTTGTTCGACAAGACGTGCCCGTCACTGCGCGGGCTGCAGCCAGTTGAACATCTTCTAGAAGGTCTGCATCAAATTTCGTGCACCCTCCCCACACAACATCACCATACTCTAAAATAGGCTTAATGTAGGTAAAATAAATCAATTCTAATGTGCGTCTACTGAGCTTATGTTGCAAAAATTTCATTACTCCAATTAATTTCCTTGCTTTGCAGACAACATAATTTATATGAGGTGACCATAACAAATCTGCACTAAAAATAAGACCTAAATGTTTGTGTTGTTTTACATCTTCAAGTGTAGTACCCTGAAATAGAGCATGGGGATGATGTGGAGGCCGTCGCTTCTTACTAATAATCATTGACTTGGTTTTGGAGCTATTGAATGTAACTAGCCATTGCTTAGACCAATTCTCAATGTGTTTAAGATCATCATTCATGGTGACAGCAGAGCCAGTGGCATCGTCAATGGTGATGTACAAAGTTACATCGTCGGCATAGAGCCTTATGTTAGAAGTTACAATGTCAACGATATCGTTAACGTAAATAAGAAATAATAGAGGCCCAAGAACTGAGCCCTAGGGGACCCCTGCTTCTATTTTATCCCAATTTGAAAACTCTCCATGCGTCACAACCCTCTGTTGACGATCGTTCAGGTAACTACTAAACCAATCAAAGCAGAGCTCCAGAGATACCCAACTTTGCTAGTTTGTGTAATAAAGCAGGATGATACACCTTATAAAAAGCTTTGGTGATGTCACAAAAGACAACTCTTACTTCTTTCTGCATGTCGATAGCTTTCGCAAACTCATTATACAAGAAACAAGCTGGTTGATAGTACCATCCCCAGGCATAAAACCAGATTGTTTGTCAGATAGGGAAAGTTATCCCTCAAGAAATTAAACACATGCTTGAAAACTACACACTCAAAAACCTTTGATACACAACTTAATGAAGATATTGGTCGATAATTACTACAAAGACTGGCATCACCACCTTTTGGGATTGGGATTACATTTGCCTTTTTCCAATCGAAAGGGAACAAACTTTTGTTGAGGGACGATTTGAATAGTCTCGTAAGCGAAGGAGCAATTGAAGGAGCAGCCTCCTTGAGTAAGACTTGGCTAACACCGTCATGACCGGTAGCCTTGCTAACATCAAGTGAAGCAAGTATGGTTTAAACTTCATCATCATCAAAGGATATACTTTGCAGCGTGTTATTATTATCTGAAATAAGCGTTGTGGATGATGCCCGGAAAGAAGTGTCATCAACCCGACTTTGTTCTAAGAAAAAAGAATTCATAGCTTCACCTTTAGACTTGTTGTCAGATAAAACAACGTTCTCAACCAATAAATGATTATTAATAATTTGCTTTCCCTTTATAAAATAGTTAACTGTCTTCCACCAGCCTTTACCTTTCTTTTTGGAGCAGTTAATCGAGTCAAACTGACGTTTAAAGTAGTCTTCTTCGGCAGCTCTCAAGTCACTAGTGTATGCATTCCTTAATTGCCGAAAATAGCGCCAAAGATTTGTCTTATTAGAGGTTCTACCATTCTTCGCTTTTTTGTGAATTCTATCAATCTTTCGTTTCATAGCACGAAGACGACTTGTGTACCAAGGCGCATCATCCTGCCTTACAGTTATAGTTCTATTTGGTATACACCGCCTAGCAATATTTAGAAAAGTGCTGGTCCATAACTTACACATTTCATCAATGTCGTCCGTTTCGAAACAGGGGTCCCAGTTAACAGCATTCAATGTATTCCTGAATTCGTCGAAATCTGCCTTAGAATAAATCCAAATAAACCTTTCGAAAGAATCATTTCTTTTATGCCTAAACAATAAATGAGCTGTAACTGTGCAATGGTCGTTGTCCGCGACAGGAGGGAGAATCGATGTGTGACGAACAAAATTTGGAATATTAGTAATGATTTGATCCAAGCAAGTGGCTGTTTGTTCAGTTATCCTTGTTGGATCATGTATATGTAATGTAAGAAGATTAGAACTACAGCAAGAATTAAGTTTTCTACCATGGTTTGTCGACGGGTCGGCATTGAGATCTCCCATCATGACAATCTTGCCATTGGAGGCGCTACTGGCAAGATCGTAACTTGCATGCAAATCATTCTAAAAGGACACTGGTGCACTTGGTAGTCTGTATACAACACCAAGTAGAAATTTGTTGTTATGCAAACGAACCTCGACCCACATAAGTTCGAGACCCGGAATTTCAAGGTCCATGCGTCTTTCAACACGCAGGGCACGTGAGACATGTACAGCAACTCCACCTCCGATCCCGCTGGCTCTATCTAACCGCAAAATAGAATGAAAACCAGGCAAAATATAATCGTCATCTCTTTGTTGAGTAGACAAAAATGTTTCCGTTAATGCAACAATGTCGTAAGAATGTGCAATGGACGTTTTTATGCACCGTAGCTTATTCTGCGAAAGACTGCGTATATTCATATGACACAAGGAGAGATCGTTATAAGTATTAAGATTCGGGCCTGGGTTGGGATGCACGTCATCCGACAGAAGCAGACTTGCCATCAATGTCAGTGTATCATCAACAACTTCCATAACATCGTTCATTTTCAAAATCAAAATAATATGAAATATTTCAACCTGGCGTTGACAATGAAGGAAGATGGCATTTATAATTACAATAGACATAGTAATTAACATTGTAACATAAAACAATATCAGGATACAGTAAAATACATACAACAGATGATCTGTATCGCACACATACGTGTTGCTACTTACAATCCATAGCATGTCAGTTTTACTCAATGAATGAGTACTAGAGGAAAAAATACATTGACATGCGGGCACAATAATAATATTTTGTAAAGTTTTTAAAACCACAACACAAACTCTTCCGTCGATATTTTATGCACGAGTAGTCTAACGACGCAGAATCCCACATGACCCATCACTCTATAATGCAAATATGGCGTAAAAACATATGACCATTGAATGCAGGAATTGGAGAACATTACATTTTGTTTCTCGAAAGATAATATCAAGTTGTTCCCGTATCGAAGGCCAAAGACAATATATAATATGTATATAAGCAAAAATGAAAACCATTTACTAGGCATCTTTATGGCAATGAACATAATAAATGTGCACACATATCTGTGCAGTTTTTGATTAACAAAGATTAAGAATTTGAATAAAAGTATTATTTTCACACCCATTTTTTTAAGCGCACCGCATGGTGAGAACAACCCATGAGTCACCCATATATCAAATTTGAACATGGTCAATCAATAGGACCTTTAACAAAGAAGCGGTATACATGTTTCAGATTTGTACCCCGCATACAAAAGTCGAAATAGTTCAAGTCACCAAAATGCAAAACAAAGCAAGATAGCTCACTAAAAGTAGAGTGTACACATATGCGTCCCTGTTCATAGTAATACGGACTAGCGGTAGGAAATTTTATAAAGGATACTTAAGAAATAAGTTAATGTAAATCAGCGACTACTCAATTGAAGTGACTGCTTATGCATAACAGAACTAAAATATGAAGCGTCTTGTGTCTACGATGTATCTGTGGAAAGCATCACAAATGTGTACGTTGAAGGGAATGGACAATTCATCACTACCAAAGAGAAGAAAATGAGCTAGTCTGTCACTCGCTGTGTGTGTTATCAGATTAGGGTGGACGCCGGGAGCAATAATAGGGATGATGGAGTTGAGAAGTTTAATTCTGTAAGTTGAATACTTTGGACAAAAGAACAGAAAATGTTGCAGATATTCAGTGGGGTAGGAACAAGAACATGTAGGTTGTGGGATGATGCTGACCTTAAAGAGAACAAAGTTAAGTCTCGAAAATCCAAGACAAAGCTGGGTATGACAAATGTTGGCAAACCTGTGTCCTTGGGTATAGTAAACAGGAACATGATCAACTGCTAGTAGAGTTGCTTTCAGTTTTATTACCTGCACATAACGACTCGTCAATAAATGACAAATTATTGTTGGCTGGCTCATTGAGTGTACAATTATTCATGAAAAAATCCACATGCAATTTAAGCAATGACTTATGATTTGATGAAATCATGAATGTTCATTCTTCTAAGAAATCGCTTTGTGAAATTCTGATTTGTTGACTGTGACAACAATTCATGATTTGATGAAATCGTAAATGGTTGTTCTTTTCAAAAAATCATATTATAGTCACTTGAACAGTGACGGGAAATTCTTGTTCATAAGGAAAGTTAATGGAGTGAGTAACAACTACATGGCAGGCTGTTATTAACTTTGTCAGTGTCAGTGATGCGTTTACGAAAATTTTCGACTGCCTTGGCTAGGACATAACTAGTCAGGAGCTTCTTATATTTTTGTACTTTGTAGACTCGTGGGGCACCAGAAATTGAAGTCTTTATGTAGAAAAGGCCTATGTATGTATGTATGTATGTATTATGTATGTATGTATGTATGGATGGATGTATGTTTGTATGTATGTATGTATATATATGTATGTATGCATGTATGTATGTATGTGTGTATGCATATATATATATATATATATATATATATATATATGTATATATATGTGTATATATATATATATATATATATATATATATATATATATATATATATATATATATATATATATGTATATGTATATGTATATATATGGGAGGGGATGTATTTGGTACGGTTTGCGGTTTTATGTCAATTAAGTCCATCCATGATACAGCCTCATCCATGGGATACAGTCCTTTCAGCTGCCGCCAGAGGGCAGCTGTATCTTTGAGCCAGGGGCAAAGACAAAGTGCGTATCTCCTCCAAAAGCTTACGTCATATACTTTGGTTTGTTCACCTCTGGGGCTACTAGGCAGTGCCAGGCCAGGCTCAGAGAGTGTCCACCAACCATATCAATGATGTAGTCCTACCCGGCTTCTCAGTGTGGCCAGTCACTTGTTCACCTCCAAATGTACTAAGGTCTAAGGCTAAGCCTTTGGAGGTGATACAGAAACAATGTAATATATTGCTTTTGTATACATCTTATGGGAGTAAAATAGTTATAATCTGACGTGTCTTTTCATTGCCTAGCATGTGTGTGTGAGTGTCATGTCATTGCTATGTTCAGTATGTACTGAATGAAGCAGTAAAACATTTGGTGATGGTATACGGTGGTCGAACAGGGGAACTGCAAGTTGATAAACTCCGGACCAGACTGACTGTGCACACATTATCATGGCGCCCAAAGGTAATGGAATGATTTGTTGCCTCAAAAATCTGTTTCTTACTTGACTGACACTAAGTTGTCATGCTTGGTAGCACTGCAAAAATCCACTGTAATGTTTAGGAACAGTTATTGTTGACATTTTTGCACTGAAATATGTATAAACGTACGTGTAGATTTTAACTGGGTGCTCCCTCACACATGTGAAAACCAAGATGTCGTAGTACCATGACGGACTCTCCTAATTATTTCTTATGATTAGGGCAATCTCTGGTGATTTTCATTCCAGTTATCTAGTTATTAGCATAATTTCAAGATAACTTGTGGTAACTACCTGCGTGTCTGAGACCTTCTCATGGCTCAGCTCGTAAGGTGGCAGTCGTTAAATCGATCCGGCATGAAATAAGTGTCATCCGGTGTTTATCGTACCCTTCGGTGAATTGAAAACGAGGCGCCCTCCTTGGTGGGTCAAAGGAAGCCCCATATCGGCCTCTTTTTCACCTTCACGTCAAGGTGCGTGTTGAATACCGTAGTAGGCTCAATGAATTTAGGAAACAATCCATTATACTGTATCAAATAGCTCAGGTATTGGAAATGTTTACAAGAAAACACATTCAGGAAGCTAGCACAGTTAAAACATAGACAATGTTTAACTGGAAAATGTAGTTTGAGGGGATGAACTGTTGGGGAACCAGTTCTTGTTCAGCAATCCAACATGGCGGCGCCCATGGATCATGTGGGACAAAATAACAAAATCGCATGTTTTTTCAAAATGTGGTTTGTTCTGTGGTGTCAAAATGGATGAGGGATCGGTGGAGTAAATTTTGTAAAGAAGGGGCTGTGGGACATTCGGTTGGTTGCCAGGTAGCTGATTGGTCTACCCAGTGCACTCGCATTCACCCGACAACCGGCTGTCAAGTGGCACTGCCCAATGGGGTTGCAATGCATTGGCCCAAGCCAAGGCAAGGATTGGGTATTTTATGTACGATTCAACCCATTGTAATTTGTAGCTGACCTGGAAAACATGCCATGTAGAAACCCTGGGTTTGCGGTGGTATATGCGAGTACAGATAAAACATTCCTGGTCTTGTGTCTTCAAAAATCACCGGTTCAGTCTGGAAAGGTTCCCTGAATAGCCAATGGAATTCACATACCTTGAATTTACCATCTGGCATGTCAGATGTCTCACCCAGGCAGCCAGTGAATCTTCAGAATTCTTTGATCGGCTGTGATGTCACAGCTCAAACATAACTAGGAGAAAACTTTCCAAGTACCTCGCTCGCTTGCATGCTACAGTGGGCTGTCTTAGATCCCAAACTTCACAGAACCTGATTGTCTTTGATGAGATTTAACCCTTAAAGGGTCAGGTTATTTTTTGTACCAGTAAAGATAAAGGCAACAATTTTCATTGAACACAGTGCAGTAGGAACAGTTTTCTTTGTAGCATACCAAAAGTATATATCATCGTGATACCTGGAATGCCAAGTTTCCTTATGTGCAGTAAATTGCTAATAGTCACGTGACTGGTTGCCATGGCAACCACTTAAATCGCTAATAAATGGCAAAAAATCATTTAAAATCTACTAAATAAGAGAACAAAGTATCTCCTCATTTTATGTGAAGCACCCTTTTCTCCACATATGCATGGTATTTGGATAACTAGAGGAATAAACTTTCAGTAAGCTTTGAAAATAAAACATAGATCACACGACCTGTTTCCATAGCAACTGTTAAAATATTGCTTGTACTTGGCTCTAAACCGGAAAAACTGCATTTTTACACAAATCTGCAGAACCGGTAACAGGCAGTTACTTTGCATAACAAAATAAGTCACCATAACTATTCATAGATTATATTCCAGGTTCAGTATTATGTAAGAAAATGACTGAAATAAAACAACACTGCAGTATTTTAATGGAAAATTTGTGGTCCCCCCCCCCCATTTTAATATGTTTCCATGGAAACAAAGCTTGATTGGATCCACAATCAAGTGTGCCAGGCCTTGTTTTACTGATATGTAGTTTGCAAATGTGGAGGACACCATGCATGTGTACAGTGTACATGCAATTATAGTCATCAATTCCAGTGCAAAAGGCAAAGTAGGCCCTCCCTATTGGCTGCCTATCACAGTCTTTGAGACTGACAACAATATTTATCATGTAACTGCAACCATGCTCCTCTCCTCTTGCGGGAAGCACAACAGCTGTCTGTGTACAGTTTGGTGATGATTTATGAGTTGTTTACGCAAGTAAGGCTAAGCTAGTGTGAGCCCAGCATAAAATCGCGTGATTACCGGTCTTTAACGACCGGTCTGACCGTTTAAGGGTTAATGCACTATAATCCCTTTCGCAGATAGCCTTGCACATGTGTTTTTGATGTGAACGTGACTTCCACCACACAGGATGCAAACAGGCGCAAGCTGTCAAATTGCCCGTCTAAAACGCTGTGTTGCTAGAATTCGGAAATGGACTGTAGCTCAACTTAGACCATACAACCATCATAGAAATATAATATGAAATGACTAATCTATTTGCTCGAAGGGTTAGCTTTTCTGACCAATTGTTAAGCTTTGACACAGACGATAGATAACAATGCAACTTAGCAGCTTCCACGCATTTAGCATGGAATACAAATTGGGAATAATGTCCCTGACCACATGGTGTCTCTACCAGTGCCCCCTTCCTCTGTGGGAGCAGGTATGGGCAAACTCCTCAGTGGTCGTAATACGTAATGGATCATGTTCATAGAAATGAAGAATTTAAATATCAGCTGCCCATTTTCATAAAATATTCCTTTTAATAAAAAGCTTGATTTTGAAAGGGTTTTTGTTTGTGTATTTTACATCTAGAGTGTGGGGGTTGCTTCATTTGTTTGTGGGTGAATTGTCATTTTGTAGACTGAAGTAAGAGTAGTAACTCATTTGAGATCACATGAACTGAACATTGTTACAACTAAATTGTGACGCACCTGCATCAGTGACATAGTGCATTGACATTACAGACAAAATGAAATGTGTGTGAGAGATGTTTGATTGCATGTCACATGTGACGAGGAGCAACTATGATGAACGTCAGCATACATGGCACAGCAGCTCAGTGATGAAAGTTGGCCTCGGACATATTTTTGCAATGAATGCCCAATTAAAGACGTTCGGTACACCGCGTTATGCGCAACCATTTATGGTCCAATGCCTCTATGCAGTTAGAGCTGGTATTTGTCGATACCTGCACTAGCTGCTGTTCGCTTTTCCTATTTTGCACAGTTCCGTTTGAGAAACATGGATTGTTTACGAAGAGTGAAAAGGAAAAAGAATGGGCGGTTTGTTAACAAATGCCAAAACAAAGGACTAAATACTTTAAAACAAGGCAGAATACGTCGAAACACGACAGTGGTAGACCAAAACGCATGTACACAATCAGCGAACGCTGACCAAGCCACCGTCGAAAGTGCCACGCCCACCCCCCAAATGCCACATGTACATGTAAACACTGACAGGGACGAAGGTCGCAAAATAGTGGAACTAAGTGTACTAGCCGATAATCTTGTATGCGAGGAATGTAAAAAAAAAAAACATTGTCCCTAAAAAACACAGAATCAGAAAAACGATATGGCTTGGTCAGTGTACTGTCAATTTCTTGTGAATGTGGTACGATAAACGCTGTCCCAACTGGAAAAAAACAACAACAGAGTAATACCCCAGCGTCAAAAGGTGGCACAGGCATATTTGATAATGTGCTACCTGTGCTACCATTCGACACTGTATTAAGGCAACTATAATTTTGATATTCTTATGTTTACCTCTTTTTTCCACATTGCTGTATTGCACTATGGAGAGAATCTTAAAATGTTTGCCTCTTCTAAGTAAAACTATGAAAGTATATATTATGACTGGAATATAAAATTAACGACGTACTGCCGTTCATTTGAGCTACATACATGTATATTGATATGGTATCGAAGTGAGACAATGAATGGATACCTTTACCTATGAACTTAGAACAAATTAAGTC
This sequence comes from Hermodice carunculata, assembly GCA_964020975.1. NCBI lineage: Eukaryota > Metazoa > Annelida > Polychaeta > Eunicida > Amphinomidae > Hermodice > Hermodice carunculata. The sequence goes on along the minus strand of CAXHWN010001079.1, from coordinate 317,274 downwards.
ACCATGCATGAATTCTTTGTACAATTGCAGAAAAAATAGCACCGTATGATACCTTTTTTTGTTAATCAATGAAATCAGTACATATTTTGGAAACCCCCTACAATTTTTCAGGGATTTGTAAATATTTTTTCTATTTCAAATTTACAAAATACTGTGAGCACTTATACATTTTTGCAAGACCAGATGAATTTAAAGTCACATTCCAGCATGTTTTGTCTACATATTTGTTATTAAAAGGCTTGATATACATTGCAAACACTCATATCGAGGTAATTTATGCATAGTTATGCATCCTTAATTTGTTTTTTGCTTTTACCCACATATATAATGGCTGCTATCAAATTTCTGTAGTCCTCACATGTATCGCCACCTAGCGACAAAAGTAGCACCGTGACATGCCAATTTTTTGCTTGCATTTTGTTTCAAATGCCAATATCTTTGTTCACACCAAAAACCAGAGATTTCTAAATTCTTTTGACCAGTGTACCGAACGTCTTTAAACAGAATAAATTAAACCTTGCATGGCTGGAGAGCGAGTTGCCATTTTTCTCTCACTCACTGTAGCAGTTGGTGGGGAAAACCACTCGTGACCTTTGGTCATTTATGATTTCCCCACCAACAATGATCCGTCATGAAAGGAAAATAACTCCTCTCAGCTATGTAAGATTCTCCATATGAGATGTATTGTCACCTATTGTTTTTGGCTACATAACTTGTTCACAGATATTGATGTTCTGTGATTGGCTGGTGCAAGTTTGTGGGTATGAGAATATGATACCACTGTTCTGCACCAAAAAAAAAAACAAAAAAACAGTGAATGACGTGTATCTTGCCTCTATGATTGTACATGCACATGTATATTCAATGCAAATATCACGTCTTCTTTAAAAGCAAAAAAAACCTTGTAATTTGTTTTACATCGCTTTGGCTCACCACCTGTAAAATTTTCACTGGCACCATGCCATATTTATCTATCATGCCGCAAGATGGCAATGGTGTTTTTCTCTTGTCGGTACAATTAAAGCTCGTGTTCTGTGCCTGGTTTGCGTTCCAACATGGGCAGGCACAGACAGGGATGCCAACATTCAAACTCATTTCAGGGACACAAAATAATGAACAAATAATGTAACGGCAACTATTAAATTTTGATGAGGGACACACACCGTAAATTGGTCAAACTTGACGCTTATTTCAGGGATTGTCCCTGGTAATGAGGGACAGTTGGCATCTCTGAACAGATCATCAGTTCAGTTTTCTGTTGTCTGTCATCTGTCACATGCACATTGGAAGAGGGCATCCCGCCTCCTCCAGAAAGTTCCAAGGATTGGCGAGTTTTAGGTAGAATATATGCTTATCCAGTAGAAAACCAGAGACACAATTACTGTTTGTCCATAAAACTTTCTACTTAAACCAACAGACAAGTACTATTTCGAATGCTGGGTTCCTGTGCATTATTCATTAATTATAGAGAACTGCAGAGTAATTTTCCATAACAAAAAAATTGAATCCAGAAACAGCACCTTTGAATCTTTATCCTGTTGTTACCAGGACTGAAAGGGCTCGTCTCATAATTTAAGGTTAATTTTTGTTAGAGTGTGACAAATGCTTGCATTCCAACTATGAACATTCATCTGGTCTAATGTATGCTGACCCATTTCCTCTGTAAAAACACCCAAAAACATTGCCACATCAGAGTTGTCCCCAGGAAAAAAGGCTTTACATTTTTGTTCATGCTCGCAGTTCAATTTGCACTTGGCCTACTTGAAAGCGTCAAATTGGGACTGAAAAGTGCCATTTTGGTCTGAAAAGAGGGTATTTTGTGTATTTTAGCTTTATGGGAAGCATTTGAAGCTCTCATGGCAAAGTTGAAAGCTTAACATTTTTCCCTAAAGCTTTACATTATTGTTAAGCTATAAAGTTTCAGGGACAACCCTGCACACATTATATCTCAAATCTTACTCAAATTGTATTGTGTTGAATGAGTTGCAAAAACTGTATAGTTTCCTTTAACACTTTTAAGTCTAGGCTTTTCATTGGGTTTGCAATTTGTCAGGTGATCCTTATTTTTTTTTTTTTTACTTTTTTTTTTTACTTTGCATAACAAAATAAGTCACCATAACTATTCATAGATTATATTCCAGGTTCAGTATTATGTAAGAAAATGACTGAAATAAAACAACACTGCAGTATTTTAATGGAAAATTTGTGGTCCCCCCCCCCCCATTTTAATATGTTTCCATGGAAACAAAGCTTGATTGGATCCACAATCAAGTGTGCCAGGCCTTGTTTTACTGATATGTAGTTTGCAAATGTGGAGGACACCATGCATGTGTACAGTGTACATGCAATTATAGTCATCAATTCCAGTGCAAAAGGCAAAGTAGGCCCTCCCTATTGGCTGCCTATCACAGTCTTTGAGACTGACAACAATATTTATCATGTAACTGCAACCATGCTCCTCTCCTCTTGCGGGAAGCACAACAGCTGTCTGTGTACAGTTTGGTGATGATTTATGAGTTGTTTACGCAAGTAAGGCTAAGCTAGTGTGAGCCCAGCATAAAATCGCGTGATTACCGGTCTTTAACGACCGGTCTGACCGTTTAAGGGTTAATGCACTATAATCCCTTTCGCAGATAGCCTTGCACATGTGTTTTTGATGTGAACGTGACTTCCACCACACAGGATGCAAACAGGCGCAAGCTGTCAAATTGCCCGTCTAAAACGCTGTGTTGCTAGAATTCGGAAATGGACTGTAGCTCAACTTAGACCATACAACCATCATAGAAATATAATATGAAATGACTAATCTATTTGCTCGAAGGGTTAGCTTTTCTGACCAATTGTTAAGCTTTGACACAGACGATAGATAACAATGCAACTTAGCAGCTTCCACGCATTTAGCATGGAATACAAATTGGGAATAATGTCCCTGACCACATGGTGTCTCTACCAGTGCCCCCTTCCTCTGTGGGAGCAGGTATGGGCAAACTCCTCAGTGGTCGTAATACGTAATGGATCATGTTCATAGAAATGAAGAATTTAAATATCAGCTGCCCATTTTCATAAAATATTCCTTTTAATAAAAAGCTTGATTTTGAAAGGGTTTTTGTTTGTGTATTTTACATCTAGAGTGTGGGGGTTGCTTCATTTGTTTGTGGGTGAATTGTCATTTTGTAGACTGAAGTAAGAGTAGTAACTCATTTGAGATCACATGAACTGAACATTGTTACAACTAAATTGTGACGCACCTGCATCAGTGACATAGTGCATTGACATTACAGACAAAATGAAATGTGTGTGAGAGATGTTTGATTGCATGTCACATGTGACGAGGAGCAACTATGATGAACGTCAGCATACATGGCACAGCAGCTCAGTGATGAAAGTTGGCCTCGGACATATTTTTGCAATGAATGCCCAATTAAAGACGTTCGGTACACCGCGTTATGCGCAACCATTTATGGTCCAATGCCTCTATGCAGTTAGAGCTGGTATTTGTCGATACCTGCACTAGCTGCTGTTCGCTTTTCCTATTTTGCACAGTCCCGTTTGAGAAACATGGATTGTTTACGAAGAGTGAAAAGGAAAAAGAATGGGCGGTTTGTTAACAAATGCCAAAACAAAGGACTAAATACTTTAAAACAAGGCAGAATACGTCGAAACACGACAGTGGTAGACCAAAACGCATGTACACAATCAGCGAACGCTGACCAAGCCACCGTCGAAAGTGCCACGCCCACCCCCCAAATGCCACATGTACATGTAAACACTGACAGGGACGAAGGTCGCAAAATAGTGGAACTAAGTGTACTAGCCGATAATCTTGTATGCGAGGAATGTAAAAAAAAAAAACATTGTCCCTAAAAAACACAGAATCAGAAAAACGATATGGCTTGGTCAGTGTACTGTCAATTTCTTGTGAATGTGGTACGATAAACGCTGTCCCAACTGGAAAAAAACAACAACAGAGTAATACCCCAGCGTCAAAAGGTGGCACAGGCATATTTGATAATGTGCTACCTGTGCTACCATTCGACACTGTATTAAGGCAACTATAATTTTGATATTCTTATGTTTACCTCTTTTTTCCACATTGCTGTATTGCACTATGGAGAGAATCTTAAAATGTTTGCCTCTTCTAAGTAAAACTATGAAAGTATATATTATGACTGGAATATAAAATTAACGACGTACTGCCGTTCATTTGAGCTACATACATGTATATTGATATGGTATCGAAGTGAGACAATGAATGGATACCTTTACCTATGAACTTAGAACAAATTAAGTCACCATGCATGAATTCTTTGTACAATTGCAGAAAAAATAGCACCGTATGATACCTTTTTTTGTTAATCAATGAAATCAGTACATATTTTGGAAACCCCCTACAATTTTTCAGGGATTTGTAAATATTTTTTCTATTTCAAATTTACAAAATACTGTGAGCACTTATACATTTTTGCAAGACCAGATGAATTTAAAGTCACATTCCAGCATGTTTTGTCTACATATTTGTTATTAAAAGGCTTGATATACATTGCAAACACTCATATCGAGGTAATTTATGCATAGTTATGCATCCTTAATTTGTTTTTTGCTTTTACCCACATATATAATGGCTGCTATCAAATTTCTGTAGTCCTCACATGTATCGCCACCTAGCGACAAAAGTAGCACCGTGACATGCCAATTTTTTGCTTGCATTTTGTTTCAAATGCCAATATCTTTGTTCACACCAAAAACCAGAGATTTCTAAATTCTTTTGACCAGTGTACCGAACGTCTTTAAACAGAATAAATTAAACCTTGCATGGCTGGAGAGCGAGTTGCCATTTTTCTCTCACTCACTGTAGCAGTTGGTGGGGAAAACCACTCGTGACCTTTGGTCATTTATGATTTCCCCACCAACAATGATCCGTCATGAAAGGAAAATAACTCCTCTCAGCTATGTAAGATTCTCCATATGAGATGTATTGTCACCTATTGTTTTTGGCTACATAACTTGTTCACAGATATTGATGTTCTGTGATTGGCTGGTGCAAGTTTGTGGGTATGAGAATATGATACCACTGTTCTGCACCAAAAAAAAAACAAAAAAACAGTGAATGACGTGTATCTTGCCTCTATGATTGTACATGCACATGTATATTCAATGCAAATATCACGTCTTCTTTAAAAGCAAAAAAAACCTTGTAATTTGTTTTACATCGCTTTGGCTCACCACCTGTAAAATTTTCACTGGCACCATGCCATATTTATCTATCATGCCGCAAGATGGCAATGGTGTTTTTCTCTTGTCGGTACAATTAAAGCTCGTGTTCTGTGCCTGGTTTGCGTTCCAACATGGGCAGGCACAGACAGGGATGCCAACATTCAAACTCATTTCAGGGACACAAAATAATGAACAAATAATGTAACGGCAACTATTAAATTTTGATGAGGGACACACACCGTAAATTGGTCAAACTTGACGCTTATTTCAGGGATTGTCCCTGGTAATGAGGGACAGTTGGCATCTCTGAACAGATCATCAGTTCAGTTTTCTGTTGTCTGTCATCTGTCACATGCACATTGGAAGAGGGCATCCCGCCTCCTCCAGAAAGTTCCAAGGATTGGCGAGTTTTAGGTAGAATATATGCTTATCCAGTAGAAAACCAGAGACACAATTACTGTTTGTCCATAAAACTTTCTACTTAAACCAACAGACAAGTACTATTTCGAATGCTGGGTTCCTGTGCATTATTCATTAATTATAGAGAACTGCAGAGTAATTTTCCATAACAAAAAAATTGAATCCAGAAACAGCACCTTTGAATCTTTATCCTGTTGTTACCAGGACTGAAAGGGCTCGTCTCATAATTTAAGGTTAATTTTTGTTAGAGTGTGACAAATGCTTGCATTCCAACTATGAACATTCATCTGGTCTAATGTATGCTGACCCATTTCCTCTGTAAAAACACCCAAAAACATTGCCACATCAGAGTTGTCCCCAGGAAAAAAGGCTTTACATTTTTGTTCATGCTCGCAGTTCAATTTGCACTTGGCCTACTTGAAAGCGTCAAATTGGGACTGAAAAGTGCCATTTTGGTCTGAAAAGAGGGTATTTTGTGTATTTTAGCTTTATGGGAAGCATTTGAAGCTCTCATGGCAAAGTTGAAAGCTTAACATTTTTCCCTAAAGCTTTACATTATTGTTAAGCTATAAAGTTTCAGGGACAACCCTGCACACATTATATCTCAAATCTTACTCAAATTGTATTGTGTTGAATGAGTTGCAAAAACTGTATAGTTTCCTTTAACACTTTTAAGTCTAGGCTTTTCATTGGGTTTGCAATTTGTCAGGTGATCCTTATTTTTTTTTTTTTTTTTTTCATGTAAAACTGTTAAATATTGGTGCCATATTTGTCTTAATGATACAAAGGATTGTAGGTATCATATACCAAAATTATTACTGAATATCAAAAGTGAATATTTGTACGTTTGTTTTGTGCTGATATCAAATTGTAAATTTTAACGTCACAGTGGGTTTATATAAAAAAATACAAAACAGTTTTCACTGTAAATTTTCCATTGTCCAAAATAATGTAATAATTGTATTTTCCCACTAAAGCGCAGTAAACTATATAAAACATGGCTAATGTTACTTTCTTGGAACAGATTAATGCTTATTATCCATCGGCCCATAAGGCTGGAGGGGTATTGATGCCACCTACGTGTCCGTCCATGCCTTGTTAACGCCATATCTCCAAAAATACTCACCAAATTTTTATCACTGGGGTGATTGAGGTGCCTATTGAAAAATAGGTCACTAGGTCTCATTTTAGGTCACAGCACTACATTGCAAAAAAACGGCGTTAACACAACATCTAAATAAAATATTGAATGTAGCTTCATCAATTATTTATGACAGATGGACCTAAGTATGTTCCAGATGCCTATTGAAAACTAGGTCACTGGGTCACATATTTAGGTTACAGTGCTGCATTGAAGAAAAATGGCCTTGCCATGCTATATCTCCAGAAAGACTCACTTTACAGAGACCAAATTTTTATCACAGAAGGCCATTGAGGTGCTTCAGGTGCCTATCGAAAAGTTGGTCACAAAGTTACATGTTTAGGTCACAGTGCTACACTGAAGAAAAAAGCGCCGTTAACACAGTATCTAAAAAAATATTTAATTTAGCTTCATCAACTATTTATGACAGTTGGTCCTGGGGATGCGTCAGGTGCCTATTCAAAACTAGGTCACTGGGTCACATATCTAGGTCACAGTGCTGCATTGAAGAAAAATGGGCTTGCCATGATATCTCTGCTCATTGCATTTGCATCAAAGCCTTGTCATTAGGTTAAACAGAAGTAACCTGACCTACAGGAGGGGTATTGTCATCACCAACGTGTCCGTCTGTCATTTTTTTTTTTTGGCAGAAGTGACAAAATTTGGATTTTGAGTGGTTGGGCCTACACATATTGGAAACACTATAGTCTGTATTTAATGAAGAATATTTCGGAGGTTGAGAGGACCGGTTTAAAACCACCAGTTGCCTTGTGTGGGTGACTGCCTGTCTCAAGTCAGAAGTGAAATTTGTTTCTTCACGTTGATATTGGAAGATGAATGTTGATGTTTTGGTAACTCCGGAATCGCTTTGCTGTCATTGTTGGGTTTGATATTTATGAATATGGGTCATGTTTTCCTACACAAGTGTATCACACTAGAGACGTATGTTTGTCCTTCCATCCTGGCGAGGGGCTTTGCTGTCACTGATCAGCTTCTAGTTTATTGCTCACCATTGGACATCTCAAAAATCCTGTGTGACCACAAACCCAAGTGAAAATGAAAATTGCTCAATGTAAATGGTAATGAGGAAGGGTCTGCATTATATACAGACGCCAATTGTGAAAGGATAATTCGGTGGCTTAAGTAATGTATGGACCCCAGCGGGAAAGTCTTAAAGTTGCAAAAGATGATTGGTACCATGAGCAGTTACATACAGGCTTCCAGAAATGACTTTCAGGATCACATAATATGTGATAAGTATCAATTTTGATGTTTGCATCAAGATAAAGTGATTTGGATGACATGTTAACTTTATATTTGTTTTCTGCTCCCCCAGTTTTGACTTGCTTGTCCATCCTTTCAAATCTATAGGAAAAACAATTTTTTGACTAGCCACAAGACAGTTGCTTTAAAAGTTTTACTTTTCCTGATTGGATTTTCACTCTTCCTGTACTGGCAGACTGGTGAAATGGTGAGTCTTGTCACCACATTTTGAAAGGCCTTGGAAGTAAATAGAATGGTTGCACACCAGATAGCAGGTGTGGCAACTAACGTGGTATAACGCCATAGTGTTGCAGTAAACTGAATCTTTTTCGCATTGAATTATGTGCATAGTATTTGGAAATTGTTTAAATAACTTGATTTGACCCTTATTTGTTTCCCATGTTTTGGAAGTTTGGAAAGTACCGCAGTTCAGAAGTCCTTTGAAATATTTTCAGAGTCCCGCAATTAGTGCATTAAATTAATTCATCAACATCTTATCGCTACACAAGTTTCATTTTTAAGTTTGTCCTTCGGTTATGCCTGGACAGGATCAATGGAGATTTGAATTGCAATAAGAGCCTTTTCTGGAGCTATTGAGTAGTGAAATTATAAATTCAGTGAAGACCATAGTAAACTACATATATATACATGTACTTGCCTAAGTTTAGGACACAATTTTCAGTCAAAATTAATTAAGAGAACAGTACAAATGGTCAATTTTTGTGTAGCAGGTTGTGTTTGAAGACCAGCATTTTTTTAGCTTACATAAATAGAAGTAAATGCAGATTAAGGGGAAAAGTGTAATGTATCAGCATAAACACAATGTATTTTGATTGCCTGCAGGTGATCAGGTCTGGCGAAATTGTCACATAAAATGTTATTCCCATGAAACCCATGTGTGGGGTATATTATCCCTTTAATTTGTGAAATAACTTTTGAGAAAGATTCATCGGCTCACAGAGTCCAGTATAACTGTATGGAAAATCCACTTTGCATCCCAAATTTTCACAACTTTCACTTCTCAGTTTTCCTTGATGAATTTCACAAGTCCTTTTGAGCCACAGCCACCTGCAAGAATGACATGCTCATCATTGAGTCATGCAGTGGCACATTATTCACTGATGCGAGTTCTTGGACTTCAGTAATATTGTCTCCCCGTGCAATGGGGGGGGGGACATATTGTTTTTGTGTCTGTTTCTTCTGCCATCGCTTGTTCTTTTTCTTCAACACGTTGTGAAGGTGGTAACTCCAGAAAGATTTGAAAAAGAAAAAATCCAACTGCCACCTGCATCATGTTTTTTTGTGTCATTTGTAGATGCCAGGCGTTTCTGTTAAGGACGTGAACCAGCACGAATTTGTGAAGGCCATGGGAGCCTTCCTAAAGAAGACCGGGAAGATGAAGGTGCCAGAATGGGTTGACATTGTGAAGCTGGCCAAACACAAAGAACTGGCTCCTTATGATGAAGACTGGTTCTATGTGAGGGCTGGTGAGTTCAGGAAAAAAAAAAAAAAAACGTACAGAAAATTAAAAGTTAATAATTCATTGAATGGAAAATTCAATTTTGACATTTTAATCAAAACTAATTGAACATGGAGAGTGAATTAGCGTGGTGAGCTGACAAAGGCCTATGTGTTATCCATGCCACAAGATTTGGCTGTTCAGTATGTAGATATTTACTTTTGCAAAAGGGGACTTAATCATTGATAAATCATTCTTGCTTGCCATGGTAACTATCAGCACTAAACTAGGAATAGTTACACGACTGACCAAAGTACTTTTTGATACATGTAGATGCATTTCTGAAGGAGCAATATCCCTTGCATTTTGGTACTTTACTATACATAGAATGTTGGGTATAACTGAGCAGAACAAATTGTGTGTAAAAATAAACAGGAAGCTTGGAAGTCTTTGGTAAGTAAAAAGTAATGATAAGTGACTACATGTTGGCATGGTTAATATGAAAAAAAATGCTATGCATGCTTGTGTGTAGTTTTTCTTTAAAATGATACTCTAGATAAGCTTAATTTGTTCACAAAGTGGTATATTTTGATATGCTTATTTCAAGTGAATTTTTAAGCTGAAAATGAAACATTAAACTTTTCTCTCTCTTATTGCAGCATCTGTAGCCAGGCATTTATACATCAGATCGCCTGTGGGAGTGGGAGCCCTCACTAAAATATATGGAGGTAGGTTTGATATCTTACACTGATTTAATGTTGGACTAAGATAGCATCTCTTAGACTTTAATAGTTGGATATTCACTAGTATGTAATTATTAAATCTCTGCTAAAAAAAAACCACTCCTTGTGATACCACAACCATGTTTTTGCACAACTTTTTACATTTGTTTCAGTACTTTGTAGCCTATGTTCAGATCATTTGCCATTTATGCTTGAAATCAGGTCACTTCTTTAAAACTTGATGTAACGCAGCCACTGTCGTCAAATACAAACATTATATACAAAACACATTAACCCAAACTGGAATGGGGTTTTCAATTTTACATCAATATGTGATCTCATGAAGGATGCATGGTTACCAGATCGAGTATAAGAAAGGATACCAGGGTGATATTTGACTGTTGCAATATTGTACAGGGCTTGTACACTACTATAGTGATTTTTCAGTGCTTCCATTTCAGTTGTGACAAACCCTTGATAATACATTAAGTATTTCTTCCGCTCAAGCCACTGTGTCTTGCAGTTGTTGAATGATCTTGGAAATTTGAAAGCTGCCACAGGAAAGTTTTGCACCATTTTTGAGTGGTTTCCCAGAGGTGCCTTTGCCTAAGGGACTCTCATAGGTTAGACCTCAGGGAAAATTTGATTCTTGTTACTATTGGATAAAAAAAAATTAACAAACAGTTTCTCATGAATCGCCACAGCAATTGTCAAGGCCTCGCTTCTTTTTGGAAAAATCAATACAAATAAAAAATAAAAGCAGCCTGCCCAGGTGGTTAACCGTTCCTGCTGCAGATCTTTTTGGGGCGTTCGTGATGAGGGCTATGCTGTCTTTGTCACGCTGTTTTCATCTGTGTTGGCCCTTTTTTTATGAAGGTGAGACTGTCCTGGTCGCACTGTTTGCATCTATGTTGCAATGCGCATGTTGAATGTGCAATGACACGTCACTTTTCACCATTGGCTGCAAGGAGTGGTTTTTATATTTGATTTGAAATTATAATAAGACATACCGTCATGAACAAGAGGGGAGGGGAGGGGGGGAGGCAGAGAATCTTATCGAAGAAACCGCAACACGTCACTTTCACTTTGTTCACACCAGTCACCCAGTGCTAGACGCTGACCTACCTCCTGGGAAGTATGGATTCGAGAGGTCGCCATGCTCAGAGCTGTTGCAATCGTCATGGTGCAGAGTTGCCAGAATTTATTCATTCCAATTCATTCATTCCAATTCTTGAATCAAGCAGATTATATCTGAGCTGCACGGCCAAGATTAGAAAGTACATAATTGAAAATGATCGGGCCTAAAAAAAAATGTGTTTCTGGTTGCGTTTCCAGTGCTGCAAAAGTTGCAAACTAATTTTTCTAGTTCTGCTGACCATAGCTGGTAGAGCTTATGCAACTGCTCATGTCAGTCCATTAGTCTGTCCGTAAACTTCTGCACGTTAGCGCATACCATCCACAGTTTTCGAGTTAGCTTAATATAACTTTCAGGCCTTGAAGGGTGGATGAAAATGTCGGCTGCCTTCAAATTTCGAAATTGGTGGCAGCACCTACAATATGTAATATCCGGGTCAAATTTGAAGTTATTGTGAACACTAGCATCTTTAATTTTTGTGGATCTTCACCAAATATGATGGGATTGTGCGGCAAGTCAAAGTCTAAATTGCTGGTAATACTAGTGGTGCCACCTATAATTTGATGGAAATTATGAGCCAAAATGTATTTTAAGATGAAAAATTCCATATCTGGAAAAGTAATTGGATCACACTTGCCAAATTTATAGCATATATAGACCATGTCCAAAGCTAAAATTTTATGTATCAGCGACATTGACATATTTTTGTAAGGTCACTATGCCTGCAAAGTGGAAAGATGTGATTTTGTTACGGCAGGGTGTAGCTTGGACATCAATGGCAATGTCAGCACCAGGCCTATGGGCCTTTTGTATTGCATAATCTGGGTGACCTTGATCTTCTGTCCCAAGGTCACTGAAGACTTAAAATGTTCAAGGCTCACTCCTTGTTGACTAGGTACATGCAACAATATCCATCACAGGAATTGCACAAATAAGTGGGATTACATGTGGAGAGAAGGGCCATCTGGTGAACGTATTGTAGACTAAATGTACCTAAGCTTTATATGTTTAGAAGCCACTTGATTCGCAACTTTGAAATTAAGAGGTGCAATATAGCCATGGTGCCAGCAGAGCATTAGGCCCATGGGCCTCATTTTCCTGATGAAAATGAAAAAAACAAAAGAACCTATTTTCATATCGTTGAAATGACCCCATGGTTTTTCAAGTCGCTGGTTTGTATTGGTTCATCATGGTTCCATGACCCAAATTGACCAGTCTTTACATTTTCTCGCAGGCCGCCAAAGGAATGGGACCTGCCCAAGCCATTTCAGTCACAGCACAGGCTCTGTCGCAAGAAAGGTTCTGCAGTCTCTGGAAGCCATCAAGATGGTGGAGAAGGACCCTAATGGGTAAGCATGGGCAATGAAAGATCCAAGCAGGGTGTAGGGTACCAAGAGAGGAAAATGATGCATGTACATCATTTGAGGAAGCAAGAAATTTTGTTTTGCACCAGTATGATAGATACAGGACACGTTACAACGTTTTGCCAGAATTCAGGCTTTTAGGTTAATACTTGGGGGGGGGGGGGGGGGGGGGGGGGGATTTCCTATATTTTTTCCAAACACCTGAAATCTGGTGAAAAAAAAAAAAAGAGAGCTGGGCCATAACTTGAAACTTTATTTTTTTTTTTTCAAATTTCTGGGGCATCTTTGAAGAGAAGTATGTTGTTTACAATGCCCTCCACCCTCATGCATATGTAGCAGGGTATTGCTAAGTATTTAAGAAATGAGGGCTGCTTTTGTGTGCTACACGCCAGTGCGCCTCACCCGATACCAACTGCAATCACCCACATCATTATGCCATAGCACACGCAAACGCCACCCTCTTTTTTTTTTTTTTTTTTTTTTCCAACAAAATTTTATTTTCCATTTCTGTCTTCCAATTGTATCATGTTGTCGACAGACCAACATGATACTTACAAATGATCAACAAATTTTGATATTTTCAAATGAAATTCTTTGTCCAATGATTCCATTATTTGGGCTCTATAGTTAATTTCTTTTTTAAACAACAAATAAATGTCTACCTTCTTTTCTGTGGCCATACAATAGCTTTTGAAAATAATGAAATAACATAATGACAGTATTCTATTTACCCAATAATAGTCTGTTTGTCTAATTTTATAACCAAAAATCAGAGTTTCTAATGTTATTTCCATGTTACTTATTCCCATGCGTAAAAAAGCTTGTTTTACCGTAGTCCAAAAGAAAATCATACGATTACATTCACAGTACATATGAGTGTAATTATCTAATTTATCACAGAACAAACAATTAGCAGTTTCCTTAATTTTCCATTTGTGTAATAATTCTCCACAAGGAAGAATGCAATGTAGAAGTTTGTATTTGAATTGTTTTATTTTGTTTTCAATTAAACCTTTATGGATAAATAACCAAACATATTTCCACCTATACTTATTTTTGTTTAGTTTGTTGCTCCACATGTTTTCAATGTATGATTTCTCGAACTTTCTTTGCACTAAAATTTCATAAAACAAATTGTTCTTAATATCTTTGATATCTACAAGTTTTTGAGGATTTTTTACCCTGACTTTGAGCGTTTCGTTTATGTGTACAGAAGTATTTTGACATTCATCCGATTTAAGGACTTCTTTCCAATTTTTTGGAAGGGCTTGTAGCAATATACTAATTTCTGATAACCAATTTGCTTTTTTGTTAACTTTTTTATATAGGTCATTTTGATTAAATTTACCTTCTTCATTTAACAAGTCATTTACATATATAATACCATCTTCTATCCAATGAAGAAAAATGATTGGTTTCTTTTTAAACAATACTAGTCTGTTTCCCCAAATAATTTCTTTTCTTATATCAGACATACTTTTAATCTCCTTGACTCCTCTAATTTTTAACCAAGTGTTCACCACCTGTTCATAGAAGGCAGGCAAAAAATGTTTTTTATATACTTGACCAATGTTATTTATATTCATTTTGAAAATAAGAAAGTTTTGCCCAAAAGAATTTAACCAAAAAGTAGGCAGTTCTTTCCATGTTTGTTTCTCTGCCAATACCAATCTTTGAAGCCATTTTACTTGTAATGATTCAAAGAGGCTTTGAACATCTGCCATTCTTATGCCACCTTGTTCATAGTCACCAATAAGGGTTTTTCTTTTTATCTTGTCTCTTTTACTGTCCCATAGATACTCATAAATTATTTTGTTAATTTTAGTAATTATATCAGATGGTATAGGTAGCACAGATGCGTTAAATATCAGTTGGGATAAAGCTAAAACTTTAATTACTAATACTTTTCCAAAAATAGTTAATTTCCTTTTTTTCCAACTTTTAAGAATTTCTGCTAATTTTTCAAGCTTTTTTTGCCAATTTAAATTCTCACACTGATTTTTGTCATAACCGAAATAAATACCAAGAGCTTTAATTGGCTTATCAGGCCACTGTACACCACCTATTTTCTCCCTTTTCTTTTTGCCTTTACCAAACCATAATCCTTCAGTTTTATTTAAATTCAATTCTAATCCTGCAAAAAGGCCAAATTTTTTAACTGTATTTAATGATTCAATAATGGATTTGTCGTCAGACACAAAGAGGGTTGTGTCGTCTGCATATTGACCTATCTTGATTTCTAGCTGGCTTCTTGGGATTTGTATACCATTTATCTTTTTATTATTTCGTATGTCTATTGCCAAAAATTCAACAGAAATAATAAATAAAAGAGCAGAAAGGGGACAACCTTGCCTAATTCCCCTGGTAAGACTTATCGGTTCTGATATCCACCCATTGTTTACAATATAGCTACTAAGTCCTGAATAAAGGGTTTTAACCCAATTTGTAAAGGATTCCCCAAAACCAAATCGTTTCAGTGCAGAGATCATAAAAGGCCATTCTAGCATATCAAATGCTTTTTTGAAGTCTAAAAAAAGAATTGCTGCTGTTAAATCAAAATGTTCCGCATGGTCTATTACATCACTGATCAATCTAATATTGCATCCAATAAATCTATTTTTTATATAACCAGACTGATCTGTGTTGACAATTTTATGTAGAACTTTTTGAACTCTTTTGGCAAGAGCATATGCTCCAATTTTTAAATCTGTGTTTAACAGACTTATGGGTCTCCAGTTGTCAAGAACCTCTGGGTCACCCTTCTTAAATATTAAAGACAATGAAGCTTTTCTTTGAGAAACTGATAACAGCTTATTATTATAGCCTTCGTTCAGGCTGTCAACAACGAATTTGCCCAGAGTATTCCAAAAAATCAAATAAAATTCGGTAGTCAAGCCATCCATTCCCGGGGCTTTATTTTTCTTTCTTGCCATATTGGTTACTGCCAATTTGCATTCATCAATAGTTAATTTACCTTCACACAAGGCTTTATCTGCTTCAGTTAAAACATTTTGTACTGGTAATTTCTTTAAATATTCTTTGATTTCATCTTCGCTTGGATTTTTACTAGTATATAGATTTTTATAATAATTAACTTGTTCTTTTAAAACATCAGATGGGTTATTTACAGCTCCTTGTTCTGTTTTCAAACTTGTTATATGTTTCTTTCTTTGCCTACTTTTTTCAAGGGCAAAGAAATATTTACTTGGTTTTTCCCCCTTTTCGATCCATACAGATCTTGAGCGTATGAAAGCACCTTGTGCTTTTTCTTCATAATACAGGTCCACTTTTTGCTGTAATATTTCCTTCTTCACTATTAAATTATCATCTTGGTCACCTTCATCTATACACTTTTGAATTCCTTCAAGTTCATTTTCAAAATCACTTATAACCTTTAACTTGATACTATTACGTTTCTTTGCAAACTCAATGCTTGCTTCCTTAATCTTTATTTTCATCAGGTCCCATTCCTGTCTCTTACTTAAACTTTGTTTTTCTGACACTTCAATAGATATTACCTCTTGTATTTTACTCCTATATTCATCATCTTTCAACAATGAATTATTCATCTTCCAATACCCAGGCCCTTTGTTTTCTTTCTGTAAAGTCACCTTTAATGACACAGCCATATGGTCACTCTTAATAGAGGGCCTTATATCACAAGTATAAACATCTTTGCATAGGGTGGAGTCTATTAACCATAGATCGATACGACTTGCAAGTGTTTCGTTTTTTAAAAATCTTCTCCATGTGAACTGTCTTGAATTTTGATTTTGAATTCTCCAAATGTCACTTACTTTCAAAATTTTTGCAGCTTTATTAAGTTCTGACTTGTTTTTTCTTTTGTGAGTTAGCTGGGTTTTCCTATCATGTTTGCAATCCATCACATCATTCATATCACCACCCATAATAAGTATGCCTAAACTGTGTTCTTGAATAATATTTACCACCTTTTTAAAAAATGCTTTTCTTTTGGAGACATCGTTTGGGGCATATACATTTAAAAGACAGTAGACATCTCTGCCTATTTTCACATTGAGTAGTACAAGACGTCCATCCATTGTTTTATACTCGCTTATCAAATCACAGTCCATACTGTCTTTAATAAAGATAGAGGTTCCGCAGCTATTACTGCTACCGTACGAGTGGAACCATTTACCTTTCATCTCACAATTTACAATAATCTCATATTCTCCAGTGAAATGAGTTTCTTGTAAAAAAAGGAAGTGTGCTTTTTGAGCAGAGCACCACTGAAATACACTGTCTCTCTTTGCTTTATCACGAAGTCCACGTGTATTAAGAGTAAGTAAATGTAAGTGATTAGATTTTTTTGGTTGCATTTTTTTTCATGTTAGGCTTTATGAAATTGTTAAAACTATATTTAGTTGTAATCACATAGTCTGTTTTTCCTTTACTTTTTTTCAGTCTTATTGTATTTATACTTGTCCAGGTTTGGTCTTGGAACATCTGTTCTTGGTTGACCTGGTTTTGACCTCGTGACTCTGTCACTGTTACCCTGGGGTTTCCGAGGGGGTGCTGAATTGGCTGTTTTCTTCTCTGTTTTTCCCTTCGGTGTTCTGTCTTGTTTATTTGGAACAGATGCAGGCTCTTTTTCTGCTGGAGACCTGTCGTGTATTGATGGAGATTTTGAGTCCAGCTTTGACTCTGCTTGGACTGTACTTGAAGAGTCTCTCATACTTTCATCTGTCAGCACATTTTCTGTATCTGAATCTTCCTGATTTGACAAGGTGTCATCAGATCCACAAGTGCTGTCTTTCTCAGTGTGCATGTCTGTGGCACTCTCTTCAGGTTTCTTAACCTCATTTATAGCACAAGAGTCTCTTTTGTGACCACTTTGTTTACAATTAGTACAAACCCAATCATTAGGGCAGCTCACTTTTGTATGACCTTCCTGCAAACACTTCACACAGGTCATGGTTTCAGTTGACTTATTTTGGCCTCTATAGTGGATAGATCCTGTATACTGACCACACTGTACTCTAGTTGGAATCTGTCCTTGTGGGTTTTGTACATATACAATCCTGCCACCTGTCTCACAATTTGTGAGTCGACCATTAACTCTCAATTTCTGTCTTTGAATTGGAGCATTCAATACCAGTCCCGCCTTGATTAAACCACCTGTGATGACGGAATCACTGGCTGACAAAGGTACATTATGGATGACCAATCGGAGACCTCATTGTTGTGGCCTGAAAGGGTTTATGTCCTTCAGCTCCACCCTGATTCCATTGATTGATATTCCATTTGTCAGCAAGTCTGTTCTGACTGAGGTCACCCTCAATGCTTATATTTACATTTTGCTGCTGGATTATGTGGAATTTAGTACCTAGAATTAAGAGAAATGACCAGAAACTGATTTGCCCAGCATGTTCAAGTGTTGATTTCCAGAAACCCAGGTTGGCATGGCTTATTTGAATGTGGCTGGGACACATTATGGTCTGATAAAACACCAGGCTCATGTGTTCTGGTCTGACAACACACCAGGCTCTCTCCCATACGTGTAATGCTAAAAGTTAAATTGAATGTTAAAACTTTCTGGTAATATTGTAAAGAACACCAAGCCCTGTAATAAATTACTTAACCTTTTCCCACTCAAATCGGCCAAAAGTGCCTGGACGTAAATTGGCGTCTGTCTTGACATTTTGACAAATTTCCTGCTGTTGCTAGGAAACGTTTTTGCTGAGGGTTTGTGTGCAAGACCACTGGTGATTGCATGACCTCGGTCAAGAGCTTATCTTGGTGTATTGACGGAGACATACTGTGACCAGGAGTGGGTTAAAGACTATACATGTACATACTTTTGCAATCCTAATTTTAGTTGTAGTCCTGATAATTCTAGGTATTAAGGGGAAAAAACTGGTACATTGTATCAGTATCATCAGGGCACGAAAAATTTTTTTAAAAGCACTCGTCGGCAGGACAAGTGAATTTTAAAATCCACTTGTCCGTATGCAAAATCCACATGTCCGAATATAACACGGTGCGACAAACATAGTAATATTCCTGTTTTTAATTGCAGTAATATTCCTGTTCATCAATCCATACATAAAGGCCTGGACAAAGCATTTACCCTGATTTGGCACTTATTGTTGCTTGTAAATCGGCAAAAATCTGTCAATTTTTACCACAATTCTAGCTATGACTGCAAACAGTAAAATGGCAAAAAATAAAAAAAAATAAAAAAATACACATTGAAAAGTAAACTACTTGCATAGGGTGACTCATGATGAAAAATACTGTGTAATTTTTGGAAGTCACTGTTCCAGATAAATTGAATACAGAATAATAGTTGTATAAGTATTGGTGTTAACATCGTCTTTCTTCTTGCCGCTGATGGGATGCACATCGACACCATCGTATGCATACTACCATGAATGCTATCCGTACATCGTTGTCAATTTGTGTATACAGTATTGGCAAGTTCCTAGTAATAAATGGTGTTCTAAATTCAAATTCAAACGAAGAATTTAAAATCAGAAATCCGTCTCCTTGTAATGCACATCGAGTGTGCGGTCACCATCCTTCCAACCACTGTATACAAACAGCTGCATTGGCCATGTGGTCTGACAAACAACACATCACCTGATTGGTCAATTGAGTCACATGCAAAAATGAGCTAATCACGGCTCGTGTTACAGTGTGTTCATCATGGCTTCCACCCTGTGAACGTGTGTGAACCTTCCGAAATTTATGGAGGGAACACACAAACGGGAAGCTTTTTTTTTTTTAATTGCAGCGTGCGAAAGTAAAGATTCCAGTGTTTATAGCAACAATTATTTGGAGTCACAGGCAAATACGCAAAGGTAGGGGGATAGAGAAAAATGCCGAATGTGTGACAGATCAGTCAGCATGATGCTCCGTTCACCGTAGATTACCCCACGCGGTCACTTGCGTATGACTGGCAGATGTGTGTTTTGTT
Organism: Hermodice carunculata; assembly: GCA_964020975.1. Taxonomy (NCBI): domain Eukaryota; kingdom Metazoa; phylum Annelida; class Polychaeta; order Eunicida; family Amphinomidae; genus Hermodice; species Hermodice carunculata. Next base: position 297,616 of record CAXHWN010001079.1, on the reverse strand, counting down.
TGGCTGGGAAGTCAACTTGCGGCATCTTTACATGATCTCTCCAACAGTTTTAGAGCCCACCGATAAATTGTCTTTGATGCTAATTTGCTCAAGAATTCGCCATGCAAGTTTTAAAATTTTTCGATGTTCCTTTTTCATCGTGCGGGCAGATTAGACTGACGGTGAGGTGCTGTGACCTTGCCCCGATACGGGCAAAAGCCAATATGCCCCAATGCATGACTGCTGGTACCTTTGATCTCTTCGTCGCAATGGTCAAAATACCTGCTTGTTTTGACAGAAATCAAGTAGGTAGTCAAGTCCTGTTGAATACACCTGCTGACCATGTAATTGTTTAAACCTGGATTGGTTACTTTAGGCCAGGGGATTATCACCACCTATTGCGCATTGGAGTCCCCACGCACATGCCTGCATTGGTGTGTATGTTCTGTTCACACGGACAACAGTAATCGCCAACATATGGAGAGTCGCGAAGGCTCTGACTGCTCATCATCATGTTGCCGTGCATGCAAACAGACGTAATTTCAGTCCAATTAAAAAAGAAAAAATTAGCTTGTCCGCAGGACAAGTTGAATTTGAAAGTCACTTGTCCGAGAAGAGCTTTAGCTTGTCCCGGAACGTCGGATCATAGGAATTTTTGCACCCTGATCATTATGCCATTGATTTTTGCAAGGATCCTTTTTTCAATATAGCTGTGAGAGGAAAAAAATGTCGAGATTTTACGCAGCCATTTATCTCAGCATTACTTTGTCCAGTCAACAGCTATCATGAAAATGTCTTGACAGAATCACGTGCTGTAATGAACACTGTTCCAGGGTCAATTTAAATATTTTGAATTAGCATAACAACTTTTCAATTCAAGTAGGAAATGCTGAAAAATTTAAAGTATGTATTGTCAAAATGTGCTACACAATTCAGCTTTGATTAGCATGCCCCTTGTTTTGATCAGCAAATTGGAGTGTGTTACCAGTTAAATCATTCCCAGCGCCAGAATTTTGCAAAATTTTGCGAGAATATATTTGGATTTTTGTCAATTAATTTTTTTTTAAAATAGAAAGACAAGTTTAGGAGAATCTTTACGAGAATGCATTCTCGGATTCTCACTGAAATTCTAGCCCTGCATTCCCTGCAAGATCCCGAGGCATTATTCTGAACCTATACTGTAAGAAATGCTGTCTCTTGATCACACCGCTCTACTGAGTCCCAATGCTCTGCAGCAAGCTGCACATCTTGAAAGCTAACAGGATAAGATTTAATCCAAGTCAGTACAGGTCTTGCCAATTCACATGGGTCAAAGTTACATCAGGGGAAGCAAAGGATTCCAAAGCAATATCCCTTGGGGCAGCCAGAGAATTAACCATTCCAATGGGATTTCAATGGATGGGTGGAACATTTGGAATGTTGTGGGGGCAGGTAAAGTGTCTAAATAACTTGTCCCAGGGATGAGCATTGTAAGAACACCAGAATGCATATTATTTCCAGCCAATATTGTCACTGGGCAACGACATAATAAGGGTGTATAGATAGATGTACCAAGAGCGTAGCCGCTTTTAGTAATGCAGAATACTTGTTCCAAACAGATGATGATGATGCCTTCTTATATTAAGACCATTGTGTGTTTATAAAATATGACCACAGCTTTTTAAAAGAGTTATATAAATTTCCGTGTATCTGATTTCCATGTCTCTAGCTTTTGCGTGAGCAACACATCTTGACATTTGATAAAAGGACAGGCCAAAATAGCACCAGTCCTGTATTGGCAAGCCCTGCAATACTGCCACAAAATTGCTGATCAAAAGGCATCTGTGTGGTGTGAAGATAATGCTTTGAATTTCTCTTTTTGAGCAATACTCACTTCTAGTTAGAAAACTCATGCAAAGCGAAACTGCCAAATTTAAAGAGAAAAGAATTTCAAAACAATTGGATTCAAAGGATGATTCATCATAACTGTCAATTTGTGCATTTTGTTTTTAGGGGCCGCCGCCTCACATCCACAGGCCGCAGAGATCTAGACAGAATTGCATCACAGATCAAAATCAAGAAGCCCAAATCCTGATCTTAGTGCTGCTGAAGACAATGAATGTACATTTCCTGAATGTATGTTACAAGTGTAAAAAATAAAGGTCTCTTGAATGGAATTTTATGGGTATATTGTTTGTGCATGCAATATGATGGAGTGACCCTGCAAAAATTTTCCAGAGCCCATGTTGAAGTAATAGGTGATATTAAGGAAAAATGTAAATCCTGACAACTAAGAAAAAAAGTCCAAGCAGGTTTTCGGAGATTATCAGAGATGTGCACATTGGTGTGTCGGTGAAGTGATGGGTAAGGCAGTAATGAGGCAGCTGTTTTGCAGAAAGTGGTTGGAATGGAGTCTGTAGCCAAGCCTCACTGTGGGCCTCCAAGAACCCTCCTTTTTGATTGGATAAAAATGTCTGCACCCAGCTGCTACTTATGCAGAGACTTTGGATTCAGTTTGTGGTTACACGCGAGCTGTACATGTGACCATGTACAGCTCGCGTGTAACTACAAACTGGATCCTCTTCAAAGTTGCTAGTCTCCAGGCAAATGTTTACCAGGTGGTAGCAGTGTCCCTTTGCTTAATTACTTCCATGATCAGTAAGTATTCATGTTTGCTGGGATACACATACATAATAAAGCCAATGTGATTCCAGATTGAGTTAGCTGGGCAGAAATTACCATGTGACACTTGGGTGTACTGCTTTATCAAAGCATAAAACAATCCAAGTTGCTTTTGTCTAGTTTAGAGACTGGGGTCTTCTGATTTGTGAAGAGGAACAAAATAAGCCACAACTGTTTATAGGTCTTGCGAGCAATATTACAGCAATGCTACACACTTGACAAAACATTCTCTGCAGCTCCAGGAACACGGCTCAATGAGTATGACAAAGCCATTCCTTGGCTTTACCCATTATCCAACTTAAAATACTTTAATTTTCCTCCAATGTCTCATCAAAAGCGTGGCAGGAAGTTGATGAATGGGTAGGGCTCGCTTTTCAACTTTCTTCGTTTCCAGCAATGTTTTCAATCCCAGCTTAAAATCATTCACATGGCGAAATTCGGCTTGCGTCCTGAAAACACCAACCTCTGCATTTGGGGGCTCCAGACGATGTGGACCTTGCCGTGTTCAGCAGGGAAAAATCTTGCCCTTGGCAGCACTGAGGATTAAAGATGAATGGGAATAGTTGACCAAAGTCTTGTTTTTCAAAGTGCTACATTTTGCAACAAGTCTTGAACAACGTATACTCCATCAGGGATTACAAACTGTCGCAGAGCCTGAAAAGAAGCTGACCAGGAAAGAGAACTTGCTGAAGGCAATGTGTAACTATTTACAAAATCCATGAACAATTTGTGGACACCTGTGTATAATTATATATATATATATATATATATATACCATCAGAATATGGACGTGCAAGTTTTTATGCCACGCCTTCTCTTTGGGCTATTTATAGATGAAACTGAATCCTTGAACATTTGTGCACACCTGTGTGTGTGGAAATGTGTGTATATATACACGTTTGAGTTTGATATTGGTGGTGCCACCTACAATATTATGTAATACAGGGGTCAAAATGTGAAAATCTTGTGAACACTAGCATCTTGAATTTTTGGCGGATCTTCACCAAATATGGTGGGATTGTGGGGGAGGTCAAAGTCTAAGTTGGTAATGATGCTAGCGGCGCCACCTATAATTTGATCGAAATTATGAGCCAAAAAAGTGTTTAAGATATAAAATTCCTTATCTCGAAAAGTAATTGGATTAGACTTCCCAAATTTATAGGGTGTATAGACAATGTCCAAAGCTAGAATCGTATATAATATCAGTGACCTTGATGTATTTTTGTGAGGCCACCATACCTGTAAAGTTGAAAGAAGTGATTTTGTAATGACGGTGTAGCTTGGACTTTGATGGCATTGTCAGCACAGCACCAGGCAGGGCTATGATCTTCTGTCCCAAGGTCACCGAGGACATAAAGTTAAGGACTCTCTCATTGTTGTCTTGGCACATACAACAACATTTGTGGAGCAAAGTGCCATCTGGTGGACAGTTTTTACATTAAGCTTTATATGTTCAGAAACCACTTGTGGACTCCCAAGCTTTAAAATGAACAGGTGCAAGATGCCAGCAGAGCATAAGGCCAATAGTCCTCTTGTTAAATTGCTTGAACTCAAATGAGGACCTTGCATATATTTGTGTAATGTCACTGTGGCGTGCTGGGAAAGGAATCTCGGGAACAAAACAGCTGTTGTGTAAGAGCACTTGAACTCTTGTGCATTTCTTATCATGAATCCGTATTCATGCCATACTTTGCAACAGAAGTAAGCTCCCTCTCAAATGGAATCACTGAGCAATGGTCTGTGTGTTTCAACAGTGTTATTTGCTTTGTGCAACGAGTACTCGAATGGTAAACCACTCACAATGACCAGCTATGGAAACACTGATGAGACTAGGCCAAACGCTCATTTTCCCCTGTCCTGGGTTGGGAGGTCGGCCAAACCGTAGTGTTGCCAGCCCTCCTGTGTAACTTGGGAGCCTCCCAGAATTTCATGCCGAAAATTCTTCAAATTTTTTTTATTTTTGACAATTTTAAGCCACCTTCCTGAATGTCGTCAATATTTACCTTATATATATATATATATATATATATATATATATATATATATCAATCTTGCATATATTTTACTTCCCATCTCCTGGTTAAAAGTTTGGGAGGTTGGCAACACTGAAACCCACACCAAGGAAGGCTGTTTACTTAAGTGTTCAGCCAGAATACAGTTAATTAAACTACAGCTGTCATCAATGACCCTTTGGATACACCACACTACTACTGCCACCCCCTGATTTGCACAAATATTTGCACACGCTGATCTTGTTACCTTGAAAATGAAGTTGAGGTCACCAAAATGAAATCAGGTCAACAAATACACAAATGTAGTGCCCAGGTACAATTGAGGTAAATTTGACTTTAATGCAGCCAGTAAGTCATTAGTTGCATAACTGGCAACCTGTGGGCTTCAGACGGTTGATGTTGCTTCAGACGCTCAGACAAGCCAAAGACAGTATTACATGTACCCGCAACTTGTTTGCTAAGTGGTCAGGGTGGTGTAAAATTGTGCTAGATGAAAGCTGTGTCTTGCTGTACCAGGGCTCTAAGTCGCATGAAGTTCAACTTTTCACACCTGAATGTATGTTATTTGGACCAAAAAATCACTTTGTCCCGACCACGGAGCATTCACGTCTTGAGAAAAATCCGGCACCCAGCAGACTGTACCCAGGTATCGATGAAACGCTGACAAATTTAATGTTACTGCTTTGAGACCCAGCTGTTGCATGGACAACACACACATTTATTCAGTATCCCTTAACACTGGGGACCTTCAGATGCTGATTCTGTGTAATGCTGTGCAGGGTATTTTATAGTGGACAATACATCTACAGGCATTAGAATCCTCAGGCTTTTTCACCAAAGTAAATCATGTATATTTCATTCAAAGATGCAAATTTTCAAGCTTTTTCTTTTTGCTCTGTTCTCGTGCCTGATCCAGTATGTGCCAAGCATACAAACACTGTTGCTGGTGGTTTCATGTTTTGCCACCAAATTAATTACCTACTGATTTTAAAATTTTTGCACAACAGCAAGCTGTTTCCTTTTGGTCATTTTCCATTTTGTTGGAAGTTTTTGGTTCACAGAGGTGCAGCTGTAAACCTATTGGCAGCCACACTATAGGGTTTCCAGCACCTTGTCATCACTGACTGCAGCAAACCTGGTGGCAAAAGCATGAACTTCAATGATAGTACCCTGATAATGTATATACACCACTTGTTCCATATTTTGCAATTTAGTACCAGAGACAGTTTACCAGATGCAACCAGCAAGTTTCAATGGTACCCTTTTTGTTAGATTTAATGCACTTGGGCCTTCGGCGTGGTCAACACAAAATATTGTAGTTTTACGCATTTGCACTTTGTACGACAGTTACAATTTACCATCATCACCTGCACTAATGGCTTACAACACTCGATATCAGTCATAATAAGCTTAAATTCTGAAGTTGCAGAATATCCTTAGGCGCCACTCACTCAGAGATATAAATGCACATGTATATGTAACGAGCAATCTGTACATACATGTATATGCTTTTACAACTATCTTCTGGCAGCAATCAAAATGTGACCCACTTAAAATGGCTACGACAAGCTGGTGGTCAAATGTCTGCTTGAGTGTTTTGATCAAGTTTCGACAGTTGTGAAAAACAATTTGAATCTGTATTGTAAATAAGACCCTTCAGGAAAACTTTCCCAAGATGGGAGGAGAAACAACAGATAACATGGAATTCATGGGAATGTTTTAACAGTGATGTGATTTACCCTCCAAAAGTCTGAAATCCTCCCCAAATGTCTTCCTGAGAAACTTTTTTTTGCTCAAAAAGCACTATATTTCCTTATTGTAAAGACAAATTTCAGTCATTTTGCACAAAACCACACACCTGTCTTGAAAGGGCAATTACACACCCGTGTTTATGGCATGCTATTGAGCAACAGCTAGGAATGTGAACATATTTTTAATGCAACTTCTGAAAAATGATCCCATTTACCTTCTAATTCTTACATTTAGGTTTAAGTTCTCGTCCGACTCTGGTACAGACTCGTAAACGAAGGAGATCACGGAAAGTTATTATGTGTTAAAGTCCATGTATGAAAAATTAGCATCTTATGTTCAAACAGCAGAGGGACTAACACATTTTTTATTCAGTTGTTTGGTTGGAACACAGCAAGGTTGTGTCTCAAGTCCTTTTCTAATTATAATTGATCTAAACGAGCTTATAAAAGGAGTGGAGAAATGTGGTTGCCAGGGTATCTTTATTAATGAAACATTTCCAAATCTTGATTGCTGTATGCAGATGATATGGTTGAATGTGCAGACACCATGGGGTGACTGCAAAAACTTCTTGATACTGTGAAACTATATTTTAACAAATGGGGTTTAAAGGTTAATTTAGACAAGACTAAGGTAATGGCGTTCAAAATGGCGGAAGACTTAAGCAAAATGAAACCTGGCATTTTGGTGAACATAAATTAGAAGTGGTCCCATATTATAAGTATCTGGTGTTCTGTTCTCCTCTCATCTTGTATGGTCTCCTGCATTGCGTACATTAGCCTCCCAAGGTCAAAGAGCAGTAACCCTTATTAAACAGGTTTCAAGAAAATGTCAAGGTTTGCTTTTACCCGTTGGGACGGAAATTTTTGACAAAATGGGAACTCCAATAATAACATATGGAGCTGAAGTCTGGGGTTACAAATACTATAAAAGTATAGAAACAGTTCAGAGAACTTTTTGTAAATACATGTACATGCCAGGGGTATCATCACATGCTAGTAATGCAGCAGTACTTGGGGAGTGTGGTAGGCAGCCACTTTGTTTTAAAAGATGTATAAAATACTGGCTAAAAATCCTTTGAATGCCTGGTTCAAGATTGCCAAAGGCTTGTTATAAAATGCTCAAACAGCTTGATGAGAATGGTGGTGTTACATGGGCAACACACATCAGAAAGTTGTTAGAACGCTATGGTTTTAATCATGTTTGGTTGTCTCAGGAGGTTGGTTCTGAGGACATTTTCCTAAATAGTTTCATACAAAGAGTTAAAGACTGTAATTTCCAATATTGGTGTAACGATATACTAGAAAGTGATAAATTACTAACATATCAATAATTCAAATCTTAACTTGAACCAGAGAAATATGTCCTGTTTAACAATTAGAAAATATGGTATAGCCCTTACCAAATTCAGGTTATCAGATCACTGCATAAAAATCGAAACAGGGAGACATGAAAGACTTGATGTAAATAATAGATTACGTCAATTTTGTAACCTCCAGTCAATAGAGACTGGACGAATATCATTTTTTGTTGGTTTGCCCATGTTTTATGATCCAAGACAAAACTTGCCTAAATACTACATCAATTATCCTTACAGAGAAATTTAATAATTTCTTGGTTTCACAGAATCCTTCCATTATATGGCAGTTAGCTATCTATGTATTCCAGGCATTCAAAAGAAGGAAGACTATTTTGAAACAAATTTGTGTTGAAAATGTAGAAAAAGTGTTCCATTACAATTGAGAAATATAATGGAGAACGTGTCACTCAAACCTCATGATTTACTGTATATATATTGTACCATAGGCCTGTGACCTGATAGTACCAAAATAAAACTTACTTACCAGGTACTTACTTACTATTTCTTACATTTAGGTCTAAGTTCTCATCCCACTTACCTCAAAAGCTGACTCAAGTCTGTTTTGCTCTACTACACTTTGTGGAGTGCAGAGATTGGTCTGCTAAGCAGGCAATACTTGAGCAAATTTCATGGAGTTTTTCCATAATGAAGGAGGACTCTTAACAGTGGGGATATATTTCACAGTTTCATGGCCAATTTCAATAAAAATGGATAACTGCATTGACAGAACAATACTGGATTCACATTCTTGTATTGTAAACCAACTTTTTATTCAAGTACTAGCATGCCTTCAGTTGCCCGAGACCAAAGGAGTGGTTCAGGTCAACAGCTTTCTAAGTGCATTTTCGAAGCAAAGAGGAAAGCTGTTGACTCAGGCAATATTTGGCACTGAAATAGTTGACAAGTGGGCTAGTCTGACTTATTCTGGACTCGGAGGCTGACACAAATAAACTAAATTGATGAATTCAAGAGGTGCGTATCACGGAAAATCTCCTGACTGCTTGCATTGATCATGGCAAGGACAATAGGTCTGAGCATGCATGAACAATCACACCGTGAAGGTCAATTTACAGATATTTTGTGCTGTGGACCTCACAACACACGCACTAAGATACATGATGACCTGTAATTCATACCCATGGAGAGCTGTGTCAGTTGAGCAAGGTGTGAAAAGCTGGATGAAATTATGAACTAAATCTGAAAACATAAAAGATTCACCTTTTACATACAATATTTATAATGATAACAGCATGCATCTTAACTTAGATACTTAATCTTTACACACTGATTTTTATGAACCTTTTCCTTGGCTGTGAAAATTTGTCCACCTTCAGAGATAAAAATAAATAGTATCATTAACAAACAACATTCACCAGAAACGGTGTCAGAATGTCATTTAAGTCTGTTAAAGCCTTTTTTAAAAAAGTGTTTGTGTCCAATTTATTCACCTTTAGAGCCCAAATGGTCTGTTGGCGGAAGAGATCTCTCAATAACAAATTCTTCCCCAGATGTTTAGCAGTCCAGCTTTTACACATGGTCTTCATTTATCAAAACAGACGGGCTGTGTGAACAGCCCATCCTCATTTGACCTTGACATTCAACCCATGAGAAGTCTCACTCTGGTCTACTGGTAACCAAATGGGTTTCTGTGCAATTTCAAAGCAGCAGGCCAATAATGATACATAAATAAAATAAATTAATAAATAAAAATGTTAAAAAAAAAATAAAAGGCCGCAATTCACCGAAGGTTGTCCATACGAACACTGTATAGACCCATGCAGAATACATACTTGCAACATTTGAAGTGAATCCAGCTGACAGTTTTAGACAAGTCGAAAATATTGTTTGACTTGCAATACCCTGACTGTGACATCCTGTCTGATACACCGAAATAACGATGCATGTACAAAATCTGGTAAATTATAATAAAAATGAAAGTGCATGGGTGCTGGGGTGAAAACTAAAAGCTCCAAAAGTGACAGAGATTAGCTTGGAACAATCCTGCTATGGCGTTCTGAATAAAAAATTGACAATAAACACCAACACTCATGGAATGTTAGTACAAGAGGGCTGTGTGAACATGCTCAGCTGACCTCCACATTCATCACATTTGCAGCTCTGTGAACTTGCGATAGGATCAAGGTCACCCATATACTGAGCAAGTCATTCCTTTATGGAAGAAAACTAACATGTGCATGTCCCATGCAGTTCAAGTAGTTCTCAAGTTATAGTGAAGAGTAAAATTCATGTATGTTGCACTGTGACCCCAGAAACGAGGTCAAGGTCACTCGTACTGTCTAAGCATGACCTTCATAGAGAAACTTTAACATGTGCAACATCAAGGTTCTAACTAAAAACAGATCTCAGGATTTTAGGGAACAGTATTTCTCGTCAGTTGTCCTGTGACCTTGAGAATGAGGTCAAGACCAAAACATCACTGAAGAATGACCACTCGCACAAAGTACTTAGCCACTTCTAAAAGGTATATCCCTACCAAGTTTGGCACAAATCTGGCCAAAAGTATGTAAGTTATAACCATTATGAGAAATTCCCATGTTAAACTTTCCTATTAAAACTTTTTCGAAGATTTTTGAAAAAAAAAAATCATGAAAAATAAAAAAAATCACTGGAACATGACCATTTGAATAAACTTGGTAGGGACCCACCGAAGGTACATTGCCACCAAGTTTAAAGTAAATCTAACAGTTTCTTCAGAGAGGTCCAAAATGTGAATTACCATTAGAATGCCCATTGACTTGCATAGTAAGCAATAGAAAAGGTGCACTTACCAATTAGTACCCTAATTGGAAATAAAACGTTAAAAATCAGGAATCCAAAGCAGTGCTACCAAGTGAACATCTTTGCATGACACGTTCACAAGGAACATATCCGCAAAGTTTCAACTTAATCTGAGAGGTAGTTCCGGAGAAGAAGAAGTGACAAGTAACAAAAACACACAAAAATTTGAAAAAATATTGCACCACCACCTGGTGAACATATTAAGAACTAAGAGTCCCTAGGAGCGTTCTTATGTAATGTCAAAGCAATTGGGTGAGCGGTTGTGGAGAAGATTTTGTAAGATTTGTCCAAAAAAGGAGCAAAAAAAATTCATTAAAAATTAAAAACTGACGCCGAACAAACTTGGTAAAGACCCACCCAAGGTACATTGCCACTAAGTTTGAAGCAAATCTGGATGATGGTTTTGGAGAAGTCGAAAATGTGAATTAGCATTAGAATGCCCATTGACTTGCATAGCAATCAATAAGGAAAACTGCATTGACTGAGAACTACCCAAATTGAAAAAATCGTTAAAAATCAGGAATCCACAGCAGTGCCACCTAGTGAACAACTCTGACCCTTTCACAAGGAACATATCCACCAAGTTTCAGCTTATTCTGAGTGATGGTTCTGGATCAGTCAAAAATAGCAAAAATGAAAAAAAAAATCTTAAAAGTAAAAAAAAAAATTGCAGCGCCACCTGATGAACAAATTCAGAACTAGGAGTCCCCCAGAGTGGCCCTGTGCGATATCAAAGCAATTGGGTGTGCGATTTCGGAGAAGATTTGCCCCCAAAAACAAAAATTCAAAAATCACTGGAGCATGACCACTTGGACACACTTGGTAGAGACCTACCCGAGGCACACCCCCATCAAGTTTGAAGTGAATCTGGCCAACGGTTTTGGAGAAGAATTCGAAAATGTGAATTGTTGACGACAGACGGAGGACCATAAGATAAGCTCAGATGACTGACAAGTCAGCTGAGCTGAAGAAAACTGCAGCAACAGCCCTTGAACACATTAAGGTATAGGGGTCCCTAGAAGTGTCCCTAGGCAATTTCTAACAAATTGGCTTGGCAGTTTGGGAGATGACTTTTAAGATTTTCCCAAGAAATAAACAGAAAAATTAATAAAAGTTCCAAAAATCACTGGTGCATGACTTTGAACACAGGTGTTAGGGACCCACCCCAGATGCATCCCCACCAAGTTTGAAGTGAATCTGGGAAAAAGCTTTTGAGAAGTCAAATATGTTAATTGTTGACAACAGACAATGAATGATGGCACGTGGAGACTCGTACTATAACCGTAGCCAACTTATCAGTCAGCTGAGGTAAATGAAAATGCTTCATGGTCAAATGAGAGTTAAACTGAAAACCTTCCTCATTGGAAACTGACCTGCACCGTGGTCTATCAATTTTATATCCACTTCACTGGACTACTGCTTGTTGAAATTTTATATATATATATATATATATACACAGTGGTACCTCTTTTGAGAGACCGCCCCTAGAGCTGGTCAAAATGCAGTCTCTCAAAACAGGTGGTCTTTCATAAGAGGTACAAAAATATGGAAAAGATAGAGCAGTGTTCCGAGAGAGCGGTCTTAAAAAGATATGCGGTCTCTCATTAGAGGGGTCTCTCAAGAGAGGTACCACTGTATATGCAAACCACGCAAGGTACTGAAGGTCCACCACCAGGGGGCAGCAGGTCACTTCCCAGACAAACAGAACACCCTTTTTGGTGACAAAATATTCATTACATTTATAAATGCATGATCAAGTTCACATTACAACAAAAAATGCAACAGGTACATCTAACACACACCAAATGAGAGCAGAGTGCTTAACTTACATACCTTTGGTATAACATGTACATGTATAAGGGTCTACCAATAAAAATCACCATGCAGTACGGGATACAGTTTGTCAATTCCTACGATAACTGCAGGCAAAGTTCATCTAAAAGTCACAAAAAAGAACACATCCTGTTACAAAAGGCAATATCCAAATTGCATCCTGATCTTTGTTATTATTAATAAACAAGTAATTATGTTCAGAGCAAAATCCTTCACATACAACTGCCCTTTACTGTTGATCTGCGTGCTGGAACAAAAATGCAGTTGCTTCATATTTGCTGCTCTGTATGTTTGGCATGAATCCATTTTTTTAAAATGTCCATCTACTTTTTAGCCTCTAGAGTCTAAGGTTTGAATAGTCTTTATTTGACCAAATATCAACAATACTAGTAGAAGTGGTACTTGCTACATTCCAAATATACAACAACCTGTTTTTACATCAAGCTATCTGTGTATGTGCGTCGGGAAAACAAAGTGCTACGACTTTTTTAAAACACTTGCTTTCACCCAAATTGCAAGCTTGTCAAGAGCAACATATTGTCCATGTTTGAAACAGGGTGTCTGTTTGTAAGTATATATATATATATATATATGTATGGGACTTCCTTGTTCAATGATATGGGTGAATGTAGCAACACAGCTATTACGAATGTCCCATATTATCGCGGTCTTGAGATCCATTTAATGGCACCTGGGTGCACAGGTTACAATTTGGTGCCTAACACACAACTAAATCAAAGCTACAAACATCTGAACTCTTCAGTTAGGTTTGTCTTATGTTGTCTCTTCAACATTTATAAATGAGTTTTGTACACACAAATTTGTAAGAAGCATAAACAAAATAATGTACAGCTGCTGAAAGTGTTCCATTTTTTACTCATCTACATAAAGACTACATGTTATGCAACTCAGAAAATCAGAGAGTTGGTTCAAAAAGCTGGAACTCCATTCATTTAACATGAAGACCACTGTCTGATTAGCAGGTGGAGGAAAATTCAATAGATGTCCTGCTTTGATGGGAGACTTGGCAGCTGCTGTACTGGTGATTACTTTCACATAAATACACAGCCAAAATACCCCATTTGAATGCATGTAAAACGCAGCCTCTTTTTCAATACTGTGTAATCTACTTCTTTGTCCTCACTTTGACAGTTTGGTAGTTTCTTCCAAGTGGGATTACTACAGCTATATACCTGTATCGACAGACCACAACTTGGTCGTCCCTTGGGGCGGTCTCTCAAGATAGGCTCTCAAAACCACCTCGCTTCAGTATGATTAAAGGAAAGAGGTATACCCAAGGAAGTGTAGTGAGGGATAACAAATAAATTTCTTGTCTCCTTTGCAACAGGGGGCACATGAAGAGGCAAAAAGAACGACTGATGAGAGTGGCACGGTGTTCCATAGATCATACAATATTAAACAAGGTTATGTCATCATGTCCAATACAAGGCTGTTGACCTTGATACTGCCATCTAGTGTCATGTTGAGGAATCGTTCCGCTGCCTTGGCACTGACAGTACGCAGTGAAGGTAGTCGTAGTAACATTTTGCTGTATCGACGGGGCATGTTTGGGTATGTGCTCGTGGTGTACCTCCGCAAACTATCCAGAATCTTTCCCTGGAGCTGACTCACTGCGTTCTTGTCTTGAATTCCTACAGCATCTGTATGAAACATTTTTGAGCAGAGCATCAATAAAAATGTCCAAATGTATCATTTCTTTCCAGTAAATTACTACGAAAAGATATCGCTACGGCTTGATCCCATAAAACAGTGTAAACTGATATTATCAAGAAAATTAACAACGTAATCTCCAACTCTTAGGGAGCAAAAACAAAGAAAAGTGCACTCAAAACCAAAGCGCTTCATTGCATAACCAGAAGCGCTAAAAGCATTTCACTCCTGAGGACGGTTAAGCACACATGTAAAACTAGCTGGCTGGGAATTAAATTCATCAGCGACGATTCTGGCTGTCGTGGATAAGCATTAGAACAAACACATGGCCCACTATGCAACTCTTATCCAACCAATTAATGTGTGTCAGCATCATATCAGAATCCCACTTTGTTAATCAGTGTGTGTATGTCATTTCATGACCTCAAGCGGATGTTGTGGCAACTTTTACACATTTAATCAATTTTGTAAATTTCCGCTCGGTAAATCAGTTAAAGCACTCATGATTGAAAGATTTGAAGGATCACAGTATAAATTCATTCACACATGTACAACGATCTTGGGGTACTAAGTAATTCTGAACACAGGGTACATAGCTGAATCTGTGTTAACATGCAATCATTATCAAATGAGGAGTTTATGCTGGTCACTTACATTATTTTGATGCATTGAAAGTAAAACTGAAAATTGACCTAAAAAATGTTATTTTTCTCAATGATTCTGTTCCTGTAGAAACAAGCCTGTTGGCATACAATAGCCCAATTTGCAAATATCTCATGGTCACCTATATCCACCAAATCAGTCAAATCAAAACTACTGATTTGACTTTTAAAACATTACACACACTCTTACATATTTCAGGTAATAAAGCACATAACAATTCCAAGGTAAATTAAAATGCAATCAGAGATGCCTTCGCCTCATTTGTAACCTTGTTAATCACAGGTCTCATTTTGGAATGACTACTCCATAAAAAGAGGTTATCACCGTGACCAAGATACTTGATCTGGTGACCTACTTTTATGCATGATACACCCTTGTGTCCAGATACACAGGTGTGTGAAGTTTCATGATTATAAGTCAAAGAACGACAGAATTACAGCCTGAACATGAAGTGAAGTGTAGTTTGTTTCAACTTACTTTATTTCTAGAAAGAAAAAATGTGTAATGTAGTTTTATATGAATGTATCACATGACCCAGGTACTTGACCCAGTGATCTAGTTTTGTTTCATGACACACCTTTAGTTCAAGATATATGTGTGTGTGAAGTTTCATGAAACTAAGTTAAATAGTAAAGGAACAACAGCCCAGACATGATTTTACAAGGATATGTCACTGTGACCCAGATACTTGACCTAGTGACCTACTTTTGGTACATGTCACACCCATATGTCCAGATGCACCTGTGTGGAAAGTTTCATTAATCTAAGTAGAAGAACAAGTGAATTATAGCCTGGACACAAATAGCTGATGGACAGACACACGGATGGAAAAAGCGATTTCTATGTGCCCCTTCTCAGGCAGGAGGGGGACATAATCAGCACATCTTAGTTGTTTACCTGGGTATGTAAGAACTACCGCATTGAGTATACAAAACTCAGTCATGTCCATGCTGATGCACTGTAGTCTAGTTATGAACTCTTGTGTGGCCATGATCAGGTCCTTGCCCCATCCAATATCAATACTTTTTTCTGGCGACAACATAAGACCCTCAGCAAGTCTGACTTTTCCCCCAGTCTCCATAGACCTTCAAAACACACAAATGTATGAATTACATGTAGGTACGATGAAACCTTGTTATACTGACACTGTTTCCAGCAAAATGTGTCTCATGTCTGACCATGTCAAACAGAATGAGTCTGTACAGCAGAGAAATATGACTTAAAGTCCCTCAATACGTCTGTTGTTAAGTGAATATGGCAAATAACTGTCATTATGACAAGGTTTCACTGTATAAAGAACTTGCATGCAATCACATGCCACTGTGTCTGATCTTTGACCACACACCAGGAAAGACCGGCTCTTTCTTTGGCTACATAATCTAGAAATTTGTATTTATTAATTCCCCATAATCATATGTACCTGCAAAGAAAAAAATAAGAATTGAACAAATTGCACAATGACCAAAATGACCAACAAATGTATAACTGTAAAACACTTATGTTTTCATGCACGTGTATTACTTTAAGACACCTAAATTATGTGATTTTACAGTATTGAAATAAAATGAAAACTGTTTTTTAAACAGCAGAAAATGAACTTCTCCATCACCTATCTTTTTAAAAGTATTAAAAGAGCAAAAGAAGCGGTTCCTCTCTCATGTTGCCCCGTGCTTTCCCTCATCCGGGACCCATCCTCTCTTCCAAAGCCAGTCGTTGTGAAGCAAATATGACAATTTACCTTAAATATTTCCTTCTCTTAAAAGAGGCTAATCCTCCAGTGTACCTCCTTTCTGAGTTGGTCTTGTCAGAATGTATGCCAAACATATGCCCCCATAATTAGCCAGACATGATTTACCATTTAATTTTGAATGCACAAGAAAGCACCTGTGTGCTATTAGGAATGAGGGAATGATAATCAGATAAAGGTGTTCCCCGTTTGCAAGTATCGTGTGCCAAGTAACTCTTTGACCTTGCCCTTGAATCAGAGCTAACAAGAGGCCCATGGGCCTAGTCCTCTGCTGTCATGTAAACAGACAAATTAAAGCACTGTATGTGGGTTCCAACCTGCTTATGTGACCATCTGTATAATGGCTGTCCTAAGCAATGAAATCATATCATAAGCAATGAAGGTTTGACTTCCACCAGTCTCACTAAATTTCAAGAAGATCTACCAAGAAAAATTAATTTTGCTAGAGGGTTGACAAGATATTCACATTTCTACCCAAATAGTACCTAGCATAAATGGTAGGTGGTGCCACCAGTATGATATAGCGTTGAACTTGACCAAGATTTTATACACTTGATAAGTCTTGAGACTTAAGGGGGCCTACCTGGAAAAATACATCAGGTGTGGGTCGTCTTTTAACTCTTTCAGTGCCACATTTTGGATGGAGTCAACTGCTTTCCTCAGTGCACTTTGGGCGCATTGACCCAAAGTGCACCGGGGAGAGCCGCTGACTTGGACCATTAAGTTCTCTGTAACTTAAGGCATCCTGGTATTCGGATGGAAGGTCTTTTACATGGAACGTAAAGCTAGGACCCTTGGTAAAATGCAGGACAGTTTGTTTTAAGTAGTTCGACTTAGGTCGCAGTTTATGGCAGTGAAAAATTTAAAGAACTCCATGAAAAAATTTGAAGTCCAAGATACTTTGCAATTAGAGAAATTTAGTCGTATCTGGAACCCCTGCCTTCATGTATGTATCTTCATACACCATTTCTAGTTCCTGTACCAAGTTTCAAAGCAATACATATAGAAGTGTAGGAATTCAGTCAAGGTCACTCATGTTCGAACTTCACCTTGACCTGATAAAGAACTATGATGATGTGCGACATGAAATCCCTATAGCTTGAAAACTTCTCAAGTTATCATGTAGACACCAAATTCTCTAATGTGGCTCTGTGACCTTGGCAATTGTGTCAAGGTCACCAATCTTAGAATTCGACCTACCCCCTATAGGGGACTATAATCTTGTGCAATATGAAAGCCCCGACTCAAAAGCTTCCCAGGTCATCATGCAAACACCAAATTAACTAATATGGCTCTGTGACCTTGGAAATTGGGTCAAGGTCACCCATCTTTAAACCTGACCCAGCTCTTTCAGTAGACAATAACCCTGCAAAGTATGAAAGCCCTAGCTCAAAGACTTCTCAAGTTATTATGCAGACACCAAATTTACTAATGTGGCTCTGTAACCTTGGGCATAGGGTCATGGTCACCCCTTTTATAACATAAGGCAGTCCTTATAGAGGACAAAAATCCTGTGCAATATGAAAGCCCTAGCTCAAAAACCTCATAAGTTATCATGCGGAAACGATCCGGATGCATGGTGGAACCTGCGATCACTATCTAGGTCTTGCCTTTGGCAGTCCCCTAATATGGGATGCTGGACTGGTGACATGATTTTTACATTTTGACCTGTATGTTAATTAGTACTATAGGTGGCGCCACCAACATAGATGTCAATGAAGATTTTCATACACTTTATAAGTTCTTAACATTTTATGGGACTAACTAAAAAATTGTGGGGTGCAGAGCATTCACAAGATGACCCCTATATTCAGCGGACCATTTGACATTGACCTTCAACTTGGGTTACAAAGTTGTTAATGTTCAAAATATGTGTCCCACATGTAGCTTTCCATACATGGTCTGTTTGTTGAAATAGGGCAATAACTGTTCGAGTTATTGAAGAAAAAAGCTTCCGGACAGACAGACAGACATGAGAGGTAGCATAAGCTATATGACCTTTGGTCATCAGAGCTACAAACAGTGCAGCAGAAGATGGGATCACCAATCAGTTTTTTGGGGAAAGGGTTTTTTATACGTACCTGAAGGCAAGACGGAGCACATTGAGTTCCATAAAGGAACCTTTCAGAAGCGCCATCTGGTCTTCAAGCAGGAGCTCAAGGAACCCTGAAAGACAAAGAGGAGGAGGAGGCAGCTCAGAAAGAAGTCGAATACCACTTTATTTATCTTTACTTTTGACCTCCTTTTTGAGCTTCATGTACACATACACAAGTCACGGTAACAATGCACATTATCACACATGCGCCCCCTAATGCTAAATTGTTCGGCACTCTCTTGTGTTGGAGGTGCATGTTGGTATTTTCCTTAGACCTGTTTCTAACCTTGATATCTATTAATTTATGAATTATCAGTCATTTATCACATATTTTGTGACAATACACGTTAATTTTGATATATATTTAGGCAAGTTTACATGCACAAATTATAGTTCTTTGTTGCCGGAAGTGAATGTTTTTGTGGTTTTCCTACCTCTAACACTGGAGAGTTACCGGACAGTTTGGCACTAGGGGGCCCATGTGTGTATGTACAACATATTGCCATACATGGTTCCTGCTCAGCAGATGAGATAGAGATTTAATTGTTTTTCTGATACCTCACACAGAACTGTTATGATGAAAATGTTTACTCCATGGACATGACCAACATAAATGTGGCGATAATAAACAACCCTGGTGAACAGGAGGTTCAACAGCAGGACAGTTGGAGGTCAAATCTATGTATACATGTATGGTAACTTTGTTGTCTTAGGTAGGCCTACAATATTAAAACAAGACTGACTGGCAGATACTGATGTCTGCAGACATAATTTAGTTAATATTTTATTTGGCCGCTGAAAGGCCCAGGCTTTCCTGTTATTAACTCTTTCCTCTTTGAAGTAAGACTGAGTCAGCCTACAGCTTCCTCTGGTATGGGGTTAAAGGGTTGACCACTGGACCCAGCCTCATCCAAAGGAAAGCTGTTGACCTGGGCCATGTGATCTTGAGAGGGCTCATCTACAGTTCTCATCCAAAATTGTTTTTCATTAAGTACTGTTGAAATCAGTTGAAAACATTGAAGCAGATGACATTTGACCACCAGCGGTTTTGGCCGGTTTAAGGGGGAAAGTATTAAAATCTGGTGATCGTGGCACCTATCTGGGCAAAATCCTGACATTTTGATGTAGGTCTACCACACATACCTGGCACTTTACGGGCCCACTCAATGATCAGCCTCAATTCAGAGTATCCATACTGCACCAAGTCATTGACATCTACATGGATTGGACCATCACCTTGTAGGTGTGAGCCTGAAATAAGAGTTTCTTCTATATTAATTTGTATAGAGGTACAAATATTATGCCATAAGGATCCTTTTAAGACACTCTTATCTTTGTCAAATTTACCTGCATTTCAAGACCACCTGAGCTGTGAAATCACTTTGCGCTAGCAGTAGAGGTATTTACATATACCACAAAACTGTACTCTACTCCTGAGAAAATAGAGACGTCACCCCCATTGATTCCACATGGGCTGTTCTCAATAAAAGTTTGCATAAAAATATGGCTGTCATATAGAATGTTATGTAGCATGAACAGGATGGCTACAAGTACGCCTGAGTAGTCACACAAAACAAAAATGTCCTGGAAGTCAGATGATGGCCAGAAATGTGCAAAAAGTGTTGTCTGTTGGAGAGACTGTACAGGCCTTGTGAGCCTGGGCCATTGTTTATTTCCACTGCAATCCCCATTAACTTGTATATTAATCAATATGCAAGCATTAACCAACACATATGCAAAGTGAAAAAAATTCATTAAAAATCATGTATCCACAGTGTCATCACTTAGCTAACAACTTTAGCCTTCCACAAGCTACATTTCCACCAAGTTTCAGTACTTGTATCTCAGAGACAGTTTTGGAGAAGTTACAAATAGGTTTAATAAACACAGTCAAGGACAGTAAGCAATTCAGTAATGTTACACGCTGGCTCAACCTTACGGAAAAATGTGGATCTTAAACATCACAGAATGATGTGTATCTTTTTTTGCTCACCAGATGTCAGCACTATTGACACTTGTCCCAAAGATATGCTCCTGATGCACTTTTCTTTGTGTTTATCAATAAGTTACTCTCTCTAAACTACTTAAATAACAGAGAAAAAATTGGTGAATACTTATGCAACTTTCAACTGGTATGGTTAGTCATAGTGGTGAGTCTAATATTAAGTTTTATCTGCACGTTTACTGGCGTATGCTGCCACACTGTCTCTGGATAAAAAATTTTCAAAAATAGCAGTACCACCTCTTGAACAAATTAAGTTCTGGAAATCACCACAAATGTCCCTATGCAACTACAAAGCAATTGGTGTAGTGGTTCAAGAGAAGATTTTTTTTTCAGATTTGGTATAAAAAAAATTCATAAAAAAAAAAAAAAAATCCCAAAATCTCAGGAGTGTGACCATTTGAACAAGCTTCGCAGAGAGCCACCTGAGGTATATCCCCACCAAGTTTGAAAAGAATCTAGCTGATGGTTTCAGGGAAGTAGTCAAAAATGTAAATTTCCACTGCAATCCCCATTGACTCAGGGATAGTTCAACATTATCATCATTTTTAAATTAGTACTTAGGGTACTAAATTTCATGACCCCCCCTCCCTCCCCCCAAATCATAGCAAAATTGCACAAAACAGGCCAAAAATTGACCATCATTTTCCATATCCTGTGAAAGTGTACAGATCCATTTAAGGTAGCGGAGGGGATTGAGCCGCGCGCAGCGGTCCTGCGACTTTGACGTTGCATAGATGAACTATGTTTCACATTGCACCCACCCAACCATACATTTTATTCATTGTTCAGACATCTAGATTTGTCAGAAAGAAGTTTCATATCGATACGATAATTTTCAAGGGTTTTATACGCCCGTTTACAAGAGGGTATCAGATTTGACATTTTGTCAGCATTTCTTTAAACATAATGGATAAAAAAGTGTATTACCTATGTAAAATTAAAGTATAGACAAATATGCAGGAACCGTATTTTTTGTTTACAAATAAAATACATAATAACAGAATTATCGAATTCTTTGATCATCATTTTAAACATCAACAGTTACTTCATTTTATGAGCTACAAAAGTCTCGGAAGGGGACATCTGACGGAAAAACAAAGAAAATTGTTCCCAGATAATATATTTATCTTTCAAAAGACGATTATTTGAAGCAGATCGATCAATTAGCTTTTTATTGACACTGTCCACAAAATTGATTCATAAGCAGAAAACTTCATTCCGAGAAATCGGCGTCGAAACATTTGAGGCCCTTTTTTCGCACATTGTTGGCCATAATGACAATACAGCTTTCCAAATTCGGTCCGTTTTTGTCTCAGTACTTCGAAGAAAGGTCAATCAACATCTTTGATGTATAGTTTCCAACATACAATGATGTTTATTGGCTTAAAAAAAGCAGTTATTTACCCGAATGACATCAAATGCAGCCACACTCGAAAGCTTGTCAGTCGGGTTTCCACGCCAATGGGACAGCTTCAAAGGGGGATTCGAAAGCGGATTAGCCACGTGACCCGAAGGTGCTATCACCTTGACCCTAGCAACGTTGTTTGCATGTGGCGCCGCGTGAACAAACGGGTTGCAGTTTCACAGGTAGCTGTACTCAGAAGGCTGCCCGGTAGGCAGGAGTTGCTCACTCACTTCTGATCACCTTGGTTCAAAGAACAACATGGCTTTATTAACAGTATGGATGGGACATTCGCCATTCAGTGTCTTTGACTACTTGCGACCTTACCGAAAAGAAAGTCGGAAAAATTGACATGCCACGATCACGGAAGAAAAGGAAGCAGATGGATGACAATGTGAAAAAAGTGTTGACGTAACATTTAGTCCTGTTACTGATAAACAAACACTCCCAGGATAAATTGTACTTCAAAGAAGAAACAAAACAAAACAAAAAAAAAAAAAAGCGAACGTTTTATATGTGTTGAGAATCCATTAGTTTCAATGTTGTATTGGTGATGAAACTGTATTTGTACTTATTTACATACTTTTTGTATGTATGTCCATGTCGATGTTACGTCAATGTGGTGTCCTGTGGCCCCTCTTTATCTTTTGTACAGCATTTGTACTGTTCTTTTACTTCTTTTTTTCACGAGAGGGATTTATATAGGCAGAGCCTGTTTCCCGATCGCTTTTTTGAATAAAATATGTTTAAACCAAACTGTATTGCTAGATTGAATAACCTAATCCATTGATTTGCTGAAGTAGTCTTTGATCAGACCCTGACGGTTCCATAGATCAATATAATGCACCAGACCACGCTCAGATGCAAAGTGATGACGCTACACTTCGTGCGCAAGGGTAAAACTTTCTTGCCTGCCAAGACGGACTGTGTTTGCTTGCCTGGCGACACGCACTTCAAGCGCAATTTAACAATTACGCAGAGCGAGTTTGTCTGGTAGTCAAGAAAGTTTCCAATTCCCACAAAATTGAGAAAGGGATGGGCATCGTGAGGGAGTGTGTTCTTCGTGGCCTTGGCTTGTGCGTTTTTTTTGTTTGTTTTTTTTTTTTTGTTTTTTGTTTTGTTTTTTTTTTGTTTGTTGTTGTTTTTGCCGGGAGCACAATAGAATACGCCAAGCCTATTTCATTGGTTCTTCCACATATAAGCGCCTTCCTTGTGATAAAGAATGCCATGCACTTTGCCATGTTTTTCTCGCGTATTGCCATTCGAAACCTTGCCACTCATATGTAACATATTTTTTATTTTGTGGAGATAATTAGCCCACTGAAAGAGAGTTGGCTCACCCTTGAACTGCAATAAACTGATCGAGACACAAAACCGAAACTTCCTGATGGGTGAGTGCGGGCGAGTGGTATTGGAACATGCCGCGCACAGTGAGACAAAATAATTTTATATGACCGATCAACCAGCTAAAAGCAGAATGCAGAGTCGCTTTTCGCAGTCATTTAACAGTAATCTGATTATTTTATCCCCCTGATGGTCAAATTTTTTAAGCTTTTTTTTCTGTCCCCTCGCTCAGTGTACTTCAAAACACCCCCGTATGAAGTGGGCAAGTCCGTGCATGTGCAATGTGCTCGTCTTGCAGTTCCACAAAATGCGACAGCGGTACAGACGATACCACTTTCAGTGGAGGCGTGTGCTTCATATAAATTTACTTCAAGGTTAACATTTAATGCTATTCACCGTTTCACATTCAGGTAAAGGCACATATAATTATTGAAGGCAGATAAAATTATTTACGCTGAATCGAATCCCCGCTTTTATAGTTTGCGGCATATTTATAGCCAAGTGGTCCAGTGTTAGGATTCCTCGATCGTCATGAGTACTTTCTGCCAGTAAACATTAAAAGCAAATTGGTCTTGGATAGGGCAAGACTGTAGAAAGGGTTGTAAGCCTTTATAATGTATACAATGCCATGATTCTGAGTAACGATTTACGCATAGGTTAAAATCACCTTCATTGAAAACACACTGAGGCTCACGTCCATCGCCAGGTGCCGTTTTGACAATCGCCACCTTTTATCGTACCTTATTATTATTTTTTTTTTATCACACTCTGAGAAGGAAAACATGAGCCCATCGATTTAATTATCTACATGGCCATTTGATCACCACAACAAACCAATTAATCAGTCCTAATCTTGTCAAGCAGCTTATACAAGAATTGGTAGCAGCGCACCTCAAAATGTCACAGTTGGTCGCTTGTTGTTGCTACGGTCCTGGATTGTGGAAAGCAGCCGACTGCTATCCAAACTTTGGCGGACTAATTAGCATACATTTGTAAACAGACACGCTCATGCTGCAGCTAGCTAAAACATGGTCATGTTTTTTCCCCTTTTTATCACATAAATGTTGCTTTTTTAGTATTCATGTTTGGTGACAAGAAAGTTAAAGTGCCAAACTTTACGGAAATGGAAAAAACTCATTTTCTGTCGGGTCACGATTTTGCCGTTATAGTTCAATCCCCTCCGCTACCTTAACCCCCTCCCCCCTTGCGTACTGTAAGTACTAATTCAAAAATGATGAAAATGTTGAACCATCCCTTAATACATATATGTAGTAATCAACAGGAATGCATGCAACCAACAAAGGGCTTATGCCTTAAAAACCCCTCAGCCGCCTTAAATCAGGTCAAGGTCACTGTCCTTTAAACCTGAGCTACACTCTTACAAAGAGTGATTAACTGTAAAAGTCTTATGATCCTATCTTATCCAGTTCTCAAGCTCTCATGTACAAGACATTTATTAAAGAGAAAAATTCCCTTTGGTGATTTTCAAATTGGGTCATATTCGAACTTGACAAAGACCCTTACAAGGGTGATTATCTGTAAATGTTTCATGACCCTACCAATTTTAATTCTCCTGATACTGTGTGCAGGAAATTCATAGAAAATTGACCTGGGTGACTTTAAAATTGGATCATGGTCCCTGTCCTTCAAACTTGATTTAAACTTCAAAGAGGGTGATCAACCAGAAAAATTAATGATCCCAGCTTATCTGGGTCTTCTGAAATCACTCGCAAAAAGGGGCACATGGACGGAAAGACGCATGGATTCACATACAGACTGGGGTGATAGCAATACACCTCGGGCCTATGTGGGCCGAGGGGTAAACTAGTAAGTGTGCTGATGCAAGTTTGAAGCAATTGGCTGGGCGGTTTTGGAGAAGGAAGATTTTTCAAGATTTGGTCAAAAAATGATAAAAAAAATTCATTAAAAAAATCTAAAAATCACTGGAGCCCAACCATTTGAACAAATTTAGTAGAAACTTACCCAAGGTACATTCCCACCAAGTGTGAAGTGAATCTGCTGGTGGTTTTCAAGATGTCAAAAATGTTAATGGTGGAGGATGGACAACGGATGGCTAGTCATACATAAGCTCATCTGACTGACAAGTCAGCTGAGCTAAAAAAAAATTTGTAAAAGTCCAAGCAAAATATTGCGATACAATACATTTTTGCAAAATGCACTCCAGGCCAGGTAAACCTTAATTCTTTCCACCTGTTATATTTTTCTTCTTCTTTTTTTTCACTCTCTTTTCTGTATGTGGCCAAAACTTCTTAAAAGAAATTGCCCAAGGTCTGTATGCATTCCAACAAAGCAGAAGAGCTGGAAAATGTAACCCCAAATAAATCATGGTGTTAGCATCAAAGAATTTATCATATTTATGTCATACAATACAGATGTTGTAAGAGAGTGGAAAGGAATAGATGTTCCAACTCTCAGACTCTGTTGTTATAAAAGAAACTTTTACGTGTGTACAGCAAGTTATTTATTAGTTAGTTTGCTGTTTGTTTGTTTGTTTGTTTTTTGAAGGGGGGGGGGGGTGGCAGGAGAAGTTGAGACTTTTCTTACAGCATTAGTCCTGATGTTTCAAAATTTGAGCTCAAAAGCAAATCCATGCTGCGTACATTAATGCCCTCACTGACTAGTTCTACTTTTTCTGCACCTCAAGAATCTATTGACACACTTTTCTTAAGTGAATTAAATTGGTACCTTTTATGCACCTGGAATTTTCTTACTCTTTTGTATGTTCCAGATATGGCCCATTCAGCCACAGACCTCAGTTAGTCAGCTAAATAAACATAATATATATATCCCTTGTCACGAATGGCCCAGCATTCTAACAGGAAGAAAGGTACCTGCCAATGTGGAAAAACAAGGGGCCCATGGGCCTAATGCTCTGCTGACTGCCATCACCAAAAAGTCATTTCCTGAAATGCATTCCCTCCAAGACCTTAAACAAGAGGCCCATGGGCCTAGTGCTCGGCTGTCACAAATCAAATCGTAATATAAGCTCTGGGTGGCGTAGCATGTCTTGACCATTACATGGCTCTGTATATGTAGTTCTACAATATACCTGTACTGTACCATACATGCATATGTCAACAATTACAGATGCCCACACCATCTCAATTATATAACATTTTTAACTTTAAAGCCTCGATGACCTTGAGAAAATAGGTCAAGGTCATTAATATTAAATAAATTTCTTCCATCATATCTACGCACATTGTCTTTCAAAAAAATTTAGGAAGCATGGCTCAATTATTTCTGTCTGTTGACTTTCATTACGTACTGACCTTGAGAAAACAAGTCAACGTGACTGTTATTTGATAAGAATTTGTGCCCTTATGTAGCGCTTCTCTGGTATAAATTAGGTAAGGCTAGTCTTATTTGGTGTAAACATATTTTTGTTTTCGTAAGGATACAATTGGGAAACAGGGCAATGCCCTATATAAATCCCTCTTGCAATCCCTCTCTCAGTCTTATTTGTTGTCAAGATATTGCATAATATTGTAGGTGGCACCCCCAATATGGAAAGGGACTTACATTTTCATACACCCTATAAGTCCAGAAAGTTTTACCTGACTAACCTGAAAACTGTGGACAGTATCACGCTAATGAGCAAAAGTTTACAGACAGACCGGCAGACAGACATGAGCAGTCGCATAAGCTCTGGGACCTTTGGTCAGCAGAGCTAAAAAGAATTTGTGCAACCTGATGGTTGGGCCTTGTCCAGAGCAAAAACAGGTGACTGACAAAAATGCAGCTTCCTCAGCTTCTCACAGGAAGGACCTGGACTCCACCCAGGTGACCGATCAGAGAAGCTGCCAATACCATATATACTTTCCAATTAAGAAGCCATTCCTCTATTAAAAAGACCTCCACTTTACAGTCCTGTTTTCATCTATCCTTAATTAAATGCTATCCCCTGTTAAGATTGACCACTCCCCTATCAGTTAACAGGGGAGTGGTCAATCTTAATAGGGGATTAACTCATTCCACCCTAATGACGCTTTTTCCTGCTAATATCTAAATGTTGTCTGCTAATTGCATTTTTCTAATTTAGGGATTATTTTAAAACTTTTGGATGAAACTTGCATGGAAGATCATTCCAAATTGTATGCCCATGGTCAACAGCTTTCCTTGGTGCGCTATGGGCTCATTGCCACCAGAGCGTGACAAGGAAAGCTGTTGACTTGGTCTTCTATCAGGGTGGAATGAGGTTAAGACCATGCATTATTTCAGTCCTTTTGGTGGTTTTAATATGGATTTGTCTCTGTACCGGTAACCTTTGCCCAATTTTCATGTACACATGTATGTGAATACATGTAATCAACAGCTTACCTAAAATGTTTCTATGGCGCATATATATATATATATATATATATATATGAGCAACAGCCGAATGTAAATGGGGAAACCTGCATGGGTCTGTTGGTTCAGTTTAAAACCTTCATTTAGCCTTAAATCTTATCCAAAAGACATGGATCAAGGTCCTTACAATCAAAGTTGGGTATCTCCCCTGGGTTTGCCTCCACCAGCTGCCTGACCAGCTCATTGTTGTACGTGTCTGGTGCCGTGCTGGCAATGATGTTTTCCAGCGTGGGGACATTACTGGCTCCTTCCTCAGTCCTCATCCGCTTATGTCTGTGTTTACCTCCTGGTGTACGGTCTTCGCGGACAGCTACCAATACAACATAAACAAAGTTTTAATTTTTCATATGATTATTTATAAAAATGTCTGCATCATACCTTTTCAATGCCATTGGCCTCAACATGATCTGATAGAACTTGGCAGGGTTTCCACCAGAGGATAAAAAAGGTAAAATAGCATACCCTAAAAAATCTGACGGGTACTTTTGCTTACCCTTAAATTTTAGCCCACAAGTAAAATTTTGGCACATATGTCGCAAAAAATACCCCATAAAGTCTATATTTTCAGACTTTTTACTTTAGAATATGAGTGTCTGAGTATCCTACAATACACTCTGGCAGAAACCCTGCTTGGGTACAGTATTCCCCATCTTATGATGACCCCAGGATAAGAGCCTGTACCTTCAACATGGCAATTCTCCATGCAGCAAATAAATGGTAGTTTCATTTTCTACATTTTTGGTACACTCGGGGTGGCGACATAGGGCAATCACTGGTACTATATTGAAGATGCTCTACATGTCAACGGTTGCCTAGAAGTGACTCCATAATCAGCATGGTTAAATGCTCCCACAGTGCTGGATGCTTATCACACACCTGGGCCTTGTGACCTTGAAAACAAGGTCATGTTCACCAAAATGTAACAGGTCAAAAAGTAGGCCCTAGTAGAAAAAAAATTATTTGTGACTTAAATTAAGTGGCTTGGTACTGTTGGTTAAGATCAATCCTACCACCAGTAAATGTAGTCATAAACTGCATATGCTTGAAAATCGACAGGTGGTACTCAGTTTTCAAATGTGCCAGGAATCTCAAAGATGCCCTGATGATGAGATCTAGACTCAAGATATGAATGTTTACACCCTCACCAGTGCATGTTTATAAGGGGGGGGAGGGGGGGGGGGCATTGACCTCAGTCTCTGATGAGCTGTGCCAGTATCAAAACCATTCAGACTTTTGAACAGACTTGCACAAGTCCCTGGTGCATGTCGTTATTTTCCCATCCCGCGGTCCCACCCAGAAGTGCGATACATTTTCTCCTCCACAAAGTTAACTGTATGATATTATGCCAACTACGTCCTACTGTTATTTTTTTCTTTTAACTGGTCGACACTGTCCCCGTGCCGGTTTCAACAGTAGAAGCTACTGAGTTCTAGTCAGTTCTACTCCCATTATCATCGCGATAAGGCTGAAGGCAAAGTGGTCTTCGATGAATGCATGGCTAGTCACTGGCCACTCAATCGAGACAAAGCTGACCGTCTCCCTCCGGCTGCCGACACCAGGGACTTGTTAAACTTGCACAAGCCCACTCTGGACTACCATCATTTCGGTGGGAGTGACGTCACAACATCTGGGGTTTCGCGGAATCCGAGAAGTCAAATCAGAGGTCAGATCAAATTCAAGACGCCCAGAATATTTGAGTGGTCTCATTGTGTTGTGCTAATTTCACCCCCTAGCACTCTGGGAAGTTTGGAGATCTGGCAAAGCCAGCCACTGGGCATTTTTTGTTTTGTTGCGCAACATGCGACATGCTGGCGTAAAAGTGACACAACTTTTTATTTTTGCAATAATGCAAAAGGATCCACGTCTTGCTTTAAGTTTTGTTGAGTAATACCTCTACATTTCTATGTGGTTCTTTTGTCAATTTAAAGCAAAAAAAAAAGAAAAAAAACTTGTGCCCTACACCCTAACAAAGGGAATATATCGATCTCAATCTCGATTTGATCAAAGCGGTCAAACCTGTGTGAATTATGAATACAATTGCATGGGTGCCGGTCTGCGCATTTTTCTTGGTTAGCGTCACGAACGATGGTTCCTCTTTATTTTTTTCTAAAGATCGTTTGTGTGTTATAATTGTCGATAAATTATAGCGGTAGAGCTTGTTGCTGCAGTAAATAGTTGATAAACACACTTTATCGCAGTTACTGAAAAACTGTCAACATGATCAACACAAGCGGCGGCAGTATTTTCAACCGAACCATGTTTACCTGCGGCAGGCGTATTTTACTCTCTTTCCGTGAAAAAAATGGACCCCCTGCTCTATTTTACGCAAAGACTGGTACAGTGGTAGTATGTTATCATTCTGGCCAATTTAAAGCGTTAAATTTTGTTTCTTGCTTTAATAAATTGTCCGTAATAGTCACTAGTTTGTGTTCACACAAAGTGACAAATGTCACCCATCTTTCAAGCCAGACTTCACAACACGAGGCAGCGAGTACTACCGAACGAAACAGCGATAGAAAAACTTTTTGATTGGACAGCGAACCCCATGTGATCGATTCTGGGGGCTGTACTTTCCAACTAAAATAATGACGCAGCTGTTTGAAATTGAAGCAGTTTTGAAGGGATTTCCCGTAAAATACTTTTGTTTCAGTCAATGGGAGAGCTTGTTAAAATAGACAAGGTTCTGAGCATTCTAACGATATAAACAACGTAGTGCATAGACGAAAAAAAGATGGAGATCGAGACGATGAAATCACCCTATTTTTGCGCAGTTTTGCAAAGTTCCATCCTTTAAATTGTCACAAGCAACAGCCCAATCATTGATTTACATCATCGTAGAAGGAAAATATTCATTTTAACGCAAAATCGAAATAGCCATTGGCAAGAACTGACGTTTCTCTACAATAAAATGTGCGTGCTTGCATGTAAAGATTAATAAACAACAGTCAACACAAGGAATTTGAGATGGCCTTGAATTGGTCACGTGCTTGACTGCTCATGAATAATTCATAGCAGTGACAAGCCGGCAAGCTTTATACGTCTCATTGGACGCCCTCTGCCTGACACAGTGCACTGCAATTAATCCTTCATTACACAGTAGCTCAATTAACAGCTTCTTATGAGGGGTGCCTTATGACCTCTCGCTTGTCTGTGTGATAAGAAACACAGTGCAGACCGTCCAGCGCTTATCATAGATCTGGAGTCAATGTTATCTGGTTATAGATACGTTCCACGCCAATTAGCTAGGTTTAAGGGCCTATCTGTATTGTAACAGAATAAGGCTACGACATGTGTTTACTTAAAATTTCATCTTGCAATAAATTTGATTTTAAATAAAATACGGAAGACAGTCGAGTGAGACTTGAGCAAGTCTAACTTTTGAATTCCTGTACATATTGAACACCATTGCAATTTGGTCTTGCTCAGTCACTGTCTCAGATGACAGTTCTAAAGTCAAGGTGACTCATATATAAATCTTAACCAAGGACCTGCACAGATACATCGTGATTCTGTCAAATTTTTGTCACGTTCTTAGGAACTATATGTCATGGAAATTCAATAAGTGACCCTGTTACCTTGAGAATTGGGTCAAGGTGACCCAAATACTCCCAGTCAATGTCTTACTTATGAATGAACCTACCAAGTTTCATGTGGCCTTGAAAATTAGAAAAATTCATTAAAAATCAGGGATTCATAGCAACGCCACCTTATGAACGAACACCTTTGCTTGGCCCTTCTACAACAAACATTTCCACCAAGTTTCAGTGTAATGTGAATGACGCCTTTGGAGAAGTCGAAAATGGCGAAAACACACTTTTTCACATAAGAAACATTTGAAAAATCACGGTACCACCTCTTGAACAAATTAAGGTTTCAGGGTCCCTAGAAGTCTTCCTCAGCAGTTTAGAAGCAATTGGCCAAGCAGTTTTGGAGATTTTTCATGATTTGGCCACAAAAATGAACAAAAAATTCATCAAAAATCCAAATGTCATTGGAGCATGAAAATTTGGAATAAACTTGGTAGAGACCCCACCCAAGAAACATTCCCACTAAGTTTGAGGTGAATCTGGCCAGCTGTTTTGGAGAAGAAGTCTGAATGCGAATTGTGGATGCCCACGGACAGACGGACGACGGAAGCCCAACCACCACATAAGCTCAGCTCACTTGACAAGTCAGCTGAGCTAAAAATTAGAATTTGATCACAGTGCCACCTAGTGGTAAAACTAAGTAGACTGTCCCTAAGGCATGTCCCCAACAAAATTGTTCAAAATGAATCCAATAGACAGTTTTTCAGAAGTTGAATTGTAGACACATGGGAGGATTTACCTTCCTGAGGAGCCAGCTGACTGACAAGTCAGCTGAGCTAAAAATATCATGCTTTAATAGAATTTTGGGAGTGGGGCTGGGACTTTTTTAAGCACACTAGCGATTACCCTGTGGATACACTGATGAATCTTTACAACTGGTTGGATGTCTACTTAATATCTGTCAGGCACTGATAAATTTGTTTTCCAACTCGACTACAAGTACATTAGTTTTGTTTTTTTTTAAGTCATTCCAAACTGGAATGTGTTTTGAGCATTTTTAACTGACAAAGTCAATCAAGTGCAAGGGCTGCTTCTGTTTACATTGTGTGTTTGTTAACATGTCTCACACCATGTGAATCACAGTTTTCACCAGTGGTTTTTGCATTGCCTGTTAAAAATGCTTTTGCAGCTGTTTTGGCATGACCAGGCCACATGCACATCAACCAACAATGAAAGATTCAGATTTTTTTTCTTACATATGAAGAATGTGACAATACAATTTTTAAATTTGAACTTTATAAAGATACATGTATATGTGTGTAGAGAATTCTGGTAAAAAGTCTGTTTGAAATGTGTTAACCAGAGCATTTCAAGAGAATGCCCTGGTTGGCTCAATGCTGTAGGGCAAAGTGACATTTTGGGCCACAGCTCTTCCTATTTTTGATTCTGTGGTGTTTTTTCAATCACAAGTGAACATTGATGTACAGTGTTGCGATCTGTGAGAAGGAAGTGGGGCGTCACACTGCTAACAGGCAGGAATCCATAAAAGCTGAAGTGACAAACACTAGCAGTAGCCCACATCACTAACTTCAATGTGGCGCAATCCCATTGTCACAAACGCAACATTTATGCAAAATTAAATGTCACTGACACAACACGCAAATGTAATCACCTTTTTTTTCATCACGGGTTTTGTACTGCTTTTCATTATCATAACCAGTATTATATTACACACTTATCACTTGCTTACATGTACTCATATGACTTGTCGAAACATTTTCTCCCGATTAACTACTTTTCTTTTCCACTGGAATATTTTTTTTTTCTGGTGACATCAGGAAATGGCATCTAACTATTTTTGATACATCAGTAAATCCTGGAACCCACTTAGTAATAACAATTATTTTCAACCACATAAATGTTGATAGAATATTTTATAACTTTATTTTCTGAACTCCCTAAAAACTAAAACACCTCCATGTGCATATTCACTGGGAAATTTAACTGACATGTGTATGACTGTGGAAAATAAGTAACTGAAAAGAGTCTGATTAAATCAAATGCCACTACCTGCTGGAATTATCTATTAAGTACACGTGAATGCATACTTTCAAAGAATGACCAGTGTTGGCACTGAAAGTCAATCCATGGGCTTTTCCAGGTTGAATCCACCAACTTCAGTTATTTTACGGGCATATATATTCTAAAGAATTTCTGGAGAAATCCCTTGGCTACGAAGGGTTTATGCACTAATTATGCAGACTGCAAAATTTTTTCAGCCCAGTGCGGATATTTTACGCACCAATTACATATAGGGAACAGAAACTTTGCAAAGTAAATCTGCTGCCTGCGGAGATGGCCCACAAAAAATTCCATAGATAGCAAATTATGCAATTCTTCAATCAGTAGCGGAACAGTTCCTAGCAAAATGCTCCTAGATGCTCCCAAGATGTTTGGAACAAAATTCAGATTTGCTTCCAGGATGGCTGGAAAAAGTCCGTAAAAAATGTATTGTCAAATTCCTCATATGTAAGAAAAAAAATCCAAATCTTTCATTGTTGGTTGATGTGCATGTGGCCTGGTCATGCCAAAACAGCTGCAAAAGCATTTTTAACAGGCAATGCAAAAACCACTGGTGAAAACTGTGATTCACATGGTGTGGGACATATTAACAAACACACAATGTAAATAGAAGCAGCCCTTGCACTTGATTGAAAAAGTCAAAGACATGCTGGATTTTTTTGGGTTTTTTTTTTCTTTTTTTTTTTTTTTGTTTTCGCCAGAGATTTTCTGGGAATTGCATAGAAAATCTGGTCCTAATACTCCCAGAAATTGTCTGCACATACATTTCCTAAGAAATTTGCAGGATTTCCTAGTGGAAATCTATCTGTACAGGCGGCAGGTCAGTTTACAGTTTTTTGCCTGACCTGGATGATGATGAAATTTAAGTTAACATTTTAAGAGCATCAGATGAAAGTGACAAGAGGCCCATGGAACTACTGCTCTGCTGGCACGGTGGCCATACTGTACCTACCTCTTCATTCCAAAGTTGGGAGTCCTCAAGAGGCTTCTGAACATATACAGCTTATAAATGTGTTTTGAGTGTCTGATTTGTCCACCAAATGGCAATTTGCTCCACATGTAATCATAGCTTATTTGGGCAATTCCTGTGATGGATATTATAGCATGCGTGCCAAGACGACAATGAGCGAGTCCTTAACTTTATGTTCTCAGTGACCTTGGGACAGAAGATCAAAGTCTATATCCTATAAATTGGGCATGTCTAATCCAATTACTTTTCCAATATATGAAATTTTACATTTTTAAAACACATTTTGGCTCATAGTTTCCGTCAAATTACAGGTGGCACTACAAATATCATTAGCAACTTAAGACTTTGACCTCCCCACAATCCCGCCAAATTTGGTGAAGGTCCGCCAAAAATTAAGAGATGCTAGACTGTTCACAAGATTTTCACATTTTGACCCCCACGTTGAGTAATGTTGTAGGTGGTGCCACCAATGTCGAAAGAGACCTACATTTTCAGACACCCTGTTATTCCTGAAAGTTACATTGGGCGGACTTGAAAACTGTGGATGGTATCACGCTAACGAACAAAGTTTACGGACGTCCCCTCTGAAACTTTATAGCTTCATACACTATTCCACCATACCGACATAGGTATAAACAGGTAAATATTAATACAATTTTTAGCACCATAAAGTTGACTAGAGGTGTTATGAGGTAAAGTGTAGTTAAGGTATTAGCTGGAAGCCACCTCTTCCACTATACTGGATGAAGATTGAAAAGAAAGAAATCCTGCAAAAAGTTCAAGTATGATCATGGTTTTCTGACTTAAGATGGGCCAGAGAAAATTCTCTAGGAAGGTTAAGTATCAGGGTTTCTGCCAGAGTCAAATTTTAGGGTACTCAAATATGCATATTCTCAAGTAAAAATTCTTATAATGAAGACTTCATGGGGTATTTCTGGTTAATATATGCTAATTTTTTTTTCTGCTAAAATCTTAGGGTAAGCAAAAATACCCTTCATATTTTTTAGGGCATGCTATTTTACCCTTTTTACCCTCTGGCGGAAACCCTGAGTATACTTTACCCCGGGTACTTTCCCTCTTACCACTCTAAACACTGTGAGAATTACACTTTTTTACATGGACAGACAGAAGGAAGGTCGAATATGAGCAGTCGCATAAGCTCTGCAACCTTTGGTCAGCGGAGCTAAAAAGATCTTTTCATTCCCGGATAATGTGGCAAAGTCATGGGTCCTTCCTGACCAAGTTGCGGAAATTCTGAAAACCCCAGCTTCCAAATATGTTATGTTCCCACAGAGAACATAACCTATTTGGAAATGCACTGCCAGTTACACAATTTTTCATTGGAAACAAATTCATAACTAGAAAAGATGATTTGCTGCATAGCAAATCAGTGTGTGTGTCTTCAAAGCATATCGGTGTGGCAATGCACAACTATTCCATAACACAGGAGTACAAGTTCGAATGGAATCTCTATCTATTATAGCTTTGAAGTTATTAGAGATTTAAAATTTCTAATGGTGCTATTTAGCATAATTTAAATTGCTACAACTTTTAGTTTTAATTCATTAGGTGCGCAATGGTCAGCAACCCCCTAGTAGAAGTTGGTCACATGTAGATTGCGCAGTGTTACAATACCCAAATTTAAACTCAACATGAACCAAATCGGATGAAAATTGACCAAGTTATGGCAAGATGAAACTTTCAAAGGGCCAAGTGACCTTGACCTTTGCCCTTTCGAGGTTACATGTTCTTATAAAAATGTGCAGTATTGCAATACCTACAATTTGAGTCCAACTTGATTAGAATTAGATGGATGAAACTTTCAAAGGTCCAAATGACCTTGACCTTTGACATTTAGAGGTCACATGTAAAATTCAAAATGTGTAGTGTTACCATAGCTACCATTTGAGCCCAACATGATCAAAATTGGATAAAAATTGACCAAGTTATGACTAGAAGAAAGTTACCATGGAAGGTGGCCTTTGACCTTGATATGACCTTTGAGCTTGAGATGACCTCTATCTGAAGCAAGCCGTGACCTCAAAAATGACATTTTGGCTTAAAATTGACCTTTGACCTTGACATGACCTTGACCTTTTAGATGACCTTTGCCTTGCTATGATCGAACTCCTATACACTCGGAACCACATCTACTATAGTATATAATATATTGAAGATTTAAAACTTTAATTAGCCCTCATTTGCATAATTTTGAAAAGCATGACCTCTCATTATAAAAAGGCCAGACTTTATCCATAGAAGTATAATTGTGCCAAGTTTGGAGTTTCTACATGTAATACTTTTCAAATGAAATGTCGGACAAATTTGCCTGTAAAGAAAGAAAGAAAGAAAGAAAGAAAGAAAGAAAGAAAGAAAGAAAGAAAGAAAGAAGAAAGAAAGAAACTAGAAAGGAAGATTTGCTTTAAAGCAAATCTGTCTGTGTGCCTTCAAAAGCTGTTAATATTAAATGGTACAACTTTTGTGCTTAGGTACTTCACATTGCATTAAGCTTATGGCTGGATGGTATTTACAAGTTCAAATAACCTTGACCTTTAACCTTTAACGGTCACGTGTAAATTGTAAAAATGTACAGTGTTACAATACCCGCAATTTAAGTCCAACATGATTAGAATTGGATGGAAATTGGCCGCGTTATGGCTGGGTGAAACTTTCAAAGGTCCAGATTACATTGACCTTTGACCTTTTGGGGTCACATGTAATTTGCAAAATGTACAGTGTTGCAATAGCTACAATTTGAACCAAACATGATCAAAATTGGATACAAATTGACCAAGTTATGGCTAGAAGAAAGCCGCCATCGAAAGTGGCCTTTGACCTTGAATGACCTTTGACCTTGACATGACCTCTACCTGAAGTGAACCTTCACCTCAAAAATGACACCTTGGCCTAAAACTGACCTTTGACGTTGACATGACCTTGACATTTGAGATGGCCTTTTCCTTGCTATGATCAAACTCCTATACACTCGGAACCACATCTACTATAGTATATGAAATATTGATGATTTAAAACTTTAATTAGCCCCATTTGCATAATTTTGAAAAGCATGACCTCTCGTTACAAAAAGGCCAGACTTCATGTATAGAAGTATAATTTTGCCAAGTTTGGAGTTTCTATGTGTAATACTTTTTAAATAAAATGTCAGACAAACTTGTCTGGAAAGAAAGAAAGAAAGAAAGAAAGAAAGAAAGAAAGAAAGAAAGAAAGAAAGAAAGAAAGAAGAAAGAAAGAAAGAAATAAAGAATTCCTAGAAAAACAGAAAAGTGTGCGTTGACACACACACTTTAAAGATGGGTTAATTGTATTGCTTATGTTTTAGCAATATCTCTGAAAAACTCTACCCGATACAAATTGACCAAGTTATGGCTAGAAGAAAGCCGCCATCGAAAGTGGCCTTTGACCTTGAATGACCTTTGACCTTGACATGACCTCTACCTGAAGTGAACCTTCACCTCAAAAATGACACCTTGGCCTAAAACTGACCTTTGACGTTGACATGACCTTGACATTTGAGATGACCTTTACCTTGCTATGATTGAACTCCTATACACTCGGGACCACATCTACTATAGTATACAAGATATTGAAGATTTAAAACTTTAATTAGCCCTCATTTGCATAATTTTCAAAAGCATGACCTCTCATTATAAAAAGGCCAGACTTTATCCATAGAAGTATAATTGTGCCAAGTTTGGAGTTTCCACATGTAATACTTTTCAAATGAAATGTCGGACAAATTTGCCGGTAAAGAAAGAAAGAAAGAAGAAAGAAAGAAAGAAAGAAAGAAATAAAGAATTCCTAGAAAAACAGAAAAGTGTGCGTTGACACACACACTTTAATAAAGAATTCCTAGAAAAACAGAAAAGTGTGTGCTGACACACACACTTTAAAGATTACAACAGCACCTGTAGAAGGGCCTTAAAATGACAAGTACAGGATCTGGCAAATGACAGTGCAAAAGAGTGTACAGTGGTCCCTGTCACCAGAGACCACCTCTGCAGTGACAAAAAAAGTGGTCTTATAAGACAGGTGGTCTTTCATGAC
The DNA here is from genome assembly GCA_964020975.1 of Hermodice carunculata. Lineage (NCBI taxonomy): Eukaryota > Metazoa > Annelida > Polychaeta > Eunicida > Amphinomidae > Hermodice > Hermodice carunculata. The sequence continues at coordinate 259,281 of CAXHWN010001079.1, read as the reverse complement.
AGGTAAATTAACATGGGAAGTACAGGACTTGGGATTCTGAAAAGTGGTCTGTCATGAGAGGATGGTCTCTCAAGACAGGGGTCTCTCGTGACAGGGACTACCGTATTGGGTGTTGGACACCTAGATATCTTTTCAATCAAAGAGCTGACAAATCGATCAGCACCAATGGACTACGTGTTTACATACCATTTTGGGATCACCACTTTGTTGCGTAAATTATTCATTTTTTTTCTGAAGTGTACATATAGCTAAAGCAGCTCCGAAGACAGAAAACATGAACTGGCTGAGACAACACATTATTTTCCCTGCAAAATCCTCGGACCCTACCACTGGGCAACAGTGAAAATCAGCCACATGATACGCGCTTATTCACGCATACATTAAGGCTGTTTCTTGCATTTCTGCCATTCACAGTAATAACAGTATGTACTTGTTCCAAACAGATGACAGTTCATTCTTACTTGAAACTCAACATGCCTTGAAAGGATAGAACTACAACATTAACCCTTCCCCCTTGGAATTAAGACTGAGTCAACAGCTTTCCTCGGCATGGGTTGGGCATGCCCCATGCCGAGGAAAGCTGTTGACCTGCGTCATGTTGTCTTGACAAGTCGCATCTTCAATTCTCAGTCAAATTGCTTTTCATTGTTGTTGAAATCAGTTGAAAAAGCTTCAGAGCAGACCACATTTGACTACCAGCCGGTTTTGGCGGGAAAGGGTCAACAAGTTAGTTATTGCAAACTTGCTGATACTATCAGATAGTCCATGTCCCACTCATACTCTATAATCCTCTCTCATGTATCAAAGACAAGTGAAGCACACTAATGCTCAGATGTTTCCAACTATACAAATTTGTAAGTACATTTGTATCTTAGCCCTTTCCCCGTTAAACCAACAATGGCCTGTGGTCAAATGTCTGCTTCAATGATTTGGACTTGCATCAACAGCAATGAAAAATACTTTAGATGAAAATTCTATATAGGAGACCTATCAAGATAAAATGTCCCAGGTCAACAGCTTTCCTAAGTGGCCAAGCAATGCTAAGGAAAGCTGTTGGCTCAGTTTTAATTCAAGGGGAAAAGGATTATATAAGTACAGTGGTAAATGTAACATGCGATACTTCTATGTAACAATTAAGTTTTCCTCATCCCTAAAAATTGTACAGCACTAAGGGACTTTGTTTTGTTATTTTACTTAAAGTCCTTACTGCATTTTTCCGAGGTAATTTTAGTAAGCCACTCATGAGGTGTCAGACCTTTTTTTCTGAATGGCCGTGGCCACATATAGCAGATATCCTTAGCGGAGGTCATCCTGACATATTGCTGCACATACCTTCATACCTCCTAATCAGCATCCAGGATGCTTAAAAATTATAAGGTAAAATAAGCCTTTGATTTTGAACCCTTCTTTGAATATTGGTAAAATATTGTGAAAAAAGATAATTAAATGTACAATTTTTTGGTCTGACTTTTTTTATCATTCAAAGTACAAGGAGGTGGAGGCGCTTGTCATTTAATAGGGCATGGGCCATTATTTGGAGGAATGTGGTATTTATTTTGATCTAAGTTGTATTATATTCTTTTTTGCTTGTTTGTTTGTTTTTTGTTTTGTTTTTTTTAACCTTTCAGTTTGAATGTCATGGGAAAACAGGCACAATTGCCAAGTCTTATCCTAACTTTTTAATTTCCCAGCCTATTTCCCACAACACGGTTTGTTCCACAGACAACAGAATGTACATTCTATTCATAAACGGATTGCACTTTTCTACTGGAAATGACATTTTATATATTTCCCTAGGAAGTGGAGGGCGCAATTGTACAGGTGAACTCTGCTATACACATTCAATATAAATTAAAGGGCTATCAGAGATTGCTCCATCCATGCCCTCCTGGCTTCATTTATAACCCTGCTAATCACAGGTCTCATTTTGGAATGACTCTTAGTCAATAAAAACAGGCTATCACCGTGACCCAGATACTTCAACTACAGTACCAGTCTCGCCAAATGGACCAGCGTGCAAACATGTACTCCAGCATGCGATAGCATGCTGGCATAAATTTTGATGCGTGTGGCCAGAAATGCTTGCCAATGGCACTCTAGAAAATGCTCAATGTGTTTTTGCACATATAGCATGCGGGCTACCGCCTCTCGCCTCGGCGATGAGCAGCTAGCATATGTCATGAGCCAGTAGCACGTGTATGCGATATGCCAATATCGGCCTGCTCGATATTTATAGCTTTCACACACCAATTTTGCAGCTGGCATTGCGCACAATGTTAGACATGTCATGTGGTTGAGCTGCTGGCGATACGTGGTTGCGCGAGATGAAACAACATGGTTGAACTGGTGGCAAGGACCCCGGCAGCTTCACCTCCAGGCATGCCAAGGGCAAGAGCGAAATACCATATGGCGTCAAATTCGGTCAATTTCTGACTTGCGATGACAACAATCATGGGTACATAATCGTGATATTAATATCAATATTGCAGTACATGTACATTACTGTAATACCCGTGGGTTTTACAAAGTCAGTAGATATCATTTAATTCATGTAACGTTTATCATTTTCCTTTTATCCCATGTTGCTATGGAAACCTAGGATAAATTGGTTATTCAATGTTTTTGTGAATGGTAATACACTGATTTCCAGAGTGGCAACGAGAGAAATAAGTTTTATTACCACTCTCACAGCCATAGAATAACCAATAATTATTAGGTTAGCTCAGCAAGCAATGTAGCACCAGGCCCAGGCTACATCAACATGTACCGAAAAATGGTCTTCATATAATCACGGGCCTGGCTGGCCTCGGGAAACTGGTCCATTTTGCAAGATCGCTCAGGGGTACCGACCTTGAATGGGCAGCATGTGACATATGGCAGCTCGATGCTTTAGCCACTCGCACAAGGCGAAAGCCACTCGCAAGAGGAGAAGCGTTTGAGCATGTATAAAAAAAAATGCAGAATGTTCATAGCATGTAAGTCGCCCAATGCAGCCCAATTGCGCACATGCTCGTACCATTGGCACGTGCCAATTCGGGCTAACACATGCTAACTCATTCTGGCAATGCAGACCATTTGGCAAGACTCGATCGTACTGTTGTGACCTACTTTTATGCATGACACATTCATGTGTAAAGTTTCATAATTCTACGTCAAAGGACAACAAAATTACAGACAGGACATGAAGTGGAAATAGTTTTACATGAGTGTATCACAGTGACCCAGATACTTGACCTAGTGACCTACTTTTGTTTCAGGACACACTTTTAGGTCAAGATATATGTGTGTGTGAAGTTCCATAAAATTAAGTTAAATAGGAAATGATTATAGCCTGGACATGATTCTACAACAATATGTCACTGCAACCCAGATATTGATGGAGATGACGATTTATACATTCCAAAACACATACAATATGGAAAACATCCAGTAAGAACTCCATCTTATTCAAGCCAAAGGCAAACCCACACTGCCCTTGGTTACAAGCCACAGGTATGCCCCCGGACCGCTCTCCGACCACATGATGTCACACCTGACCAGACTTAAGTGTGACCTGGTCCACTGCTACACATACAGAGCAGACAGTTATTGACTCAAATTTTTTACCGAGCTTCTACGTTACTAATGTTTCTAGGACCGGTGTTACCGTACCCTAAGAATAGATGGCGTCTGTTAAATTCACTCTCTGATGAGCCCGGTGCAGGGTGAAACCGGTCAGACTGTCTGCCATCTTATCATCAGAAAACAAACTACCACATATGCCTCCACAACACTCACCTGGTTCTACATTACTACATACATGTATTATATTCTGTTATACTTGCTTCATATTTTGTTGAATATGTTCCGAGCCTCAGGCTGAGTCTGAGTTCACATTCTTTTTATGTCTGTTAAGTTACAAAGTGAGTCTTTTTGTGGTTTATACATGTATATCATTGGGTTTATTAATCTGAAGTTCATACATGGCTGCCAGGTTCTGGATTATTTATGACCCATAAGGCTGTTTGATGTCATTAGAGTGAAGCCAAGTATGGGCAATATCGTGGGAATCATTTACACAATGAAAATTGCTCACAGGAAAAAATATGACTAAGAGGCACCAACAAACTAAGTTGCACAGTTTTTCAATTTACATTAATTACAGACATTTGGTAATTTTAAAATGTTAAATGTCTTCAAAAGTAATCTGCACAGGGATGCAATTCCAATTTCTGCCAAGACATTAATTCTGTGTGTGTGTGTGTGTGTGTGTGTGTGTGTGTGTGTGTGTGTGTGTGTGTGTATTTGCTGGCAAAATACTCCTTTCTCATGATTTGATATGTTTCATATGTATCTCGATCAAGATCTCACAATGCGATACATGCAATGATACAGTTTACTTGTTTGTTTTACAAGTACCTATGGCATACCAACATGACTGAAAACACAAACAAGAGGGCTGTGTGAACAGCCCGTGCCTCAGCTGATCTTGACATTCATCACACTTGCAGCTCTATGAACTTGGGAAAGGATCAAGGACACCATGTTCACAGTAAGTCTGACCTTTATAGAAGAACACTTACATGTGCAACTTCAAAGTTCAAGTAGTTCTCAAGTTATAATGAAGAGTAAAATTCATATATGTTGCACTGTGACCCCACAAACGAGGTCAAGGTCATTCATGTACTGTCTCAGCCTGACCTTCATACAAAATAATTAACATGTGCAGCTAACTCAAAACAGATCTCAAGGTATCAAGTCACAGTAAATTTCATGTCAGTTGTCCTATGAATTAACGATAGCCCGCATATTGACTCACATAGTAATCAATAGGAAAGCTGCATTGAACGATAAGTACCCGAATTGAAAATCCTTTAAAATCAGGAATCCAAAGAAGTGCCAACTAGTAAACAACTGTTTGACCCTTCCACAACAACACATCCATCACATTTCAGCTTAATCTGAGGGACGATTCTGACAACAAGTGAAAAATAGCAAAACCATACAAAAAATTGCAGCGCCACCTGGTGAACAAATTGGGAACTAGGTGTCCCCGGGAGTGTCTATGTACGATATCAAAGCAATTGGGTGCGCGGTTTCAGAGGAGAAGAATTTCTAAGGTTTGCCCCCCAAAAAGGAACAAGTAAATTAAAAAAAAATCCAAAAATCAATAGAGCGTGACCATTTGAACAAACTTGGTACAGATCCACCCAAGGCACATCCCCACCAAGTTTGAAGTAAATGTGGCCAATATTATTTAAGTTATGACAATTACAAGAAATTCCCATGTTAAACTTTCCTATTAAAACTTTTGTAGAGATTTTTGAAAAAAAAAAAATCATAAAAAAATCCAAAATTCTTTAGAACATGACCATTGGAGCAAACCTGGTAGACACCCACCCAAGGTACACCCCACCAAGTTTGAAGTAAATCTGGATGATGGTTTTGGAGAAGAAGTCAAAAATGTAAATTAGCATTAGAATGCCCATTGACTTCCATAGTAATCAATAGGAAAGCTGCATTGACCGATAAGTACCCGAATTGAAACAAATCTTTAAAAATCAGGAATCTGCAGCATTCCCACATAGTGAACAACTTTGTTTGACCCTTCTACAAGGAACATATCCACCATGTTTCAGCTTAATCTGAGTGACGGTTCTGGAGAAGAAGTCGAAAATAGCTATAACACACAAATTTTCATAAAAAATTAGAAAAAAATTGCAGCGCCACCTGGTGAACAAATTAAGAACTACAGGTCCCAGGGAGTGTTCCTGTGTGATATCAAAGCAATTGGGTGAGCGGTTTCAGAGAAGAAGATTTTTAAAGATTTGCCCACAAAAGAACAAAAAAATTTATTAAAAATCCAAAAATCACTGGACCGTGACCATTTGAACAAACTTGGTAGAGACCCACCCAAGGCACATTTCCACCAAGTTTGAAGTGGATCTGGCTGACGGTTTTTGAGATGTCAAAAATGTGAATTGTGGAAAGACGGACGACGGACCATCACAAAACCTAATCTGACTGACAGGTCAGCTGAGGTAAAAATATATATTTTCAAGCTTAATGTGGGAGCCTCCCCTGTAGAAGTTTCGACCCACTGGGTCTTCGGTCTCCCTCACAGTCTGTTTTGCTCCTACAAAAAACCCTACAGCATAATGTTTCACCTAGTTGGCATTATCATCATATTATTCTGAATCAAATTTATATCAAATGCATGGAAACATGTATACCTTAAAAGATTCCCATCAGTTTCATCTGATTACATTTCAGTTTAAAATATGTTGAATTCTGTGTGTTTGGTCTAAAAGTCTCCATTATGCTACACCTTTCCACATCGATACAATGTATCACAAAGCAAGGTATCGTGATACATCAATATATTGATGAATCTTCACAGCCCTAATCCTAAAGTGTGTTAATATGCATATGTATATAATTATATACACATGTATACACACACACATTTAAATATGCACATCCAATTTACATGATCCATGCTAGTCGTTAAATTTATGCTTCTTCGGGGCATTTGAAAATTTAAATATATGCATAGGTTTGTGATACACGTACAGTAACACCTAATGACATTATAATCTAGGTCACACTCTTCAGGTTTAAGCTAATCAGCTGCGATTAACAATTTCAATGTTTAATATCTTGAAAAGTGTGACAGATAGAAATAACATTGAAACAACCATCAACAGGTTTCAGGCACAGCTGCATCTGACCAAATAAATATATAACCTCAGTTACAGTCTTGAACAGTGGAGAACAATAACAGAAGCTTCTACTGCACTCCTGTGGAGGGCATTTCAGTCATTCAGGGCTGCAGTTTTGTATAATTTCCATAACTTTTTATTGTAACTTACACTTTTACAGCTTAATATAGATTTTAAAAACCCACTCGTTGCAGAAACAGCAAAATTTGTGTGGTAAAATTATGTACATGTAAAGCTTAAATATTCACATGAATTTTACTCTTGCAGCTTTAAAAGTAGTCTTTTAATTTGAGGTTAATTTAATGTGCAATCCAATAGGAATACACATCTCTAGCCCTGAAGAACTCTGTGTATTGGATTGTGTATTCCACTGAATACACAGATAATTGGTAGCCATGACCTCCCTTATTTATGCTAGTTAAGATCAACTGAAAGGTTAAAAGTTGAGTATCTTGAAAAGAATTAAAACTAGAACAGACTGATTTTCCAACAGAAAATCAAATGTCTCCCGGTGGAACACTTACGTCTCTGAATAAGCTACAGGTGATAACAAATTACAAATGACCAAGTTTGCTTGAAAATTACAATCCTATTTTAGCTCTCACCTAGATACATTACTCTAGCAATTTTCATCAAGTTCTTCAAGACTTACTGCACAGAAACCAATTTCACATAAATGACCCTGTAACCTTGAAAATTAGGTCAAGGTCATCCAAATACAATCCCAACCTTGGTCTTACCTAGATACATAATCCTACCAAGTTTCATCAAATTCCATCATGTTCTTCATGACTTATCGAACGGAAACCAATTTCACATAAGTGACCCTGTGACCTTGAGAATTTGCTCAAGGTCATCCAAATACAATCCCAACCTAGGTCTTGCCTAGATACATAATCCTACCAGGTTTCATCAAATTTCATCAAGTTCTTCAAGACTTATTGCATGGAAACCAATTTCACATAAGTGACCCTGTGACCCTGAGAATTTGCTCAAGGTCATCCAAATACAATCAGAACCTAGGTCTTGCCAAGATACATAATCCTACCAAGTTTCATCAAATTCCATCAAGTTCTTCAAGACTTATTGCACAGAAACCAATTTCACATAAGTGACCCTGTGACCTTGAGAATTTGCTCAAGGTCATCCAAATACAATCCCAACCTAGGTCTTGCCAAGATACATAATCCTACCAAGTTTCATCAAATTCCATCAAGTTCTTCATGACTTATCGAACGGAAACCAATTTCACATAAGTGACCCTGTGACCTTGAGAATTTGCTCAAGGTTATCCAAATACATTCAGAACCTAGGTCTTGCCTAGATACATAAACCTACCAAGTTTCATCAAATTCCATCATGTTCTTCAAGACTTATCGCACAGAAACCAATTTCACATAAGTGACCCTGTGACCTTGAGAATTCGCTCAAGGTCATCCAAATACAATCCCAACCTAGGTCTTGCCAAGATACATTATCCTACTAAGTTTCATCAAATTCCATCAAGTTCTTCATGACTTATCGCACAGAAACCAATTTCACATAAGTGACCCTGTGACCTTGAGAATTTGCTCAAGGTCATCCAAATACAATCAGAACCTAGGTCTTGCCAAGATACATGATCCTACCAAGTTTCATCAAATTCCATCAAGTTCTTCATGACTTATCGCACAGAAACCAATTTCACATAAGTGACCCTGTGACCTTGAAAATTAGGTCAAGGTCACCCAAATACATACCAACCTAGGTCTTGCCTAGATACATAATCCTACCAGGTTACATCAAATTCCATCATGTTCTTCATGACTTATCGCACGGAAACCAATTTCACATAAGTGACCCTGTGACCTTGAGAATTTGCTCAAGGTCATCCAAATACAATCAGAACCTAGGTCTTGCCAAGATACATAATCCTATCAAGTTTCATCAAATTCCATCAAGTTCTTCAAGACTTATCGAACGGAAACCAATTTCACATAAGTGACCCTGTGACCTTGAGAATTTGCTCAAGGTCATCCAAATACAATCCCAACCTAGGTCTTGCCAAGATACATAATCCTACCAAGTTTCATCAAATTCTGTCAAGTCCTTCAAGATTTATCGCACGGAAACCGAGTGTTGAAGAACATGAACAACAACAACAACAACAACAACAAGCGGAAGAAACGGGCACTAAAACAATATGTCCCCTGGCATCCACCGGGAGACATAATGAATTATCATTCCAACCTCCACTTTAAGGGGTGTGACATTGTTGCATCCAACATTCAGACTACATCAAAGTTGTAACATTTAGAGCAATGCTAATTAAGCTAATTTAAAAATTTCCTTGTTTAGTACATTTGCCCTTGCCTGTTCAATTAGCCCCAAATGTGACAGATGTAAATTGTCCTCTGCCTTAATGTTCTTACTTAAACAGTTAACTATACTCACAAACAGAAAGCATTTTTACCAAGACTTCTACGTTAGACCTTTCATGGTGAGTGTCCTGCACCAGTCATACTCTGACCACAAATGGGTTAAAAAACAATGATCATAGATGTATACAGACTCACTCTAATTTTAAGAGGAACAAAGACGGATTGCCGAAAACTGCTCCTGAGATAGTCCTGAGCGCTTTCGCAAGTTGTGTTGCTTCGTCAGAGGACAAAGTCGAACTGAATCAGGAGGGTACTAGGCCTTTATACACCCTAGCGTTCAGGGTGTACTTCAAACTTGATTGGTTTTTTGAAAGGGGTGCTTTGTTACGTCACTCGTGTGGGCCAATGCCATTGGAGTTGTCTTGTGTAGGATTATCGGTTGTGGATGTATCTGTGGTTTTCATTGGACAAGGACAGATCATTGTTGGGTTCAAAGGTTGTGTGGGGGTGCGTGGGCGTGATGATTGGGACTTCCTGATGGTGTCGGCAGTTCTATGTGAACCGTTGTGTGGTTACAGGGTGGTTCAATGTGAACTGTTGGTAGGCTGGTGACAAACTGTGGACGGGGAACATTGGGGGTGGTTCAGAGTGAACTGTTTTCGGGTTTTTTGGGTGGTTCAATGTGAACTGTAGTTCTGGGACCGTAGGTCGGTTCATTGTGAACTGTTTTGGATGTGTCCGATGGTTCAATGTGAACTGTCCAGGTTCGAATGGGGCTACTCAGTGTGGGGGCGGTTCAGTGAACCGCTCGTTAGGTCCTGTAAGTGGTTTGTTGTTAACCGTATAGGTTGAACTGTACGTGGTTCATTGTGAGCTGGTTGTTGTATGACTGCCAGTTTAAAGTGAACCGTCTGTGTTGCTCTGACGGTAGGTTCAGAGTGAACCGGCGGTAGTTTTAGGTCGGTTCAATGTGAACCAGTAATGGTGTATGTAGCGGTTCAGAGTGAACCGTCTAAGGGCTCTCTGAAAAAAGAGGGGGTGAACCAGCTGTGCTGTTTGTGGGTCAGTTTCTTGTGAACCGTGACGGTGGACTGAAGGGTTCAATGTGAACCATCTGTGGGAATGTGTAGGTAGGTGTAGAGTGGGCCGGTTTATGAAAGTAGGCTGGTTCAAAGTGAACCTGAGGTGTAGTCAATGGCCGTTCAATGTGAACCGTCTGTGGGCCACTGTAGGTAAGTGTGGAGTGGGCTGGTTCAAGAAGGTGGGTCGGTTCAATGTGAACCTGAAGTGTAGTAAATGGCGGTTCGGTGTGAACCGTCTGTATGGCACTAAAGGTCGGTTCGTGGTGGACTGGACAGTTGTCCCAGGGTGGTTCAATGTGAACCGGTTATTTGTCTTATTTAATTTCATTTATGTTCTTGATAAAGGCACACCTGAAGAACAATGAACAGTACAGTCTACAGGTGCGAAAACGTTTTTCTCTTATGGGTCATTTTGCTCAAATTTCAAAAGTCCCAATACTTTTAACATGTAACTTGCTAGCATTTTCTATTGGTCCGGGGATTTTTTTAGTGGTAAAAAGGGATGGACCGGTACTTTCCGCATGGACTGACAGTAGAATTATATGAATGTTAATTATGTCAATTAAAAAGTTTAAACATCTGATTAGCAGTTCCTTTAAAACTGACCCATAAACCACCTGCTTGTTTGTTACAAGGACTTTAATGCATGATTGACCATAGGTGGCTGGTACCATTAATTTGTATCAAGTCTTCCTTGCATAAAAATCTATAGATTTGCTGTGAAATTAATCTTCTTTTCTAGTTTTTGTCTGCTCTAGTGACCGGGCTTCCACGTGAACAACACAATGTTCATTTCGTAGAATTAGCCTTGTCAGTCTGCCCTTGTCCCAGGGCTTCCACCTGAACCAATGTTCATTTGGTAAGAGTAGCCATCTTTATTCCCAAGCTGCCAACAAGAACCCCAGGTTTATCTTCCCAAACTAGGAAAATAGCATTCAGGGAAACATCCAGATTACCCTTGCCCCCCACAATCTTTCTTTCCTCAATTCTACAATATTTTTCTTTCTTTTTTTTTTTTTTCATTTGGAGACTTCGCAGCAGAACACTTTACATGTAATTTCTATATTGCAGTCTATAAAATAGAAGAGCAATTTTGGATGTGTTCTTGGGGTAAGTTCTGGTGACATATAATGGTAACATTGTCCATTTGTGCGCCACTCAGACGGCTTTCAAATAAATACTCAGAGGAAGCTCATTTGCAACGAGAGCCTGGTCCATCATAGGGCTTTTCTGTGTTAAAATTTGGTAAAGCTACGGTGAATATTTTTTGAGATATTATGGTAACGTCATCCCCTTGTGCGCCACTAAGATGGCCTTCCCTTTTAAAGCCAACATATATCACATCTCCCATTAGTCCCTGATGAGGCCCTTCAGGATAAAACATATGTCACACATATATCTTGGGCTAATTTCTACTTCCCACCTTGATAAGATTATATATATTCTAAGCGCCCATCAGTGTCTCTTTAACCTTGAAACAGAGGGCACAAACATTTGTGACATTTCTGTTCTGGCTCTAAATGAGGCAAGGCATACACCTAATTGAGATCATCTCTGCAAATCAACGATTTCTAACCACCACTATACCGTCCTGTTTTTCTTTATCTTTAAATTAACCCCTATTACGACCACTCTGGACAGTATTAAAGCAACATTTTTCAATCTAGTTGGTGGTCTTAATAGGGCAATTTTATTATACATTTCATATTTACCATATCTTGGCACATGCTGTCTGAAAGACAGTAGGCTATGTTTTTGGGGGGGTTTTTTGTTTTTGTGTGTTTATTTTGTTTTTGTTGGGGGGGGGGTGTCTTCAACTGACAAAGGTGCCATAAAACTGTGCAGGTTTTACTTTTCCCTCTGCACTGAATGCCACCACATTTTTATAAATATCCAAGTGCTCTTCACAGCTCATGCAACATCTTTGTGTGACATTTGTCTAGCCAGAAAAATAATGTTTGTACAATTATTTGCATCTGTGATGGATGTTTTTTGGACAGGCCTAAAGATTATGCATGGGTGATCTCTGTCCCCTCCTCAAGGAAAGTTGTGTTTCTGCTATGATCCGGAAAGAAATTTGGAAGATTTACCCAGGCTACATGTACATGTGTATGTACACGACAACCCCTTATTTGCCTAAATTTTGGGGGGCAATTATCCAAACCTCTATATGCCTACATATTAGATGTCTATATATGTATTTGTAAATGGTGATCAAAGTATACCAGACTATCATGCTTAAAATTTACAGTGGTCCCCCTCTGATAAGGCTACCCCATATGCAGCCAAAAAGTGGCCTTATAATAGGGATGGCCTCTCTTGAGGGGGAGAATATAATGGAAATACCATACCGTACTTTCTGCACAAGAATGCTGGCCTTTCAAGATGGTCGCCTCTGGTGAGAGGGGCCTTATAAGAGGGGGACCACTGTACATTGATCCAACACTGGCCTTCCTTCATTCAAGATAAAACTGAGATGCTACAACAATAACAAGATGATTTCATGCGTATCACAAGTTCACCTAAATGCTTTAGTTGACCTCTACATTTTTGTACTGACCATAATAGATTAGACCATCACATCTGCAAGGCCCCATTCTATGCTTTAAATTGCTTTTATTTTTATATGAATTTGTTGCATGTTGATGAGATGAATAGAAGGTCTGCTGTTTACCACAAGCTTCCACTAATCATATATGGTTTCGACTTGGATGTGACCACATATGTTCTCCCAGAGTTGCTCCCACACAAGGTAACAGATTCCTGTTTAACACAATTAGCTCTTGCTGGATGTATGTGAAGGAATAATCTTGGTGAAAAGGCAATAAACACCACTGCCTCCCAACTGCATTTCAATTCCACTGAAGGAAAAAAACACACACAGGCAGGACAGTAAAAAAAAAATAATAATAATAATAATAAAATGTATGTCAGTGTGTCAAGTCAGTGCTGGTTGCAAGCATGCACACCAGGGTTCACAAGGGAAGATCCACAAAGTGGTTCTTTGAAATGATGCATCAATCAAGATCTAACCTACACTTGAACTAATTTACAAAACGACAAATTTATCTGACAAGTGAGCTACTGCCATGACTACTGGCAAGGCATTTCAGAAAATGAAGGATCATGTGAAAACATGTTTCAGACATAGAATTACCATTAGTTCACAGGATACCCCAGCCTAACCCCGTCTGGTGCTGCTAAGTCTACAATGCAGACATTCATCATTGCTGAGCCTCTACAGCTCATAATTAACATTTACAACTGGCCCACGCCACTGGCTTTCCAAGTAAACAGCTCTAAGCCTATGCATATATTTAGATATAAACACACTTTATCTTTACTGACTTGTCTTGTTGATTCTTAATGGTCGCTTACATGTCAGTCTAGGTGTTAATAAATACGAATCAAAGCACTCCCACTAATCTTCTACACACAGCTGTAACCCTCTGTTCAAAAACAAATCTTTCACCAGCAAGTGCATGGCAAAAAAAAAAAAAAAAAAAGGTCGGACAGAATATTTATTTCACTCTCTCTTCCTGCTGGTACAGTATATTTGTCATTATTCAATTTTAATTTCTTGATTAAATTTTAATTTCTAGATTAATTTTGTCGTTGCAGTACAGGATTTATTCAGCCATTGCTGTAGATGAACTGGTTGAACGCTGACCTGAAAAAAAAAAAAACAAGAGGGCTCTGTGAACAGCCCATGCTCAGCTGATCTTGACATTCATCACACTTGCAGATCTATGAACTTGGGAAAGGATCAAGGTCACCCATGTTCTGAGGAAGTCTGACCATTATAAAAGAACACTAACATGTGCAACATCAAGGTTCAAGTAGTTCTCAAGTTATAATGAAGAGTAAAATTCATGTATGTTGCACTGTGACCCCAGAAATGAGGTCAAAGTCATTCATGTACTGTCTGAGCATGACCTTCATACAAAAACATTAACATGTGCAACATCACAGTACTAACTCAAAACAGATCTCAAGTTATCAAGTAAACAGTAAATTTTGTGTCAGTTGTCCTGTGAATTAGCACTAGAATACCCATTGACTTCCATAGTAATCAATAGGAAAGCTGCATTGATCGATAAGTACCCGAGTTGAAAATACTTAAAAATCAGGAATCTAAAGCAATGCCACCTAGTAAACAACTTTGTTTGACCCTTCCACAAGAACATATCCATCACATTTCACTTTAATCTGAGTGACAGTTCTGAGAACAAGTGAAAAATAACAAAACCATATAAAAAATTCATAAAAAAATTAGAAAAAATTGCAGTGCCACCTGGTGAACAAATTGGGAACTATGTGTCCCTGGGAGTGTCTATGAACGATATCAAAACAACTGGGTGAGCAGTTTCACAGGTGAAGAGTTTTTAAGGTTTGCCCCCCAAAAAACGAAAAAAAAATCATAAAAATTCCAAAAATCAATAGAGCGTGACCATTTGAACAAACTTGGTAGAGATCCACCCAAGGCACATCCCCACCTAGTTTGAAGTAAATCTGGCCAAAATTATTTAAGTTATAACCATTACAAGAAATTCCCCTGTCAAAACTTTTGTAAAGATTTTTGAAAAAATATCATAAAAAAACCAAAATTCATTGGAACATGACCATTGGAACAAACTTGGTAGACACCCACCCAAGGTACATCCCCACCAAGTTTGAAGTTAATCTGCATGACAGTTTTGGAGAAGAAGTCGCAAATGTGAATTAGCATTAGAATACTCATTGACTTCCATAGCAATCAATAGGAAAGCTGCATCGACCGATAAGTACCCGAATTGAAAAAATCTTTAAAAATCAGGAATCTGCAGCATTCCCACATAGTGAACAACTTTGTTTGACCCTTCTACAAGGAACATATCCACCATGTTTCAGCTTAATCTGAGTGACGGTTCTGGAGAAGAAGTCGAAAATAGCTATAACACACAAAAATTCATAAAAAAATAGAAAAAAATTGCAGCGCCACCTGGTGAACAAATTAAGAACTAGGTGTCCTAGGGAGTGTTTCTGTGTGATATCAAAGTAATTGGGTGAGCGGTTTCAGAGAAGAAGATTTTTTAAGATTTGCCCAAAAAAGAACAAAAAAATTCATTAAAAATCCAAAAATCAATGGACCGTGACCATTTGGACAAACTTGGTAGAGACCCACCCAAAGCACATCCCCACCAAGTTTGAAGTGGATCTGGCTGATGGTTTCGGAGAAGAAGTCGAAAATGTAAATTGTTGACGGACGGAGGACCATAAGATAAGCTCAGCTGACTGACAAGTCAGCTGAGCTGAAAATCCAATACCTGAATGGAGTTCCTACACACCTTAAAGTTAGTTCTTGAGATTGTAAAATTCCCAACTTTTCATCCTTTTTCGATCATCCTATTATTACAAAATGATATTATCCACCAACCTGCTCCCCAGCCTGCCCTATTCCCACCCAACCACCAAAACGTGATAAAATCAGAGATCATAAAGAAGCACAATAGGAGATATGCATACTGAGTTCCCGCCCCAACTGCATACCTGATTGCCTCGTCTCACTTTACTAATATTTTGGAAATACAGAGTATTTATTCTAATTTTGTGAAAAATAATCATATGGCCTGTCTGTGACAGTGATGTGACCCACACGTCCTCTGTGATTGCCAGGTGTCAAACCCGTGCTTCGTGGTGGGAAATTAATATGCATGTACCGTGTACAGTGGTCCCCCTCTTATAAGGACCCTCTAACCAGAGGCCACCCCTCTTGAAACGCCAGCGTTCTTGTGCAGGAAGTATGGCATTTCCATTATATTCTCCCCTCAAGACAGACCACTTTGACCACTCTATTATCAACCAATATGTATTCAGTTGTATACAGATCCCAATACACAAAATTCCTGCACACTAAAGTTGTGTGTTCCCATTGGGTTGCATGTTGGACAAACATCAGAATCTCTTCTTCTGAAGTTATTCATTGAGATTTTGCATGAAAAAAGTTAGTGTTTGTAAATGCAAGGTTTTTTCCTCCCAAGTTATTAAGTTGCCAATTAAAATGCAAAGTAATAGAAACACTTGTACACAACTTCAGCCCTCCTGAAGGAAGTGCTCTCTACAGGAGGGGTACCGGAACCTTGTACTCTTGTTCATTATTTTATAGTGATGATGATTATTATTATCATTTTGAACTTCTTGATACACAGTGCATTACACCTGTACACTGTGAAGCCTGGACCACATTTAAGGACAGCTTTATAGTACAGAGAACCCAGCAGCATCCCACAGTTATGTTACTTGTACGCAAATTTTATTTCATTGAAGTGCCCTCCATTTACATGGACTGAAGGTACTTCTCCTTTGTATTGTTCTTCATCACACTGAAAACACACCAAAACCTTCTTACAATGACAGGATTTATTCCCTGCAAAATGTGTCAGATATCTGACCAAGTCACATATTTATGCTTCAAGCAGCAAAAAACCTGGCCTTTTTTACCCCAAAAACTTGTGTCATTTTAAGTGAATATGTTGATAATCTGCCCTTCTTATGAGGTTCCGCTGTAGCATTCTTGGCACCCTTGCATTTGTGATCTTTTTTCAACTGGTACCAGTATGCAGATCTGTAACTAAAAATTGCTTGTTTTGAGGTGGGAGACTAACATTATCATACATCCATCACTTTATTAATTTAAAATTGCTTGTTTCAAGTAAACACCAACCAACCAACTGGTCCAACCCAGTTAAATTTATTAATTTGTGCACGAGGATTTACCCTCAGGAACACAAAGGGCATCCCTGTAAAACTACCCAACTACAGGCTCAGAGAACAACTTGCACGAGTGATTGAGTCATTCCCAATTCATGCCACATCAAGTCAGTTCACGGACAGCATTTGCTCATGGCAAAAGCACATCTGCTTACTTGTTTAACTGGTGTTTCTTTTTCTGCAAACAACTTTTTTTACGACCGATTTTTTTCCCAGTTTAACAGTAAGGTTCTTTCCTAATGAACACTCCAGGTGGACATGTACATGTATATATGTTTACGTTCAACTAGAAATGGCTGCAAATTTATGTGACATGTTGCACAATACATCAACGTAAGGGGCGCCCTCAAAAGATTGATGTATCATGCAAATCTTCTTAATTACCTTCATTGGGGGGAGAGGGTTAAAAGTCCATTTAGTTTTCCATAGCACAAAAACGATGCTTGGCTGGTGGGAAATTAAAGACAAGTTGGAGAGAAAATAAAAAAACAAGAGGGCTGTGTGAACAGCCCATGCTCAGCTGAACTCGAGATTCATCACACTTGTGGTTCTGTGAACTTAGCGAAGGATCAAGGTCACACACATAATGAGTGAATCTGACCTCTGAAGAAGAACACTAACATGGGCAACATCAAGAACACAAAAAATTCAAAAATTACTGGAGCGTGACCATGTGCACAAACTTTGTGAAGACCCACCTAAGGTACATTGTCATCACATTTGAAGTGAATCTGTTTGATGGTCTCTGAGAAGAAGTTGAAAGTGCCAAATTTAGTATTAAAATGTCCATTGACTTGCATAATAATCAAAAGGAAAGGACAAGGTGCATTTACCGACAAGTACCCCAATTGAAAAAAAATGTGAAAAATCAGGAATCCAAAGCAGTGCCACCTAATGAACAACTTTGATTGACCTTTCCGCAAGGAACATGTCCACCAAGTTTCATCTTAATCTGAGTGATGAGTCTGGAGGAGATGTCGAAAATAGCAAAAACACACAAAAAGATAATAATAGATAAGAAAAACAATTGCAGCACCATCTGGTGAGCAAATTAAGAACAAGAGGTCCCCAGGAGTGTTCCTGTGTGATATCAAAGCAATTGGGTGAGTGGTTTCAGAGACAAAGAATTTTTAAGGTTTGCCCCAAAAAAGAACAAAAAAATTCATGAAAAATCTAAAAAATCACTGGAGCCTGACCATTTGAACCAACTTGGTAGAAACCCCCCTAGGCACATCCCCACCAAGCTTGAAGTGGATCTGGGCAACAGTTTTTTAGAAGCAGTCAAAAAATTGAATTGTGGACAGACAACGTTCGGACAGACAGGTGGACGATGTACCCTCACAAAAGCTCAGCTGATTCACAAGTCAGCTTAGCTAAAAAAAAAAAAAAAAAAAAAAAAAAAAAAAAAAAGAGTTACTGAAAGTTCATACAGCACTTAAGCCTGTTCAAAGTACAAGTTTAAACTGAATCTATATGTATGCAGTGATGGTGCAGGTTTGGCATTTAGTGCCCATCATGCACCAAGGAAATCTGTTGACTCAGTCTCAATCCAAGGGGGAAAGGGTTAGTATGGACAAAATTTACAGCTCTACTCCATCAAACCTTGTGCTGCATGACCAGCGGCACCTGTCTTAAAAAGCACTTCTCATGAGAAACTGCCCATATCTTTAATGCCAATTTTTTCATGGCACAAGAGTCAATTTTTGTCATCAGACCACCTTTAATTTAAAACCACATTTTGCTCGCAGTAACAGTGGCCAGTATTAAGGGGCAGCTTTTAAATTACTTTACTAGCTGAGCTCTGTACTGAAAGTATATGTCATGCACATGGCTTTGTTGTCATTTTAAGTGCACTTGGTTGGAGCAAAGTGGTGATAAAGCTGTCCCGAAGTATATATGTAAAGTTTATGAACAATAAAGAAAACGGATTGAGTAAATTATGTGGAACCAAGCTACCAAAAATTAGATACATATATTTGAGAGCTTTTTTAATTCCCATCAAGGTCAGCACGTAGGCTTAATTCAAACGGTACAGAAGTTGATAACATTTTATATGGAAGACCAGATTAAATTGGGCTGGTGGTTATCAATCGTTTAAGGGCCTAACACTTAAAAACAAACAGAGACAACAAAAACCACCCCCCTCCCACCCCACCCCACCCCCCAAAAAAACACACACACACAACCTCCTCTCCCCCTCTCTGCATTGAACTTTGTATGTAGTTGCTACTGCTAATTAACATAAAGGACAAAAATGCATTTTTAGCACTAATTTTAATCTGGCTTCATTTCAGTTAGACATGCATGCACTTTTTTGAGAGCAATGTGGCATTGCAGACTTTCAAATGGAGGCACATGTGCCCATATTAATGCACAGGGATACAATATGTGGCTTGGGTCACTGCAACCTAGGAAACAAACACATCTGTCTGTGCTTGCCATGAACTACCTTGAAACCGATCGTAATGCAGACTTCCCAATTACATCGACCACGTTGGGCCGCTGCTATCTCATTGGATGTTGTGCTCCTGTTGATCCACTTTTCAAATCAAAGTCACTCACATGCTGCTCCAACATCAATGACACACACCCATAGTTTAATTGTCTTGTCGGGTGCAACTTTCAAGGGCCATGTCACCATATACCAGCCCAAACAGTATCTTTGTAAGCACTGAATGGCTGGGTCATGCCATTTAATCAGCAGGATACAACTATTAGCAACATGTAGCACAAATTTGAACTTGGATGATCTGGAGATCATTCTTTATTCTAAATAATCATGTCAAAATTGCCATATATTCTGTCTACAGTAGACCTACAGAGCCAGGCATGACATTGAGATTTTTCATTGCCATACCTGTCAAGTGAAGTCTCCCCCCATACGGTGAGAGTCTCCCACTTTTTCACAATTTTTTTTTTTATTTACATGCAAAATCTTGCAAATTTGTCAGAATCTCCCCGATGAAAATTTAGTATTTTCCATTATATTCTTTGTTAAATACAAAAGTCCCCCATCCATTTTTCAAATTTACAAAAATCTCCCTATTTTAAGGTGTGGAACATTGACAGGTCTGCATTACCTATCCATTATGTAATCTTTGCATATTTAGGGTTTTCCTCAGGGAAAAATTATAGCTTTAAATTTTTAACCTGTCTCCAGCAGTTGGTCTGTGCCCAGATGTGCCATCAAGGTAATTTAGGCCCCCCAAAAAACACATTTTTACCTTATTTTTGACAAAATATAGCCTTTTGGTCAATATTAAAAAATCACTGGAGTGTGACCATACAAACAAACATGGCAGAGACACCCACTCATTGCCACTAAGTTTGATGTCAATCTGGATGCCAGTTTCTTTGAAGAAGTCGAAAATGTGAATTAGCACAAATAAGAATTTGTCCATTGACTATCAACAGAAGGGTGCATATATATACGGAATTGGAAAAAATTGTTAAATTCAGGAATCGACAGCAGTGCCACCTGTTGAACAACTTTGTTTGACCTTTACACAATGAACTTATCCTCAAAGCTTCAGTTTAATCTGAGTGACAGATCTGGAGAAGTATTCGAAAATAGTGAAAACACACAAGAAATCATAAAATAATACTAACAGATTGCAGCACCACCTGGTGGACAAATTACGAACTAGGAGTGTCTCTGTGTGATGTCAAAGCAATCGGGTGAGTAATTTCCCAAAAGATTTTTTGAGATTTGCCCATAAACAAGACCAAGAAAATTCATAAACAAGGCCTAGTGGCCTAAATGCAGGGGCAAAGCATCAGTAGGCCTGTAGGGCTATTGAGCAAGTCGAAATAATTGAAGGAAAGATTGTTCAGGTGTAACAAACACATTTTGTTGAATGTAATTTATAAAAATAACAGCCAGTTCTTTGCTTCTGCTTTAATTAGTTTATAAAACAGGAGGACTGTGACAGTCCTGTGCTCAGCTAACATGTACATATACCCTTGCATTTTTTAAGAATTGCCCCCCCCCCCAAAAAAGAACAAAGAAATCCTAAAATCAATGGAGCATGTCTGTTTAAATAAGTCTGCTAGAGGCCCACCCAAGGTACATTGCCACCAAGTTTAAAGTCAATCTGAATGACACTCTGCATAAAGAGATCAAAATGTGAATAAGCATTAGAATGCCCATTGACTTACACAGTAATCAATAGGAAAGGTGCATTTACTGGTAAGTACCCAAATTTAAAAAATCGTTAAAAATCAGTAATCCACAGCATTGCCACATAGTGAACCCTTTTGTTTGGTCCTTCTACAAGAACTTATCCAGCAAGTTTCAACTTAATCTGAGTGACAGTTCTGTAGAAAAGGTCGAAAATAGCGAAAACCCACAAAAAATTAGAAAAAATCACAGCGCTACTTCGTCAACGAATTCAGAACCAGGACTCCCTAGGAGTGTTCCTGTGTGATATCAAAGCAATGGTGTGAGCTGTATCAGAGGAGAAGATTTTTGAAGATTTGCCCGCAAAAAGAACCAACAAAATCATAAAAAAATCCAAAAATCAATGGGCCGTGACCATATGAACAAATCTGCTAGATACCCACCCAAGGTACATTGTCATCAAGTTTGAATTTGATCTCAAAGACAGTTTCGCAGAAGAAATAAAAACTGTGAATTAGCATTTAAATGCCCATTGACTTGAGCATGCAATAGGAAAGGTGCATTTACTGACAAGTACCCAAATTGATAAAAGAAAAAAAAGAAAAATCAGGAATCAGCAGCATTGCCTCCTTGCGAACAATTTTGCTTAGCCCTTCTACAAGGGACATATCCCCCAAGTTTCAGTTTAATCTGAGAAGCGGTTCTGGAGAAGAAGTTAAAAATGGCAATAAGACACACACAAAAATTATAAAAAATTACAACAAGAGGATCATGATGATCCTGTGCTCAGCTGACATGCATCTGCTTATTTTCAAAAAATTACCCCAAAATTTATACAAAAATCAATGCAGTGTGACCATTTGAATAACATATGTAGAGATCTATCAAAGGCACAATTCTACAAAATGTGACATAAACATGGCGAAAATTATCTAAGTTGTTTCCATTACAAGATATCACCATGTTTGAGTTTCGTATAAATTTTTTTTATTTTATACTTTAAAAAAAAATCAATGAAAATATGAACCAAGTCAACCTTTTGAGCAACTTTGTTTGACCCTTCTACAAGGAACACATCCACCAAGTTTTAGCTAAATCCGAGGGATGGTTCTGGAAGAGAAGTCGAAAATAACAAAACCACACAAAAAATTATAAAAAATTGGAAAAAATTTGCAGCACCACCTGGTGAACAAATTCTGAACTAAGATTCCCCGGGAGTGGCCCTGTGAGATATCAAAGCAACTGGGTGTGTGTCCCTGTGAGATATCGAAGCAATTGGGTGAGCGGTTTCGGAGAAGTTTTTTAAGATTTACCCAAAAAAGAACAAAAAAATTCATTAACAAGAGGGCTGTGCGAACAGCCCGTGCCTCAGCTGATCCTGACATTCATCACACTTGCAGCTCTATGAACTTGGGAAAGGATCAAGGACACCATGTTCTGAGTAAGTCTGACCTTTATAGAAGAACACTTACATGTGCAACATCAAAGTTCAAGTAGTTCTCAAGTTATAATGAAGAGTAAAATTCATGTATGTTGCACTGTGACCCCACAAACGAGGTCAAAGTCATTCATGTACTGTCTCAGCATGACCTTCATACAGAATAATTAACATGTGTAGCGAACTCAAAACAGATCTCAAGTTATCAAGTAAACAGTAAATTTCATGTCAGTTGTCCTGTGAATTAGCATTAGAATGCCCATTGACTTACATAGTAATCAATAGGAAAGCTGCATTGAACGATAAGTACCCGAATTGAAAATCCTTAAAAATCAGGAATCCAAAGCAGTGCCACCTAGTAAACAACTGTTTGACCCTTCCACAACAACATATCCATCACATTTCAGCTTAATCTGAGGGACGGTTCTGACAAGTGAAAAATAGCAAAACCATACAAAAAATTCCTAAAAAAATTGCAGCCCCACCTGGTGAACAAATTGGGAACTAGGTGTCCCCGGGAGTGTCTATGTACGACATCAAAGCAATTGGGTAAGCAGTTTCGGAGAAGAAGATTTAAAATTTGTCCAAAAAAAAAAAGAACAAAAAAATTCATTAAAAATCCAAAAATCACTGGAGCAGGAACATTTGAACAGAATTGGTAGAAACCCACCCAACGTACATTGCCACCATGTTTGAAGTTAATCTGGATGACGGTTTTGGAGAAGAAGTCGAAAATGTGAGTTAGCATTAGAATGCCCATTGACTTCCATAGTAATCAATAGGAAAGCTGCATTGACCGACAAGTACCAGAATTAAAAAAATCGTTAAAAATCAGGAATCTGCAGCATTCCCACATAGTGAACAACTTTGTTTGACCCTTCTACAAAGAACATATCCACCATGTTTCAGCTTAATCTAAGGGACGGTTCTGGAGAAGAAGTCGAAAATAGCTAGAAGACACAAAAATTCATAAAAAATTAGGAAAAAAATTGCAGTGCCACCTGGTGAACAAATTAAGAACTAAGAGTCCCAGGGAGTGTTCCTGTGTGATATCAAAGCAATTGGGTGCACGGTTTTGTTGGAGAAGACTTTTTAAGATTTACCCAAAAAAGAACAAAAAAACTCATTAAATATCCAAAAATCACTGGACCGTGACCACTTGAACAAACTTGGTAGAGACCCACCCAAGGCACATCTCCACCAAGTTTGAAGTGGATCTGGCTGACAGTTTTTGAGAAGAAGTCGAAAATGTGAATTGTGGACGACGGACAGACGGACGACGGATCCTCACAAAACCTCAGCTGACTGACAAGTCAGCTGAGGTAAAAATTCATATTAAATCCAAAAATCACTGGAACATGACCATTTGAATATTTGAACTTGGTAGAGACCCAGTCAAGGCACATCCCCACCAAGTTTAAAGTGAATCTGGCTGATGGTTTCTCCGGAGAAGTCAAAAATGTGAATTTTGGATGGCTGGTCATAACATAACCTCAGCTGACTGACAAGTCAGCTGAACTAATAAATTGCAGCATCATTTGGTGGCCAAAACAAGAACTAGGTGGCCCCAGGTGACCATGTGTGCGTTGCCAAAGCAACTGGCCAAGTAGTTAGAGATGAAGAAATTTCAAAAATTCATTAAAAATAGACAAATTATTGCATCACCATCTCCTTCACAACTTTGTAGAACTCCACCTGGGGAACATCCATGGGCAAAATGAAAACATTCCCGGAAGGATTTTGTGAGAAGTTGAAAATGTAAAAAAGTCCAACGATGGATGAACAGACGCAAACAGATTCCAATAACTCTGCTGACTGACAAGTCAGCAGAGCTTAAAATTTAACCAAACAAAAGTAAAGTTAAAAATAGCAGGAGGGACAGGAGTGATCGTATTACTTATAAGCTCTGAGACTTTGGATCAGCTGAGGAAAAAATTGGAATAACCCAATATATTCTCTACAAAATTAAGCCCTTCACTTCAGATCACGGCTTCGCTGGGGAGTTTTCACGTTATTTACATGCGATGTAGGTGCTGTATATTTG
Source organism: Hermodice carunculata (assembly GCA_964020975.1). NCBI lineage: Eukaryota > Metazoa > Annelida > Polychaeta > Eunicida > Amphinomidae > Hermodice > Hermodice carunculata. The sequence goes on along the minus strand of CAXHWN010001079.1, from coordinate 234,786 downwards.
CGTAAGGTTTTTTCAGCATTCTCCGTGCAGGTCTGCTGAATTTATTTGTTTTACAATGACTTAATGTCGACATCTCTTTTGTTCAACCAACCGAAATTCGGTGCAATTCGATAAAATCCTTACGACACCGGTGAAATTTCGTGTAATCCGGTATTTCTAAGACGCTTTCTGTTCCCGACTTCACGAGTGTTTGCAGTTGGCACATGTTATTTATTTATTTTTTTCTTCATGCATAGACGATTTAGTTGATAGACTGACTGATCAGAGGAACTTGCGCTATGCGCTCGCTATTATTCTATGACAACTGTTAGCCTAATTCCAAACTATTTATTTCAGCGAGTTCTCAAATCCGATTCTCACCTGAGGCTGAGGCCGATGCCAAGGCCGATGGCAACGGCAATGCAGGCAGCGGTGGTGGAGCCATGATTGGACGGGGCTTTCGTATGTTTGGGACCCGAGACTGTGGAAGCCTTTCTGATATTGGAACCACATAATCCAAAGAAGAAAGTGGAGCGGGAAATGCTCCCAAATGCCTTGGAAATCCCGTAGACAGCTGATTATTCCCTTCCATTCCCGGCCCAGCCATCAGCCAAGTGCCCGTGGCAGACGATCGGCACGGTAAGGGACCCGGGAAGCCCCCGGTTCCTGAAAATCCGCCGCTGCCGTCCATAAAGCCCGAGTTTACGACCGAGTGATGATCTGCCCTGTGAATCTTGCGTCTTAAATACTTTAAAAACTTTACTTCTGAGTGAAAAAAAAAATGCTTTCATGAACTGGTCTTCATGATACCCGTAAGATAAATTTTTTGCATGGCTTTTGCCACTGAAAAAGTACCATCGCAGTCCACAACATGAAACGAGCGCGTGCTGTTCTCGGGGAGGCCACCTCGCGTAGCAAAATCCCCAGGGGTCACTGCTCTCAACAGAATTGAGCACGTGTACGTGCATTGAAGCTTTCCCGACTCGTTTGAAGTAGCATTTTTTGACGATGTGCCGTAATCTTCACAACGAGCGCACTGTGCACTTAAAATATTTTACCTGGACACGTGGTCGCAACAATACCTTTGTGCTCCCATGCGTACTTTTCATTCCCCCCTCATGTGCCGTGGGCACAGGCCGCTTCCCGTCCTTCAGATTTTCATTATCGGACATAGCATTTCACACAACATGGACTCAGATTTTTTTCACATGGAGAAACATGAGGTTATGGAACTTGTCACTCAACGTGGAAACTATGGCTGTGGCAATGTGGGCTTTTTATGGAAAAAACATGGAAACTGTGAACTTAAAATCTGCATATGCACATGGAGAATATACAGAATTTGTGACTTTCACACTGGAATTAAATGGGGGTGGGACTGTTTGTATATATTAAAAACTACTACTATATAATGGGCTTCATATACACAAATTCTCATTACTATGGAACTAGGTCATGTGTCTGAATACTCCAGGATCAGTCCCGGTCCTCTCATATTTCACTGGATTTTTTATAAACATATGCCTATGTTATGAATACAATACGGTATTTTAAAATTGCAAGTGCCAATCAGAATTTGTGCAAATAATAGTTATTGAACTATAATAAATACAAAGTGCACTTGAATACATCAAACTATTTTTAAAACCTTATTCTTTTAACTCCATTTATAATATCAGTAAGGCACCATACTTGTGTAAATTTTAGTTCTGTATAACAAATATCCCATATTCACAGTAGAACACCATCCCTTTGCATAAAATATGTATGACATATGGAACTTATGTGAAGCTGCAATGGAGGGATGGGTTTTCTGCTCGGGTTTCAATATTCATTCCATATTGCATGAAAATGAGCAGACAAAATAATGCTCCCAGGAATATTTTCTCCACAGAATAATATGGATTCTGGAAGTAAGAGCTATCATGATTGAAGTGTTTATTAGTTGTGCATGTTCAAGACCAATACTAAAGAAGTCACTACTCCGTGAAGCATTTTGGGGTAAATACTACTTATCACAGATCACAGATTGAAAAATACTAATGCAAACATTTAAAAAGTATGTATTTATGGGCAGCAAATGATTGAAAGATTTTACATGTGACTAAACTTTACACTTTGTGAGCCAATTGGTAAATACACATTTAACTTGTTGCCAACTATTTTGAGCCACATGAATGAATGAATGAATGAATGAATGAATGAATGAATGAATAAATAAATAGTTATGTTCACATGTCTATAGGGTTTGACGTTTGACATGTTTACCACAAAGCTATTTATTCAACAATTACACAACTTATAATCACGTTTTGAATCTTTGGGTGATGTCCATTTAAAAAATATACACTTTTCATGTGTTTACAGTAATATATTTCTCACTGTGACTTTTGGTAGGCAATAGTAGTTTCCCAAAAATACCCTTCATGTCTTCTCTGTCCTTAAAATGCTTTGTAATATCAAATTCATTGGTGATTTGTTTATAAGCAGTGTTAAAATATTTAGATAACACAAACAATGGGCTTGTCGGCCAATTGTTTTTTCAATAAAATATGTTTAAACCAAAATATTTAGAAAAATTGCAATGAATCTGAGCTTTATTCAGCATTTCATTTATAGTATCCCAATTTTTCTTTCTGTAACACGACCAGTGTTTCTAAATATTCTGTTTGACAGTGTGTTTTTCTGCTTCTGATATATTTCATTACTGCTGTTCTGTCTCAAATGTTGTCAAATTCCTCAAATCATGGATTACCTGAAGAAGCATATAATTTTCAGCGTTTACATTGTCTCTGCGATTCATTTTGTTTAGAATATGTGACATGATCTGTTCTGATTTTTGTGTTTGTTCATATGTATTACAAAGATAGCATTGATATCAGGACTGGATCAAATATAGGCCTAGATGTCAAGTTTGTATCCTAGGTCATATGAGAAATCTTGCATTGCCTTACCTGAATATATCCTATGTTTAATTATTTTTTTCTTCTTATTTTGGTTGATACTGGGATCAAGGTTAGTTTCAGACATGGTAGTCATATGATCTGCTTCTTTTATGGACAACGTGGTTTCCTCAGGAGTGGGTAAGTTGGAGCTTTTGCTGAAAATATTACCTATCAGAGCGACATTTTGTTTGGATAACTAAGCTGACAATTAAGGCTTAAAAGTTCAGTGGTAAGTTATGCCCGATCAAATAATCATAAAATTCTTTAAATTTTCCACTGTTATTAACTTTGAGGGACTCAATATCATCAGCGAAGGTAAGATTTTTTAAATTAGTCATTTATTAATCAACAGAGGTCATGTGAGAAAGAATCAGTAGAAGATATTATTCCCCTGGGGAAGGTCATAAAAATTGCCAACTTCAGTTGCATTTTTGATCTCATCTGAGATAGCAAGGAGTAAAACTTTACGTACCTCTGAAGTGTTTGCATTTTAACGTTACCTGTGTTCGTGTCACTTCTGAGATAACTGAATGGTCCTTGCTATGAGCATTGATCAGTGAAAAGTTTTGAAGACTTTTGTGTTTATATGAAGTTAAGTTGTTCAGTGGGATTTTTTTCCAGTCATCAGGCTTCTTGAATACAAACTGAACTCAAAAAAGGTATGATAATCGGCAAGATCATCAACAAGAATTTTCGAGTCATCATATTAATTTTGTCATTTATAGAGTCAATGTGTAAACCATATATTTTGACAGATGTTTATATTTGGTCTGGAAAAACAAAGAGGCAATCAGATTAAATGTAGCACTTTGTATAAGCACCTTGAAAGCTTCCAAATTGTATTAGATCATTTGCTTTCAAGCCACTTTTGTAATACAAAATATCTTCCATGATCATGGACTTCTCACAGAAGGTAGGGACTGATTATATACACATTAACAGATTAAGACCCTTTGTATGTAAATTTATATATAGACACATTACAAGGTCACATGATAATGGCAATAAAACATAAGTACGTGTATTTGCTTACCATTATAGAGATTAACAAATGAAATCTTGACATGTTTTACCAAGGCTAAAAACCAGTTGAAATACAATACATTTAAATGATATACCTGCAACTAGGCCCTGATATTGTACTGGTGTCAAGTGGGGAGTTTCCACTAGCAACAGATGCACTGCGATCTACATGATATAAAGAAACTAAGTATGATGATAAAACACAAGATCATCTGACCAGTGAGTAGTATTTTAAAACAGGAAAGAAACCCCAGTTATAGAGTGTAAGAAAATGTTTGCTGTACGTTCCACTGCTTGATGGTGAAGGAGTGGTAAAAAGTAGAAACACTGTAGAGAGGGTAAAACAATCGAACCCTCACTCAAAGAGTGCCTCGGCTGACCATTTCTATTGGTGAATTAGTTAGTTTCTCGCATTTTCTGAGACTGAGGGTGGTATGAGTATAGTGTTATAATATTACATGATCTGCCAGAATGTGGCATACAGTGTATTTAAGATGTCTATTGCTCAACCTGAGCTTTTTGTTGTGGAAATGTGGTAGGGACCAACACAGTGTTGGGTGTGTATGTCCCCTAGTGCTGTGGTATATGTGCTCAATGAAACATAAAAACAAAGTTTTTTTATTGAGACTGACCTTAGTTACAAGGAAAACCTCTGTGGTTTAGCACTTTCAGTCCATCCAGCTGCTTGCCTTGCTGCTATTTAGGCAAGGTACCTTGAAATTTATATGCAATAACCACACAGTGTAGATACCATGCAAACAGATACACAGACTTAATTAGCTGTTTACATGATACAATGTATCTACAGTCACTTGTTATTAGATACACTGTACTTCATATCATGCCCATTTAGGATTATATCAGTTTCCAGTCAGAAGTTATACTTGCAGGTCAGTCATTGTGAATTTCATGTCAGGTTAAGTGTGCATATAACACTTGTTCATTATTTATAAAATGTGAGATTTGCAATACGTGTAGTGTCTTTAGCAGTTGTAGCACCAGTTAGTAGATCTTTTCTGGATTTGAAATGTCATACTATATTTCAGTCCATTGCACATTCATTTCTTCAGAAACTTTTGTTTCAATGATTTTGTGTTCTGTGATGCCTTGTGTTCTGAAGTTAGCTTCTTCCACTTTCGGAGTAATGAAGGGCCATGTTGCTATGTATTTAGTCCTTTCCTCCTTGATTTGACACTTGAGTCAACAACTCATGCCAAGGAAAGTTGTTGACCTGGGGCACATGAGCTTGATAGGGCTCATCTACAATTCTCAGTCAAAATTGTTTTTCATTACTGTTGAAAACACTGAAGCAGACGATATTTGACCCCCAGCCAGTTTTGGCTGGTTTAAGGGGGAAAGGGTAAAGACAGAGTCAACAGCTTTCTTCGGCATGTGACCATGCCAGGTCTCATGTACAACTCTCAGTCACACTGATTTGCATTACCTTTGAAATTAGCTGAGAACACTGAAGCAGGAGACATTTGACCACCAGGCAGTTTTGGCCAGTTTATGGGAGAAAAGGTTAACGGTGCACTGGCCGTCCCCTCATGAAACACACAGCTCCTTGCTCTGTTTTAAGATGTTGTATCTCAATATTCCCACCCCAGGAGGATGATTGAGGCTGACGGAAACTTCTTGTCTTGAACAGTTGAAGATTTTCCCCCACAATTTATTGATGCATTTCTTTTTCAGTCAAGTTTGTGAATAAAACAATCACCAGTGCATTGGTCAACACCTGAGGCAAGCAACCAAGCTCGTGGTGTCCAGTGTTTAGAGCACAGTGGTTTTTCTTCTTGAAATTGTGTGACTACCTCTCATCTCCAGTTCATTTTCTCTGGTTTTACCATTCAGGTCATTGATTATCAGCCCCCAGTTTCTGATTAATTGCATGGTTTCTGTGTCATCAAGTTCTTTGCAATCTTAGAGAAGCTAGGGTGTTGTTTTATCCTCATTCAAGCCATGTTTTTTTCTGTACACGTATCCCCAAAAGTTAGTTAGTGTGTGTGTGTGTGTGTGTGTGTGTCTTTCTATCAGTATAAACTTTCATATGGAATTTTGGTTTCTATGAAGATTTTTTTTTTTTTTTTCTTACAAATCAAAACTGATGTCATCTCAATTATTCTAGTTCTTGGGCACTAGGAGAATGGTATAATGAACCCAGATTTTAAACTCTTTCCATACTATGGTAACCAGCCTTGGTCAGTGGTTCTGGCACTGACTTAAGACTATAGGCATGTTGGCACTTGAACGAAAGCTCTTTTCATGAAGAATTTAAATATTCAATTACCGTCTTAAATCTACGTAAATATATGGAAAAATCATGGACTGGTATGGAACGAGTTAAATATATCCCAATTTTGCACACACGTCATGCATTTACCCTGGAGAGAGCAGCTGGTTGCTTCCTTCCAAATTTTCCATCCAGGTCAGTGAAATTATCCATGATGAAGTGGGATAAAGAAGTTTTCTGTACTGGTGTACTAGACATTTTTTATTTACCATACTTGTGTACTGAAAACCCCTTCATTTTGTGTACTTCGTACCAGTTACTATTTGAAATGTCTTTATTTTCCATACCTGATGCTGGTGCAAAATTATTACCTGTGCCTGTTTTCTGGGGCCGACAATACCACTCTCTTAACCCTTTGCCCCTTAAACTGACCAAAACCAGCCAGTTGCCATGTACTTAGTGGCCTCTTGACAGACACAAACAGGCAGGTCAGAGGTCACATTATGCCCAAACCAGGGCAACAAATGACAGGTGCACCGAATCTACAGCTATGAATAGAGTTCAAAACAACTTGCAGGTCACTTGTTTTTCCCTTTTTTTGTGATTATCATCCATTTAATACACTCAACCAAACGTCAGTGTTCCTTATTATTTTTGTAATTGATTCTCTAGGCCCAACATAAATCTGCTGCATGCTTGTTAAGTCTTTTTCTCTTCTGAATTAATAATGAAATTGTCACCTCATATGCTGTTATGAGTACCTGGGTGATTCTAAATGCAAAAGGTAGATCTTCTTTTCTCCTACATAACTTATTATATTGAAAATAACCATCACTTTTCTGACTAATCTATTACGAATAGCTTGTGACAAGCAGGCTGATCGATCCAGATTATGCTCCTGGAGTGTGTACACCGTTCACTCTCACTCTGGCATTAACTCTCATTCTGGCAGTGCTATTTAATGAGCTGTCACCTTATTCAGGAACAAGCGCCACAGTGACCCAGTACAGATGTAAACAGGATTGGGGGTGAAAGAGGGATACCTTTCTCATGTGCAGCAGGCAGAATTTTTTTTATCCTAAAACCTGCCAGGAATGTTACTTCGAACTAATGTTTGCTAATGACACGATTATTAATAATAAATAACAATTTTACATTGTGATAGTAATTTTTCACATAAAAATGACAGTATTTTTCATTTCTCTGTGAACTGTTATCAAAAGCCCCCTCAGTTACCTCAACACAAGCTGAAAGCAGCAGAACATTTGGTGCAATCTCACCATGGGACATTGTAGTGTACAGTGGTCCCTGTCTTGAGGGACCACCCCTAGGCCAGGTGAAAATGTGGTCTCTCAAAACAGGTGGTCTTTCATTAGAGGTATAATAACATGGAAAAGATAGCACAGTGTTCTGACAGAACGGTTTTACAAAGATATGTGGTCTCTGATTGGAGGGGTCTCTTAAGACAGGTACCACTGTATCAACATTTCACTTTGGGCCACCAGCCATGTGATATGTTGTCATGTATATAATTAAACTAAAATCAGTCTACAGATCCAGGTTTGCAGTCAATTAACAATTAACCCTTGCATAAATTCATAAGAAATATTTCATTACAGCTGCACACCAACATATTGTTGTCTTTGAAGTCCATGTAATAGATCGCAGTATTAAAGACCACCTCCGCTTCAATAAAAATGGCATTATATCCCAGATGGTCTTAAAATGATGCTTAAGAAACAAAGAAAAATACCAGAAAATATATTGAAAAGAGGGCTCTGTGCCAAACCTATACTCAGCGTACATGTCAACAGTTACCCAAAAGTGAGCTCCATAAGGTGAAGTGTGACTGGGATTTTCCCACCACATTTTAAGAGTATCCAGCTTGTGGTTTGAGAAAAGTCAAAATTTACTTTGAAAAAAAAAACAAAAGAGAGAGGAGATTGCAGCACCACCTGTTAAACAAATTAAGGTCTACGAGTGAGTGCCCAAAGGTGCTCACTTACAATTCCAATGCAATTCATGCAGTGATTTCACAGAAGGTGAGTCTTTCACATTCTCCTCCACAAATCACTGAGTGTGGCAATTTCAAAAGTTTGGGAGGCCCACCAAGTCTAATACCTACCAGGTTTGACCAGCATCTGGCCAATGGTTGTTGGACAGAAGTTAAAAAAAAAGAGAAACAAAAAACAAACAAAAAACGAAAGGCCCATGGGTCTAGAGCTCTGCAGACTTGTAATGTTTTACAACAATAGAAACACACAAAACAAAACAAAAGCTGGTTGGGTAAACTAATATGTTTATTGTTTGATTTGGAATGTAAAGTTCAAGTGAAATATTGATCAAGAAGATTGATTCTCTTCATTGATGTTCAAACTATGCCTTGCCAAGTCTGTCAGATTATCACTCAGGCATGTGAACTAGGTATCAATTGACCCATTGTATGTCCTGAAATTTTTATGTAAACACTTGCACAGACTAGTCTTTGATAAGACTTCTGGATTTTCACATGATCCTTGAAAATTTACCCATGATCCCTGAGAATTCCTTTGAAGTTCCATATAGCCTGCACTTCCTGTGGCGAAGACAAATTACTGGATTTCTATGTCACAAATTTGACAAACAGTTTGAAACATCATTCTTGCAACAAACGGTTTGAAATATCATTCTTGCATTCTCCCATCTGTTAAGTCAGTGTTATGGTAAAACTGATACACCAAACATGATAATTTATGAGAGTCTTCCTTTAACTCATTCCATACCAGTCCCTGATTTTTCCATATATTTACCTAGATTTAAGAAGATAATTGCATGTTTAAATTCTTCATGATGAGAGCTTCCGTTCAAGTACCAACATGCCTATAGTCTTAACTCAGTGGTTCTGGCACTGCCTCGCAAGTCATGCTGCAGCTTCCGCAAGGGCAGCTGCAGCATGACTTGCCAGGCAGTGCCAAAACCACTGACCAAGGCCTGTGACCATAGTATGGAATGAGTTGAGGCTGCTCGAAGGGATCATGAGATTTTCACATTTTGACCCATAAACTACATAGTGCTGTAGGTGGCACCACCAGTATCAAACTCCACCTAGATAGATAGATAGAATAGCTTTATTTGGTCTAAACAATATTACATAATGTGTTACAAGAATAAATTTATATGTTTAAAAACCAGGAGACCATACATTAAGACTCGGAAGAGTCGCTGACATGTAGGCCACCCTAAAGATATACTATATTTAATTACTATATTTAAACTCATACGCTATAAGATTTCTAACACATTACTATAGGCTGAATGATAACAGAGATTACAAAACTTAAGTTGATAGACCAAGTGACAATAACAATACACATGACTAATTTTGCCTGTTGCAGACGTGACAATTAATAATGTTACAGTTAATTTCATAGTGGTTAATAATATGATTCTTAGCATATTGTGAGAAGCCTTTCACGGAGTGTGTATCAATTTTTGTCATAACTATGTCAGGCAAGTAATTTTCATTAATTAAATCTGGTATTTTATGTCTTAAACACAATCGATTACTTTTGGTATTTGTAAACAGTATTGGGATCATTGAGGTTAAAAAAGGAATATTATGCTCTGTTGCATCTTATCTACGTGGTATTGTTACAGTTCTTCTGGGTCTATCAGTGCGTTGTGTCTGGTGATAGTTGCACATATCATTGACAGGCTTCTACAGTTCTTTTCAGAATCACTTGTCCTATGGACAAGTGAATCTGAATTTTCAGTTGTCCCTCTTAAAATTCACTTGTCCCTCTAACATTGATCATGCATTACAAAAAATCACCCGGGGAGGGAGGCTTGGCTCAATCAATACGGAATAATTGTCAGTCCCATATGCAAATATTTCTTGAAATAGTTTTAGAAGCTACCAATCAATTTATTTGAAAAGAGCCACAGCATGTTTGTTGACACCTTCAACATGTCCCTGAGCTGCACCATCAGCCCAGCCCCATGCTACACCTAACTTGTTCATGTTTCCCACTGGCTCAGTCAGTATTCCAGGCTTTTGGGCTTTAATCAATTATTTACGATCGAAAATTTGGTTGTCCACTGGACAAGTGATGTTAAAAAGTCACTTGTCCCACCTAGATATCCACTTGTCCAGGACAACAGGATCATAGGAATTGTAGAAGCCTGATTGAAATAGTTAAGCAACATATTGTTTTTGTACTTGTAGTATATTTTGATACAAGATAGCTTGCATATATCACTGAACTTAAGAAGACCAAGTTTTTTTAAGATAGGAGATGTGTGTGCATTGTACTTGCTATTACTAATAGATCTTATCGCTTTCTTTTGCAGCTTTACAAGTCTACTGCAAGAGTGGAACCCCCATGTAGTTATTCCATAATTCAGATGTGGTAAAAATAAGGCATTGTAAATCAGTTATAATATACTTTGGGGCAGTAGGTTTTTTAGTCTAGAGAGTATGCCACACACTCGGGATAATTTATTTGATACATAATTAACATGTTTGCTCCATCTAAGATTATGATCCATTAAGACACCTAAAAAACTAAAGTCTCCAACTCGTTCAACTGGCTGGTTATATATCTTAACATACGGTAACTGGTGAAGAGGTAAGTGTTTCTGCTTTGTATGGAAGATCATATATTTTGATTTATTTACATTCAAAGATAATTTGTTCACAGCAAGCCAGTCACTTACTTTGATTAATTCTTTATTGACTTTTTCAGTTAGTGTGGATGGGGGTGTTGTTTCATAGTTAAAATTACATATAGTGTTTAATAGGCTTGTGTCATCAGCATACATAATTGAGCTAAAGCTGCTGGCTTGGGACAGGTCATTGATATAAATGAGGAACAGAAGAGGACCCAAAATAGATCCCTGGGGGACTCCAGTAGTGATTTCTAGTGTTGGGGATTTAATATTATTAATTTCGACGAATTGAGATCTATTCTTTAAGTAGCTACTGAACCACTGAAGTTCTACATTTGAAATTCCACAGTATTCAAGTTTTTTTATGAGTATTTTATGATCTATAGTATCGAATGCCTTGGAAAGCTCTAATAAAAAGGCAATTGGCAGTTTCTTTTCCTCAAGATCTGCATGTATCCTGTCTATTAGTTCTAATACAACGGTTTCTGTAGAGTGATTCTTTCTAAAACCATACTGATGATTGTAAAATAAGTTATTATCTGTTAAGTACTGGAATAACTGCATATGAACAATTCTTTCAAATACTTTAGAGATGGACGGAAGGAGAGATATGGGTCTATAATTATTGAAGTCATGTTGATCATCTTTTTTATATATCGAGATTACTTTAGCAATTTTCAATTTGTTTGGAAAGACCCCATTTTTTAATGACTGGTTAATTATAGCAGTTAGAGGCTTAGTGATATCTTCAGAGCACAGCTTGAGAAGAATTAAAGATACGTTATCTACTCCAGCGCTTCTTTTTGGATTTAAGTTATCTATCACTAGATTTTCATGCATCCAATTATATGTCCTGAAAGTTGAATGAGGCTATCTCAAAAACCAAAGACTGTATCACGTTCACAAGTAAAAGTTTACCGATGGACATACGGACAGACATGAGTGATTGTTTAAGCTCTGTGGCCTAAGGTCAACAGAGCTAAAGATGTGAATTATCAATGCATGACTGTGGAACAATGAACAACTGAGCCTTCTGTGATCTCTGCTGCATTCTGATCCCCGCTGACTTGCAAGTCAGCTGACCTCAAAAGTCGTCTTAAAAATATATTCTTAGCTTCACTTTGATGTACATCACAGGCACTTACTTACCTGCTGGTCTCTATTCGGTGGATGAGCCTACTGCTATTCACTCCCATGTAAATTGGCCATTTCAGGATGCAAGTTACTCAAAGCCAGATACAGGTTTTGAGTTCCAAATCACTGACACCTTTGAATGATACTCTCCTCAATTTGTACCTGGATTTTAATGAAAACTTTATATTGAGAAAGTGTACTTTTGATTGTTTTGAAACATCATGCTTTACATAGAACATACAGTGCTCCACTGCTTATAAGCCCCCCCCCCCCCCCCCACTTTAGAAAGGCCACTTTTCTGGGGAGCAGAGATGACATTTACATTCTACTTTCCCCCTCAGGTGAGGCCACCCATTCTATAAGGCCACAATATGAGACATGCATATTAATTTCCTACCACAAGGCAGGGGGTTCACACCTGTCAATCACAGAGGACACCTGGGCATATCACTGCCACAGACAGGGCCAGATACCCCTTTTTCAGTCACAAAATTAATGTTTTTTGGTGAACGTTTACAAATACCAAAATCATATTCATTGAGTGCTTCCAAAACTATAGATATCAGAAGAAATTTCTATCTGCCTGTACAAAGTATTCTTTTCTTCCAAAATATTTGTAATATCCCACTTGCCCACACAGGCAGTAGCCTGTATCTCCCCAGATGAGACTATGGTTACTATGACAACTAGGCATGCAGTTGTGGTCGGAAATTAATATACAGTGGCTCGTGTTCTGGTGCATTTGCAATGTAAGAGGGCGACAATAGAAGGTACTCATATTTAATTACTTGCATATGAACTGCAGACCTGCTCAGAGGTCCCCTCAGTTGCTGGGCAACGGAACTAAGCCTCTGCCATGATGACGGCACTTGTACCAGTTCTGTTACTTAACCATCCAGAGACAATGGTTTTTAGCTCAGCTGACTTGTTGGTCAACTGAGCTTATAGGATGGTCCTTCATCCGTCGTCTGCCGTCCGTCCAGCATTCACATTTTTGACTTCTTCTCCAAAACCGTCAGCCAGATTTACTTCAAACTTGGTGGGGATGTACCTTGGATGGGTCTCTATCGAGTTGTTCAAATTGTCATGCTCCACTGATTTTTTATTTTATATGAATTCTTTGGTCCTTTTTGGGGGGCAAATCTTACAAAATCATCTCCAAAACTGCTGACCCAGTTACTATGATATCACACAGGAACACACCTAGGGACTTCCAGTTCTTAATTTCTTCACCAGGTAGTGCTGCAATTTTTTCCTAACTTTTCAAAAATTTTTGTGAAGTTTTGCTTAATTCCATTTCTCCAGAATCATCACTCAGATTAAACTGGAACTTGGTTATGTTCCTTGTGGAAGGGTCAAACAAATTTGTACACTAGGTCAATGCACCTTTCCTATTGATTACTATGCAAGTCAATGGGCATTCTAATGCTAATTCACATTTTTTAATTCTTCTCCGAAACCATCAACCAGATTGTATTCATCCTTGATGAGGATTTACCTTATGCGGGTCTCTACCAAGCTTGTTTGTTTAAATGGTCACGCTCCAGTGATTTTTGAATTTTTAATTAATTTTTCAGTTTTTTTTTTTGGGGGGGGGGGGGCAAATCTTAAAAAACTTCTCCGAAACTGCTCACCCAATTGCTTTAATATTTAGAAACACTCCCAGGAACTCCCAGTTCCTAATTTGTCCACCAATTGGTGCTGCACTTTTGTTTAAAAAAAAAAGTGATTTGAGTGTGTTTTTGCTATTTTCAACTTCTCCAGAACCGTCACTCAGATTAAGCTGAAATGGGGTGGATATGTTCCTTGTGGAAAGGTCAAACAAATTTAGTCACCAGGTGAAACTGCTGTGGATTCCTGATTTTTAACGATTTTTTCAATTCTTTACTTACTGGTAAATAAATGTACCTTTTCTACTGATTAATTACTATGTAAGTCAATGGACATTCTAATGCAAATTCACATTTTCGAATTCTTTGAAGAAACTGTCTCGTCTGATTGACTTCAAACTTGGTGGCAATGTACCTTGGGTGGGTCTGTACCAAGTTTGTTCGAATGGTCATGCTCTAGTGATTTTTGGACTGTTCATGATTTTTTTGGAAGATCTTTAAAAGTTTTAATGGGAAAGTTTAACATGGGGATTTCTTGTAATGAATATAACTTAAATAATTTTAGCCAGATTTGTGTCTAACTTGGTAGGGATGTACCTATTATCACTGTCTACCTATTTTGTGCAAGTGGTCATGCTCAAGTGATTTTTAGACCTTTATCTAATTCCCATGGTCACAGAACAACTGACATGAAATTGACAGTTCAGATGATAAGCTGAGATCTGTTTTGAGTTAGGATCTTGATGTTGCACATGTAAATGTTTCTCTATGAAGGTCACACTTAGACAGTAAAAGAGTGACTTTGACCTCATTTCTGGGATCATAGTGTAACATACATGAATTTTACTCTTCACTATAACTGGTGACCCTGTCAGCCAATTGTTTTCTGCCAATAAAATATGTTTTTTACCGGAACGAATCAACACTTCTTGCTGAAAAGTGTCTGTGCAACTTCACAAAGAATACTTGCTCATGTGAAAACAGCCCTTCCTCTTGCTGGAACTTACTGAATCATGTACAATCACACCATGCTTGTAAGAAATCGTGGGTTTAAATGAGTGTTTTGTTAATGTGTACAGTTTACAACAGAAGAAAGAGTCTGGAATAATGAAGGTGCACAGCCTTTTATATATAAGATATTCACCACTAGGTCACGGTGACCTGGCTTCATTTTGTTGTCTCAATTAATCACAGGCTAAGTTCATCAAGTCTGTAAAAATCAACCTTCTAAATGCTGTAGTATGTCCTCTCATGAAAAAAATTATTGTTGCCTGTGGGATAACCGTTTACCTAAAAAAAAAACATTTTTTTTTAGTGGGCTGTGTACAGACATTTGCGCAAGGTTCATCAAAATACATGTCCCAAATGTCAAAGTTAAAAAGAAAAGAAAGACATTGGTCAATTCAGTCATGAATACTGGTTAACGCAGTGAGAGTACAAGATGTGGAGTGGAATATTCATACATGTATTTACATCTGATTAGTAATCTACACAATTTACACAATCAAAAACTGTTCAAAAACCCAAGTCTCTAGTTTGCATGCAGCTCTAGCAGATTTGCAAAACCGCCTTAAAACAGAGGAACTATTAACATAGAAGTAATACGAAAACTATTTCAATGGGAGCCATATTACTTTCCGTGAAATATCAGAAACCAAGTTGTAATGAGGGGTGTTATAAAGAGGGAGTACTGTATATATATATTATAACTCTTAGTTAGAAGTGTTGTAGAATTCTGCAAGATGGCAGCACCCAGATGTAGCCTGCAGTTCTCTTACTTTTCTACATGCCATGGCCACCAGAGGGGGTTATTGAGCAATGAAGTTATATATGGAAACATTAAAGCAATAATGGAGCATCAAATATTTTGGTCTGCTAGCCTTGGGATGGCTTGCTCTAAATAAGCTGTTTTGTAAGTGATGTATCCAAAGTTCTCTCGATGAGAGCATTCATCCAAGTCTACAGCATAAAGCACACGCCTTACATGTCCAATGATGAACAAACTATTCATCAAGTTCTTTGCCAACTTCAAGCAAAAAATCGGCTGGTGCAGCTATATGTCCTGGAAATTTGAAGAAAAAAGGGGGGGGGGGGAAGACACAGCTGTGGTGCCATCAGGATTTACTACCACATTCTCGTAACTGCGGTCATAAAATCAGTCATGTGACACATACATCACAAACAACAACTGTTGCTTATGACAAATTAATTGTGTTTCCAACAAAGGTGACCACAGCATGGCATGGACTGCATGGTTAGATCACATCATGGCATGGACTGCATGGTTAGATCACATCATTGCAGATCACACAGCACTAATAACAACCTCCATATGACTGCACAGCCAGCAGTTGATGGCCTTGGTCATTGGTTTCTGTAGTGTCATGCTGTAGCCCAGTTGCCCTTGTAGAAGTTACAGTGTGACTTCCCAGGCAATGCAAAAATCACTGACTTCAGACTTGACACACACCACCATTGAATATACAATTCCAATACATTTAGAACTCCACCCCCCCCCCCCCCCCCCCCGCCTTAAAATTTGAAGAATTAAAAAAAAACATGCGGACCAATAGTTACTAGCAGCGCAAACATTTATTTCCTGTTACAAGGTATATATGGTGAAAGACCATGGTCAATGACTGGTGAAAAATATGAAAAGTTGTGTGTTACACTACTATGAGGAGATACAACACATTTACTGCAGTGGATTTGTTTTGGTTGTCATGACATGTTAAATACAAAGGAAACTTTGGGGTGAATGGCAACAGGTGCTTTTCATTTTCACAATTTTGGTCAGGAGAGAGGTCCTGAAGGCTTGATTTAAACACATTTTATTACACTACTGGTTTAGATTCCTGGCAAACTGTTCTTGACATCAAAGATTCAAGGCGTGTGAAAAACCAAAATGCAGCATTTTGAAAATGTGCGGGATTCTGCGGACATTTTAAGCGAAGGATCCCTCCTGGAGCACAGACGTATTGATGACAGCCAGACTAGTCCATTATAGGCATTATGTACAGCTGGCCTGGCAAGAAATGTGACCCCACTGTTTCATCCTGCTTTCTTTATCATTAGCTATTGAGTAAACGTAATCAGACAAACTAAAGTGATGTTTCACTGTGGAGCCACACTTGGCTGTGTCTGTTTATTATGGTATCCTCATCTTTAATCAACACACCTGTATATTTGGGTTATCCCATGGTTAATTAACCCACCTGTATATTTCGGTTGTCCCCATGGTTAATTAACACACCTGTATATTTGAGTTATCCTATGGTTAATTAACCCACCTATATATTTGGGTTGTCCCATGGTTAATTGACACCTGTATATTTGGGTTATCCCATGGTCAATTAACACCCCTGTATACTTGGGTTGTCCCATGGTTAATTGACACTCCTGTATATTAGGATATACCCTTGGTCTTGACAACAATAAGGGCCTCGTCAAATACTTCTCATACTGTGCCCGACTTTGAAATGAAGATTTTGTAAGACAGACCAACATCGGATTGTGCTGCACAAAGACAAGTAACATATACATGCAGGCACTCTTCATCTTACCTTACAATGACCACACTTTTACTGGAAGTCAGAAATTTTCAGATGAGGTGGTGAGCTTGGTCACTGCCACGAAGTGCCTTAACCCTTTCCCTCTTGAATTAGGACCGAGTCAACAGCTGTCTTTGACAACTTGCCTTACCCTGTCCCCTAAAATAAAGCTGTTGACCTGGTGCATGCTATCTTAATAGGTCTCAACTACATCAGCTGAAAACACTGAAACAGACGACACCTGACCACCAGCCAGTTTTGGCCAGTTTAAGGGGGGAAAGGGTTAACCGACCATGACCTGCAGTCATTTCCAACACTACCATTTTTACACACCTTGTGCTGTCTGTCCAGATGACATGCTGAAGACCCTTTAATTCATTTGGGCTAATACAGCCTATGTCAAAATTCTACAGAAGAATGTGTGCAATATGGACAACAGTACTTCCAAATGTATATGGTTAGACAGTGACAGGTTAGCTTATGGAGAGTAAAGAGTTCAGACTGCAGTATAGGGTAATGATGACTAGGAAGTGGTTCTGGACAAAAAGAGACAAATACAATGGTTGTAGTGTCTTGAAAACCGTGTATGTTCTACTCGACTCAACTTGGGCTGCATTCTCTTGAGAAAGTACATTTCTACTGATGCAGTTGGTCTTGCTCCATTGCATGCTGCTGACACCTTGTGGTCACCTTACTAACTATATGATTTGATCTTGCTATTAAGATCAACACGATGGCAATGAACAGCATACACACCTATAAGGAGGTCTGCGAATAAGGTACAATCAGATGCTGTTACTGTCACCATGAAAACATTGGATGAATGTAGTACTGTACTTCCAAATTCAGTCTCATCAATTTAAAATTGCAAAGCTCAGAGAAGCCCATAACAAGCAATGGTATATGAATGTCTGATAGATTACCAACCTGTAAGGCCTTTGCCGTTCACAAGCACGTCAGCTATGTGAAGAACGATGAAATGAGCTAATTCCAACAATATTAAATAGCGTTGCCTTCTTGCTCCATGAAGTCAGCCCACAAGGTGCCCTTTTGGTACAGAATACAAGTGAAAATGTAAAAACCAGTCTGACCTATCACCATGTACACACAGTAGATGACGGATTGTTACTTTTGTTGCAAGTACCTTCCCAAGCTATTGTTGGCTGCAGGTTTGCTTCGACTCATCATATACCTGCACCACCAAGCTCACACCGGTCCAGCTATTCCTTGTCACACGCTGCTCAAATATCAGGATACTGAGCTCTGACTTGACGTTGTCAATGTCACTGTCCTGGTTTGTGGACACTCTGTGCACCAGCAGAAGTCCAAGGTCAGACCACCAGGTGGAGAGCCATCTGTCATGCTGGGGGCCACTTTGGGTCGTTTTGTATTTTTAACACTCATGATAAAGATCAGTGAATGTCATGCTCATCAACCTGCTAATTTTTTCATTGTGGCAGTCCAGGCAGGCCATACATGTCTAGATGCCTGTAAATGCATATCTGCAGACAGTAAATTTGCTGTTTGTTGTGTCAATTGTTGTCTGACTCGAAATTATCTGAATTTGGTATGAACATACACATGATGCCTGTGGATTCACTAACTATATCTTAATGAATTTATTTCTCTTTACAGAAGTCCGTGTAAGACAAAAACTAGTGAGCTGGGTGAACAGCCCATGCTCACCTGACCGAGGCTTGTCCCACAAAATTAAGGTTGCAACTGAATACACATTTGTTGATCCTTGGCTGAGTGCATATGACATTTAGAAGTATTTCTAAGGCGGGACGACTAAGCCTCCTATAAGCTCAGCCTGACTAGCAAGTCAGCTGAGCTAAAACTCACAGTGCCACCTGGTGAGTAAATTAAGAACTAAGAGTCCTTAGGAGTGTTCTTGTCTGATATCAAAGCAATTGGGTGAGCGGTTTTAGAGAAAAAGATTTTTAAAGATTTGCCTGTAAAGAGAACAAATGAAATTCATAAAAAAATCCAAACATAACTCAAGCGTGACCATTTGAACAAAATTTTGTAGAGACCCACCTAAGGTACATTGCCACCAAGGTTGAAGTGAATCTAGCCGACGGTTTCAGAGAAGATGTCAAGAATATGAATTAGCATTAGAACGCCATTTACTTGCATATTAAATCAAAAGGAAAGGTGCATTTACCGATAAGTACAGGTCTGAACTGAAAAAATCATTCAATATCAGGAATCCATGCCAGTGCCACCTAAGGAACAACTTTGTTTGACCCATTCACATTGAACATATCCACCAAGTTTCAGCTTAATCTGAGTGATGGTTCTGGGGAAGAAGTCAAAAACACACACAAAAAAAAAATCATAAAAAATTGAAATAAAATTGCAACACCACCTGGTGAACAAATTAAGAACTAGGAGTTTCCTGTGTGATATTGAAGCAATTAGGTGAGAGGTTTTCGAGAAGATTTTTAAAGATTTTCCCCCAAATAAGAACAAAAAAAAAAATCATAAAAATCCAAAAATCAATGGAGCATGACCTTTTGAACAAACTTCGTAGAGATCCACCCAAAGTACATTGCAATCAATTTTGAAGTAAATCTGGTTGGTGGTTTCGGAGAAGAAGTCGAAAAATGTAGTTGTGAATGGACAGACGACTCAGCCTCCTAAAAGCAAAGCCTGACTGGCAAGTCAGCTGAGTTAAAAACGAGTTGGATATCAGTTCTTAACTGTCCTTTGAAACTTATGAAAAGAGAGGAAATGTGTATAGTTACTAGATCGTTCCTGACAAGGCAAGTATATTTTATAAAACCCAATGGAGCCTTGTATGCTTTGAAGAGTAATGTTCATGATTCTTTGTTGAGTTCTCTTTATTAATATTGATAACCCTTGATTTAAAAGAAACAAGCTGACAAACATGCTCATTTCAGGTATTGATTATCAATAGAAGTATCATTTTATTGATGCAGTGACCTTGTTTTCCTTTGTTACTAATGTGACAATTTTTCATACATGTACATATACACACACAAATATATATATATATATATATATATATATATATATATATATATATATATATACATACATACATATATATAAATATATATATATACATATATTATTTATATTGATGCAGTGACTTGTTTTGCTTTGTCACTAATGTGACAATTATGCATACATGTACACACATATATATATACACACACAAACACAATGGTACCTGCTGTATATGGCACCCCCTTCTGCAAAGAAAAAGTGGCCACATACAGCAGGTCACCTGTCACCACAGGTAAATTTTACAAAGAAATAGACTCCTACGTGTATGTCTGAACATAGTGACCACAAAAAGCAATGTGGCTGCTCACAGTAGTGGTTGCATACAGCAGGTACCACTGTATATATGTGTGTGTGTGTGTATTCATATATAGTGAATTGAAAATTGCACAGTCAATTCCTCGTAACATATCTTTCATTCCCATTGTTATGTGTAGAGACTACTGCCTGAAGACCCTGGGCTTTGCAGTGAATGTGAGATCCCCATTCATGTGACATTTCCGGAAACACAAAGCACAGGGGAAGTTACAGTGCAGAAATAAATTGTCTATGTACATATATTACTGTGATTCGGATACTTTAATAGAACGCAGAAGCTAAATTCTATTTTAATGACCATGTACCCTGTAATTTGCTGTGGAGAGTCGCCAAAATATTAGAAAAGCCACAAGCTCTTCACAATTCGGCCCCGTCAAGTGTGCGGCACACACAGTAGTGCTCATGAATATCTAATCCTACTTTCCAGTTATTCGGTCCTTGGCAATGAAATAAATGAACTGGTAAAATTAGTTTAACATTGCGACTAGTGGCAGCAATATTCTAATAATTTCCCAAACATTCATAGTTATATTAAAGAATAGTGAGATATAAATTCCAGACAATCATGTCACAATGCCTAACAAATGATGAAAAACTCCTCCGCTGAGAAAGGATCGAAGATGAGACATATATGGGTGATGCAGTGAAGTAGTACCTTCACATGCCCAATAAACTAATTTTGAATATCATTCTTTGATATAAAAATTTGGCTTTAACTTTTAACAGATTTTAATATCAAACTAGAGTGAAGTGTCATCTAGCGATGACACGATAATATACTCCCACGCCCGAGATCACTTATATATGAGCCTCCCTGAAGAGTGTATCCGCAAGGCATTTGGCATGGTTTGAAAATGTGGAGCACATATAAACCGGGTTTAACCCTGAGTTCAGCTCTGCACATAATCCTAATTTGTAAATTTATTTATATCTTTTTTTTTAAATGCATTAAAAATCAGATAATGAGAGCAGCACCATGGTAATGTATACTGCACTAACACACATCATGTCAGTAAAGTCTACCAAATTTCAAAGACTTCTGCTGGAAAACCTGAGACTAGTTGAGGATACAAATTCAGCCCCCTACATAAATATTAACCTGTATGTTTACGTATCATTTTTAAAAAATCAGAAAATGATAGCAGTATCATGCCAATGAAATATGCAACCTTCAGCACATATCACCTGTATAACCCAATAAATATACATGTATACACACACTTTTAGTTTCGTTCATATGTGTAGTTTTTGTTTTCAGTAAAAATAAAAATTGTAGGATTGATTTGTAAAATAGTAGGGCCGAAAGGCCATTTTATACAAAGGGAAGGGGGCTCTGGCCTACATTTTCATATACCCAAGCACATCAAAACTTTATAGATACAAAACCCCATAACATTTGCGAAATGATCCTCAACATTTCTTTTCTTTTTATTTCCTGAAAGCCAAATGGCCAAGTAACTTCCAGTTAGCTTATAATAGCTCGCTAGTAAGCAGTATAAATTAAATTTTGAAAAAAGTTTGTAGATAATCAGAAGCTACATAAGCCTTGTTTTCCCATTTGAACACTTGGGACTTTTTTTGTTGCGATCTTTAAATTGTACCAGTATCTATAGTGAGATGTGTTATATATTTTAATTTATGCTAATACGGGACATTCAAAATTTTATATCTCTTCAAAGTGTACCAGATAAGGATGCTTTCCAAATATATCTGATTGATCATTGCACATACACATGTAGATAGATATTAGACATAAAAAGTGCCATTTTATATGGTGCTAATCAAAGAAATTAAAATTTATATCTTTAATAGTACAATAAATGTATAGAATATTTGTCTTTTTGCATCATACAACTATAACCACTTTAAAGTGTTCTATATTATCAGGTTATGGCTACAATGTTCCTGCCTTGCCATCTATTGACAGTAAACTCTTTCTAAAACAAGATTTGACACTGTGTACCAGACAATACTGCCATCTGGTAGCTCTTCAAAAAACTACCGTTTCTTTGGTGGAAGACATGGCAAGGTGATAATTGAAAGTGTGTCTATCATGTGGGGCACTGAGTGTCTTCACTTAACATACAATATAACTTATTGTCATGTTTTTTCACTTTGTTAATTTCCATTAATGCAGTTTTATGATTGGTTTTTTGTGCATATCATGTGTATATATCTTTTAGAGACCACACCTATGTCACATAAAGCAGATGATGTCTCATGATTCTGGGGAAGGGAAACAACATGCACTGAATGAGACCTAAACAAATTGAATCAACACACAAAACACAATGAACAAACAAAGTAGTAACATTAGTACTTGGGTTGTAAATGGTCATCTTTTTTTACCAACAAGTCAAATGATTAGCAAAGGCATGAGCTAGAAATGTACATTGAGGAGGGGGGGGGGGGGAGGGGAACATCAATAGGTGCAACCGGGGGAAGGGGCGGGGGAGGGTAAATGCAATGTATACTAGCAATCAGACCACTAGAAAGTGAAAGTGGCGGAAAACGTTTGAGAACAGTGGTGCTGCTTTTTTTTTATTTAAAAATTAAACTGTCCTATAGGCAATATTGAGTCAATATTTAGGACAGAGTTCTAAATGCTGACATAGTATAAAACAACAGGCCATACAGTCAGATCTACACAACACAAATAAATCACTATTTGTGTGAATCACAGAACACGGCTGATGGGAGTACGTAACTGTCCATATATTTTTCTTCTGTGTTGCAGATTTGTCCCTTTGAACTTTTGAATCACGCTACAATATAATTTAGTCGCTTGGTCCAATAATGTGCCATGTCTTATCTTATTGGGATATTGTATTCAGTGATCATCAACAGGTGTGCCAAATGTTTATTATTTTGGTGCTTTGTCACTGTCGCAGTCCGTACATTTTTTTTTTCACTTTCCACATGACTTTTAACTCCTCTCATATTTGGTATTCAAAATTTGTTACATTTTATCAATTTAATGAAACTACAATGCTAAAATTTAGTTCCTGGTTCCAGTACATGTAAATAGTGCAAACATTCTTCATGATTCCTTCTGACCCTACATCTGAATTTTGAGGCCAACATGGCATCAAAAAACATTTGATTGGACAGAGCGGGTTATGTGATCAAATCCACAATTGGCCAGCCAGGCATCTTCACTGGTAATGATATTTCTTGCCAGATAATTTTGGTAAGGATCCTGCAGCATATTTTTACATCAAGCAGGCTCGCGGGAACTTTCGAAATCCCTCCTATGTATATTTTCATTAGACTGATGTAAGACTGCGGTCATCAAGCAAAATGATGCTAATAAATGAACACTTCCCAAGTGGTTGTCAAACTAACAAGTTACCGCTGACGCTAGCTAATCCCATGCCCACAATTTCTTTTTATTGGTACATTAATATGCAATTACCAGAGGTCACATGACCAGTAACCACATATCAAACTATACCTACTACACTGTATATGAAATCTACCCACCTTGAAAATTTCAAAAGGCTTGCTGTTATATGTTCAGAGATATGGACAATCAAAACTGATGCACAACACAGTTCTGTGACAAAAGTCACCAGCACACAAAAAAACATCACATACATGTACAATATAGGTAGCTTCCAGTCAAGACACACCCGTCCCACGATTACTTGCGTACACTCCAGTAACAAAGTTCTAATGAACTTCAAATTAGACTGCCATTTAATTTAAATATAGTCATTGTGACACCAAAATGTAATCAGATCCAGCTTCTCTTGCAAAGATGACTGCACACAATCCAACATGAAAATTTCAAAAGGCTAGCTGTTCTAGTTTCTGAGATACGTGGTAAAAAAATCCAGGGTGCTTAATGATCTTACTAAATGAAAGACAAAAAGTGGCCATATAAAACTATGCCTATGTACACCTAGTATATGACATCTTTACACCCTGGAAACTACAAAGGGCTGGCTGTTATATTTTTCAAGACATGGGCAATTAAAATTATGGGGAAACTTTAAGGCTGCTCAACAAACTTTGTTAATACATTAATGAAGAACGATAATTAGGCATAAAAAATGTGACTATATACACCTACTACATAAGATGTACCTGCCCTGAAAATTTGAAAGGGCCAGCTGTTATATTTTGAGAGATATGGGCTGGACAAAATTGTGGGCAAGATATTGAGGCTGCTTACTCAACCTTGTAAATTAAATAATGGAGGAGGATAATTAGGCCAAAATCAATGTACCTATGCACACCTAGTATATAAGCTGCATCTACCCTGAAAATTTGAAAGAGCCTCTTATATTTTTCGCAATATGGGCAAGAAATTATGGGAAAAAAATTTTGGCTGCTTAACAATCTGTGTTAGTTAATTAAAGATGGAGGATAATTAGGCACAAGTAATTTGCTTATAAACACCTACAACATACAATGTACCTGCCCTGAAAACTTGAAAGGGCCAGCTGTTATATTTTGAGAAATATGAGCTGGACAAAATTGAGAGGATGATATTGAGGCTGCTTAACGATTTGTTAATTAATTAATGAAGGAGGATAATGATGCCAAAATCAATGTGCCCATGCACACCTACAATGTAAGCTGCACCTATCCTGAAAATTTGAAAGAGCTGGCTTTTATACTTTTCGAGATATAAACTGGACAAAATTGTAGGCTGCTTAACAAACTTTGTTAATTAATTAATGAAGGAGGATAATTAAACCAAAATCAACGTGCCTGTACACACCTACCATATAAGCTGCACCTATCCTGAAAATTTGAAAGAGCTGGCTCTTATCTTTTTCAAGCTATGGGCCAGAAAAAAATGTTTCGGACGGAAGTCTCTAGTATATTACACTTATGTACTACAATGATCGTGAAGTGAGTGTACAGCGGTCCCCCTCTTATAAGGCCCCCCTGAAGAGAGGCCACCCCCTGTAGAAAGGCCACTCCTCCATGCAGCAAGTATGGGATTTCCATAATATACCCCCCCCCTCAAGAGAGGCCACCCCTCTTATAAGGCCACATTTCTGCTGCATGGGGGCGGGGGCTTATAAGAGGGGGACCACTGTATAAGGTAATGGACTAAATATAGTCACCTCTACACCCAAGTGATGAAATAGGAGGACCCAACAATGAATGATGGTTTTTGACTGTAGAGAGACTAGAGAAAATGTCTAGCTGGGTTCAAATTAAGTTTATGGTATACCAACTATAGCCCTACACCACTTCTATATATATTAGCCCTACCTGAATCAAGAGATTAATATAATCTATTAGTGTCTCGGAATGAGTGTTGTATTTTGTCAGTATTGTTCCATATCTATGGAAACACTTCAACAGAGTTTTATATAGATTTTTGGTGTCATATGTTTCGTGGCATATTTTTTTTATCAATATTATTATTCTCCTTACAACGGAGCTCATTACTATATTCCCCGCCCCCACTTCATGGGCGGGGGGCCAATAATGATAAACGGTGCCAACTAAAAATAGTTTTCTCATTTTCTGGGCAGATACTTTGTGTTGCAACGTTTGCACTGCTGATGAATTATCACATCTCAACCAAGTTTGTTTCATATCACTTTTTGTAATGCGATTCTGCATTTATATCGAATTCTGACTCCCTATTGCTGCCAGAAAGTATAAATTTTAAATGTCTCTTACACATGTGAGAGATGGGTAAAGGGGTTTTATGTACTGGCGTATGGGGCATTTTTGCATGTATTTCCCATGCTTGTGCATTGGAAGAGCCTTTATTCTCTGTACTTTCAACTAGCCCTTGCTTCCAAATATCATTTTCCTATTTTCCATTCCTTGTTCCAGGGCAAATTTATAACCTGTAACAGGGTACTGGGATTCCCCTTAACACATTCACGACAGACTTAAAAATTGTCATTCCATGTCTTCTTTTATTGCCATGGAAATCAATTTCATCCTGGAGAAACATAATTCAGGACTTTCCCCCACAGGTGGACCACTGTGCCCAGTGATTTTCTCACCTCCAATGCCTACAGAAAGCCCCTTTGCTGGGATAAGACTACTTGATTGGATAGTTTTAACATAGGCACTTTCCACAGAGCAAGGTTTACATGGCACAATAACATGAATATATCTCAGCTGAACAAGTTTAAGTATGGAAGGAAAATGGCCTCTAAACTATTGATGAAACCTTTCATAAAATGTTGAACTTAAGTTAAGACTATTTTAGAGCAGTAAAGCTAGCCTCATTAGTGAAGTGTCCAGGGCCAGAATTTTGGCGAGAATCCGAGAATCCATTCTCGTACAGATTCTCCTAAACTTGTCTTTTTTAAAAAAGAAAACTAATTGACAAAAATCCAAATAGATTCTCGAAACCTTTCATAAAATGTTGAACTCATAACAATAGGTTAAGACTACTTTAGGGCAGTAAAGCTTGCCTAATCAGTGATGTGTCTGCCATAACTGAAACAATGGTGTCTTGCCCTTCAAACACCACACTTGTATGAATGGTAATATCCCACAGAGCCATATGCTGTGGCATCATGAGCACAGATTGTCAAAATGTATTCAGTTTAATGGTTTTACAAACTACTCTGCTGATTAACCCCACAGGTGTCAGAAACCAACTGACACCTATTCAAGTGTGGGTGGTCAGTACACAGATAGGGACTACCGTATGAGGGTCTCAATAATTTTGCCTGTAAAGTGTTTTTAACATCTTCAAATTAAAAATTCCTGGTACATTACTGATGTTGACAGGCATACTAATCAAAAAGTTTTACAATTTATGTTAACATTTCTATAATTGACCTCAAATTTACTTTAGAGATTGGTATTTTTAACATGCGTTTCCCCTATGCCCACAAGTGTTCACCCTCGCAATGCCCTCTCCAGTCTGCTGGAGGTGAGAAAAGTCTATGCTTTGCTGGTTCTGTGAAAGGAGTCAATTACAGCTGGGATTTTACTCTTTGTGTCTTAACCCTGATCATAAAAGATTAATGCTAGTCTAGTATTCCAGTACTATTTAAATGCATGTACATGGCAACTGAGCACTCCTCAGAACTAATTAAAATCAGCAAAACCTTAAGAATGAATAAAATATGCAATCAGCAATTGTACTGTGAAACTATACATTTTATTGCATCATTTGTTGGCATGGTAAACACTGAACATGGGTTTCTATCGGGAGACCATCTGCTACATGCCAGTCTGGATAATACATTATTTTGCTATATAGTAAATGGTACAGAAGGGAAGGAACTTCAGAAATAATGATGGGTATGAAGAATGGAAAATAAAATGGGCTCCCAATACACAAGCACATGTACATAAAGATGCCCAGTAGGCCAGTCCAGAAAACCCTTGCAACTCCCTCAACATGGCATTATTAAATAGTTGCATGAGAAATTTCACACATCTGAGCAGTCAGCAGGCCGAGCTCTAACACGATACGCAGCATGCATATTAATTTCCCGCCACAAAGCACAGGTTTGATGCCTGGCTATCACGGGGGACGTACGGGTCGCATCACTGTCCCAGACAGCTAGGCCATATGCTCATTTCTCACAAAATTAGCATTTTTTGAGAAATGTAAGTTCACAAATGCCAAACTGGTATTATTCTATTACTTCCCAGTCCATATATAAGAAAAATTTCCATATGCCTTTAATAATTATTCTGTATTTCCAAAATATTAGTGATAATCCACTTGTTCCCACAGGTATCAACCCATATGTCGCCATATCCCACCAAGTGAGACCAAACAGTCTGGAATGCAGTTGGGGTGGGAACTTAATATGCATATCTCCTATAACCAGCTTTACTGGTATGCAGAAAAAGAAAAATCACAATGCAGAAGTTGGATCTTTCTTTCTTTTTTCTGTAAATGTTGATGCAATGTGGGAGTAGCAGAACGTTTGACTGTTGGGTAAATAGTAATATGAACAAGAAAGTACATGTACAGATTTGCTACATCTCTCAAAATGGAATGTTTTACAGTGTTAGTCTAGGCCAATCACAGTGTAGTCCATTTTTGCAGAATCTGCATTCATGACCTAATATTATTATTATTATATTAGGGTCATTCTTCAAACAATTTTACAGAATAATTGTGTTAACTTCCCCCACCGTCAGTAATGATACATGTATTATGGAGCTTCTTGTTTCTTTGGTTTTTTTTTTTTTTTTTTTTGTTTTTGTGTTTTTTTTTTTTTTTTTTTGTTGTTTTTCGTTTTTGTTTTTTTTTTTTGTTTTTTTTGTTGTTTTTGTTTTTTGTTTTGGTTTTGGTTTTGTTTTTTTTTTGTTTTTTTGTTTTTGTTTTTTTTGTTTTTGTTTTTGTTTTGTTTTTTTGTTTTTTTGTTTTTTTTTTTTTTGTTTTTGTTTGGTTTTTTTTTGTTTTTTTTTTTTTTTTGTTTTTTTTTTGTTTTTTTTTTTCATATCAAGTGCTATCTAATGATATATCAATGAGAACAAAGCAATCTGACAAAGGACTAATGCACCACGTTATCTAAAACAACTTAAATATTCCTACCAAATAGTGTTAAGTGGCCGGTGGTCCAATAACAACAGGCAGCTGTCAGCTTTTCTTGTAGTTATTTTGATTTTTACAACTTCTGCCAGGTCTTGGAGTGTCTTACTTTTCATCTCCTGGTTATTTGCCAGGGATCACCATGTTTTGGTTTTTTTTTTGTGCTAGTCCTGAAGGCAAATCTTTTGTACTGTAATTCATTTACTCTCTACTGCCCTACAGTACTGGAACTCAATTATCCATCCATTTAAATCCTGTTTGCAAAAACAAATTTTTGGTTCCCTCAGAGAAAGTGCTCTGAATTTTTTATTGCCATGATTGGAATTTAACTTGTCCTGGGCTGGAAGACTTGTCAATTGGTCCGCTTTGTTTGTGATGAGGTAGTACAGGGCATGTCCATATTAATTACCAATCAAAATGATCTTCAACCCTGCTGCTAGGAAATGGTAGCAATTAACTGCCATAATACAGGCCTACTGGCAAAAAAGCTAAGGTTTCAAAAGAAATTATTACACCTTTTATTATAATGAGAATCAGTTCCGTGCTGCTATTGGCCAGGGTGTGCTGCCTGCCCGGTCAATAACTACTGGTATTTCCCACTGACATAGATTAGCCACAACAGCCATGATATAAGCTGGAATGCCACCAAGTGACAGTAACGTTAACTGACACATACGCTCTCAGTTGGCACAAGGTGGCGCTTGCACTGCTGGCACTGTTTATGCAGACGACAACAATATGGCAGACATGGAGCCGATAACAAAGTGCACACGCTTCAGCATTGAATCTCAGAGCAATATAGAACTGTTGTTATCCAAAAACACTGACAACACCAAAGCAAGCACAAAAAATTTGCTGTGGATACGTTTACTGTGTACCTGAAAGAAACAGGTGAATTTACAGACATTATAGGTATGAACTCTCCAGAATTGGACTCAGCCCTCAGTTTGTTCTATAGGAATGCCCTAAGTAAAGAAAATTATCTTTACAAAACACCACACACAGTTCCATCAGGTTTGGACTTGCAAGATTTTTGCTGCAGAATAGCAAACACAAAGCTGACCTTCTAAATGATTCAAATGCTGGTTTTGCTGCTGAAAAGGTCAAATGGAAATGGTCAGGAAAAGGTACTGTTCAACATCATGTGCCAATAACAACAGAAGATCTACACAGAATGACTGGTTATTTCTGAAGTCCATCTCAAAGCAGTGCTGTTGTTCTGCAGGAAAAAAGCCCTCTTTTATAATTACATATATACATGTATATAGTATTTTACTTGGGTTGGCGTGGTCGAGAAAATCTTTGAAACATGGCTAACACCTTTGCTGTAGCTACGGATTATGTGCTGGTAAACTTTACTTGTTAGTGATGCTCATTATAATAGAAGGTTTAATAATACATGTACAGACTGTATGCCCGGGACATATCACCAATAAGTGTCCCAGGGAAGCAGACTGTGATATATTCCAAACCCTATCACGGTCTGCTTGTTCAGGATCCTAGTTCATGATATGTCCCAGGCAAACGGTCTGTATCTGATAAATGTAGGATACTCCAAACACATTTATAAGGACTCTTATATCAAGCTCAATGAGAATTTGGAGAAAATCAACAGCAAGTACATGTACGACTTATTAAACAGTAAGTTTTGATGAAATTGCTGGTTTGGCAAGAGAAGAAAGAAAACCGATTTTGCTGTTTGATACGGGGGTACTGCCAGTGCAAATGGGTATATCTTTGTTGAATGATATTGGGCACAGCAGCCTAGCTGCTTTACAGCTCATATGAAGTCCTTGTACTGAGTTTGCTACCTGCAGAGGGTAAATTGGACTTGCATATTAGTGTACATGTACCACATATTTTTTTTTCAGTACCAGTGTTAGGGCATTTCACGATAACTTCGACATAGCTCTGAATAAAATAATAAGGCCAAACTGATCAAACTTTTATACCATTTGAAAGATTACATCTTGAAGCATCAGAAAATGAGGTTTCCCATGTAGTTCTAGACCCATATCATACATTTATTAACCTATATTTATGCAACATTTTATTGCACAGACAATGAGCACCTGGCTTACTAGTTTATCAAGCACCTCTGTAAAGATGGTGAGCTATATCCAACCTGTCTTTATACTCAAAATGTCCTGTCCCTGAGATTTGACATCAGCTACAAAACTATTGCAATTAAATAAATGTTTCCATATTCTCTGTTTTCAGTATGAACTCTTAAGCCGGCACCAAGAACTAGGAAATGTTGTTTATATGAATATGAAATTATTAAAATCATTTTTATCACTATCATGGGCAGGACAGACTTGTCACAGATAGGACAACCATCCACAAGGAACACGCTCCTGAAGGGATATGGTCAATGGCACTACATACTGTTTAAAACAAGAAAACTGACGAAGGCTTTTGATGTAAAGTTGGACAATTCGGACGATCCGTTGAAGATCAGAATCCTCTTTTGATGATCATGTCAACCTGTCAGAGTCTGTCTACTTTGTGGGTACATCTTGTATACAACACAAATTCCTTTTTTTTTTCACTCTACAAATAATGAAATAACATGAATATGCTGCTTTACACTGTGATATAATAAACATTCTATGATTCCTGAGCCATGACAAACAACAATAAGTTTCCCATTTAGTTATTGAGATAAACAGAGGTTGTCCGTGACATAGCTGGGATTTAGCACATGGCCTTGGTCCTCATGTTGGGTAGACTGGTTGGTGGACACAATGGCATTCTTCACTTTGTTTGTTGCATGTTCCAACTGGCTGCCCATATCATTGTCTCTGTCAGAACAGATACTCAAGGATCAAATTACTGAACCAGATTTCAGTCAGAATGCACACATGTCTAAAACCTCAGACAGTAGTTTGGTGCCTTTAAAAATTATGCTACAATCAAGCCCAGGTCAATCTCAGCTCTCATGCCAAACTTTACATGCAGCAAGTGAGTTACCACCAAAGTTGAAAAAGATGATTATTTCTTGTTGTGATGATGAACTAAGCTTAACACTATCCACACATACAAGGCTCACTGTTGAAGTTAACAAACAGAAATTGATGTTTCTGGTTAACCCTTCCACCCTTAAACCGGCCAAAACCGGCTGGTGGTCAAATGTCATCTGCTTCAGTGTTTGAATCTAAAGAATCTGAATCTAATCTCAACAGTAATGAAAAACAATTTTGACTGAAAATTGTTGATGAGCCCTATCAAGATCACATGCCCCAGGTCAACAACTTTCCTTGGCATGAGTTGGGCATCTAGCACCCAACTCATGCCAAGGAAAAGTTGTTGACTCGAGTGTCAATTCTATGGGGAAAGGATTAATAAAGACAAACCCTGATTGAGGTGACCCAAGTGGTCAGGAAAGTGGCATCAGTGCAAGGAATTTTTTATTGCACAGGGCGTCACATTTACATCTCTGAAGTAGACACTACACAGTAAAAGTGTTTCCATGGATCCTTGGTTTTGCTAAGGGTTGCATCGCAATTATTGTATACTATATGAAGTTTAGATAGTGGACATAGCATTTTCAAATGTGACATGGACACAACACAGTAAAAGTGCTCAGAGCTCCTTGGTTGTGTGAAGAGTTGCCTTGTAGTGACTGCATATTACATGAGTTTAAAACCAACAAGCTCTGAGCTTAGTAGATTAAAGTCAACATTTTATTCAATGTGATCCACTCAATTGTTTTATAACATTAGAACAGTCATCACTTGTCATTTTCAGTGTTTGAATAATATAAAATTTAAACAAGGTTTAGCTGTGTTGTTTAGTTTAGAACACATTTCAAACTACTGTATCTCTGCAAAAATTTCAAAATGAAGGAAAAAAAATATACACCACAATCAGGCTGCACATGGACTTTTCGATTACAGAAACTTGATAAACAATCCTGACACAGTTGTGCTTGCTATTTTAAATATATGATCTCTTTGCAGAGTAGTCTTAATGGGGAGATTTCACTGCAGATTTTTACACTTTAACACGTTTGTAGTCCACCGAAATGATATTTTGAAATTTTACATAAATCTTTGACTGTACCTTACATGAAACGATGCTGATGGGGATAAGTGTGTGTGTCCTGTCCGTGACAAGACCTCATAACACATTTTTCCTCAAAGAATTTCTTCCTGGTTTGTTTGACCAAATAGACACATTAATAAAAAATTTTAATAATGAAAGGCCACCTATTTTATTTTCAAAAGTCTATAAACTTCACAGAGTTTTCCCCTTATATATTGTGGTCAAAAACCCTTGTATGAAACCTGTCTTGTCCATGACATGCATGATATATGGTCTTCAAATTCCACAATTATGACATAATCCATAAAATTTCTTTTGAAAATGTTTTCAACAGCATATAGATCATACCTGAATATAAACTTGTGATTAGTTAGTCTACAATAAAATGGACAGAAATTTGATGACTTCCACCACCTCTCCTCTGAACAGTGTGCCTAAGAAACGCGGTCTCGTTTGGGATCTGCGAAACAACAAGTCAGGCAACTTCCGACCCTGGAGGTAGGCGTCCCTCCACAAAAGACGAAGGTTAGACTCTAAAGTGCAGGCGGTGTGCACGTGGTGATCAACAGCTCGTGACAAGGCAGTTGCAAGAAGTGTCACCTGATCTAACCAATCCTGCACAGCCCCCCTGATGTGCACAGAGCCCCTGAGGTCATCCAGGAGAGACCTCAAGAGTAGCGAGCAAGAAATCAGTATACGACACCGTAAAACTGGTCCCCTGACATCCTCCTCCAATCACTTCAAGGCCTTGGCAGACATCGTGATAGACTTTGGCGTCGAGCATCAAGCTCCTCCCAATCCAAATCCACTGGCAGTGGATGGGATGGAAAGATCTGCTCTGGCACAGAATACCATCGCCCCTGGATGTGCGAATTCGGGAGGAGTCGCCCCTGCCTTAAGTACCTGGAGGTTGATGGCTCTACGGAAACCTGTGTGCCATGAGGCTTAGCTGGTTGTAAAACTCAGCCACGAAGAGCAAAAAGGGAATGGGCGTACAGGACAGGGCAAGAGCCTCGTGCCTCTCCTCCTCTGGTGGGACCACAGCTTGGTCACCAACCAGGATCTGAATGAGAGCTTTGACATGGTCAAAGCCCTGTGGTGAAGCTAGTGTTGTGACCATGGGTGTACAAGTTTTTTTTTTCTTCCGTGGGGCCCTACGGGCACCAACAAGCTGGGCTGCTGAGAGTATGAACAGCCTGATGGTTGAGCCTTCATCTCAGCCAGGATCTGCTAACGTTCTCCACAGAAGATCACCCTCCGCTTTGTTTTCCAGATCCCAAGACTCAGGACTCATGCAGGGCGGTGAGACCCAAAGCCTCGTAAAACAACAAATCCTTTGCGGGCAATGGGGTGGCTGCTTATGATAGCAGAGGATCTGTCACTACGCCAAGCATAGGGGAAACAAGGACTTCCATGGAAGTCTTCGCAGCCTCAAACACCGCCTCAGTGTGCTCAGCCCATGTGGGGTTGGAGAGCAGGGCTTCCAGCAGACCAGCAGGACGGGACACATCAGCCGCCAACTTGGGCCTCTAGTGGCCGGAGTAAACCTGCTGGGTCTCTGGCTGACTGCCACCGACTGAGGAATCTGCTGGCAGGTGGGAGCCTGAAGAGGTTTCTGGAACTCCGGAGCCTCGGGGCTGAGAGAAAGCCAACTCAAGGTAGAAGCAGCAAGCTGCTCTGCGGTCAGAGTTTGCTCGAGCTCGGCAACAATGGCAGCAATAGGGGGAGAAGACAAAGTCTCTGACTACAAATGCTGTTCTTCACAGACCTCGAGTTCTACTTGCCTCTCAAGAGAGGGAGGCAGGGTACCTGGCTCAAACATGAGAGCAAGCAGTATAGCCAGCTGCTCACTTTGGGACGGAGCAACCAAAGGTGCCGGAGGCACTTGGGTCACTGGAGAGCCACCACCGAGGAGCCAATGGTCCACTAATGGCAGAAAGCACCACCACAGATTTGGGTGACTTTTATCTCCAGCATGCCTGAACTTACAATCTCAGCTCTTGGAACCGAAAGCTCTGGAAGTTCAACGAGGTACCGGACTTGCCAAGGTTCCGGACACCTGAACAGGAACCCGAAGGTTTTTATCCTGGATGCACCAGTTCCTCTGCTCTGATCGCTTGGACCCAGAGGACCGGATCCAAACAGCTTAAGTCTAGGCTTGGCACGGGTTTACCAAAAAAAAGAGCCTGAGGCTGAGAGGGGGCAATCAGCGCACGCAACATATCGGCCTGCATCTGCGTATTCTTAGCCATATACTCCAAGACAAGGGCAACCCTCGGGTCAGTGACCAGAGAAGCAGCAGTTGTTTTGGATACAGAAGGCGCTCATGACCTCAATTAGGCGATATTTTGCTGCCTGACTTGTGACTACGATGTCGCTTCTCCTTCCTCCCCCATGAGGTTTCTGGTGTAGAGACATCTGCCATTTGAGGGCGCAGACAAACTGCATGGATATGTCTATGCTTCTCATGTGGAGTTGCTGGCGAAGACTCAGCAGAGTCAGATTCAACAGCTCGGAGTTTGGCAGCTATGGCTTGCCACCTATGCCTTACAATACTCTCCCCCCATGCCTGCTTAAAGAGCAGGCATTTGTCTTCTGCCCAATCCTCAAAGTATTTGCATGTTTGCTTGCGATAGCAAACTTGACTCAACCGGAGGCAACAACCACAGCAATGCTGATGATCATCCCAGGCTTCCATACAGTTGTTCCATGAGTCCAAGTTCTGCCCACGATCCAACAAGGATAAGGACGGAGTGATCCCAGGAACAATACCAATAGCTTGCTGCTGAAGGGTAGCAATTGCCTGATGTGCACTGTCTTCCTTGAGACGCAATTATGAAAATCTAGGTTTTGGACCAATCAAGCAGCTCTACTCCTAACTATTTCAGAGGTATAATCCACAGGACAGATACCAGCTATCAGACACAGATGTCTTGGCAAATGGTGGTCAAGTGGTAACATTACATAACTGATAGGTAGGTTTCATTACACAGCAATAGATAGGGATGTAAGACTAGCAATAAAAATTATGAGTGATACTAGAATTACAGTACCGATTTCGCATTCGTAACACCCCATGCTAGCAAATAATCTGGCATGCCAGAAATTTTCGCCGGCCAGAATCAGATGCGACCGGCCAGATGCGAAAACTGAGTTGTGTGCAAATTTCTGGCACGCCAGTTCATCGTGCGAGAAAAATGGCACGCTCACGCATGTAGCACGCTTGAAATATTTGTGGTCTCGACCATTCACATGCGCAAATTTTTTCTGGCTTCACACGCTCGTATTTTCGACTGCACTGACAGCACTTTCCGCGAAGCATACCACCGAGAGAACAAACGAGATTTTTGCGCTAAGAATATCCACCATAATCTAAATGAATATGCGCCCATGTTTGTGATCTTGATGCATGGATCCTATGTCATGAGACATTGAGAGGAGAGATGTTTTTTTGTGAGGAGCTGTTCTTCAAATTAGTTTATTTTCTTGTAGGACCAACCTTTAACTCTCAGCACGTCAAATTCCCAGTGTACTAGAACTCGCCTACTAGAACAGCGTCTCACTCAAACTTTTGAAGTGGCTGATTAAAGGCCGTCTCATATTCCTGGTGTTGTTTATTTACATGCAAGCACGCACGTTTTAGTGTAGAGGAACGTCAGTTCTTGTCGATGGCTATTTCGATTTTGCGTTAAAAACAAATATTTTCCTTCTACGATGATTTAAATCAATGATCGGGCAGTTGTTGGCGACAATTTGAATGATGTAACTTTGGAAAACTGCCAGGCAGGGTGATTTCATCGTCGCGGTCTCGATCTTTTTTTTCGTCTACCCGCCATGATCTTCATATCGTTAGAATGCGGAGAACCTAGTCTATTTTAAAAAAGCTCTCCCATTGGCTGAAACAAAAGTATTTTAGGGGAAACCCCGCCAAAACTGCCTCTATTTCAAACGTCATTTTAGTCGGAAACTACCGAAGACGATTCTCCGGAATATTCTAGGTCAGTCAGGGGGCCGGAATTGATCACATGGTGTTCGCCGTCCAATCCAATGTGTCGTTTTTCAACCGTTGATTCGTTCGGGACTACTCGCTACCTCGTGTTGTGAAGTCTTGCTTGTGAAAGATGGGCGACATTTGTGTGAACACAAGTGGCGATTACAGACAATTTATAAAAGCAAGAAACAAAATTTAACTCTGTAAATTGGTCAGAATGATGACATACTACCAGTCTTTGCGTACAATAGAGCAGACAGTCCATTTTTTTCAATGAAAGAGAGTAAAATATGCCAGCCGCAGGTAAACATGGCTCGGGTGAAAATACCGCTGCCGCATGTGATGATCATGTTGACAGTTTATCAGTGGCTGCGATAAAGTGTGTTTATCAACCTTTTACTGCGGCAACAAACTCTACCGCTATAATTTAATGTCAACATTTACACACGACTGATCTTCAGAAAAATTAAAGAGGAACCATTGTCCGTGACGCTAACCAAGGGACCAGTACCCATGCAATTGATTCACACAGTGACTGTGACACAGGCTTGGCCGTTTTGATCAATTTGTGATTGAGATCGATAGGCCTATATTCATTTTGTAAGGGTGTAGGACACGAGTTTTTGTTTAAATTGAGAACGAAACCACATAGAAATGTAGAGAATGTCTTGCTCAACAAAAGTCATGTTGATCAGTTTGCGTGAAATGCAGAAATAAAGTTACAGCACTTTTAGTTTTACCACTCATCGCGTATTGTGCAAAAAAAATGCCTCTGTACCGAAGGTCACGTGACGAGAAACGAGACCTGAAGCAGAGATGAAACAAAGATAGCGAGCGAGGCCTGCTGCTGGCACGCTATGCCCAGTCGAGGCGAAGAGCCTGTTCACGCAATTCGCGTAGACAAAACGCAACTCGCGCGGCTATTTGGCGTGCCAGAAATTTGAGCGCAAGAAATTGGCGTGCTATTTGCGATGGCACATCCAGACAAAAAAGCTCGCAATGCGAAAATGGCATGCTAGCAAAAGGGACCCATATGCGAAATCGGTACTGTAGGCAATCACTTATTGACTTTGCCCTGCTGATGGATTATCTAATTGATTATTTGTATTGTCCCAGCACTAAGAGACGCAATCCTGAAAATCAATGTTAAAGAGATGGGAACTGCACCAATCATGCCCATAGAGAAACGTCTGACACAAAGGAGCACTGTGGAACTCCTTTGCCGGTTGGTGCACTTCTACTAACCTGCCAAAACAATGTAGAATTGTAACAGCTGATAATGACGAAAATTTAAAATAAAACAGCAAAAAAAGGTCAATGGCGAAACCAGTGTAAAAAGGTCTACGGAGCATAAAAAACATGACATGGATGCAAAGCTGCCAAAGAGAGAAAACTGATTTGACTGGTCAATACCAGAGGTCAGGTACTTGGCACCAGGGTCAAGAGGTAGAGGGTGCCACAGGGCCTCCAGTCCAGATGAACATACATGTATAGACAAATGTTTTCTGATGAGATAAGAGTTTTGGTGTGGATATGGTCTTGAAGAGATCATACCAAATGTTGTGGATAGGTAAGGTATTATGACAAAAACACAGCTATATGAATTACAAAGTCAGTTATAAATAACACACCACCCATAGATTTGATAAAACAGATCTGTTGTCTTGAACAGTATTGTTTAGCATTTACAAATGAAGGTGCTTAGACCTATATCATGAATGTATACATATGAAAATTTTATTATTTTTCAGTTGCAGTTGTAAATAATACATGTATAGCATTTCTTAAAGGTTAAAATTAATGAGTTACAAATGACCAGAGCCATGCCGGGGGGGGGGGGGGGGGGGGGGGGGAGAGGGCATGAATGTCTTGCCAGCGTAATTCAAGCCACTCTGAAATTTTCTACAATGCTCATTCATACATGATGTAACCAATGAAGCATGACAGTGATGGTACAATTTTTATACTGACCATCACTATAAATCATTTACCTAAGTATCAAAGCTGTACCCAGTGTAGTTAGTGAAATATTGCCACTGCGAAGTTTTTTGGTTGATGGACAGACTGATGCGCCACTCCAAAGTTTTTCCACAATGCTCATTAAAGCATGATGCAAGCAATGAAGTGTGACAGTGATGGTACCAGTCTGTGGTGACCATTACTATAAATCATGTACCCAAGTGTGAAGGCCTAACCAGTGCAGTAAGTGAAATAATGCCACTCCGAAGTTTTTGTTGACGGATGGACGGACTGACATCTGGATAGTGAGTGCTTAGTCTCGCCAACAGCTTATGCTGACCAAAACTGTCTGATTTATCAGCACCCAGCTTCTATCAGTTCTAAGCTCAAAGACACCCTTTTATGACTGACTGACTGTTTCAGAGCACTTGCTCGCCACATGGCATGCCCCCTCCTTGACATAGCTACCTTTGGTGTGTCACCTAGCACTGACAGGCTTCTGAACCTACTAAGATCACTTCTTGCTGACATAGATGCTGACCTAGAAGCATGCTGTTTTCACACTAATTGTTCAGAATATAATCATGATGGTTAATGGCTCATTTGGTGAGTGAGGGTTTGCATACATGTACCAAACATTTTCAAATCCATATATGTACATATACACACTTAGTATACAAATAATAAGTTCTAACTTTTAAGAGGGCTGTTCAAGTCATGTGCTCAGCTGGCCTATAGATGACCTCACTGATCTGTACTGCTGGGCCTCCGTTTCCTGACATCTTTCTTGGTGCTGTATTGGGTGGTGTAGTAACATGTAACTCCGACAGTGCAGACCAGAATGTTTATGCATTGGGTGGTGAGTGCATTCACTTTTACATCACCATGAGCAATGATGCATGTTTTGATGTAAAGTATACAAAATCCTTGCCTGAAAAGATGTTCATGTTTGTACAGGTACATGTATTGGGTCTGAAGCTCGGTAACTACTCTTCATTGCCAACTGTGACCTCAACTACATGTATATACGCAGTCAATGCATAACCCATGTTGGACCATGACTGCATGGTTGTTCACTTCTCACTGCACAGCATTCACATTGCCAGCTAGGGATTAATCTACCATAGCTTCAGGGGCTTTTTTTATTTTTTCACAATCTAAAGAAAAGGCCCCACATACCTTTCCACTCCTCTGAAATTATCTAAAATCATGCAGGATTCCCCAAAACGTACAAAATTTCTTCCCATTTTTTATTCAAAAAGGCTCCTTTCTCCCAGATCCTAGATTAACCCCTGACGGTACAGTTTACTCTGGAATAATATGTATTAATGTATTACCATTTGGCCCCTCCATGGGCATATTTATGTAACAAAACATTCTACTACTGCTAGTGTTCTTAAGGTTGGGTTTAATTAAAAGGGATAAACAAGAATTTGTGGCTGGATCAGGCAGTAGCCCGCATGGCTTCCCTTCAACATAACAAGCAGCAAAATATTATAGCTGTTGTGTTGGAACTTCGGTCATTTACTGCTTCACATTCAATGATTGGAACGGTTTCATCCAAGCACAGGCACTAGACATACATTAAGATGAACCTCAAGAATTGAGGTTAGGGAAAAAACAAATGGGCAAGAGTTGGGACCCTTTTTATGCCACAGACTTGGCAGAAGGTACTAGCAGCACCACTAATCCCCTACTACTACTACTACTGATACTTACCTTCTTTCTTCATCCCTGCTATCGTGCATTTCTGGAACCGGCAATACTGGCAACTGTTTCTCGTATATTTGTTTATGACACACTCTTGATTCTCTTTGCACACATATGTCAAGTTTTTCTGAATTGTTCTTTTGAAAAAACCTTTACAACCCTCGCAAGAATATACAGAGTAGTGATACCCACTGCCTCGGTCACAACACACTTGACACGCCTGAACACTTTCATCTGCCACTTTTTCTGTTGGGTTGGTCCCTATGGACTGAACCTCTATAATTGTAGTGCTTTCACCATGTTCAGTATTTGATGCTACCTCACTGAGTGTTGTCACAGCCTGTGACTGCGCCGGGTTTGTGAACACTATTACTTCATGCCCCTCAACGGTCGCCATCTCCCGGGGCGTGGGACTGATGCTGCCCCGGGGTTCTTCAACCGCCAAGACGCTCCTCTCCGGGGTAAAAGCGCTCCCGTCCCCAACCGGTTGGGGCAATTTCTGTAGGTCTATTGGGTGTTCTATCACCAAATCTGTCCCATCATGTGTTGAGACGTCTATATGCACGCTCTCCGTTTTGGCATGAATCAGTTCTCCGGACGACATGGTTGACAAATGAGGCCAGTGGATTGTTATTGTCTACTGAACAAAACAAAAACAAAAAAACCGAAAAAAAATGTGGGTTATTGGCGCAGCTACTGACCTAATTCTGTGCCAGTCTGCCTACAAAAACAGCAACGAATTGTGTCTGTTTTCTGTCTCAGGTGTACAGCACAAAATAGTCACCTCATTTGACCGGTCAGAAACCACCATTTCGAAAGAGCACTATTCCATCCAATATTCCTGTGGGCCGCCTCGGATGCAGATTAATCGACCTTGACCCTGCACGTTCATACATGTGATCAAGCCACACGTGTGTGAGCGTTGAAATTGTCCGGGGATCAGTAATTATTTTTTACCTCACGAGCCTGCAGACAACACAGACAGATTTTCAAATACCTTCTCGATCTGCAGCTGTTATGTTTTCATACAAATAGAATTATAATCAATAATTACATTAAAAACGAATTAAACTAATCTGGTGTCATGATTTTTCAGTGTATAAAAAAAAATTAAAAAAATAAACGCCCATTCGATGTCTTTTATAACTGGATGAAAACAATGAATAAACTCAGTATAACAACATGCCAGTGAATGAGAGTGGCCTGTTTTCTCGTGCAATTTTAAGATCCTGTCACTCTCACTCTCAAGAGTAGTAAACATATTTTACAGACGTCAAGCAATTGGTAACTGGATGCCTTCCAATTGGAATACTGAATAGTTCATTGCTATAGTATAGATACTAGTGTTGAATAAATGTTATAACGGGAATTTTCTTCCTGGAGTTGTTCCGGCATTTGGCCACACTTCTCCAAAGCTCTCACTGGGTCCCAGAGTCTATTTTTAGTGAGGTAGAATTGTAAAATTACACCACAGGGGCAACCAGCGGAATGGTTGTCATCATACATATTCTGTCTGGTCAATACGAACCCATTTAAACTGACCGGCAAAGTCACTGTCCACTGAAAATACCGAGTAGTATTTTCACTTTCAGTGGACAGTGACTTTGCCGGTCGGTATAAATGGGTTTTATGGTGACCTGACAGAATATGATGACAACCATTCTGCTGGTTGCCCCTGTGAATTAAACGAGCCTTACCTGAAAGGTGAAGTTTGATTGAGATTCTACCGAGATTAAAATAGAACTTAGGGATCACGTGCCCACCCAATTCCCACCCTGTTGGGTGTGTCCAAATACCACGCTAAAACCTGAAGTATGCATGGGGATTCCTTCGTCATCTCACGTGATCCCTAAGGTCTACTTTTAGCTCAGTAGAATCTCAGTCAATTGATAATAATGAGTTGTTTTTTTTTTTTTAATTTAGAAATTACCCAGGGTTAAGGGGACATCCTTATACATTGGAGGTCAAGAGATGTAAATACAACATCAGTATATATTTCTTTAATAATAGGGTAATATGTTTGTGGAATAGCTTACCTGGCTCTGTGTCAGCCTCAAATGTAAACTCTTTCAAAAACCTGTATGACAATTATTATATTTTGGTATGTAAACAGCTGGATAGATTATATGTATCTCTTGTATAGTAAAATATGCACAGTTTAT
Organism: Hermodice carunculata; assembly: GCA_964020975.1. Taxonomy (NCBI): domain Eukaryota; kingdom Metazoa; phylum Annelida; class Polychaeta; order Eunicida; family Amphinomidae; genus Hermodice; species Hermodice carunculata. The sequence goes on along the minus strand of CAXHWN010001079.1, from coordinate 191,956 downwards.
TTATTTATTTATTTATTTATTTATTTATTTATTTATTTATTTATTTATTTATTTATTTATTTATTTATTTATTTATTTATTTATTTTATCTATTTGTCACTTTCGAGGTGTGCTGTATGTACATGTATGTACAATATTCTCGCACTAATAAATGAGCTATGAACTATTAATATCAATCAAATTTCACCTTACAGGTAAAACTCGTTTAATTTTACAATTATCACACACTACTCCCTACATTCTGCGTGTATACATCATGATACTATGTACAACCTCCGGAATGATGCTCCGTCACCCAGCACACACACTGCCTCTCACTGATGACAGGTCCATCCTGTCGAACCTTTTCTTAAATGCTATTTAGGCCTATATAAAGGGCAGGATAAACTTGCAAGTGGTCATACTCCAACCACCCAATGTCATTATTTAAAAGGAAAGTTACAATTAGCATTTTTATGAGAATGTACTTTATTGACATGTATCACATACACAAATGGGTATAGTCTCGGCTCTAGGCAATAAAACCACAAACATTGTACAACAAACAGTATACTAATAGTTTGCTACATTGTGTATATGTACAAAAAGAAAGAAAGAAGTTGAGAAAAAAAATAATAATCTACACCTTACGTCACTAATCCACAGGTAGATACACCAAATCATGTTTCTAGCATCCTAGTATGCTGTGTCTTATATTAAAACCCGTGTTCACAAATTTGAAAATAGGTTTACATACTTTTTCATATCCCAGGGTCATAATATGCAAGAATTTCCCCCTGGTCCTCCATAACAGTGGGAATTTAGGGTCTACTTTTGTTATCTCGGTATGTAGCTCTTGCCTTACGGGTGTACATTTATCACAATATAGAACCAGATGCTTTTCATCCTCTATTTGATCAGATTGGCACAATTTACATTTTCTTTGTTCAATTTCAGTTTTGGGGGGTTTTGGTATTGTGTCGCGATCAGTTTCAATTGCAAGGGTGTGCGCGCTTATGCGTATTTTGGTGAAATTTCGTCTTTTTTGAAGGGGGGATTTTGCCTCAAGGTAAGATGCTGTTTTGAATGAAGATTTGAATAGATTGTATGTACGAAGTTTATGCCTCTCACCATTGTCAAGGCCATTAGCTTGTGCAAACCAATGATTAAACGCCCACTCGACGCCTTGAAAGAATGAATGAACTTTATTGACATCTACCACTACATAGGGTATAGTGTAGTCACATATCACAAAGTACTCACATTCTACCTTTCCTAATGGATCAGCCTAAAACGAACGTTTTTGGCCTCCTTACTAATATACGAAACTCTTGCGGGCTATAGATGTGTGTATTAAATTCCCATAAAATTTTGTGCTAATGTAACACTCAATATGTTGAAATTCTTTCCAGCAACAGTTATCTAACTTACATGAGCGTTTCAGCTATATACAATCATTTATCACAAGACACTTGGTGTTTCTAGCTGTAGCAGTTTTGAAGCTGCATAGGGGGAAATCACAGTGCCAATGGAAACTAATGAAAACACACATATCTTGCCCTACTGCGCCTAGAGAGCCCTCTACTGGGAACCCACACAAACCAGTTGATCTTAACTTTACCTGTTAAGGTAGCAGAGCTATCCTAGAACCTTCTGAGGAGTTCCGTTTTAAATGCACCGAAGTGACTATATTTCTCCATCTCCATTCATAAAACTATACATCTTCTGTTTTGTACAGATGTGTAGTTTTCTCTCGCTTGAACAGAAAGGTTGTAAGTTTCTATGGTCAAATATAAGCAGTGCTTTTGTGAAAGGGTCTCATTTACAGTTTGCGACACGTTTTCTCGAAACACAGAACAGATGCAAGCTTGAAAATTTTGCAGAATTGCTTCCAAAGCAGACCCAAGCTGCGTATTTTGTCTGCTCCGCTGGGTGTAGTAACATGGAACTTTGTCTGCTTTGCAGGTAACTTTAAATCATAAATTAGGAAGATTATTATTTTTGTTTTTGTTTTTCTTTAAACATGAAAGTTTTTATTTTATGAACATTCCAAGGGTTTTTGGCAGACATGGGCAAATAATTTTTTTTTTTTTTTTTTTTTTTTTTGAGTTTCGAAAGTCATATAAAGAAATGGAATGGCTAAAAACTCAGATATGACTTCCTAAGTTACCCCTTTCAAATTCCACAGAGTTTGTTAGAATTGATCAAATACCTTTTGAGCTGGGCTGTCACACAATTATTTTAAGAAACGTTTCCTGGAAATCAGCAGCGAAAGGTGAAACAGAAGATTTGAAAGAGTAACACATCACATTGTTCTTTTGTCTATACAGTATAATCATGCAAAGGGCTTGTCATTGGATGTGTTGTCACAGTTAAAAAAAATTGAGATACATTGGAAATGAAGATTTTTGATCGTATCATGCGTACGCCTGAGTCATCATGTGGTTTCAGCTTGTTCGTTTTAGTTGTGAAGGGATTAATGCTCTTTTGATCATGAGTATGACTGTAGCTTATATTGCTAAATAAACGGGTACCGGTACCTAATTAGACCAGTTATTGTGGGCATAATGAATAGCCATGCCTTTTTGTACTTAGCCTGGCTGGTGCTTACGTGATTTGGCATGTCGAAGTAAACACTGACACCTGCCTTGTCTTTTGACAGATGCTGACAGTGATGAACAATTTTAGGCTTAATTTCCTCACAAAAATAAAAAGGCTACGACAAAGCCACTTGGTATGATGGAAGATCACTGATATCTTTCACCGAAAATGACAAAAAGTCAATTTTGATGGGATGTGATTTTCAGTGCATATGGACCTATAGCTCTGATACCTTTGTCGATTTTGTTCAAAGAATTGAGCTGGCCATCAGTTGAAGCCAAGTTTGTGCAGAGCGTCTGTGCCGGCACCCGCTGCATTTGGTCATTGTGCAGTGGACGTGGAGCTTCAAGAAGCATGGCCTTCAACGATTGCTGCTATCGGTTGCAAATTACCCAGAAGGTGTCACAATTACCATTTTTTGTGCATTCGAGCGAATACACAATTCGATACACTGGGATCTTATCGTGAGATGTGTGTTCTCATTGGATTCATAAACATTTTATAATTTGATTAATTTTGCAGCTGAAGTTTTCCGAAACTTAATTAGTATTTCAACTGTAGCCTATACACTATATATTATAAGATTTAGCAGAAAGCTCTCCTTCCCACATTGTCCTCTCGTGAGAACCCGTCGTTTGTGACCGCGGCTATTGCAATGTGTTGGATTGAGATGAAGTAGGGCAAGTGTAAATGAAAAATATATGTAGCTGCCAGCTTTTCATGGATGAACGCATTGAGTAATGTGCAAACATGTGTCGTAATTTACATCTATTGTAAAATTGGGGAGGGGCGGGGGTGATGAAAAACTGTGCAATTCTAAATCACAGACCAGCCACATGCAGATGAAGGATAGTTACACTTTCTACTAAGTATCTCTCTTTGTTAGTTTTCTATATAAAAGCTTTATGCAATAAGAGAATTAAACCAAACATTATAGGATCAGTGCGAGGGCAACCAACGTCGAAACACAATGAGCATTACCACAAAACAGGTGGACAAATCATTGCAATGAGAAACTTTTCACAACAGCACAGTGAAAAAGCTCTAAAAGTAAACTACACTCACAGTGTTTTTCTTTTCTTTCTTTCTTTCTTTCTTTCTTTCTTTCTTTCTTTCTTTCTTTCTTTCTTTCTTTCTTTCTTTCTTTCTTTCTTTCTTTCTCTCTCTCTCTCTCTCTCTCTCTCTCTTTCTTCACTTACCTACCTTTCATATTTTTCATTTTGAGTGTAATTTGTGTACTTAGCTGTTGCATGTTATATTTTTGTCCCAAACCACATTCTGGTTTCTTTTTTCTTCAAAATTAATTCACCCATTAACACCTTAATTTGTCCCCAAACAATTTGTTTACTAAGTTTTTGGGACAAAACAAAATCAGGGAAGGACTTCTCCAAGCCAACTCCCAAAGAATTTGTGGCTGATGAGACTTGAAGGATAAAATTATGTTCACATGCAGAGCATATTGTATTCGCAGGAGGTTATGTAGTTTATAAATGGGCTACATCAGTCTTGTAGTGAGGAAACTGTATTTCATCTTTAATCCCAATACATGTATTTTTAAAGTTTATTTTAAGATTTTTTCAGGGGTTAACGTTGCGTCTTTATTCTTAAGGTATAAGGAGTTCAATATTACCTCTTCTGGTGATATTCTGGGTTATAAATTCCAAATTGACCACGGCTTTCTGTATTTTCTGCTTTCTTATATGTTTTCGGCAATTAAAAATAAAAAAAATTCCCTGGTATGATGACAATAAATTCACGCAAATATTTTGTATAGTGATGACAAAAATAATCCTCTTCTTATTTCTTGTCGAGCTGTTTTGCTTGGATAACTCATGTGGTGTCGTAGTTGAGCAAAAGTAGTGCTCCCTCGCCTCTTGGATGGATCGGGTAATTGATGAACGGACATGTAGCGAGGATTACACTTTTCCCATTTTCGGTCCAGTGGCTGATCACATGTTCAACTCCACAACAGCTGATGATTGATATGCAACAGATTGCTGGCAACGAAATGCGGCTTGGAAACACGAACTAAGTCTATGCGAACGAATGACTGGGAAAAGACCTCTACCCAAAATACCTGTTGCGAAAAGTATATTTGTTTCCTGGACAAGGAAGAATTGTGGACATTAAAGAGTGCCGTGCAATAATTTTGACCATGGATATCGACGATGTGTACCGTAACATCGTCGGCGAGTTTGGATCTCAGCAAAAGAAGATACTTTTCCTGGTGATGGGGTTTGAGGCCTTCTTGGCAATGCATATGGTGCAGTTGGTGTTCACTGGAGCGGTGCCTGACTTCTATTGTGTCACAAAAAACTCCAGCGCAATTCACATGTGTCCAGCAAATCACAACGGTAGTGCCGACGTGTGTGTTGCCTACAAATTCAATTCAAGTGAATTCACATCAATTGTTTCACAGGTAAATAAAACGGACGGTGCTCTTGTCACGATGCCGTAGCGATAGCAGGATGTTCAAAAATCACAGTACCGTGACAGCAGTTCTGAAGTGTAGCGTCACAGACCACGGTGCCCTTGTTGTAGACCGCAAAGTTACAGTGACAGTAGCCCATCCGATTGACATACTTCTGTCTGGATTGTGCTCAATAAAATAGCATGGAACAATTCGCATGAATTGAAGAACACGAGTGGTCATCTTGATTCTAAATAATGCCCCTTCATTGACAACACTTGTCAATAGCCGCTAGTGAAGAGGCATTACTCAGAACTGAGATTGCGACCTGTGCCCCCCCCCCCAAAAAAATGCTCTATTGATTATTGAACCTGGGTCCATGCAATTTGACAGTCTGTACGACTCAAGGGGCTCACAGTGTGATCAGGGAGCTGCTGATGGCTCCATGGCATGATTGAGGAATGAGGGCGACAAAGAACTACAGCTTCCTGGTGTAACCTCTTTTGGGGCTAGCAGCATAACCCCTTTCGCGGATAGCCTTGCATATCTGTGTACTTGGTGTGAAAGTGACTTCCACCTTACAGGACGCAAAGAGGCGCAAGCTGCAGAGTCGCCTATCCAAAAACTGTGTTGCTAGCATTTGGAAATGGACTGTACCTCATATAAACATCATAGAAATATAATATTAAATGAATTTAATATATATGCTCTTGAAGGGTTAGCTTTTCTGACCGATTGTTTAGCTTTGAAGCGGAAAAAAATAGCGATGCAACCTTCACGCATTCAGCATTGAATAGATAGGGAATGTGGTCCCTGACCGCATGATGTCTCTGCCAGTGCCCCCTTCTTCACTGGGAGCAGATGTGTCAATTTTGGCATCCACGCAATGGGTTATGATTGAGGACAACACTCAACAGAGGCCTATGTATAGCCACCTCTGGTAACCCCTGACAGAGGCAGCCATAGTTCCCTGTGGCCTTCAATTGCACTGCAATCCCTGTGGCTCAAGCAGTGAAAGCCGCTGGAGGCACAGTGTTGCCAGATGCGTATCAAAACAGCAAATCATGGATTGAAACAAGTGAACAGCAAACCTGAAAATCCTCAACAACTATTAAAACTGTAATCCTATAACACCATGGAGTTTCAGGTTCCAGCCAGTTGCTTCAATTGTCTTTTCCAATGTATGATTTCATCATGGGAAACATTCAGTAGTATTTTAATTGGCATATGAAATTCCTTCGAAAAGGCAAAGTTAATGTGCCGTTTCAGGGCTAGAATTTCTCAAATTTCTGTAGGAATCTGTTAGGATTTACTAGTTGAACATATAGGGTAATCTACCTGGCTGTAGGAGAATTTTTGCCAGAGTAGATTCTCAAATTCTCACCAAACTTCTAGCAATGCATTTTGAAGGTAGGGACTCATGTAATGAAGTGAAGATGGTCCATTTTATTCACTTCGGAATATAGCTGTGATTTACTGACATGGCACTATGATTGTCTATACTCCTTGGTTACTAACTAATTAACTATCTGATGACCTTAGGTGATGGAAATGTGACAGCTTGCAAAGTAATAGGAGAGGTTGCATTTAGCAATGTCATGTGTATTTGGCCAAATACACAGAATTCTTGTGGGCTAGAGATGTGTATTCCCATAAGATTCTGTGTTAAAGGCCCTTTTACAAAACCCCTTTCTCCCGCAGGAGAATGACCTTGGCCTGGGACAGGGACACACAGGTGCACTAAACCAGCCCTTCATCCAAGTGCCAAATAAACTATGTGGTTGTCTGGTGAGGCTGAGGTTGTTCACACCATTTACTGGGTCATAGCCATCCACACCCCACATTCAGGCTGGGTCAAGGGGCTGGGAATAACAGATCTTGGATTTAGGATGAAAGGAAAGGCAGTATAAACCTTGAGGACATATTTTCAGTGTTTTTATTTTTTTTTTTTACCTAGTAGTTATGATATTTATGAACTCTCTATCATGCATCCTTGCCTGTATTCAGTCATCAGCTTTTTCCATGCATGATACACACAAAAACAAGTTTTGACAAAGCATTTTATGAAATTATTTATTTACATACATTTGTATCAAGAGCACAAGGAACATGGTATCTTCAGTTACTCTTTTATAAAAAAAAAATAGATAATGATGTGCCTGTGTTCTGCACACTTGTACTGAACAGTGAAATTGTGTCAAGTAATGAACCTATCACCAGGGAGGTCTCATACACCTCCCTGCTATCACCATTTAACTTCTACAGTGGTACCTGCTGTATGCAACCACTGCCGTGAACAGCCACATTGCTTTTTGTGGTCACTAGCCTCAGACATAGGACATAGGAGTCAATTTCTCAGTAATATTTACCTGTGGTGTCAGGTCACATTCTGTATGTGGCCACTTTTTCTTGGCAGAAAGGGTGGCTGCATACAGCAGGCACCGCTGTACCTGCATGGTTACGTTATATAAATAAATAAGATAAAAATAAGAAATAAGAGGCAGGAGAAACCATGGTATGTCCCATCAGCTAACACTGCCATGTTTCCCATGGTTAGAGCCTATGTAAAAGGTCCACCTCATACCCAATCACAGCTGTGGTAGGCTATTGGCCCTGGTTGTATCTGCAAACACTCCTCACTTATAATTTTTCCTTATTAAATACAAGACACCTTCTTCTTTGGCCCTATCCCTGTGTGTAAGGCCCAGAGATTTACCTTGCCCTATATTTGCAGCCATGGGAGCCTGGATTAGGGTTACCACCTTTCCATTGCCATCCCCAAGTCCTGACATTCTAGTTGACTTTGTTCTTCCCCAAGTGTGACATTCCATTCCTTTATTCCTATCACCTGATCACTGTACAAGGTAGTCCTGTACAGTTATGATGCCTTTATCATGTTTTATGCCTCTGGTAATGTCCCCTTTCAAACTTAGTATCCATGCTATAATATTTCTCTTCTGGCAAGCACCTAGCAGTTTCTGAATCTGTACATTTCTGGTTCTCATTCTGCCTCTTTGTTATTCTTTTCATCTCCCTGAATGCATCACATCATATTAGCCCTTAAAGTGTTAATCACTGCCATATATGTATTTGTTTTCTCATAACTATTAAATATACAATGGTTAAAGGATTCAAATTCCTCAAGAAGATACCTTTCATTCAAATACCAGGAAGCCTAGTATGAAGCAAAAGGTAGTCTCAGTCAACAGCTTTCCTTGGGATACTGTGCACATTGTGTGCAAAGTGTCCCAAGGAAAACTGTTGACTCAATCTTAAATCAGCGCTTTAAGGGTTAACCAGTGGTTTACTGTCTTATCAGCCTACAATAAACATACTCATCATTTTCCATTGCGGCCTTCAGTCCATTAATGCCTCTTCTTTTCTAGATTGATAATTCCAGTTTGAGATTTGAGCCAAGGCCTCCCTGGGCTCTATAAGTCACATCATGGAGGTAGCAATAATACCCCCATGGTCATACTGACATCTTTCACAGGTCGCTGTATATTCTTTGGCTTTACATCTGGAGACTGTCAAGTAGGTGATGCAAACATAAAGATTGTCAGAGAAGGTTGTGCACAGGATTGCCCAAGGCAAGCTTTTTGACCCTCTGCGTGAAGTTTTATGATGAATGTTCTAAAGTTCTTGGCCAACTGGTGCAAGAGTAAGATTTTGTCTCCTACACTGCTTCAATCCAAACTATCATCAGAAAAGATCCCAGAACAAGTTGTCAGTACACAAAATAGAATATTACAGAGACAGTGCTCTTTTATTGTAGACCTAGGACACTAATATGTTTTTTTTTTTTTAAGTATCCATAAAGTAAGCTTTTACTAGAAAAGTAGGATTATAGTGCAGATCCTAACATTACAGCTTTGAACGTGACCTTTGAATATCTGTTATGACTTTCAGTGATCTTTGCATCTAATATCTTCATTTTTTTATTTTTCATCCAGTGGGACTTAGTGTGCAACAAGGACTGGATGAACTTACTTGTCCAGTCTCTTTTCATGGTTGGTGTTCTCCTTGGAGCAGGACTGTTTGGTTGGCTTGCTGACAAATATGGCCGACTTAAAAACTTGTACGCCAGTATTGCCGTGGTAACAGTGTTTGCTGTTGCCAGCTCCTTTTCTCCTAACTACATTTGTTATACGACTCTGCGTGTTTTGTGTGGACTGGGATGTGGAGGGATGCTGTTGATGTGTTTTGTCTTGCCAACTGAGCTGGTTGGACCCTCATATCGTAGACTCGGGGGTACGATGCCGCCTGTTCTGTTTGCCCTGGGTATAATGCTGTTTGCCTTGATGGCCTTCCTCATCCACTCGTGGAGACACCTCTCCATCGCCAGTGGTGTCCCCGGAGTGCTCTGTGTCCTTCTCTACTGGTAAGTTAATTAAAAAATCTTATTGTGTATGCACACATCAGTTGTTCCTGTAGTATAAACCCCCATTTTGAGATACAGTCAGGCTTAAGAGACTTCAGTTTATAAAGTTGCTGGTGCTATATTTTCGGTATAATTTTATCGCTTGTGAGGGACCACCCATGTGAGAGGACTATTTTAGTGTGGTTGACTTGTGAGCCAGTTCAGCTGTTTTATGGTCATCTGTCCATTACATGTCCATTGCTATCAATCCATTTATCCATCAAGAATTTTACAATTTCCTCTTCTGTAAAACTTCTGACCAGATCCTCATCAAACTTGGTGAGTCTGTCCCTGCTTCATTCAAATTGTCAGGCTCCAGTGATGTTTGGACTTGTGTTATGACTTGCTTAGAAGAACTTTGGCAGGGATTATTTTCTAATGATGATGGGCTTAAAAGACCTTTGGCAGGGATCTAATTATTCTCTGAACTTCAGATTTTTATTATTAGATCCAGGCCGAAGACTGAATGTCACAGGATGTCCAGTCTGTATAGTGAATGTCAGAAGAGCACAAGACTGTCACAGTCCTCTTGCTGAAATTACGTTTGGAACGATCAGTGGTCTGTCGTATCAACTACATGTACAAAGAGAATGCATTGATTCACTGCGTGGAGAGCTGCGGCATGTAACTGTGCACAATGAAGGATGTATTTACCAAAGTTGTCAAATTTCCCTGAGTCAGCATCGCAGTCTGGCACTTAACAATACAAGGCATGCACTTTAATTTCCTGCCATACCTGGTTGTATTAGTAACCATAGTCTGGGCTGACATAATACAGGCCACTGCCTGTGCTGTGCAGTGGAATATTACTAATATTTTGGAAATAGAGAATACTTAGTGCGGGAAGATAGAAATTTATTCTTGTAACCAATTTAGGAAGCACTAAATGAATATGACTTCAGTATTTGTAAAGTCAAATTTCTCTAAAAGACACTAATTTTGTGGGAAAGGGGTATCTTGTCCGGTCTGTGACAGTGATATGCCCTTTGTGTCCTCCGGGATTGACAGGTGTGAACCCTGTGCTTTGTGTGGGGAAATTATGCATATGTCGTACTGTACACAGGTATGAGTGCCCTTGATGTGTACACTCTATCATGAAAATAGATCTGAATTGGCTTAATTTCAGCACAGTGTTTGCTTTACACCTGTTTAGTCACTGTGACTGGTCCCTCTAACCTATTGTATCACCTGAGCACAATGTGTCTTGGTTGATGACAATTTATTAGCAATGCGCAGCAAAGAAAATGTTTTAGCTGTCCAGGATAACATGTATGTTTATTCTGAGTGAGATAGTCTTTGGTGTCAGTGGTTGTGATGATGGTTTGCTCCCACCCCCACCTGCCCATACTAACTCTCTTGTCTATGCACACAATTCCTGTTTGGACAAAAGTTTTGATCGCCGCTGTTTAAAACTTTAATTAAAAAGACTTTTACTTTTATTGAGTTCACACATGTACAGAGCAACACGTCTGTGAATGCAAGGAAAAGCTCAGTCATATTTTTGTGTTTGATTTCAAATATATATTTATAATTATATATTTACATTTGCACATGTGAAATTGCATTCAGATTGTTCATGTCACAGATGGCTCAAGTAAATTTATGCTTTTTTGACCAGCAAATACTACCGAATGTGGGAAACAGGCACGCAAAGCACGCAAAGCACGTATCCCTGCTGTGAATGTATGTACAGTAGCACCTGCAAATTAAGACCACTGCCACGAGAGACAATCTGGCTTTTGTGACCACATTTCTAGTGGAACAACAGTCCAGATTCTTTGTAAATTTACCTGCAATATAAGACCACGTGCAGTATGTGACCACTTTTTGTTGGCAGAAGGGGAGGTTTCTATACAGACTGCCTGTCTTTTTAAGACCACCACTGGCCTTAATTTTTTTTGTTAAATTTACCTCCCATGAAAGACCACCTGTTATATGTGACCACTTTTAGGCTGCTAGTAGGGTTGTTTTAAAATAGCAGGTACTGCTGTAAAAAAATAATCTGATGTACAGTGGTCTCCCTCTTTTAAGGCCCCCTGAAGAGAAGCCACTTCTCCATGCAGCAATTTTGGAATTTTCCTTGTATTTTACCCCTCAAGAGAGGCCACCCCTCTTTTAAGGTCACTTTTCTAGTGCCTTTAGGGTGGCCTTATAAGAGGGGGACAACTGTAGTGATGTGGAGCAATAGGAAATGCTACACAGGGAAAAAAATGAATAAATGTCAGTGATTCTGAGCTACAGAAGACTATCAGTAAAATTGTTGTTTGTATTTTTCCCCCACAGGGTGGTTCCTGAGAGTCCACGGTGGTTGTTAAGCCAGGGTCGAGTTGCAGATGCAGAGAAGGTGCTGGAAGAGATTGCAGCCAAGAACCGTGGCAAACCAGTTGAAACGCGCATCCGCTTACAACCCCCAGTAGCCTCCAAAAAGATAACCTACAGTATGATAGATCTCTTACGTATAGATGTTCTGCGGATGAGGACATTAGTTCAAGTCTTTGCCTGGTAAGTATGGGTAACGAGGGAGACCATAGTTACACTGTCATAAATGTATACCAAGATAATAGAAGTTATTTTATGGATTTGAATATAATGATATGCTGAAGTCCCTTTCCTTTAATTGGGTTGCCCAACCCAAGGAAAGTGGTTGACCTGGAGAATGCTATTCTGATAGGACTGACCAGTACAATTTCCTAGTAATGCCGCTGCCCTATGGTCACAGATCCTATACAATCTGTCTAGATGCCCGTCCTTCTGTCCATCCTTCAACCCATCATTTGCTGATATTGTACATTTTTGAAATTCAAGAATCTAAAAATTAAGTGATATTCGAACCTATTATGCCATACACAGAGTGTGGTGAGTGATTATGGGGAGACCTAAAAATGTCATGAATTTTTGTTATGTGATACTTGGATGAACTGGTGGATTAAAGTAAACAGGATTTTACAATTGGGATTTTTAGTTCCTTTGACTCGGAGAGGGTTAATGGTATTTTAAAGTTTCCTAATGATATTGTACATACGTTAGTACTGTAGTATAGTATATCTGTAAACAGTATTGCACATTTGTTAAAAGTATAGTATACTTGTTAACAATATTGTATGTTTGATTATAGTATAGTACTTATACATGTATTTGTTAACAGGATGATCTGTTACTAATCAGGGCAAGAAAATTCCATCATGGGCTTAATTGTAAAAAGGGACAAGTGCCCCTATGTTTTACATGTTATTTTTCTGAATTTACACTTATCCTGCATCAAATTTTATGTGTCCTGGTCAATAGAACATAGGATTTTTCCCGCTCTGCCAATATTGTACATTTTAAATGTTTGTTGTACATTTGTTAGTACATCGGAGATGTGACTTTTTTTTCCTTTCAAAGGAATTCCTCTTTTTGTCTTGAAAATTATTTTTTAAAATGTCCTGAATTTTGTCTGAAATGTGCAAATATGATGTGATTCATATATGGGGGGGGGGGGGGAGCAGGTAGGGGGCTTTCCTCCCTTCCTGTTCCATGTCAGTCACATCCCTGAATACAGGTAGTATACTAAATGCTATTGAACCTTTGTGATTGACAGGTTTGCCAACAGTTTTGGTTATTATGGTTTAACCATGAGTGCACAGAGCCTGGGCTTCAACCTTTACATTAATGTGTGTTTGATGGGGCTGGTGGAGCTGCCAGGTTATGTCATACTCTACTTCATCCTAGATAAGTAGGTCCAGTCTTTTGTGTCTGTCTTCTTCAGATTACCTGTAGCTAAAATTTCAGGAGCATCGTCATGGGTAAATGTGATTGTGAACATCTGATGGGATGGTAAATGTACTTGAATTGTAAAGGTACAGTTGCCCCTCCCCCTCTATTAAGGCCATGCCAAATGCAGCCAAAAAGTGGCCACATTAGAGGGGCAGCATCTCTTGAGAGGAACAATACAATGGAAATAACCACTCTTTTTGGCACGGAGCAGTGGCCTTTGTTGTGAGGGTGGCCTCACTTGAGGGGGCCTTATTAGAGGGGGAACACTGTAGTATATACGGCCATACAGCAGATTCTCCAAGTCTCCCACCTTGGTGGGAGATCTCCCGATTTTTCCTACTTTTGTACAAAGTCTCCCGCTCTCGTGCTTTTTGTAAAATTAAAAGAAAATAGCATAATTCCATCAGGGGCTGTAAAGTTGTATTGCTATACTATCTATGCACAGAATATCTCTCTGATGGAGACTGCAGGAAATGAAGGTGCAAATTTCACATTTTTCCTGCAGAAGTATGCCCCCAGACGCCCTAGGTATGCGTTGCGCCTTCTGCACTCGCCCTCCCACTTTTCAGTACCTGCAGGAGGGAGATCTTCCTTTTTTAACATAGACCAGCTTGGTGGCTCTGATACGCTAGTCGCTGCCTTGATAGGCCACCAGTGTTTTTGCCAGAGGGTAATATGGGTAAAATTCCATACCCTGAAATTTTCTGAAGGTAAGACTCCACACCCTAAAATATTTGAAAGTAACATAGAAAATGATGCAAGCTGGAGCCTTTGCTGGCTAAAATTTAAAAACTTTCAAAGCCTTCTTGATGCCTTAGCCTGCAGAAGTGCCGTAGGATCAATTCTAGATCGTTTAAATTTGAAAATTTTCTTGGGGAGGGCCCTCAGATCCCCCTGCCCAGTGATATGGCTTCAGCATGTGACATGCCTTTTGGCACGTTTCCATACCCTGAAATTTTTTCCTGGCGGAAACCCTGGCCACCCTTGTACAGACCACCTATTCTCAGCCATTAAAGCATTCCACTCATATGATACCTATTTCAGTTTCACACCCCCTTGTATTCAAGTATTGTTGCACAGCCAATGAAATTGCTTCCTGTCCATAAGAAACAGCTTTAAGAGGTGTGGCTTGTGTAGTGGAGGTGGCCAATCATGTTTGTTAGGCACTGCTTCTCACAGTAAACTTGTAGCAGTCACGTGACTACTATAGAATGCCATTCATAAGAGCATGGAGTAAGAAGCCTGTTTGCAGTTATGGTGCATGAATAAAAGTTCATGTTTGTGAAAGTTGGCTTCCCAAAATGGGGTCACTGGAGAATCATCTGTCACTTTAGAACATATATTTTGGTGATTAAGTATGCGTAAATAGGTATGTTACAAAAATATGGGACTGTCTTGGAACACTCTTTGGGTCACGTTTTGGTTTTCACTGAGACTATCTTGGCAAAAACTGAAAAATGGCCTAAATCGTGACCCAACACGGTACCAAATGCTTCACCATACAAGATTTTCTTAGTCTTGGAAGACGACACTGTAAAATTGCAATCTTGCTGCCTTCTAATTTTTACTTTTTACGAGAGATCACTTGTCCTAGAAGACTCTTTTGTGCTTACAAAGAGGTGTTTTAAGTCAGAGATCAATGGACCATGAATGTATTTTCACATAAATGTTCACAGTTTTGCATTTCAGACATTTGAATGAAACTCTCATTTAACTGTGTTGGAGATAGTTATCCCCCCCCCCCCCCAAACTCTCCAAAGGAGGAGGGTGCATATAGCAATTACTTGTGCGTGTCTCAGTGTGTGCATGCTTCAGTTTTCGTGCGGTAACTCAAGAAGTTTTTGGCATAGGCTTTCATATTGCACATGCTTATAGTCCTGCATAAAGTCTCACACGAGTTCGATCCATGTGTGACCATCACCCAATTCGCAAGGTCACAGAATCATTTTAGTGAATTTGGTTTTCACGCGATAAATTAAAAAGTTTTTGATGAAGGGCTTTCATATTGCACATGCTTATCGTCTTGCATAAAGTCTCTAATGAAATCAAAGATTGGTGACCTTGACCCAAATCCCAAAGTCACAGAGCCATTTTACTCAATTGGATTTTCATGCAATAACTTGAAAAGTTTTTTTATGTAGGCCTTTCAAATTGCAGTTGATCTTAATCCTACATGAGGTCTCAGACTTGTTTGAGGATTGGTGACCTTGACACTATACTGGCTATGAACTTTCATATTGCGCAAGAATAAGGCCTGTCAGTATTAACAGCTGTAGCATGGGGGGGGAGGGGTCGAGCAGTCTTTGAATGTCTTTTAATTCTTTAATTCTTATTCAACATATGTTAAAATACCTTTTCATTTTGTTTTGTGTGTGCGCATGTTTTCACAGTTTTGTGTCATGAGGGAAATGATAAAAAATAAGAATAAAGCAAAATTAAGTGCATTTGCAGTTTTTAGCCTGTGATTAAAGTGTGATTTTGAATAAGTCTGTTGTGAAAAAGAAGCATTGAAGACACTGTTACAACTTGCACACAACATAAATAGTGCTGTATCAACTGAACCGATGCCTGTTATGGATTTATGGATTTTTTTTTCACTTCGCTGTGAAACCTGTCTTCAAAGACCACATGAGAAATGAACAAATTTTAGTCGTTCGAAACAGGTGGCCTTTTATGCGCATACCGGTAAATAAAATGGAAAGTGCCAGCTGTCCTGAAAAGGTGGTGGGTAGTGACAGGTGGTCTGTCATTGGAGCTGTTTTTCAAAATCGGAACCAGTGTATAGCAGGTTCTTTGAATACTGTAAATTGCTTTAATTTCGCTGTATTCTTATTTTCGCTTATTTCGCTGATGGTACAAAACCGTGAAAATAAAAACACAGTGACATAGTATTTTAACATTGTTTGAATAGGAATTATGTCCAAAATAGTGAAATTAAAAATACAGTAAAATTTCAAAAATTGAAAAACCGTGAAAATTTAAACACGCAAAAATAAAGCAATTTACAGTAGCTGTTTGAAGAGTAAACAGTTATCTCGCCTGTCATGCTCCCCCTACCCCCCCTTGTAACTTTGAAGATGCAATGTCAGGGCCGCGATGCTATCTTTTCCATTTTATTTGACCTTCATGCAGAGAGCACCTGCTCTGTGTGACCGCTTTTGGGCCTGCCCTGCCGGAGGTCTCTCCAGCGGGAGATAACATTTTCTGTATTAAAAGTTCCCACACAAAGAGCTATATTCAGTAGCTTGCCGAGTCTAATGTCAATGTTTTTTGCATTGCCTGCCAAGTCATGCCACAATATAAATTACCAGTCAAGGCAAGAACTTCATAGACAGGCCCTTTGTCATCTGATATATGAAATGGAATAAACTACATTTAAGTGCATGACCTACTGACACCCGGTTCTATATTCTGCACGTTTAAATGGCAACATATACATGCATCTGCTGTCATCCCATAGGCCCATTATACTCAGAGTATGGTGAAACCTGTCTTAAATGACCACCACTAAGGTTGAGAAAATTGTGGTATCCAAAGACAGGGGACCTCTCATGAAAGGTATGAATATGATGAAAAGTAGTAAGCAACAGGTGGTCTTTCAAGACAGGTGGTCTCTCATTGGGGTGGTGTTCAGACAGGTGGTCTCTCATTGGGGTGGTGTTCAGACAAGGCACAGTGTACATGATTGATGAGGTTGATCTAGAACCTGTATCACGAGGCATATAATGTAAGTGTACGCACGCATTATCACAATTACAGTGGAACCTGGGTAGGATACATCTATTACACAGGTGCACTTGTCTGGGACAAATAAAGTTGGACCTTATAGATTTTATTTTTTGCTTGTAGATGTTGTGGTGTGCATTTTTAAAAAAAGTTCCTTTGGTTACGTAAAGAACTGAATGTTTAGTGCTTTAAATCTTCATAGAAAAAAAAATGAAATGTATTGAAAAGTGAGGATTAAAGACTGATACAGATAAGCTTGTGTCCAACATGTGTCCACACATTGTCCTGATTAGTGCATTTAAAAAATGAAGATAAAATGAACCTATTATGTATCTATCATGCTCCCTCTTTATAACGGGGTGATGGGGTCCACTGAATAGACCATCCAATAGCAAAACTGCCTTATATCCAGGTGACTTTTAACATAGAAGTGACAGGTAAAGTAGTTCAGTGGGAGTCCAGGTACCTACTGAATTATCTGAGAAAGTGCCTTGTAAGGCCACATAAAAATATGTCAGTTTATCATGAGTGGTTTTCCAAAAAAGTGATGAGGGAGTTTTTTTCCCTCTTTCCCTTCCCTACAAATGATTTACTGTATTAAAGCTTTCTGCAAGTCCCCACTGCCCATACAGGCCATTTATTCATTCAGAGTGACACAAGAATGCTTTAATATCATTTATCAGCACTAGAGACACTGACCGCTCAAGGCATTAATTGAAGCTTTATCAGCAATTTTTTTTATGAATATTTACAAATTAAAACAAAATGGTGTGGCACAAAAATACCGTGTGGGAACTGATGATAAACTGGGATATTTTTTCATGTGGCCTAATGAGGGCTGTTATAAGGAGGGAGCACTGGATATGTTGAACATTATGTAGTGAAACCTTGTTATAGATACACTCATATATGTGACATGTTCATGTAAGGACAAAAAGGCTTGAGCTTCTGATATCAGATTCCTTTGCTATTTGACTCGTATCTGACATACTGTAAATTGCTTTATTTTCACGTGTTTAAATTTTCACGGTTTTAGTATTTTTGACATTTCACTGTAGTTTTAATTTCACTGTTTTGGACATAATTCCCATTCTTACAATGTTAAAATACTATTTCGCTATGTTTTTATTTTCACGGTTTTGTGCCATCAGCGAAATAAGCGAAAATAAGAATACAGCGAAATTAAAGCAATTTACAGTATTCAGATATCAGACACATTTTGTAGGGAACAGATGGCATCAGTATAATGAGGTTTCACTGTACATGAAACAGCGTGTGAAAAGATGGTTGTATGTAGACTGACATTTAACCTTATTTCAGGTGTTTGTTGTCTAAATGAGGCAGGAGGCACTTGGTAGAACACCAGCACTGACTGGGAGGGAGAGAGTTCATAGATTTGTCAAATCAAAATGCTAGAATAAAGCATTTGTATCACATGGATAAGCGAAATTGCAATTGGCACAAGCAGATACAGTTTTGAGGGACATAAAGTCAAATTCCTTTTGATATTTAAAATTTTAAATTACTCGGCCTGAAGATAAGCACATTGAAAAAAAAAATGAGTGTCCTTTTAAATTGGTCATTATAATGGAAGCACAGGAATTCAGTGTGTGAAGATCAGTAGGCCACACCAGTAACTTTTTTTCTGATCCATACCTCCAGACCTTTAATGTATTATTTGTCTTCTATTCTAACTCACCTATCCATCCATTCAGATCCTGTGCAAAAAGCAAATTTTAGTTTATCCCTAGGGTAAGTGCTTTAAAATATTGAACTTTCTCCTGATTGGAATTTTGCTTGTCCCAGGCAAGTGGACATGTCAATTGAGTAGCCTGATAAAGGAAGGTTTCCCTTAGTTAACCATGATAGAAAAATGCTCACACTGCATGTACTGTGGGACAACCGCCTCCTCACCCCTATCCTTCCTAGCTGCAAGGAGCCTTACATAAGTCAATTACAGAGTTGCCCCATTATGATGATGATGGGGTCCACGAAGTAGGACATGTGACAGCCAAACCACCTCATGACCAGGAAACATTTAACAGAGAAGTAATTAGGAAAAGGGACACAGTGCGAGCCAAAGGACCTTAATGTAATATCAGAATCCTCCTGGTAAGTGGGGGTGGGGGTGGGTGGGAGGTAAAGCCTAATAAAGAGTCAGCACAGCGGTAAAAAGAGAAAAGTTGAAATTCTTCACAAATTTGGCAGAGTATTAGCTATGATGTTTTTCCAACAGATCAGTTCCATAAGAATATTAACTTGTAATTATAACTGCGGTGAAACCTGATGATGATGACATTCAGATGTCCAACACATTCACTTAACCGACGCAAGTTTTGAAAGACTTAAATTCAATGTATGGTGCTGTTTGACTCAATTGTCTGACATATTCAGATTATCTGATACATTTTGCAGTTAACAGATGATTGCATTATTATGAGGTTGTTCTATGGGGATATCACAATTTCCAGTTGTAAATTTTAAAAATTTCCTCATCATCAATAAAAATTAGTAAGTGAGTAAATTTTTCACAGGGAAAGCCCTAGTATGCTCTGCGAGGGAAATATATTACAGTGTCTTCAACAAATGATCATAAATTTGCAGTGTTCACCTTCGAGGTGTGCCTTGTAGCAGGAATCTCTGTATAAATATTGTTGTTCCCAAGTATTTAATTTTCTGAATTGTCCGCCATAACTGAATTTCTGCAATTTTGTTTGCTGGAATTTTTCCAATGTTTGATTCAACAGCTGTAGAAAAAAAAATCATGATTTGAATAGTCCTTAAAGAGTTAATTTGGGCCAAATTGGGAATATTAGTGTATTGCAAAAGTGAGCGATTGAAAAGAGGGCAGCTGTCACATAGCAGGGAAAAAAAAATTATCGCTTGGCATTGAGTGCATGTGACCAGAATTTATGGTGGACTGACTTATCGTTTTTTATACATGTGGCAGATGGGCTAAATTTCAGTATAGCATGGAATATGAGAGTAGTAAAGATAAATAATAAAAAAAACCCACCCCAATAGTTGCTGAGAATAACAGAATCAATAGCTTCATAATGCCTGACCTTGTCAAGTGATCATATATGTGATGCCAGTATTTATAACATGGGGGAGATACATGTATGTCATCATTTGTATTGGGTTCTAGATGCACAATTGTATCGGTCCCTGTTTGCAGACCGCTCTTATGAGAGACCACCTATTTTGAAAGAAAAGCTTTTTAGCTCTGCTGACCATAGGTCAGAGAGTTTATGCGATCACTCACACCTGTCGGTCATGCCATCCAACTGTAAACTTTTGCTTGTGAGTACAACACTGTCAAAAGTTCTCATGTTAGCCCCATATAACTTTCAGGACTTTTCAAGTTTATGAAAATCAAGGTCAAGCTTGATATTGGTGGTGCCACGTATAGTATTATGTAATATTTGGGCTAAAATGGAAAAAAATTGAGATTTTTTTTTTTCTTTTTTTTTAAAGTCTTTTGTGAATCACCTCGAAACTTCATGGGAATGTCAATCCGGTAGAAAAACCAAACATACGAAATTTGTTGGCAGCACCCACCGTATTACAGAAGATTTGGACCAAAAGGTGTTGATAACACAATAAATTCATTTATGTTGAGAAAGAATAAAGCTAACGATACCAAGTGTACCACAAATGTGTATCATGTATAAAAGTTGTATGTTGTATAATGTGGGTGGCCTTGATCTATTTGCTCAAGGTTCATTGAGGAAATTATTTTTTTTGTCATGGTAACTACATGTGAACTTTGCACATGTATCAATGTACCATTACAGAACATTTTACAGACAGAAGTCTATGACATTTGAAGCCCTGGTCACTGGTGGTATGCAGTGGAACTAGCATTACAGATGTGAAAAGAACATTAAATTCATCGTTTTGACTGTGCAATGAGATGCAGATTTTAAATTTACATGAAATATAAATTAGGCAAATGTTCAAATTTTATTGCATTTTGAATGACCTTGAACTAATTTTCAAGTTCCTTAAGGCTGAAGTAAAGGACACCAAAATTTAACATTTTAAAAAATCCATGTAAGGCTAGCAATACCAAATGTGTATAAAGAATTTCAATGTTGCATAATATGACCTACTTTCTCAGGGTCATCAATGGAACACATGTCAGGATTTTTTTTTTTTTTTGGTCATTGTAGCTGAACTTGTGTATCAATAAACTGTTACAGGGATATGATACATACAAAAGTCTATGATGTGTGGAGTGGTGTTGGTGGCAGTGATGGTATTCAGCATGTTAAGTGGAATTTGCATCATACCCTATTAAAAGTACATTAAACTTTATTGTTTTGATCATAAATTGAGATTGAACTTTACTTCAAGTATTTGTTAGGCTGGTGTTCAAATTTTGTAAATAATTTCTAAGTGATCTGGACCTATTTTCAAGGTCAGTAAAGATGTAGTATTAAAAGGACACTAAATTTTACATGTTGGCAAATAAGGCTAACAATCCCAAATCTAGCAGAAATGTGTATCCTGCTTAGATGTTTGATACTGTATAATGTGGGTGACCTTGACCTACTTTCTGTCTCCCCTCGAGCTGACTTGGGTACAAAGTGTCCAACTTTCTTAAGAAAGCCTGTAGCCTCAGTCTCATGTTGGTGAGGGTGGGGTGGGGAGGGTTAATCAAAGATCATCTGCCAGAGCCTCCAAATAGCTCTGGTCAGAAAATTGAAGGGTTTGACACAAAATGTGTGCAAGATAAGGAGCCCTATTAACTCATTTCATACTATGGTCACAGGTCTTGGTCGGTGGTTCTGGCACTGCCTGGCAAGTCATGCTGCAGCTGCTACAAGGGCAGCTGCAGCATGACTTGCCAGGCAGTGCCAGAACTTAACTGACTTAGGACTATAGGCATGTTGGTACTTGAACGAAAGCTCTTGTTATGAAGAATTTAAATATGCAATTGTCATGTTAAATCTAGGTAAATACAGTGGTATCTGCTGTATGCGTCCACCCCTTCTGCCAAGAATAAGTGGCCACATACAGCAGGTGACCTGTCACCACAGGTAAATTTTACAAAGAAATTGACTCGTATGTGTGAGCCTAGTGACCACAAAAAGCAATGTGGCTGCTCATGGCAGTGGTTGCATACAGCAGGTACCACAGTATACAGAAAAATCAGGGACTGGTATGGAAGGAGTTAGATTTAAAATGACACGTCTAGGGTCCAGATTCAAATTTTTAGTAATTTTTTGACAAAATTATGCAGCACATCACCCACTTAATCAGGAAAAAATGTTCTATGTTGAACAGTTCATGCAACCTGTGAGAGGCCATCTGGTCAGTGGTTTATGATACCACATTCATTTATTCAAAATCACTAAGCTAGTCATCAGGACAAAACGGAGTACAATATTAAATAGCATGTTAACATCACATGGAACCACCAATACACTTCCAGGAAGCAGGCAACAAGTGCAGGTGGAGCCACCTAGGGAAAGACAAACCTAGCTGTTCTGATTGGTCAGGTAATGAAAACAGGAAGTGGTATGTCGTACAAAAAGTTCCTGTTTATTGATGGCTCCATCTGTTGGTGACGTATAACATTGTTTCATCCTGCTTGCCAGGGTGAGAAAATTGATGTGATCCTCTTGTCAATGACAAGCGACTTTCAGAGTCCGTGTGTTTTGCGGACAAAGTTAAGATTAACCTCTCCGTTTAAACCAGAAACAGTCTTAATGAGATTGTTACAGTGGTCCCCCTTTTGTAGGCCCCCACCCCTGGAGAGGCCATCCCCTCTACAGAGTCACTTCTCTATGCATCAAGTATGGTATTTTCATTTTATTTTCCCCCTCAAGAGAGGCCACCCCTCTTATAAGGCCACATTTCTGATGCACTTGGTGCTGTCTTATAACGGGGACCACTGCATCTGTTTCTGTAACAAGATCCATGCATTGCATGATTACAACATTAAGATGCTTAAAAGCTTTCCCAATTATGAGAGGTCAGACATAGCAATTTAATGTGTATTTGGCTGAATATTCAACCCAACATAAATTTCTCACAGACTAGAGACCTTTGTGTTTTCCCATAAGATTTCATGTTAAGTAACATTCAATATATTAAATAGTTTTGTAGCAACAGATCAAATTTACAGGAATATTTTAACCATACACAACCATTTACCACAAAAAATGGTGTTTCTTGGTAGAGTGGTTTTAAAGTTACACAGGTGAAAAATACAGTGGATACTAATGGAAATATACATACCTGGCCCACCTGCCTACAGAGCCCTCTAGAGTACTGAGAACCAACATGAAGCAGTTGATCTTGATCTTGATCTTACCTATTTAATGGGGGATGTGCTGATGTTGGCACAAAATGACCTAAGTTTAACTCTTTTCTAATTTTTAAAATAGTACTTGCCATATGATGCAAAAATCACTGAAATCCGACTAGGCAAGTTGATACTTGAATGAAAGGTCATTCGTTGAAGAATTTGTAGCTGCAGTCTTCATTTTAAACCAAGGTAAATATGCAGGGAGTTCCTGGAGTGATGCAAGAATGGATGAGGCTAATCATGTCAATAAAAGGCAAGAAGGCCACCTGCATGGAAAAATATGTTTAGCCCAGCTGTTCAGGGGATCTGAATGAAAGGTCATTCAGTTTCATGAAACATCACATACATATATCTTGGCCTGAAGGTGTGTCATGATGCAAAAGTAGGTCACTAGGTCAAGTATTTGGGTCACAGTGATACAATCATGTAAAACTATATTACACTTCATGTCCAGGTTGTAGTTGTGTTGTCCTTCAAGTTAGATTAATGAAACTTTACACACCTGTGCGCCTGGACATACGAATGTGTCATGTACCAAGAGTAGGTCACTAGGTCAAGTATCTGGGTCACAGTGAAACATCCTTGTAAAATCATGTCTGGGCTATAATTCCTTGACTATTTAACTTAGTTTCATGAAACTTGACACATACCTATATCTTGACCTAAAGGTGCATCATTAAACAAAAGTAGATCTCTAGGTCAAGCATCTGGGTCTCCGCTCATCATGTCCGGGCTATAGTTCACTTGTCTTTAATTTCTGTAACTTTACAATCAGGTGCAACTGGACATAAGGGTGAGTCATGTACCAAAAGTAGGTCACTAGGTCAATTGTTTGGGTCACAGTGACATATCATTGCAAAATCATGTCTTGTCTCTAACTCCTTTACTATTTAGCTTAGCTTCATGAAATTTGACACACACATATATCTGGACCTAAAGTTATGTCATACCAAAAATAGGTACTAGGTTAAGTTTCTCGGTCACAGTGACACATCCTTGTAAAATTGTGTATGGGCTATTATTCCTTTGCTTATAACTTAGTTACAGTGCACATGAAACTTGACACACATAAATTTTGACTTTAATGTGTGCTGTAAAACAAAAAATGGGTCACTAGGTCAAGTATGTGGTACCTAGGTCAAATATCTGGTCTATGCTATTCATGTCTGGGCTATATATAACTCCCTTGTCCTTCAACTTGGATTATTGAAACTTTACACACAAGTGTGTCTGGACATAATGGTGTGTTATTTACCAAAAGTAGGTCAGTAGGTCAAGTATCTGGGACACGGTGATAGCCTATTTTTATTGACTACAGTGACTGCAAAATGAGACCTGTGATTAGCAAGGCTATCAATGAGATGGGGGCATGGATCCAGCAATCTCGGATTGCCTTTAAATTTGTCTTACTGTTGGAGATACTCTACTTGTCATAAATTTATTGCAGAGCTGGCCGCAGGTGGATTTTTGCTGGCTTTCTGCTGCTCGGAGGCATAAACTGCATCATAATTCTGCTTTTGCCAAAAAGTAAGTATAGATAGATGTAGAGTTTAATACACCCCATCCAGTTGTTGTGTGGATTCTATGACGTCCGTTGGATATCCAACATCAGTCATAGAATCCACACAGTCACTAGATGGGGAGTATTTAAGTCTATTCTGTCATAGCTAGACTTAATGTAACTCTAATAATTACCCCCAGTGCAGCACTTTTCACGTATTAGGTCTTCACAGATCTACCAGCCACCTCACTGATCTCCGAGTGAAGCGGCACTTCATTGCAATCACTATGCATAGCACCAAATTATTCCTTTGAACCTAAGTGTTTTTAAGTTCATGCAAGCCAAGAGTTCCATTGATTTTACCAACCTTAAGCATCACACACATACAGAGAAACACTGTTTGACTATGAGTAGTAAACACTGTGTTCAACTGTAACATCACATTTGGAATTGATTAGGAATGTCATATAGTCTATTAGTGGAAATTGTAGATCAACTGTTTCAAATAGAAGTTTGCAATTATGTCAACAGATGGCGCTGCATGTACGTGAACAAAGAGTTCCAGCCAACCTTGCAATATTTTAACATCCCAATCTGTGTTTCAAATTTAAAGCATGGAAACACAAAATGATTTTGTGTGTGGTTTTTTTTTTTTTTTTTTTTTTTTCTTTGTTGCTATTTTCAACATCATCCCCAAAAAACACCCCTCAGATTATGCTAAAACTTAATGGAAATGTTCCTTGTGGAAAGGCCAAATGTAGGTCCTGATATGGTGCAACACCAGCAATCCATGATTTTGAAGTATTTTTCAATTTTGATACTTATCAGTTAATGCATTTACATAATTTTGTATTCATAGTGATTACTATGTAAGTGTGGGGAGATTGGTATGTGGTAATTAATGTTTTCTATGTCTTCCCCAAAACCATTGAACAGATTCACTGGGATTTACCTTGGGTAGGTCTGTGTCAAATATATTCAAATGGCCATGTTCCAGAGGTTTTTTATTTTCAATGAATTCTGAATGAAATTTCTTTTATTTTTTCTGCTAACTCAGCAGATTTACATGAATATTAGCTTATATCTTTGTAATGGTGTATCCTAGACATATGGTTATCTTTAAATGTTTTTGGGAAAGTACCTATGGGCTCTCAATTGGTACAGTCAACTTTGATCCTGAGTGACCTTGAAACGTCAAACTGGATGTCAAACTCATTCTCTTGATTTTTTTACTTGGTAATGGCAGATTCTAGATCTACAAAATGCCCTTTATTGACTGAGAGATTACCATTTTGGAAATTCCACAATTTGTTAAAATACAGGATTTTGAGTCAAAATTTCCCATTTTCTTTGTTTTCATGCTCATATCATAGAAATCTCCCGTTCACATACCTGAGCAGGCTGACACCTATACATGTCATTTTTTCATATTCAGAAGGTTAACGTGGTGTTTTCATTTACCTTCAGCCTTGCCAGAGATAGTTACGGTGGTGTTCGCTCTTCTCGGCAAGGCATCCATATCAGCATCATTCGCCGTGGCCTTCCTCTATGCTGCAGAACTGTACCCAACAGAAATCAGGTGAGCTCTTGTCTGAAGTGCTGTGTGCTCAAAGTAAAGATGAAATGTAGTTTCAGGAGGAACAGAGATTATGTGCATGTAGCAAAGTGAAGAGGGGAAATTTATTCCAAGAAGCAAGACGACTTTTTGAGACCTCGTGGCAACAATAGAATACTACTTCACCATTTTTATTCATATTTCCTACAATAAATTGTGATAGTAAGTCAAGTCACTATCTCAGTTTAACTGCTCCTAGGCAGACATAGGTCAGTGGTCATTCAGTGCAAGTTGTGACCTTTCCTATTCAACTGGTTAAGTTACTCTGGCAACTTGGATCAAAGAAGTCTCATTCAAATCTTGTGAAGCCTAGTAATAAATAACAAACACAAACAAAAGTCTTTGTAAACCAAACTCTCACCCTAACTAGTTCTTCACATTTAGCTTTGACCAATGTGTATTTCCATTATCAACAGGATAAAGTCGTATATACCCAGTGGCCCATCTAGAGCACAATCCTCACGGAGCAATAAAACAGAAAAAGTAAAAAGAACCTGCCATGTTTGTCAGGTGCAGGTGTCTCCACAAGATGGCACCACCATATATTCAAGTGTTATTCTTACAAACTTTTGCTGGTGTTGAACGTATGTTACCCCTTTCCTATACTTTACGCATAACAGGTTCTATATTGTATTATGTTAGGCCACAAAAATTTAATATGTAGATTCTCCGGTACTTTTGACATCATATTGCTGGGGGAGGGGCTTTTTTTTTTTCAACGGCAGCGTAAATAAGGAAAATAGTACATGTATCTTTGGTCAGATAATGTCAAAAAAAAAAACAAAACAAGAAAACCCTGAGAGACAGTTGAGGTGCCTGAGGAACTAAGCATTCATTCTTTTGGTCTTGTGTATGCCATATGAATTTGCTATTTTAATATACTTTTGCCTGCATCCAGGGTTTCAAACAAAATGTAAATGTTGCATGTATTACTGCAGGAACAATGGGCTTGGAGCGTGCTCTATGGCGGCAAGATTGGGAGGAATTTGCGCTCCTTTGGTTGCAAACTTGGTAAGTGTTGTCATCCTCAACTGATCTCAACTTTCTGTCCTGTTCAAGTTTATTATTTTGTTATCAGAGTTACACTTATTTTGATGGGTGGTATTTTATTGTCACCAATGGTGCTTGTATTATTTTTGGTGTTTTTCATCTGTGCCTGGGATTTAAGGACTGGCAGTGTCTATGAAAGTTAATGTTGTCAGTGTTCAGGCTGTTTTAAATTGTATGGAAACAGACAAAAATAGATTTTAAAACTGTATTTGAATGCAGATAATTGTATTTTGCTTGAATGTTCTCTGCATTCAAGTGGTCCAGGTGTCTCTCAATTAGACTTAGTGAAGCCAAATAACATCCATAGTATGTTCCCTGTATGTGGCACTACAGGTAATATGCCTGGTATATCACCTGTTGCTCTTGGAGACAGCTTGGGGAGAAACAAAACCTGCTTCATTCATTGGTAGAAAATGTCACATGACACAGGAGACAGGTGCTGCCACCTTGTAAAATAGTTTATGGTTCCTGTCTGGCCGAGCCAGATTTATGGGCCAATAAAGACAAACACAGCTTGCTAAGATGGCGATGGAGTCCATTTTATTTACACAATATTCATCAATTAAAATCATTATTTCAGTTACATCAGCAAATAAAATCAATAAGAATCATATCACTGTATCACTTGAAATCATTAATTCAGTCAAATCAGGTAGCACTTAGCTTCATCACAAAGAAAATCATATCACCAAATTTTACCATTTGGCCCATAAAGGTGGGGGTCACCTGCCCACCATTAATCTAACACTGCATGTTGACCAACCGTCTACACTATAAACCAATCAAATCTGAGGCGGAAATGGGGAGGTGGAGGGCTTTTGAAAAACCTTTTGAAGAGGCTTTAGCCTTGTTGCCAAAATACTTCCTTAACATACACTTACGAAGAATGAAAATTGTATTGCACAGAATGGGTGCAATTTGTATTTGGCAATTTTATGCCTTGAACCAAAAATGCGAAGGCTGCAATTTCAAGAGTTGTGCTGCTTTCACTTGTTTCCTCTCGGGAAGCGAGCGTGCTACTGTTGAATTTCGCGGGAGATAGGCGTCAGAAGGGTCATAACCATGGAGTATCCCTATTGGCTTAAGTTGTTCACGTGGCCTTGCACATGCACTACCCAGCGGTTGACTTGATTGGCTTAGTAAGGCACTACATTACATAACCCATTTACTGCTTTATTGACCCTTGTTATTATGTAAACTACGATCCTTCAAACAATTCATACGCCGTCCAGTCACCCATAAAACCAATTAAACTGGGGGTTTAATTGTTACTATATCTGACATGACCTTTTGATATGGTGGTCAGCTTACAGCTGGGCTTCCTATTGTACAATGCAAAAGAGTGAGAATTTTACTGGGGTTGCTTTTTTTTTGGAGGTGGGGGGGGGGGGGCAGATATGATAGCCATAGCACACTTTCAGCATTACTGTGATGGTCTTAAAAGAGGGGTGCACTTTGATAATGTGGGGATCAGGTGGGGATCCTAGTAAAAGAGTTTATAAAACAAATTCCGTGATAAATTTCAATGAGAGATGAAACCTGATTTGATGCAATTATTTTGTGTGTTTCTTGCGCTTTATATTTTGTTTCTAGCAGATGTTTAATATTTATGTGTGCTAAATGTGTTATTAGGAGGAATTTTTATTGTGCCCTGTTACATTTAGATGTATAAAATCACCACCACCAATTTGAGTGAGAGCTTTTTCTGGGACACAGACCCACAGGTCTTGATCATGGCATTAAAACTGTACATGCCTCCCAATTTAATGTGGTGCCCACTTCCCTGAATACTTGAAATTTTGTTTGTTTCCATCACCCAATTAGAGACTAGATATTTTTTTTCTTTTTTGAGTAACGCCATGGAGAGATTTTAGTGAGTGTGGGTTATTCTGGGCACAAACAGCGGACTCGAGACTGTAGTGCCATCTGGTGGATCTAATGTCTCTTGGCATGTATCATTGAAATAATAGCATATATCATGCATAGCACAATTGCAGTATCAAACTTAAGTGCATTTGTATATCCAATTTTGGGATTGATTGGCATCTGCTCTTCATTACAGAAGCTATTTAAAACAAGATTGAGTAATTTGAAAAGAATAAAACTCTTCATGAGTGGCCAACTTTCCAGGGATCACTAAGGTGTGGTCTCCATTGGTTATTCAATAAGAGGTACATGCAACATGAAGTCTGCAAAGCATTTGTCTCTGAAAATATTGTTTTTCAAAAAATGGTGTCCATGGCCTGTGACAGGAGTGATCTTCCAAGGCAGTAGGCACCGCGTCAATTGTCTAACACTGTCTGCACTTGTGTCAAGTTTTTAAAAGTTCCTGTGTGGCTTTCATTGTCTGTGTTCTTCATGTTGGGATTTTCTTCTTCTTACAGACACAGTAGCTGGACTTTGTTGGGCTTTTTTCACTGTACACAACCCTTGGATCATAACATGCTTTGGTGATGGGGTAGGGTGTGCAAATGAAGCGCTTCTATCTTGTTGAGCTGTGTGGATCTTCAACCCTGTCCCCCCTCCCCCCCCCCCCCCCCCCCCCCCTTAAACTGGCCAGAATCTGCTGCTGGTCAAATGTCGTCTGCTTCAGCGTCTTTGGCTGATTTCAACAGAATGAAAAACAGCTTGACTGAGAATCATTACCCCAGTCAGTGCTGTCCAGCTGAAAATCTTTGTAGCCAAATTTTCTGCACTTGTAGCATTTTTTTCACTTCTTTACATAAGAAACACCTATTTTTGAGAAAATATGTAGCAATTTTGAAGAGCTTTGTCGCAACATTTTGCTAAAATGCTCCAGTTGGACAGCCCTGCCAGTCAACAGGTTTTCTGTGTATGGGTTAGGCCCTCAGTGCCCAACCAGCAAGGAAAATTGTTGACTCAGACTTACTTCAAAGAGGTAAAGTTAAAAACAAAACAAAAAAAACAAAAAAAAAAACAAACTTTACATTGATAATTTTAAACTAATACTATCCATTACCCAAATAGCCAGTGGCTACAAATGTGTGATTTGGGTAACTAAGTTGTGTAAGCTTTAGCCAGATTGGTTAAGGATATTTGGAAATTTTATTTAAGTTTTGATGCTCATATTTGTGCTATTTTGTTTACGTACAACTTCATATTTTTTGAGCATACATATAATCTCAAATGTCAAATTTTGCTCATAGTTTTGGCTATCATAATCTGCATTTGGCTAAAAAGATCAACATTACCTTAGCCAAAGTGGCAACAGTTGTGAAATTCCTAGCACCACCCCAGTAATTGTATCTGAGCTGGCACAAAAGCAAGCCTCATTATGATGAAGCTGTTGTAAATTTTGCCTAAGTCAGTCTTAACCCTTTTCTGGCCATAATACGGTATTCATTCCGATTGTAGCACACACCCTAATAGAAGCAAACCCCCTACTTGGGGGTTTTATTGAAAATTCAGCATTTTTCAATATTTAAAAAGAAATAACTGCTTCTGATGAAAGACAAGGGTCCATTGTTGTTATTTATGCCATATGGAATCTATAATAAGTGTAATTTGTTGTGTTATTGTAAATAAAGAGATATCATTATAACAAAACTCCTCAAAACCCTGTCTGCTCCGGGAACTCTTTGCATTAGCACTGCTGGAATGAATACGAGAAGACTGAGCCAGTAGTTATTTTAAGTGCAGCTGAAGCATTTTCCGTACAATAATCTGGAGCACCCAGTGCCTTGACCAGCTGGGATAAAATCAATGTTCATGGTAACACCAGGATTTGTTTTTCATCAGGATAAAATTAATCAACATAATAGTAGCAGGATTCCTTTTTGCCTGGATATAATCAATCTTTGAAGCAGCACCATGATTTCTTTATCAGCAGGATTGATAAAATCAGTCTACACAAAAACATCATGATTGCTTTTCACATGCATGAAATTTACTCACATCATAATTCTACGATTTCCTTTTAGCCAGGATAAATTTAATCGCATTTTAACATCAAAATTTATTTTCACCAGGATAAAATTTATTTGCATCAAAACTCCTGGGTTCCTTTTAGCCAGGATAAAATTAACTGTTATAATAACACCAGGGTTTCTTTTCACCAGGTTAAACTCTATCCACATCTTCAAATTCTACAATTCCCTTTTAGCCAAGATAAATTTAATCGCATTATAACATCAAAATTTATTTTCGCCAGGATAAAATTTATTTGCATCATCCACATCTTCAAATTCTACAATTCCCTTTTAGCCAAGATAAATTTAATCGCATTATAACATCAAAATTTATTTTCGCCAGGATAAAATTTATTTGCATCATAACTCCAGGGCTCCTTTTAGCCAGGATAAAATGGACTGTCATAATAACACCAGGGTTTCTTTTCACCAGGATAAACTCTATCCACATCTTCAGTTCATGGCATTCGGAGTGGTGGCTTTTGTGGCTGGTTGCATCTCTTTTATGCTGCCCGAGACGTACAAAAAACCAATGCCTGAATATATTGAAGAGCTCAGGAAACAGGCATCTATGGACGAGTCTGCAAAGTCAAAGAAGAATGGAGAATATCGTCTTCTAACTGAGGATGGACCTGAAGATGCCCAGAATCATGGGAGTTTGGATGAAACTCCAGTGACCACCAGCAGAGCATCAATGGCATTTTAGTTTGATGATAGATGCCTGCTTTTGGCGTATTTAGCATTGGTACCTAAAGGTCCACAATGAGGAATGACTGCTTCAAGATGAGCCACAGAACATGATGATGATGATGATGATGATGATGATGATGATGATGATGATGATGATGATGATGATGATGATGATGATGATGATGATGATGATGATGATGATGATGATGATGATGATGATGATGATGATGATGATGATGATTAAGGCACAAGTATGCAAAAATGTAATATCAATACAGAGTATGGTGATTAACCTTTTAAGTGACTGGACAGGTCAAGTGTGATTGACCTGGGTCATTCTTATGATCTCTGCATGTTCAGTTATGTTGGTACTTGATTGAAAGGTCAGTTCACAAAGGCTATGAACCTGGTATTGTCATTTTCAATCAGAGCACGGTGACTTTAAAAGAAAGAGTTAATTGTGGGCCATCAAGGTAATCAGGTGCTTTATGTGTCACATGCATGTCAACCCCAACAGAATGTGCTGTGTTTAGATATATGATCTTCTTCTCCACATAAAGGGGCCAAAGGGTCACGGTATTTCAGAAATTAGGTCAGAACTGCAAGGGAAATTGTGGACACATCAGGAGATAGTGGATACTTCAGGAATTAATCTACCATAGTTTCAGGGGCCTTTTTATTTTTCCCAATTGAGGAAAAAAAGCCCCAAATTTGTTTCCAATCCTCTGAAATTATTTAAAATCAGGCAGGATTCCCCTGAAAATACAAAATTTCTTCCCAATTTTTATCCAAAAAGGCCCCTTTCCCCAAATCCTTGATTTTCCCCTGTTCTTATGGAGTTTCACAATTCAGTGTGTTTCACATCATCCCATACTTCATCCAATAAGGCTCACTTATTATCTCTTTTTATTTTTTCCTTTTCCAGGGCATCTTTTGCCTACATTTCACTCCTGTTCTAACCCACATGTCCACCCTGATTGAAATCCTGTATGAAAAAGCAAATGTCGTGCCGGTCCCTTATTAGAATTTCATTTCTCCGGCAGAAATGCAGGTGGCCAAGGCCTGCCCAAGGTTATACTTCAGGTCCTCACTGTCCATTTTCACAAGAGGACAATGGTTAAAGTACAAACTGCATGGTGGCAGCATCTACTTCCTGTGTCACATAGCATCTTTACACCAATGAGTAATGTTGGATTTGTCCATCCACCAGGTGTCTTCACCTGCAGCAGTTGGATACCAGGGGGAAGTTACCTGCTGTGCCCCCTTTGGGTAACATGCCAAATTTCCAAAGTAAACAAACTAGAGGTACACGTCACTGCTCATGCTTTATGGTGTTACTGGTCAATTGTTATGTAGATTTTTCTTTCCAGAACAAACTGTACCCTCATCTTGAGTTTGCCGCTTTCGGGGGCACCGCTGTGCTAGCCGGTGCCTGCTGCTTCCTGCTTCCAGAAACTGCCAACAAAACGATGCCAGAAATGATCGAGGATTTACGAAATGAAGAAGTGTTGCAGAAAAGGCCGGGATACACTTTGCTTCCAAATGAAGAAACCGAGAGTCACACAAACATACTCACCACAGACCCTGTCATACAATGACAAAATTTCTCCGTTTAGATCTGCAGAATTCATTCTGATAAGTACACAGTGGCTATTAAAAACAGGAAATTTCATAATATGGCTGAAAAAAAGGAAGAAAAAGACAATGAAATAGAGTTCATCAGGGAATTATTGTATTGTACATGTACATTATCAGTGAAAATCAAAGTTTTGTTTCAAGAAAAAATAATAATGGGGTGTTCCCTTAAAGAGGTTCTGCGGTCGTTTAATTTGTTTTCTATATCGTTAATAACCACAGATAAAATTTTGATCGTGAAAAAAAGAAGAAAATTATGTGGTTCCGAATGCTGAAAAAGGAGCACTTTGTAACTCTTTTGTGAGAGTCAAGGATCACGTGACTATCTAGACCTCTGACGTCACAGCGGTCAAGTACATTGAAGCGTGTGGAAGCTGCCATATTGGATATATACATATATGGTCTAGGAGCTTGAAAATTTTTGTCCTAATACTTTAAACACATATTTAATGCACAACATATGCCAAATCACGATTGCAGTTCCCCTTTAATGGAATGAATATGGTATTTTGATTCCAAATGATTGAAGTTTTTCTGCCATCTTACCATGGCCATGTTGAAACTGCAAGGAACAAGGTACAATGTAGTCTTAAGTTCGCTTACTTTGATTTCGAAAATTAAAATTACAATGAAAGTTTAAAAATTGCAAAGCTATTCTTGCAATTGTAAAATGCTTTGCTCGCAAATTCTGTTTTGTCACTCACTGTTTCAGGTATACTTTGAGGACATGCTTTATCCTGTAGAATTGGGATTTGGAATTTGGGAACAAGGAGGACATCAAGGAATCATAGATTATAGATAACCTGCTTTTTGGCACGTACCTATGGAGGATTTTTAGAAGACCTTTATATTTTGATATTCGAAATATCACACCATATGACAGTTCAAAAATGTACATACTTATAAATATATGATATTATCTGTATTTTTTATAAAAACTATTGTATAGAATTGATTAGGGGCCAACCACTATGTGAATATATGCACTGTCATGATTATATGCTGTTGGATGAGTTTATGATGAACAAAGCGGCAGTGCTATAAATAGCAAAACACAGTAGTATCTCTTAGGAAAAGAACAAGGTTAATATTGAGTATTCATTTTTTTTAGCTTTGATGACCAGAGGTTGCAGATTTTATGCAAACACTTATGTCTATGGTTCGTCACTCTGTCCATCTGTAAACTTTTGCTTTTGATATATATATATATATATATATATATATATATATATATATATATATATATATATATATATGTATATATATATATATATATATACAAATATATAGTTATGTCTTCGGTGGTTTGTGGGCAGAATTGTAATCCTCAGATCATCTTGTGGGCAGTTGTTTGGTTTATCGGCAGTTGAAAAGTGCCCATAAACCATGTTTGCGTTAAATTCAATGCGCTAGCTAGGGGGTTTCAGAAACATACAAATTAGCAAATCTGCCCATATATTATGGGAAGCTATAACTGCCCAGAAATTGTGGTAAGCTATACTGGGTATATACTGCCCGTGGTCCGGTTGAGGATTATAATTGACCCGCAGACAATGGGTTGACCCGCAGACAATGGGCATGACCCACAAACCGGCTGTAGGTCCTATATTCCATTGCATATTTTTTGTGGGCAGTGTAAAATTGCCCATAAACTACCAAAGACGTGTATATATATATATATAAATATATATATATATATATATATATATATATATATATATATATATATATATATATATATATATATATATATATATATATATATATATATATATATATATATATATATATATATATATATATATATATGTACACTCAACAGTTTTTATGTTAGCCCTATATAACATATGAAGTGTATTGAAATCTGGGTTGAGTTTGATATTTGTGGTGCCACCTATAATATGATGCAATATTTGGGCCAAAATAGGAAAATTTTCAGAATGCTTTGCTTTGAAAAGTTTTGTCATGGTTGAATTATCTCGAAACTTTGCAGGAATGTCAATCAGGCAAAATGATAAAAAAGCACCAAAATTTGACAGCGCCATCTACAGTATTATGGAAGATATGGACCAAAATGGTGTTGAAAATACTTTTTGCATTCTGTCATATGAAAACTAGATAAGGTTTTTTCCCCCCTATGGACCTTTGCACTTGCGTTTTGGTCTCTTTTGGGAAAATACGAACTATAAATTTATATGTTTCAGCTATACATACCAAGGAACATTGCCTTTGGTCGGAATTGACTTGGATTTGTTTCGTTAGGACTACGGTTTGGATATGGTAATCACACTGTCTAATTTGAATCCATTATATTTAGAAAAATATAAGGCTTATGATACCATATGTACCACAAATGTTTATCCTATATTAAAGTTATCAGTTTCATAATATGGATGAACTTGACCTGCTTTCAAAAGGTGACAGGAGAATTCATTTCAGGAAATAATTTTACAGGTTGGTCACAATGTCTGAAATTGTGCATCTGTATCACAATACCATTACATAAACATTATAGAAACCGAAATCTATGATGTGTGGGGTCATGGTGACAGCACTGGCAGAACGAAGTGGAACCAGCATTATAGGGTGTAAAAAGTGCATTAAATTCATTATTTTGATTATGAATTGAGTTGCAAATTGTAAATTTATACAAAATATGTCTTGAGTCAATGCTCAAATTTTGAATGATCTTGACTTAATAGGAAAGGTCACAATGACCAATTATCCATGTATTCAACTGAATACACAATCCAATACACAGAATTCTTCAGGGCCAGAGATGTGTATTCCCATGGGATTGGATGTTGAATTGACCTCAAATTAAAAGACTACTTTTAAAGCCGCAAGAGTAAAATTTATGTGACCATTTCAGCTATGTGCGGAATTTTACCACACAAATTTTGCTGTTTTTACAATGAGTGTTTTAAAGTTATTAAGCTGTAAATTACTATGAAAAGTAATGGGAATACACAACTGTAGCCCTGAATGACTAGAATGCCCTCTACTGGAGAGCAGTGGAAGTTTCTGTTCTTGCTGTCCCCTATTCTCAAGGTCATTAAGCATGTTGTACATGACACTAAATTCTTCATTTGTAAGAAACAGGAGGGCTAGCTATACCAAATGTACCACATGTATGTCTTATGTAGAATTTCATTACTGCATGATGTGGATGACCTTGATCAACTTTCACAAGGTGACGGAGGGAATAAATATCAGGAAATGAAATTTTTAGGGGAGTACCAAAGACAAATCCCCTATAGTGATCGCAGGTTCTGTCCGTCCATTCTTCCGTCTGTGTGTCCATCCAGATTATTTCAGCTTGACAACTTGAGAAGTTTTTGAGCTAGGCCTTTCATATTGTACAGAATTTTAGTCCTAATAAGGGCTACTATAAGTTCTAAGATGGGTGACTTTGACTTTGACCCAATTCCCTAGGTCATGGAGTCACATAAGTGAATTTAGTGTCCTCATGACAACTTGAGAAGTTTTTGAGCTAGGGCTTTCATATTGCACAGGGTTATTGTCCTCTGTAAGAGCTGGGTCAAAATCAAAGATGGATGACCTTGACCAAATTCCTTAGGACACAGAGCCATCTTTGTTAATTTGGTGTCCACATGATAGCTTGAGAAGCTTTTGAGTTAGGGCTTGTGTATTGCACAAGATTATAGTGTAAGGGCAAGGTCAGGTTCGAGATGGGTGACCGTGACACAATTCCCAAGGTCACACAGCCACATTAGTCAATTTGTGTTGGCATGATAACTTGAGAAGTTTTCAAGCTATAGGGATTTCATATTGCACATCATCACAGTTTTCTATCATGCCAAGGTGACGTTTGAACATGAGTGACCGTGATTCAATTCCCAATGTCACACAGTCACTTTTTGTAATGTGTTTTGTGACCTCAATCTATTTTCCAAGGCCATTAAGCACTGAAAGAAAGGACACTAAATTCAATATGTTGATAGAGAATAACGAGGCTCGATACCAAATGTACCACAAATGTGTATTCATGTGGAAGTTTGATGTTGCAAAATACAGATGACCTTGACTAATTTCTCAGTGTCATGTGGGTAATGCATTTCAGGAAATTATATTTTGGTGATGGTCATCAGATTATACATCAGCAGAGCATTAGGTGCATGGGCCTCTTGTTTTATCTCTCTTTTAGTCTTATCATGTTAAAGGCAATGGGGGGGGGCATTATTTAAGGAGCATTAGGCGCATGGGCCTCTTGTTTTATCTCTCTTTTAGTCTTATCATGTTAAAGGCAATTGGGGGGGGCATTATTTAAGGGTTATTCATGTTATGTCAACATTAATTGTGAGCCGTACGGGGTAAGGGAGTTGTTTTGTTGAATATCCAACTAAATGAGCTCGTTATGGGACATATACGGTTGGAGATTTTCTGTTCACATGATTTTGAAGCTGCTTATTTTTATCAATGTAAATGGTAAAACATTTTGAATATGTAATATCAACTTACATTTGTATCTTGAAAATTTTATTGTGGTAGAGAAAGTCCCATTTTGGCAAGTGTCACTGTACTTTTGTCTTTTAATTGCATGTTTTTATGTCGCATGGCCATAAATTTTGGAGAGGCATATACATGTACATGTATTCAGGATGGCTAATTCTTTATCTGTTTTTCGTTTAGTCACTAGGGTTCAGGGTATGAAAGATTCCAAACTTATCCCCAGTATACAAAATTAATGTAGATTGTCATTTTCATATTGAGAGCTGTTTATTTCATCATTATATTTGATTTTAGAATCATATCACCCATAGTTTTTGCAAATGTGTATGCAAAGCTTTTGACATTTGAGCTGTGATCTTGCACACTGGGGGAAATTTCAACGAAGTCCAATGTCCTCCAAATTTTGAGTACAACTACTGGAGCCCTTTTGCTTAATGAAATATGATAAATAACCACTTGATATATATATATATATATATATATATCAAAACTTGTTACAATGACACCATCTGTTCCCTAAGAAATGTGTCGGATAACTGAATATGTTGATAAATGAATCAAATAACAAAGAAAACTAGAAAAGATGATTTGCTGCATAGAAAATCAGTGTGCGTGTCTTCAAAGCATATTGGTATGGCAAGGTATAACTAGTCCATAACACAGGAGTACAAAGGAATGACATCTTTTATCTATTTTAGCTTTGAAGTTACTCAAGATTTAGAATTTCTAATGGTGCTACTTAGCATAATTTATATTGCTATAACTTTTGTTTTTAATTCATTAGGTGTGCAATGGTCAACAATCCCCTTGTAGAAGTTGGAATGACATTTCTATTTAGTGTTGAGGTTAAAGGCATGTCAAGTAATATAAATTATAATTTATGTTTTATTTTTTGAGGGGAGTAGAATAATGTTATAAACCAAGAGACTATAAATGTGCACTCACAGAACAATTTGTGATCAGCAACAATTCTTCCTAGTGTATAAAATACATTTTAGTACATTTTATTATGATCTGTCATACCCTTCAGACCTTTATATGTATATGGTTGATAATTGTGAAGTGTGCCTTTGGTGAATTTGTGACTTAAAAAGAACTTGAATTTTGAAATAGTAAATATGTCTTCATTTTTATGAAAATTAAGATTTTTAGCATTTTGCTTGGGACTGCAATACAGTCCACAGTGTTCAGGTTAGCCTCATATAACTTTAAGGACATAACAAGGTGAATAAAATCTGGGTCTAGTTTGATATTGGTGGCTCCATCTACTGCATTTGGTATATATGGGTCAAAATGTGAAAATTTTGACAGATCTTCATGAAATTGAGTGGGATTGTGGAGAAGATCATAGTCTCATTTCTGTGTGATCCTAGTGGTGCCACCTGTACTGTTATGGACAGTGCCAAAATGTGTTGAAAGATACAAAATTCCATATCTTCAAAAATAATTGAGTTAGACTAAATTTATAGGTTATGCAAATCATGTCCAATGCTATTACATTATGTAATATCAG
Source organism: Hermodice carunculata (assembly GCA_964020975.1). Classification (NCBI taxonomy): domain Eukaryota; kingdom Metazoa; phylum Annelida; class Polychaeta; order Eunicida; family Amphinomidae; genus Hermodice; species Hermodice carunculata. The sequence goes on along the minus strand of CAXHWN010001079.1, from coordinate 152,339 downwards.
TGATTTTGACTTATTTTTCATAGGTCATCAGGCCTGTAAATTGAAAAAGATGGCTCTATAATGGCAGGGTGTAGCTTGAAAAGAGAATTGAGCTTCCAGATCAAAATTGCACTTGAGTACATTGAACATAATGTCTACTTGGTGACCTGCCTTTTATGTCACCATGACCCAATGATTGTGTGACCTTGACCTATTTTTCAAGGTCATTAAACACTTAAGAGAAGGACTTCAATTCAATGTACTGATAAACAATAAGGCACTTGACACCAAATGTACCACAAGTGTGTATCATGTTTGATAGTGCATAATGTCAATGACCTTGATAAATCTCTTAAGGTCATGGAGGGAATTCTTTTCCGGAAATGAGTTTTTGGTGATGGTCATGATATTATATGTTAGGAGGGCATTAGGCCCATGGGCCTACTGTTTGAACATGGGTCTGTGGGAGCATAAAATTTTCATAGGATATAGTTTGAGCAATTTTTTGCATAATCTATTTAATGTTAAATGTTTTAAACTCCACACCGAAATTCCATGATTAATATGTGATACTATTGTTCAGTTGTATATCTTTATTTGGTTGTCATGATGGTAGCACATGTTTTAGTTGTTTTTGTTCAGCTGCAGTATTACTCATTTTGATTCCTGATGTATATAAGCATTTCTTTGCTTCATGAGATATTATGAGCTCAATCTTAGTTATATTCAGTCCGAGATTTGTTACCAAAAGGTATATTGTAGTCTTTGTCAGTTCCATATCAATGTTGTATCCAATTTCCCTGTTTACATTTATGTTAAAGGGAGTTTAATGGTTTGGAAAGGGTTGAGTCAATACACAATTAGATCATACTGCTGGCCATTAACAGGGCATAATCTGGCCCATACAGCACATTTTATTTTCATCATTCCAGAAGATAAGAAGCCACTCATTAACACTTTTTTTTTTTCAGATTTGGCACCAGGTGGCATGTCGTGATGAAAAACAGTGATGGGTCATTTGATAATATATGTTTGTGATCCTTGTCTCAGTGCAATAGTTTTAATAAAGCAGGGCTTGACAAGGAAAGCTGTTGACCTGGACTGTTGTATTCTATGCTACTACAGGCTTGCTGGTGCTTCAGCAAAAGGTCTGTTTACAAGGAATATGAATCTAGCACCCTTATTATCAATCTGACAGTTCAACTTTTCTCACGGTTGGCGCTGAAACAGTTAATGCAAATCCAATTGTCTGGGACAAGTAAATTTTCAGGCACAATAAATAAAATTCATTGCTGTATAGAGATTTACCCCACTACTTGTCCAACTTCGAGACAAAAAGGGCTGTGGACAAGTGAGAAGAAACCTCAATATCAAGTCTTGTAAGCTTCATTTACATAGCACTGTGTTCTGTAAGCATTCTTGTACAATGTTATGTTACACAAATGTGGGTTTTAAACATGACATTCCACTGGAAGCATTTTTCTATCAATGTTTATCTTATTATTGTTTATAGAACATCTGTTTCAGAAGTGGTTCAGTTCTGAGGACTTAAAAGGAGTTAGAAATGACCATCACTGACGTGGAAGATGATCCATGTATGTCAGTGGTTTTCAAGTTAGAGTAAGACTTGTACAGTGTACTGGTAATGCTATTTATTTTTTCTGGACTGCTTTATAACAAATAATGTGTTTATCCACAGGCTTTGTAGATGTGGAGAAAACACATATATGTACAAGACACAGGACAATACAAGTAATACGGGTATACTAAACAATTTCAATAAAAAACTGATTTGACAAGGACCAAGTGTTCTTTTACTTTGGCATTGATGCAGGAGGAAGACACTGTCAGAAGTATGACCAGAAATCCAAGACTTGGGGAAAAAAGTTGTAAATGTAGAAACTAAATTTATGAGTGATCTTTTCATTTTTATTGGTTTATTGTTTACAGCCGATTATTGTTTGTTTACTGAACTAAAACTAAGAGGTATTTATGTCCCCATACATTACCTGTAGACAACTAATAGATAATAACCTCTTAGGTCATGTCTCTCCAAAAATTAATGCCACCAGAATTAATTTTCTGACTGCTTCTCAGGCAATGGGGCCCGCCACAGCACCATCTACACCTGGCAACTGATCCCATGCCTTTACCTCATCTTCAGTTATTCTCTTTTAGTGGAGATGATTATGTGGCCTTGTTCGAGTCCAAGGATATGTGTCTTTTAACAACATACTTATGCGCTGATAGATCAAATTAGCGGTCTTGCTCCTCTCCATATGTAGATTTTAGCTGCGAACTTTGTTTCTGGAATGGTCAACATTTCTGCTTCACTTAGTCGACATCGAGAACTTTGTTCTCTTTCACTTCCAGCTTGGGTCCATCATGCATGCCAATTGAATTCAACATTTTGGAACCCAGCAAGCAGGATGAGGCTGGCCATATGATGGCAAGTTGGGACTTGCATGCACAATATAGGTCCTGCATGAAAAAATTCAAAGGCACAAGTGTTCTCCGTACAAACCATGTGCCATTTGTCAAGCCTGGCCACAAGTTTTGTAGGATAAAGTACACAACGCTGAGAATAAAACAGCACAAAAGAGAGCTTTTTGGTACAGACCTTGTTTCCAGCCTCGTCACTAGGCTAAGCTTATTCTTTGGCACATTTTGGGCAGTGCTTCAAACTCATCCCGGGCCCTTGGCCCTATCTTCATCGAGCCTGTGTACACTACACGCAACCAAGATGGAGACTACTTCAACAGTGTTGTCTTAATGTTTTCAAGTCGGGGTCCGCATATACGCGAGTTCAAGTGGCTACCATGGCAACCATATGCAAAACACATATTAAAGACACATTACAACACCATAGGTCACTTAAGCTGGTCTCCACGCACTTCAGGTGCTTTGCCAGAGCTCCCAAAAAATTTCCGTGGGTCCAGTGCCGTACCATGCTGCTGCAATGACTGTCCCAGGTGCCCTGTGGCGTGTCACAGCACCCCTAGTGTCAGTAATGCGTACTAGCGAGCATGCGCAATCAGTTTCCTACTCTGGGGTCCATCTATGGTGGACGCGTATTGTTGGAAGCTCCCGCTTTTTTCTTACCGTTATCAGTACTTTTGTGGCTTCTTTGTGCGTCGTGAGATAGTTGATAGGTTCCCGGGAACTGGTCCTATCTCCGGTTAGTTCGTTCAGGGTACGGGCAGTTGAGGTGCATCCATGAATTTGGATGCAGATTTGGACGTCCGTTGGGACGCCAACCATCACAGGATGGCATTTTGGGATGACCATCCTGCATGCGTAGGAGCGGTGTGCTCTGCACTGAAGAGAGTCCATGCGACGTTTGTCGACGATGGACTCCCTATCAGTGGCAGAAAGTCCGTCGGGCTGACATGAGGTCGGCCAGACGAAGGATGCACGGGCAGAGTCACGTTGTCAGCGAGAGGACAGTGTGCCTCTCGAGGGATCTGTGGCTGGCTTCGCGGCACGTGCTGCAGATGCAGCCATCCAGGCACCTGGCAGCTTGCCACGTCGTGTGCCAGCTGGTCCTCGAATCGAGGCACGTCCTCGATTCGAGGTTTCCATTGGTGGGCATGCCAGTATGAACAAGCTTGTTCATGCTGGTCCTGGAATCGAGGCCCCTGATCCTCGAATCGAGGATCAGCCTGGAATAAAGGCCCCTATGGTAAAGGTGCCGTCTACGGACGTTAAGTGGACTGTAGTAGAGAGGTCCCGTTCGCGGGTTCCCCCCACAGCCCCTTCTGCTACAGTGAGCAGGTCTGTAGGCAAGTGTCCCTCCTGTCCTGTCTGCCCTACTGCCGGCCGTTCGTCGGTAGTTCGGCGAAAGGACGGAACCTTGGTAGTCACTAAGGCAGTGAATACCAAGGTGGGGGGGGGGGAAGTCAGTGGTCTCTTCAGGTAGAGATAGGGTGACCTTGTCATCACTACCTGTTGGTACTACTCCTCCAGGCTTTCCTCCCTGTGCCCCGCCGGGTCAGCTTCGGCTGTGCAGGCGGAGATGACCGCCCAAGTGATTATGGGCAAAGTGGAGGCGCTGTTCGCTGCGGTCGGCGAACGGCTGGACAAGTTGGAGCGTAAGGTTTCCTCCAGGGGACCTGGGATCGCTCCTCCTTCCCCCGCCCACTCGGTGTTGCCTGGCCCCCCCTTGTGAAAGTGGGGCCGAGTCTTCCCCCGAGTTGACTACACCTAAGCCTAAGGTGGCTAGTGCAGTCAAGGTGATGGCCCCCACTGCGATCTCGGTGGTGTCCGCGGGCGTTTCCGGGTCTCTTGGGGACCAGGTGACAAACCGGAAAATAGTCCTCGGTGGTGAGGGCTCGGCCATTACTGTCACTTTTGGGGGGGGGGGGGGAAGAGATCGGCTTCTTGGCCGGTTTCTCCCCTACCTCCCTCCCCTGGCCGCGAGCGTTCGTGCTCCCGCCACGGGAGGGAAAAGAAGAAAAGGAAGAAGAGGAAGAGGCGTCATCGGCACCTCTCCTCCTCTCCGTCACCAGATGGGAAGGTACGTCGCCAGAGCTGTCGCTTGGGCGTTTCGCCTGCCGGAGGGAGGCAGGTCTCTCCCTTGGCAATTCCCACTCCAGACGGTGGTACAGTGGTGCGCAGATCGGATGACTGGGTGCCTAGTCCCACCGGGGGAGTCGATCGGTCCGGGTTGGAGGCTCGGCCATCTTCTCCCACCCCAATGGAGATTGATCAGGCGGTCGATGTTTCTTCCGTTGGGGAGGTTTCCTCTGCTGTGACCTATGCCGATGTGATGGCGGGCCGGGGCGCTTCGGCGCTTGAGCCTTCCCCTGCAGAGGCTAAAGGAATGGCTTCGGAGACAACTGGGCCGGTGCAAGAGGTTGCGGCAAGTGTCGCTCCCCCGGCCCCTAGGCCTATTTGCCTATTGCGTGCCGGCCGGCCGGTGTCACCTCCTCCCACTGGGGAGCTTCTGTCTGGCATCTTGCCCATGGAGACTCTTCGTGCGTGGGAGGAACTGCAGTCTCAGTACAGTTCTGGGACTCTGGCACCAGCCGCAGAGGCTCCCACAGTGTCGGGACCTCTCCCGGACGCCAAGGCAAGGACTGAGGAGGAGCGCCTAAGGATGTTCTCCTTGCGTCGGGGGACGATCTGGAGGATTGTCCCACGGCCGAAGACATTCTTGACCTCGATTGCTCGGATTTCCCAAGTGAGGATTCCGAGCATGAGGAAGGGAGCGCTCGTTTCTCCCGCCTTGCGGCTGAGCGGAAGGAAGCTGAGTCTCGGCCACTTCTTGCGGCCGCAGAGTGGGCGAAAGCTCTCCAGTGTACGGCTCCAGCCGAGGAGGTGGTAGACCAGGCAGACCGGTCTCCCTCTAAGACGGACGGGCCGGGGTCCGTGTTTCGGGCAAACATTGCTTTTATGCGGGATACCCTTCCCGGGGAGGCTGTCCCACACCCCACATCGGTACAGCCAAAGGCAGGGCCGATGTCGGTCGACGGAGTGGAGGCGGCACCCAAGTTAGAGGTGCTTTCTCCACCTTCGTGGCTGGGAAGTTCGTTGAATTGTCAACAGAGCTCTCTGGGTCTAGCGATGAGCCAGAAACGGGATCCTCCGGGGACGGCCTAGTCCCGGGTAGGTTGCTGGCAAAGCCGAAGTCCAGACTGGAGTTGTACCGGACAAGTCGATCTGTGTATAACTTCTCCCCTGCGACGGTGGACACTCCCTTACGGGACCGCGCCGTCAAGGAGTCAGAGATTGTAACCCTGCCTCTCTCATCCCTCTGGCGGTTTGAGCAGGATGCACGGGTTATGACTATTGTGGGCTCCTTCCTGGACTGTTCGGGGTGTTCTGCCATGCGCCTTTTGGAGGAGGCCCGTGACGACCCCTCGGCGCCAGGCTCCACCAAGCGTTTGGTGGAGACCCTGCTGGCTTTCGAGCAGTTTCTGGGCCGTGCTGTGGGTCACATTCTTAGCGGGGCCATTTCAATCGGAGGTAAGCAAAGCCGCTTACCGCCTGCCCCTGGATCCTGTTGGTCCGGGGCTGTTCGGTCAGGGGTTGGTCCCACTCCTTGACAGGGCGGATCAGATGGCCAAGGAGAAGCGGCAAAAGTCTCTGGATGAGGCTATGCTGCGGGGTGTGAGGTTGTCCAAAGGGACGGCCCTTCCCCGTCAGTCAGCCACAGCTGGGCGTGGCCCTAGGCCACAGCAGAAGCCACAGAGGTGGAGGCCGAAGCCGACTAAGAAGGGAGGCCAGTCTTCGAGGTTGGTTTTTTCCGGTGCTAAGGGCAACCGGAAATCGGCGACTCGTCCCTAGGGATGCGCGCCGGTCGTCCGACGTCTCTGCGGGCCCATCGGTCTTCGATCCCTCTCCACCTTCTTGGCGAGGGTTGGTAGGCGGGCGACTAGTGTGGTTTGCCGACCAATGGGATCGATTAACGGACGATGTTTTTGTCAGCAATGTCGTCCGTCACGGCTAAGTACTGGACTTTGCCGAGGGCAGTCCTCCACTTTCAAGAGTCCCCTTCTCATTTCCGCCTCGCGTAGAAGCGGACCGGGCACTCTTGGACGAGGCCGTGAAAAAGCTGGTAGACAAACAGGCCATCGAACCAGTGCTCGATGTTGCCAGGCTTTTACAGCCGTCTCTTTTTGGTGCCAAAAAAGGACGGGGGTTAAAGACCGGTGATCGACCTGTCACGTCTCAACGAGTATCTTGTTGTGCAGCACTTCAAGATGGAGACCCCCGCCACCATCATGATGGCGATGCGACAGGGCGATTGGGCAACCACGATAGACCTGGAAGACGCTTATTTTCACATTTCCATAGCTCCGTGCTCCCGGAAATCTTTGCGTTTCATGGTCAACGGAAGAGTGTTTCAGTTCCGTGCTCTCCCGTTCGGACTGGCGCCGGCACCGCTCGTCTTCACTCGGGTCATGAGCGAGGTAGCAGCTTTTGTGCACCGGCAAGGGATCCGGCTGCACATCTATCTGGACGATTGGCTCCTGCGGTCTCAGGACCACGGCCAACTTCTTCGGAACACGCAGTCCATGTTGAATCTGTGTACGAAGTTAGGTCCCATTGTGAATCTCCCGAAGTCCAGTCTAACACCCGCGAGGGAGTTTGTTTTTCTGGGGATTCAATTTTTGACGGTCCCTTTCACCTGTCTCCCGTCAGAGGACAGATGGAGGCGACTTGTCTCCCTCTTGAAAATCTTCAGGAGGGCGTCGGCCCCATCGGCACGTCAATGGATGCGTCTGGTAGGGACCCTAACGTCCATGGGTTCTCAAGTTCACCTGGGGAGGCTTTATCGTCGGCCTGTCCAGCTCAATTTCCGGGATCAGTGGGATCGAGAGAGCAGGCTCTTGCCCCAACATATCTCGATTCAGCCTCACAATCGGCTAATTTTGAGTTGGTTGTCTCGTCGGGCAAACGTGATGCCGGGACAGTCCCTGGTGCCGTTCAGCGCCGAGGTAACTCTGTTTACCGACGCCTCTCTTCAGGGCTGGGGAGCCCATTTGGACTCTGTGACAGCCTCAGGCGAATGGCCTCTTCTGTGGAGGCAGTTTGCCATCAATTGGCTCGAACTGGAGGTGATTCGTCGCGCCCTTCTCCAGTTCAAGTCACAGATGGAGAACAAGCACGTCCTGGTGATGTGCAACAACCGTACGGCGGTTGCGTACATCAACAAACAGGGAGGTACCAGGTCGAAAAGGCTGTTCTCCCTGGCCAAGTCGATCTTGCTTTGGTGCCGTCAGTACGGCGTCAGGATCCAATGTCGGCACATTTCGGGTTGCCTAAATGTCAAGGCCGACCTGCTTTCGCGCCGATCGCAAGTGATTCAGACCGAGTGGTCTCTGAATCCCAGGGTGGTGGAAGCGATCTGGGTCCTTTGGGGTCGACCGCACATCGATCTCTTCGCCACCAGGGACAATCACAAGATCGACACCTTTGTGTCCCCATTCCCTGACGAATTGGCATGGGCCACAGACGCCATGTCAATTTCGTGGCAGGGGATGTGGGCATATGCCTTTCCTCCAACTCCACTCTTGCCGAAAGTGTTGCGCAAGATTCGGGAGGAGCAGTGCGAAGTCCTTCTTGTGGGCCCTTGGTGGCCCAAGAGGGAATGGTCCTTGGACCTCCTGGAGTTGAGCTTGGAGCCCCCGCGGGCTCTTCCTCTTCTTCCTCGTCTGCTCCGTCAACCAGGCTCAAACAAGTTCCACCACAACCCGCAGTTTCTCAGGCTTCATGTCTGGAAACTATCGCCTCTGGCGTTGCTTCAGCAGGCTTCTCAAAGGGAGTGGCTGAACGGGTTGCCCGCGGGAAACTTCGTAAGTCTTCTTTGAAGATCTATGACTCGCGTTGGAACAAATTTGCTGTCTGGTGCTCTGCTAAAGGACTATCGCCCTGGGAGACGACAGTCCAGCAGGTGGCAGATTTCTTGTTAAGTCTGTTTGAGGAAGGGCACTTGGTTTGCACCACCGAGGGGTACAAGTCGGCCATTGCTGCTACCCTTAAGACCAGGAGGCAGAGTCTGGGGACAGACCCCTTTCTCTGCGGGCTTGTAACAGTTTTTATACTGATCGGCCAGTAGAGCGCAATGTGGTGCCTCGCTGGTACCTCTCCGTGGTGCTGGGGGCATTGACCAAGTCCCCGTTCAAGCCTAAGGATATGGGCTCAATCGATCTTAAGATCTTGACCTTCAAGACGGTCTTCCTGTTAGCTCTGGCCACAGGTGCTAGGCGCGGGGAGATACACGCCTTAGATAGGTCCCTCATCAGGTGGTCTTCTGATGGGAAGGATGTTTTTCTAAGGCCCCGAGTGGGATTTGTTTCCAAGACACAAGTAGCCCGTGACCCGTCGACTGTTTTGACTGGGTTTTGGGTTAAGTCCCTTTCGGCGACAATGTCGAGGTCCGAACCAGATCGGGCTCTTTGTCCCGTGAGAGCGCTCCGGCTCTATTTAAGTAGGACTGAACCTCATCGAGCTGGGCGGAAACCTCTGTTTCTTCCCCTTAAGCAGACAGAGTCTGGGACCTTGTCTCCTAGCACCATCTCGGGGTGGATAAGGAAAACGATTTCCTTTGCCTACCAGGTGGCCGGCAAGGATGAAGAGCTCAGCTGTCTGCATTCTCTCAGGGCTCATTAGACTATGGCATTCTCTGCCTCCTGGGGTGCATTAAAAAACGTGTCAGTAGGGGATATTATGGCTGCCTTACGGTGGCGTTCTCATAATACCTTTACGTCCTTCTACCTGCGGGACTTGGTAGAACAGGAGGAGCGGCTGTTGGCGCTGAAGTGCTTCCCGACAGCCGCATCCTACCGGTCTTAGGGGGTGCCTCCCCCACTCTCTCCAGGTCAACGGAGCTGGTGTAGAGGCACCGGGGGTCCAGGATCGTTTTTTCTGGTCCGTGGCTCTCGAGTGCGGAGTTTTTTGGACTAGATACTTTAGGAGGTGCCTCCCTCCTCCAGTCTGATTTTATATCAGCTTAAGTGACCTATGGTGTTGTAATGTGTCCTTAATATGAAGTTTTTCAACGTAAAACTATTATTAAGAAACATTACTCACCATAGGTCACTAATATTCCCACCCAACCATCCCCGCTTTCGGTCCCTCCTTCACAGTGTAGGAAACTGATTGCGCATGCTCGCTAGTACGCATTACTGACACTAGGGGTGCTGTGACACGCCACAGGGCACCTGGGACAGTCATTGCAGCAGCATGGTATGGCACTGGACCCACGGAAATTTTTTAGGAGCTCTGGCAAAGCACCTTAAGTGTATGGAGACCAGCTTAAGTGACCTATGGTGAGTAATGTTTCTTAATAATAGTTTTACGTTGAAAAACTTCATTTTTCTCCACAAATGTTGAGTGGGAAAGTGTACCAGTGTGAAAATTCACCAAAATCTTTTTACATAAATACTTATAGTGAGTTTTATTGGACTATTTTTGTATTATTATTTTTCTAAATTAATAGACGGGCATATTTTGCTAAATTTTACATTTTTAAATCAAAAAGTGGTTTCCATGGCAACTGCGTATGACATCACATTTACCCAGCCAGTGTCAATAAAAAATAAATAAATGTAAGGTATAAATGGATGTGGTCCTGAAGATTCATGTTTGCAAATGGCAACCCACTTGAATGTAAAAATTTTAGAGCATGAAACAGTAGCATATAACAATAAGCTCTTGCTGATAGTGACATGACGTAGTGAAATTTTATCAACTAGCATATATACTAATGGGCAAAATAACAAAATTCAAATTCTGACGTGTGTGTGCGTCTGCGCGTGCGCGTGTGCGTGTGTGTGTATGTCTCTGTGTGTGTGTGTGTGTGTGTGTGATGGCCCCTCCCAGATGTACCATGTTATTTATACAAACACTGTAGTACTCGCCTGATATTAAAAAAACCCACAAGCAATCACACTGACAGTATGTACATATGCTTCCTTCCCTTTTTTTACTCCAGACGACTGCTGCCCATGTGCGACATATATTCCCCATAACTTATAATGAAAGGCCTGTTATCTTTCCTATGGCGTCAAATTCTACTGCAAAGCAATTTGTCCAATGACTTCTTGCTCTTTGATTTTGGAAGGAAACGTATTCCAATTCTTTTCATCCAACATATATTAAATGACGTACCAGTACCTACGTGCGTGCGCGGGCGCGCGCGCACACACACACACACACACACACACACACACACACACACACACACACACACACACACACATATATATATGTATGTGTGTGTGTCTGTGTATCTGTCTGTGCGTTGTGTCTGCATAAAATGACAGTAGAACTTTGGGCCCAGGTGGGGTTAGTTTTTCAATTTAAAGAAAAACGAGACATCGCATAGGTCACTGAATGTCACTGCGACAGTGTGCCTTACGAAAACATATTTCTAATGTCATGTATGTAGAGCTTATCAGATGTGAGCTACACAGACTGAAAATTGTAACTCGCAAATGTCACCCTGTGGCCAAAGGAAGAGCTTGCATGCATTCAGCTTTAAAAAGTTGCCCCATTGGCAACACGCATGTCAGAACAATTTTCGTATCAATTAGCTGTTTTGTGTAGCTACAATTTTTACAAACAGTGCTATAACTAATCATATAGCCCAACATGTTGTTGACTTAGTGAATGACAATATTATTTGCAGAGGTGTGTGAGGGGTACACTTTATAATGCTAAACTCAATTGCATTTCAAACATGTCAGACTGATATATTTCAAATACAATGTTCCTGCGAATGTTTTTTTTTTTCATACCAGGCAAGTTGTTTGAAAAATAAAGTCTGGCCAAAACAAAAGAAATTCGGGTTCAGAGAATATGATGATCTGAATCCATGTGATCCTGTTGGCTGACCCAGGAAGTGCTGTTTAAAATTTGTGTTTCATCTTTTATGCAATGCTACATTAGTATTTGACGCTGCATGAACAATGTAATGCTTAGGTGACAACTTGTTACGGACGATTAAAAGGTGTCCAGAGATGTTATCCCTGTTTTGTCAAAATTTGGTCGCTACTCATATGAAAGAATCTCTCCTGCATCAGAATATACTTTTTAATACTGCAGGTTCGTCAATTATTGATGAAACCAGCATATGTGTAAAGTACGTCAGATAAATAATTCACAGTTGCACCATTTCAGATTTCCTCATTATGTGTACTGTGAGAAAGGATAAACACGCATTCAATAGCAGTGCCTTTGTATGTAGCAATTGTCCTATTTCAATCATTTTAATGGACATTTTACAATTATCCTTGTGAAGTTCGTTTCACACACTAGTACTTTATGCTGTCATACAAAATCATGCAACCATTGGGGGGAGGTTACACACCATACTTTCTGGGGGTACCAATATATATATATATATATATATATATATATATATATATATATATATATATATATATATATATATATATATATATATATATATATATATATATATATATATATATATGAGGAGGTTAAATATCACGCATTTTAAGGGGTACCAATACGCAATATCTATATATATATATATATGTGCTCCACGCAAATGCATTTTCAGACCAGGCAAGCTGTATTAAAAATAGTCTGGAGAATGCAAAGGAATTGCGGTCAAAGAGTACAATGATCTGATCCCATGTGAGCTTGTTGGCAACCACAGGGAGTGCTGTTTGAAATTTGTACTCCATACAATGCTACATTTTTGTCTGATGCTGCATGACAAATATCATGTTTGAGTGGCAAATTGCAACAGAGGAGTTAAAGGTGTCCTGAGATGTTATCGCTGTTTTATAAAAGAAAGCATACACACACACACCTCGCCTGCTTTAGCATATACGTTTTTATACTGGAGGTTCGTCTATAATAATTGAAAACCGGCATGCGTGTAAAGTACGCGTGATACGTATTGAGCAGTTGCTCCATTCTTGATATCTACACATTACGTACTGTGAGACATACAAATATACATACAAAAGAAAAGCCCGTAAACGTGCCAGTTGTCCCATGGGAATCATTTTAATGACATATTATCTGTAATCGTTGTGAAGTTCCTTTCACACACTTAGTCTAGTACTTTAGCCAACATGCTTCCATACAAAATCACACTTCAGTGCATACCTCAAGGGAACAAACAGGAGTCGTGGAGTAGCATTGAATCTAAACAATAAGTTTGTCAGGTTAAGAACCGCCCCGGGGGGGGGGGGGGTTACTTCCTATACCTTGCTATACGGGTAGGCGCCGCGGAAAAGACCCCCTATTTTCGGTACTTGTCGCTCTCTAAGACCCCCCTTTTTCCTGCTTGTAGCTCTAAAAGACCCCCCTGTTTCGCTTGTCTCACCCAAAGACCCCTGTGTTTTTCAATTCCTGTCTCCAAATTGCCCCAAAATACACCAAATTTTATGTAAAATTTCATTTTTTTTTTCAATACAAGCTCCAAAAGACCCCCCATTTTCACATTGGTTCCGCTCCCGTTGGGTCCGGGTTTTGTACCCTCGGTGGAGCCTACCCACCAAAAATTCCGGGGAGTACCCCCCCCCCCCCGGAGAACCGCATACTGTTTGAATGAAGTATTACAACTCGAACTTCATATATATATATATATATCTATATATATATATATATATATATATATATATATATATATATATATATATATATATATATATATATAATATATATGTGTGTGTGTGTGTGTGTGTGTGTGTGTGCGGGGGGAGGGGTTAACAAGCTTTTCAGAAGGGGAATCAGTGCGTATCTTTCCTGCTTCATAGCGTCTCATAAGACACCGCCATTCTCAACGGGACTTAGCAGTATATTTTGTCCAGGACAAGGGGACCATTTACAGAGAGACAAGGAACCAAGTATAGGATTTTGCATTCGGTGTCGCAGTGCAGCCGCGTTTGTGTCTGTTGGTGAGTTTTCGCCATGTTTTTGTAGCTGAAAAGAGTGTGTTATATGTAATTGTACAGCGTGTTCTTACCATACCTCATATGCGCATTACAGAGTACTACAGTAAGGACAAAAGTTTTCTGTTAACATTTACGGAAATATCAGCCATTGGAGATATTAGCTATTCTTATCACCACATGCACTTCTATAATACCAGGTAAATTGGGAGATTCTCATATTATTGAATAAGAGGTTGAAGTATTCTACCCAGCAGTGACATCACGCCATTTCCCAGAATGTTGGCGTTTTGGTAGCCATACTCCATAAAGTTAATGGCCTACTTTTTTATTATGTCTGTGTGCCAACACAGACATATTGTTTTTCTAGGAATTCTTTCTTTCTTTCTTTCTTTCTTTCTTTCTTTCTTTCTTTCTTTCTTTCTTTCTTTCTTTCTTTACAGGCACATTTGTCCATCATTTCATTTGAAAAGTATTATACATAGAAACTCCAAACTTGGCATGATTATACTTCCATACATGAAGCTTGCACTTTTTGTAAAGAGGTTCAACGGTTTTGAAAATCATGCAAATTAGGGCCATTTCAAAATTTAAATCTTGAATATCTCCAAAAATATTATAGGTACAGATAATTAATCCAACTTCGATTAATATGTTGGTAACACTGCACATTTTTGTAATTTACATGTGACCTCTAAAGGCCAAAGGGCAATGTCATTTTCACATTTGAAATTTTCATCTAGCCATAACTCGGTCAGTTTTCATCCAATTTTAACCATGTTGGACCCAACCTGTAGGTATTGCAACACTGCATATTTTTGTAATTTACGTGCAATGCTTAAAGATCAAAGGTCAAGGTCATTCAGGCCTTTTTTAATCTAGCCATAAGCGCAATCGAATGTGAAGTACCAAAGGCTTTGAAGATTGTATCAGCCAAGATTATGGGGCCACTTTGGTAATTGATACTTTTTGCCAAGATAAGAGAGCCTGGGTTTGATATCAGGCTACGGGCAGCATGCTTGTCTGCATGTGTGTCCCTGAGTAGCACACAGAATCCCCTGTGTGATTGTTTTTGTCTTCTTTCCACAAGACAGACAAGGTGTAACTTAGAAAATTGGACCAACACATGATTAATTAATAGGGTAAGACATAACAGATTCAACTGAGAGCCACAGGAAGCTGTAGTTTTCATTCCAGTGAGGTTGCCACGTTAGGATACGTACAAGCCACAGGCAGCCAGGTCAGTGTACAATGTAAACAAAGCATGCACAAATATGAATAGACTGACGTCTACAAGTTGTGTCATGCTTAAAGACTACTTGGTTCATGAGAATAAAATGCAAACGAATGATGACATAGACTGTGGTAGTTTATATATCATTACATACTCTCAAAAATATTTTCTTTCTTTCTTTCTTTCTTTCTTTCTTTCTTTCTTTCTTTCTTTCTTTCTTTCTTTCTTTCTTTCTTTCTTTCTTTTACAGGCAAATTTGTCTGACATTTCATTTGAAAGTAGTGTCCATAGAAACTCCAAACTTGGCACAATTATACTTCCGTAGATAAAGTCTCGCGTTTTTTATAACGAGAGGCCATGCTTTTCAAAGTTATGCAAATAAGGGCTAATTGAAGTTTTAAATCTTCAATATCTTATATACTATAGTAGATGTGGTTCCGAGTGTATGGGAGTTCGATCATAGCAAGGTAAAGGTCGTCTCACATGTCAAGGTCAAAGGTCAATTTTAGGTCAAAACGTCATTTTAAAGGTCAAAGTTCACTTTAGATAAGGTCATTTCGAGGCCAAAGGTCATTCAAGGTCAAAGGCCACTTTCGATGTTGGCTTTCTTCTGGCCATAACTTGGTCAATTTTTATCCAATTTTGATCATGTTGGGCTCAAATTGTAGCTAATGGAACACTGCACATTTTTGAAACTTACATGTGACCTCTAAAGGTCAAAGGTCAAGGCCATTTGGGGCTTTGAAAGTTTCATCCAGTTATACCTTGCCAATTTCTATCCAATTCTAATGATGTTGGACTCAAATTGTAGGTATTGCAACACTGCACAATTTTGTAAGAACATGTAACCTCAAAAGGGCAAAGGTCAAGGTCATTTGGCCCTTTGAAAGTTTCATCTTGCCATGAATTGGTCAATTTTCATCCGATTTGGTTCATGTTGGGCTTAAATTGTGAGTATTGTAACATTGCACAATTTACATGTGACCTGTAAAGGTCAAAGGTCAATGTCATTTGGACTTTGAAATTTACATCCAGCCATAAGATTAATGTCATGTGATGTACCAAAGTATAAAAGTTGTAGCATTTAATGTTTACAACTTTTGAAGGCACACAGACAGATTTGCTTTGAAGCAAATCTTCTTTACTAGTTTATATTTAAACCACGTTGCACAGTAAAGCATAGTATCCACAGGGAGACCAGCAAAGAGAGTCAAGGAACCCATCGTCCTTAAAAAAGCACTGCCAATGATCTAGCATCATCAGTTTCTTTTGTTTTGTGAAGGACAATATGTTAATTGGCAGTAGTGGTTCCTTCTTCGGGACCTCCCTCAAGCACCAGGAAGTACCATGTGACTCGTGGATTTTAATTTAATTATTTTTACATATGGCATGCTTCATTTTTGAGGCAAACGTATCACCCTTAAGATATAGTTGAGAATATTGTGTATATATATATATATATATATATATATATATATATATATATATATATATATATCTTTATTTCAGCAATAATATTCCAATATTATTGGTCTAATTTGTGCAATTATAAAGCTATACCAGATGGCCTTGACTGCACACACGGTATTTTTCTCGAACAAGCGGTATAGGTTTATATTGTATAGTAGCCTTGTTTTCGACTTTACCATCACCCAAGTTTGTGACAGCAGCAAAATCAAAACATTACAGACGACATAGCAATGTTAAATGCAGCACGGGTCTTGTTGGACAAAAAAAACGCTTCACGCAATTTTCTGAAGAAGAAATTGAGACGAAGCACATCAAACCTACATCTAAAGCTACTATTGTAGCTAACGAGAAGGCTGCCATACTTTTGGGACAGTATATGTCGGAGAAAGGAGGAGAGCTCCTCAACTATATCACACTGTATTGCCCAGTCTCCTAAATGCTAACCAAGTTATATTTGGAAGCCATGTGGTAAAGAGAGAACTTTACAAGACATCTGGCCTAGAGACATTTAGGCATAGCTTGAACAGGTATTGGTTTTGTTATATTATAAACAAAGTAATTACCAAGCTTAATGTATTTGAAAATGGGAAACATTCCTACCAACTGCACCAAATCCCCATTCTCAAAAGAATGGTTCAGTGGAGGCCGATATGCATGAATTCCATAAACGACAATGCCCAGTCCATTGTAATTTATCCAGTACAAGTAATGTTTCTGAGTTATCCCAGATTGGGGACTGTACGTATGTAGGTCCATCAATATCACAGGAGTGTAATAAATATGTTATGTTTGTGACATATATATATATATATATATATATATATATATATATATATATATATATATATATATATATATATATATATATATATATATATATATGTATGTATATATGTAACTGGTTTTGTGTACATTATAAGTTTGTCGTCACCATGAATTCCTGAACCAAATGTTCTGCATTTGGATTGCTAGTAAACTTGCAGACTAATACACAGGCGATAGGGTTCAAATTTGTTGTAATTTTTAGACTCATGTCGATATTTCATCTGGTGATAATTTCAAACATGCTCAAGGGCAGTTTGGCAAGAATGCGCCAGAACAACAGCTGTTCTCCTCAAAGACAAAACTCTTAGGACAGCTGCTTTAGATTCTTGTACATCCAAGTGTTATGTCTATCCCAATGTACAATCAATTTTCACGGCAAAATAATCACAAATTCACATAACATGTACAATACACGTCATGTGCAAAACACGTAAAAGAAGCGAAAGAACAAATAGACATAGTGACGTGAAATACTGAATACAGAAAGACGTGTACAAGTTTGTCATATTCATTGCATTGTACTTACCCTTGCTCCCCAAAGCTGGCCACAAGTGCCGGATGATCAAATGTCTGCCTTGACTTTCTGTAACAGTAATGACAAACTGTTTGCAGAAAATACGGTTTAGATTATGAAACTTCACTCCATCCTAATATCGGCCTAATTAAAAGGGAAAGGTGAGATGGTGCAAAGTGAATTCGATGTCAGGGTACCCTGATGGAAAAAGTAAATATGTCTTAATTTTATTTAATTCTGTCATTGCGACATGGCAAATGAGAAACATCCTATGTCTCCCCTTCTTTATTTGTGTCCATTTTACTACAAAGAAACCAATGATTATGAACGAAATCAACATGCATGGAAGCAAACATTTGCGTTGAAAACAAGCATGACGGATTTATAGTGCATTCCATATATAAAATAAACTAGGGATGCTTTGTTGTAATGATTTTGCTTCTGTATATTGCAAACCATTCTAAATTTTTTAAACTGCTATCCAATATCCTCGAAAACTACATGTCAGAGGGAATTTTTTTGGGGGGGGGGGCGGGGGGTTCTTTTTTGTTCTGTTTTATTTTTTGTTTTGTTCAGGCTTAAAGAAAATTGATCGAATATTGTGTGAGGGTTCTTTTTTTGTTTTTTTTTTGTTTTTTTTGTTTTTTGTTTTTGTTTTTTGTTTTTTGTTTTTTTGTTATTGCTGTTGAGGCTTTAAGAAAATTCATTGAGCTTTGTGTGAGTTTCATCTATTTCAATAATAATAATAATAATAATAATAATAATAATAATAATAATAATAATAATAATAATAATAATAATAATAATAATAATAATAATAATAATATCTTTATTAAAACCCCCATGGTTGGGAAAGTAAAATCATACACAGATAAATCAGTACAGGCATGATACCATAAATTATACAGCAAATCACATACAAATAAATAAATAATAAATCAATAAGTAAGAAAATAGGGAAGCCCGACACTTGTGTAGCTTATGAAACAGGGGCCACACTCTTACGGTAGGCTGGACCAACGTGAGAGCTCGGGAACAAAGAGAGCTCACAGGTCGAACCCCCACCTTATGAGAGAGGGACTCCAGCCATTAACCAATCGAGATTGGCTGAGAAAGATCAAGTAATAAAGTCCCAGGAGCACAGACCGACCTCGCCACACACCCGAGCTAAAAAGCTCGAGTGAGCAGCAAAGCCAATCGATGCTCCAGAGAACTCCTATTATTATAATCTTGGTGATTCAACAGGTAACTCAACGAGTCAGTAATGCCATCTGGTGGCGTAGCCGTACATGAAAAGCCCCGATGGAACAGAAAATCAAGGGATATATCATAGTTGGACATGCGCTGGCACAACGATCCCGGGATGGACTCTCGTTCAAGAATATATTTTGATAGAAGGTGAAAAAATACAGTACGGGCAGGGGAGTTAATTTGTCCAATTCTCTGTACAAGAGATGCGACATCTTGTTTTACATAATTTTGAACAGGGGCAATATTAAGTGCTCTGAGAAGGCGCCCATGGCGATGGCGCCTCCCAAGGCCCAAGCAGGCTTTAACAAGAGTTCCCTGGGTAGATTCTAACTGCGACCAGTTCTTATTGGATAGGTTGACAGAGTTCATTCCAACATGGGTGAAAATCTTATTAATCTCTTCCATGTAAGGCCAAGAAGCACCTTCTCTATTAATAAAAGGTTCTGCAATTCCAGAAAAACTTTTTACGTAGCCTTGAATCTGGCAATGTGTATTTAATTCTGTGAAAATACTCAATTCTAGCTTTGTCCAGCAGTAAATTTAGTGGCAGCCATCGCAAGTCCCCTGGAGTGGCTACCATGGCAGGTGTGCCTTTTATGCGCATAATAGCGCGAGCCGCATTATATTGTATTGACCTGATAATTGTAGCGCTTTCCCTGGTATTACAAAAATACAAAGCAAACCGCAGACCCATGCGACAGGGCCGGCATAAACAAACTTTTCCACAAACTGTCACCAAATGATACTCGATTGATGTTTTGATGGGCTGCTAGGATACCACACATATAACCGTTGAGGCGAGTGGCCTTTGGTTTTACATGTTGCTTTACATGAACACTATCCGCTGAGGATTTACTGAAAAGAATGCCTACACACTTGTATACGTCACACTCCGCAAGATCAGCATTTCCTAATTTCCAACGTCTATTTTTATCAAGTCGTTTACCAATAATCATTACTTTTGATTTGTTTCCATTACATTTCATGCCCCATTTTGTTGCAAAACAATTGGCTACATTCAACATAGTTTTAAATTATTCTTCGCTTTCAGCAAGCAAGGCAACATCATCTGCATATAAGAGTGAAGGTATATGTCCGTCCTTAAAGAGGATCCCCAGGTGTTGTTTAACATAGAAACTAGATCAGTAATGACTACAGAGACGAACGTGGGGGACAATATGCAGCCTTGTTTCAGGCCATTATAAACATCAAACCAGTCACTTTCGAATGGACTGAATATCCTCCTAACGTCTCCCCTTCCTGTATGCACCATGCAATTCGCCAAAAAAGCCATTATCCTCAAAAAAAGTCCATCATTTGATTTTCTACTAGGGATGCAAAGAGCTTGTGTACATTTGACGTAAGAGTTATGCCACGGTAATTACTTAGTAACTCCTTATTCCCGTCTTTGTGCAAAGGTCTTATTATGCCGTTATCCCAATCCCTAGGGAAGGTCTCAAGTAGTTTGAAAACATTGAACATATCAACAATGGAATTAATAAGGGATGCCCCACCATATTTTAAAAACTCGTTGTGGTATATTATCCACTGCACATGATTTACAATTCTTTAATTTCTGTGTTGCTTTTTCAACAGTATCTATATATTAATAACAACATCATAAAATCCATCATGGGCTCCCAACCTGTTATGCAAATTTCCAAGTTCATCCTTCAATTTAATCTGCTCATCACCTGGAGGGTCTGAAGTACCCAGGTTTTGCCAATATTCTCCAAAACGAAACGTCCCTGGGTGGGCTCGAACCACCAACCTTTCGGTTAACAGCCGAACGCGCTAACCGATTGCGCCACAGAGACGCAGTTAATACCATACGAATTTCTATTTTCCAAGTAAAGGGGAGCCAATCATGAATTAAATGGAAGTCCGGTATATCACTATATTTTTTAACCAATAACCAGACTACATGGTTGCAGTGCAGACCTGCTGATCCTGTCAATTGTAAATATATCATTGAAACGTGACAGCGTGCCGGGCTTACAAAAAGTGATTTACTATTTTCGCATATACGTCATATATGTATTTAACCTGTTTAGGAATCACATTTTGAAGTTCATACGGACAATTGTAAAGTATCAGGAAGGGAATCAGGTAAAGTTGCATTTAACATACTTACTTGTGAATATTGAAATCTGTTATTTTTTTATTGTGGGGAAGGTAAATTGTTATTATAATATGAAGGCAATAGCAGTCGTAATATTATAGCATCATTCATAACAGATTATTATTATTATTGTTATTATTATTATTATTATTATTATTATTATTATTATTATTATTATTATTATTATTATTATTATTATTATTATTTCGAGAGCTACGAATTGAAAAGCTTATGATCCTAAACAGTGGAATAATTTGCAAAGAACAAACTAAGGTGGTTTGCGAAGAGGTTTTTTACCTACCGCTTTGTCATGTATAGACCATTAATTGTAGTCGGAACTATTGGACTTGTCAATTGAGCCTGGCAATAAATAGAATACTCAAAATCTCAACCAATAAATCACCAGTTGTATTTTATTTTTGTTTGGGTCACCAATTGTAACCATAAATTGATTCAATTTGACTTTCAATTGCTGGGAACATCAGGCCCCAGAGAAATTTCCATCTAGCCATAGCTCAGTTAATTTTTATCCAATTATAATCGTGCTGGACTCCTATGGTAGACATTGCAACACTGCATAATCTTTTAGGTAACATGTACCTTCTAAAGGTCAAAGGTCAATGTCATTTGGCCCTTTGAAACTTCCATCTAGCCATAACTTGGTCAATTTTTATGTGATCTGGTTCATGTTTGGCTTACATTGTAGGTATTGTAACACTGTATGCTTGTGTAATTTGCATGTGACCTCTAAAGGTCAAAGGTCAAGGTCATTTGAACTTTGACATTTTCATCCAGCCATTAGCTTAATGGAATGTGAAGTACCAAAGGACAAAAGCTGTAGCATTTAACATTTTCAACTTTTGAAGGCACATAGACAGATTAGCTTTGAGCAAATCTTCTTTAGCAGTTGTCTTCTTTTTCTTTCACTTGAGCTGTGCACTCTCAGTCACTGCTCCAGTCATAAAGGATTTATAGTCATTGCCGTGTTTAAACTCTTGGTTTCTACATGCATGATGTGTACAATGGTGCTGCTAACATTCATTCTGTGTAAAATGTAAGTGTAAAATGTTAGTGCTTACGCTCATATAATATAAAATACAGGTGCTACCATTTGTGCGGTCCTCATTAAATCTTTTTCCAATATCGTTTCATTAATATGATTGCAAGCGATGAGTGCATTTTCTCTTGATCCACTGTCTCATATTTATGAGTCAATGGGTAGGTAATTTTGAGTCTGTGAAATATGCGGGCAGTAGAGGCAGGACATCCTGTTATCAATTAAAGGAGTCTAGAAATCAAGACACACACACGAATGATGGTATGCAACAAAGGAAGAGACCAGGAGAGACGTTGAAACACTTCTTTGTTTTTAATTATCAATAGTACTCGTCATCTACAGTATAAAACTTTTTATTATCCTATGTTTGAGGGTGAATTATCATTTTCTAGAGTGAAATTTAAAAGCAGTAACTGGCTGTAGATCACATGACCTAAAAATTGTTACAAGTTAATTGGGATGCGCCTCGATCAGTGACGTCATGCATTGAGAATATTTGGTCTATATTTTGCGAGTGATCCCTTTGTATGGCTCATGCGATCATTAAAAGTTTCTTCGTTACGTGGAACTGACGTAATAGTTTCATGTATTTTTGTCGCCTCTTGGCAGATGAATACATTTACCTGTCCACCAATCAAAAGGAAGACCCGTTGAGTCTACAGTTTATCCATCCAAACATTTGTTCTTGAACACCATATAAACAGACCAACTGGCCAACTAAAAGCCAAATACACCTCATTTATCAGACGGTAATTCTTGACTTGGCTACATTTTAGTGACAGTGAACTTATTTTAAAACTCACAGGAACAACCTCTGTGCAAAGACGAACCGCTTGTAAGCTTTGCGTTGAAGTGCGCCAAGTTTTGTATAAGAATGTGACATTTGATGTATGCTTTAGATTTCATATATTATGTGCCATTGGTTCGTTTCTATTATAAGCTATGGTCAACATTTACTTATGTTCATTTTTAGTCTCTCGTGATGATGATGATGATGATGATGATGATGATGAAGGTGATGATGACGATGATGATGATGAAGGTGATGATGACGATGACGATGATGATGGTGATGGTAACGATGATGATTCACATTGGCCTATGCTCCTCCTTCCCAACTGTATTCTTTATGGAAAAAATATGTTCAAATTAATTCAGATTCAGGAAACAACAACTGTGCTTTTTCCATAATATCACACAGACAGACAAACAGACAGATAGACAAACAGACTCAACGATTGCAAACATACAGAACTACAAATACATATGCATATATGTATATGTATATATATATGTATATATATGTATATATATATATGTATATATGTATATATATATATATGTATATATATACATATGTATGTATATATAAGCTTTTTAAAAAGAAAGTATGTATATTATTTACGGCATAACTAGTGAGTAGCTTGGTGCCTATAATGTAGTCTACAAGGAATATGACATTTTCACTTTAGTTTACAACAGGCAACTTTGAATCAAAACTGACATTAAAACATAACTATTTTAAAATGTAGACATTGAAATATCACCTCGGGGCCCATATGACACCCAGACCCGATTCATTTCTAAAACAACTACGGCGGCATCCCATGTAACTTCATAGCAAAATTTATAAACGTGAAGCCAATAACCTTCATATGATTGACATATCTGGTGCGTTTTGGGAATGTTTTATTACTATTTACATCTTAAAAACCCCCCATTGCTGGCGAAAATACAGAATACTTTTTTCATAATATAACATGAAACTCATCATACAAATTACAAAGAACTTAAATGAACTCTACTCGAAGAAAATCAAAGTACATAAAATCATACAGATTACAATGTACTTGATTAACTGAATCTAAGACGTTGTTTCACAAAATCATAAACGTTTCAGTGAACGTAATTGAACTGAAATCAAAATGCACGAGTAAGTTGAGATGCCATGCTGTGTTCCACTGAGTCAAATCTCTGGAAGTTGACATGGTGAATGAGATATCTCAATGAACCAGTGACGCCATCTGGCGCCACTAACCCACTGTGACAACAGCAATCAGTTTATATTTCACAGGTATCACAATCTCTCATTTTTACACTTAATACTGTGACCTTTCTTTCCAGTTGAAGCTGAGTCAAAGTGACCATGGCATGGCAACAAAGTACAGGTAGGACAGAAAAGACTAAAATAATGTACCAAAAAAGGACTAACTTTTAGTTGCCATTAATATCATGAAATATTTCAATTTAATAAAAAGTTGCTCCACAGAACATTTAAGGTGTACAATGATAGTAAGACGTATTTGGCTAATCGTGACGTGATTACTTACACTTATTATCCAGGCATAGTATTGCGTTCAAATAAAATGTTTCCAAGGCCAATCAGAGGTACATTATCGTGTGCTTGGCTCCAAAGTGTGCTGTTACGATTTATTCTAACCAGCATATATACAGGGTGTTTTAATTATTCCTGTTATATAGCCAGCTGTGGATTTGGAATTATGGTACAAGACAACCTGTGAGTATTTAAGCTCCCAACCTTTACAGTAGGTATTAGCAACAAATCAGAATCGTGTATAGAATTAATGGTACAAAAACTTATGGTTTAATAACGTAACTCGTGGTAAAAAAAATGCTCATGAAAATAATCATGTTGCATGTGCATCGAGACTAAATATTAGGCTCTGTTACAGTAATTTATTTGCAGATGCGAATGTACTTGCAGGCAGCTCTCTCTCTCTCTCTCTCTCTCTCTCTCTCTCTCTCTCTCTCTCTCTCTCTCTCTCTCTCTCTCTCTCTCTCTCTCTCTCTCTCTCTCTCTCTCTCTCTCTCTGATCTACATTCAGAAAAGCATCTTGAAATATTTACCCGTATCATTGTAGCCACTGCAAAAGAATGTATGTTCCTTCGACAAATGTGATGGTTTACTAATTCGTGACTGGTTGCAATCACAAGTTTGCCTTCAAAGTGAGAAAACTATTTTGAATTTTCCCCTCATCTGGGGAAATTTCACTTCTTATGGTGTGACTATGTTGCATGTTTCGTTGGCCTAACTGAGTTAAATGTTCCTTTGATTATAATATTAAAATAATATGCATCTAAATTATTGTGGATGATTAATGTGAGGGGGTATTCTTTCTTCATTATTATTATTTTCTTTTTTATTGGGGGGGGGGGGAAGGTTGTTTTTTATATCATGCTATGCACACGCATATTACAAATCATGAATGTCGCAATGTCAATGTGCGTGTACCTTCTACATAGCACATGCATAAGGTCAGAGGCATGACAAATATAACGCACCACTCTGAGAAACCATTCTTATCCAAAGACAAACCGGCATTCAGCGTTGAAGATAGGCCAGTTCAAGTGATTTTTGTATGTGTTGCCCGTCTTTGCAGGCAAGGTATCTGTCATCCACCAACAAGAAATCATTGTAAGAACGTTATGTGAAAATTGGATCTACACGATCATTTAAAAGCTATATGCGTGTGTGACGGACCTAAATTTGTCTAACATGGGTTGAATATGATATGCAAGAGACACAGGTATGCATGCGAGTGCGAAGGTCCAGGTAAAAGGTACTGCCCACAATTTTCGGAAAATATCACAATCTGCAATTTAATTGTTGAATATTTTAGAGGCCTATGTAAAATGGTATTCGAAGGGCGATAACATCCCCCCCACAAAAAATAATAATAAAAATAAATAAATAAAAACAATATAGACAAGCACTTAAACCAACTTAAACCAAAGTAAACACCACATAAATGGCCAGCAATTCAGATAGCTTAACGCAAAAACGCAGATTTTACCCCAAGATTTCTTCATTTCAATAATCGAAGCTGCACGCGGGTGAAAAACACTTCATAATGTAAAATTTTGCAGATACAATGAAGCACGCAACTGTGGTTTACATTAAGAGCAACACAGGGAGAGCACATTAAATTTCGTTTTTTGTCCTTTTCTTTAAATGGTCGTCCTTCCCAAACACAACTAGATATGCCCTTAATATGACACACACAAAAAAAAAAACTTTTTGTGGGAGGGTACCGAAGGTTATTAAACAGATTTTATGCATTGAACAAACCAAAAAAAAAAAAAAAATAGGGACAAGTTTGCATGACAAAGTCAAGGGAATTATGTACTAATTGGCACGAAGACTAAGAGCAACACTTCAAAAGCAGCTGATATCAAAAGCAGCTGGACATTAAAGAAAGCAATTTATTATTAGGGCGTGCAGTGAAACTGACTGCACTGATGCTTTCAGCAGCATTTTTTTTAGCAAACTTCAACAATGATCTAGGAAGTCGATGCTCATAAGTTAGTGGTTTGCTTGTTTGCTTGGCTATAAATTTGCATGTTTATTCTCTATATATTATATTCTCTTCTGATAATTAGGCCTCGCGACATCGCTACTATGAATGCATTAGCATATTACATTCTTTTTTGATAATAAGGCCTTTTGGCCTGGCCACTTTGAATGCAACAGCCATATACTATTTTTAAAATGAAATTAAACTGCAGAGAAAAAGACACACACACACATATATATATATATATATATATATATATATATATATATATATATATATACATATATATATATATATATATATATATATATATATATATATATACATATATATATATATATATATATATACGTGTGTGTGTTTTTATTCAGATAGGCTAACGCAAAAACCCAAGGTACATTGCCACCAAGTTTAAAAAATATATATGCATATATATACATGCATATATATATATATATATATATATATATATATATATATATATATATATATATATATATATATATATATATATATATATATATATATATATATATATTCCAGATAAAACGCACAATTATATGGTTGTACTGACGAAACAGCGAGTAGCTCTGGTGGATCAATTGAACGTGTCGGACGGATTATACGATCATCTGATTAAGTATGATATTGCTGGTACCCGTGAAACAAATCGAATTAAGGTGAGTGTATCTGGCTAAGACAGTAGTAATATACCATGCTTGGTGGATTGTTCTGAAACATATTCTATAACGTTTTATTATATTTGAGTCTTACCATCTGAAACCACTTCCTAGTCGTTATTACCCTATTTGGCAGTTCTTACTCTATATTCTCCCTAAGCTGAAATGTCACTGTCCATCCTGTACAAATATGAAACTAATATTTTACATACTGTCCACTTTCCTCTGTAAAATTGCGACATAGGCTGCATTAGCCCAAATATAGTGAAGTGTCTTCAGCGGGTAGCTATTCAGAACATGGTTTGGAGCCTGCACCCATACATGCCTCTCTGAGTAGCAGCTCCTTTTCTACGCTAAATATCCAGGAAAGACAACCCACATAAAATGAACAAATATGACAGTGGCAAATTATGAGCTAGCTGAATATTTAATAAATAGCTTCAATGTGAATAAAGAATACCTGTCAAACCAAGCATAATTATTAAATTTGTATAGTGCAAGTTCAGGTAAGCATAATTTGGCTTACCCTGAACTAGTATGTACCCTTTCTAGCTGGATAGCTCACATTAGTCCAAACACCTGTCAGGGTATACTGGGGCATTATATTTAGTCCCACTGATTACAAAATAAATAGTTACAGCTAGACACCTGTACAAACCCAGGGCATTCCTAAAAAGTACTGTAACGATGGACATCTTGTACCAGTAATTATAAACAAACCCCATGATGACACAAACTCCTCACAAAGAAAGCCTCCAAAAAAGCAAGCCGTATTCTGTTGCCATTTCTTAATATTAAGTTAATGTTTCGAACGAATCAGTCAAGCTTGTGATAATTGCGTTAATACTGCCAATTTTTGGCCCTTATGAAGTGATAATTTCTCACCCACCCCCACCCCTTTGAAAATGCACACACACACACACATATATATATATATACATATATATACATATATATATATATATATATATATATATATATATATATATATATATATATATATATATATATATATATATATATATACATGTACATACAAAAGATAACATATACGAAAGGAGGCGAAAAAGAAAGAAAAACACCAAACAATCATACATATTTATTTATGCTCGATTTTAACCACTCGTTAACAGAAACGGCATACGTACTATCACGAATGAAAGCGATAAAACACTTTTAAATGAATAATATACATGAGGGATATCATTCGTGATAACTTCAAATAGCTAGGAATGCTGAAATGTTTGCAGCAGAATGTAAAAGGTCACATTGAGGCGTTATCTCATCAAATTTGAAAAGGACCTAACGTCCTTTAAATTAAACACTGTAACAGTTATATAGATATAATACTGCACCAGAATCCCCAACGTAGAAGTGGGACTTGCCAAATTACGTAAAAACTGTTGAAAAATATAAAAACGTTAACTGAACAGCCCAAAGTCTCACATGCTTTACCTCTGAAGTATACTGTTAAGCTAAAGTGAATAAGATTATCTTAACTTTTTTTCCACAGGAAGAAGGCAAAACACGTGAAGGACAAGCAACTCTGCTTCTAGATTATCTTGAAACCAGGCCAGAGAAAGACTTGGACAATTTTGTTGAAGCTCTGGAGAAAACCAACCAGGGCCATTTAGCGAAATTGTTTAAAAGTGGTAAGGACGAATTGATTTCACGGACATGGAACTAACTTAGGAACAACATGACAAATCTGGTGCCCTGCTTCCATTATAGGTCGCACGAGTGTATGGCCAAGTTAGCCTAATTTAGTTTGTTATCGAGTCTGGGGACACCGCATTATTTCGCCCAGACTGATTCATCTAGGCCTAGCTGACTGAGCGAGTCTGGTGCTGTTGTTTACATCAAATCAGTGAAAATCAGAAATGATATCAGTTCTACTCTGATCGCTGTATTTGTTTCTAAAACAATAACTGGAGCAGCCTCTAGTGTTGGCTTTAATGCCTGCATTCTCTTAGTTTCCTGCCGAAAGTGCAACCCTGGAAGTTTAAAGTAAATACCGTCAAATCTGTCAATAGGCATACCTGTGCCAGACGCCGATCCAATCCCAAGGGACTGACACCCGTGCCCCTCCCCCCTCCCTTTTTTTTGTTTGTTTGTCTCCGAGTCTTCTATGTGTGATGGGAAAAGAAGCTTTGAACTAAACACTGTACTGTTGACAAACTGTACTGCGTTTCTGCAAAGTTACGTCTGGTCAAGGTATGATCAAGCAGACTCCTAAATATATACTGATAGGTAGGATGGTGATTT
The DNA here is from genome assembly GCA_964020975.1 of Hermodice carunculata. Lineage (NCBI taxonomy): Eukaryota > Metazoa > Annelida > Polychaeta > Eunicida > Amphinomidae > Hermodice > Hermodice carunculata. The sequence goes on along the minus strand of CAXHWN010001079.1, from coordinate 123,247 downwards.
TCGGTTTGGTATCTAAAGCTCTACACAACTACTACCACAAGCATGAAATATACTGCACAAATTATCGAATACACTGCTGGACCAGTTACAGGTAGTGAAATATTGAAAGAAAGAAAAACCGGTTAACATCTTTTGGTGGTCAGTTGGGGCTAGATTTGCTTTGCCTTAACTTGAACTCAACTTAAGTTGATGTAACCAATGTGATAGCTATGTACCGGTGTGACATCATGTTTGGAATTTTATAATGTCAAAGTTTTTCAGCAGTTCTACAAGCCGTGCGTCTGTGGTCCAGAGATGTGTTGCCGTTGATTCATAAAAATATTAATTTATATCTACTTTTCTTTATTGCTGTCATATTAAACTGTTTATGTTTTGCGCACAATGTTCAAGATTTTGGGCACAAAACTACCATCTAACACATAACCGAAACAAAGGCCATTCACCTCATCAATTTAAACATGCTTTTATTTCCCAAAAGGGTATACAACAAACCGAAACAAAAATAAAATAATAAACCCGCCTCTTTGAAACTCTATTCAAGACTAAAACTACAACAATTAGCGCCTTGGTGAATATCAAAGCAAATTCCCTGTGATTCTTGACCGTGCCCATAACGACTGAGCACACACACACACACACACACACACACACACACACACACACACACACAATCGGTGTCAATGCAAAAGATGGTAGGCTACCAAACAGGGTTACACCTCCATGAATTATTTCAATAAGCAACAAATGCTTTGGAACGGATTTGGTTCCCGTCATTCTTTCTTTCACACGCAAAGGGCCCATCATGGAACACAAAATGATTCCTGTATTCATCTACACGAACTGTTAGTTCTGTTGGTTGATTCTTGTTGACTCAAATGTAAAATGTACTTTTCAGAAACAAAGATCCACACCGTCTTTCCATTCATTCATTCATTCATTCATTCATTCATTCATTCATTCATTCATTCATTCATTCATTCATGAATGAATGAATGAATGAATGAATGAATGAATGAACGAATCTTTTTTGACTGCGCTGTTACATAAAATACAGCAATATGTCAAATATACGACTAAGAAAATCACATTAAAATATGCACACAATCAAAAGAAAAATGTAACAAAAACAGTACAGACACGTACAGCACAGTACAGTACAATAGATACAAAAGATTTACACAGATCACTAATCACATGAAATGAAAATAGAATGCAGTCATCAAATTGGCACGGTGTTACATGATTACAGTGGTCTTAGGGCAATGGCTTTGTCTATGAAATTTTCAAATAGGTATACAAGCTCTGTGTCATGCAGTACCATAATAAATTTAAACAGACTCTGATCATCATAAGCATCCGAATTACAAAATATTTTGCGTATACTCTTAAGTAGATTTTCTCTTGGATTTTGAAATTTAGTGCATGTCATAACAAAATGAAATTCATTATCAAGTTCTTGGCAAGTGTCACAAACTCTCTGGCTAACAGGAACTTTGGTAGGACGCTTATGTCTTCCTGTTTCGATATGTAAATTATGTGCACTAATGCATAATTTGGTTATATTACTCCTAGTTTCGAAATTTTTTACAACATCTAAATAATGTTCAAATTTAAGTTCTGTCTTGAAAGATGTATACGTTCTCAATTTAGATTCATTATTTTGATTCAACATTTCATTTTCCACTGATTTCGAAATTTATTTTCTGTTTTATTACGGAAAAAATTAGACGGAAATTCATAAAAAAAATCCTCTTGGTTATCGCAAGTTCCTGTAGCCCGAGCAAATTAAATGTATCTTTTACAGAATTTAACCAGGTTGATTGATTTGCTTGAGATAAGTCAACATTACATTTGTATGCGTTAAATAATAATGAATTTTGCTCCATATTGACGATTCTAAACCAGTTTTTACAGACAAAAGATAATATTCTGAGTGACAAAGGGGTCTTTCCTAGTTCTCCGAATACTGCAATATTGCATGCTTTACTACTGTAAATTGCTTCATTTTCGCGTGAATAAAGATAAGTCTTGACAATGTCTAGTTTAATACCATCAAAAAAGAAACTTCTATTAATTAATTTGCCCGTTTTGTTAAAGATCATGACTTTAGTCTCTTTAATGTTGATATTCATTTTCCAATTTTTGCAATAATCACTCAAAAATATTTAGACAATTTTTTAGTCCTGATTCGGTTTCAGATATCAGTATTAAATCATCAGCATAAAGAATACAATTGAATATTTTCTCGTTTAAAGATACTGGATCACACGGTTCATTGAATTGGGTTGGTAAATCATTGATAAAAATGTTGAATAAAGTAGGGCTGATCACACATCCTTGTTTTACCCCTCTTTGATTCATTATATTGTCCGATAAACCGTTTGAAAATTTTATTTGTAAACTTGAATAACAGTACATATCTTGAATTACTCTAAACATATAACCACTAATACCATTTTTCGCTAATTTGTAAAGTAGTCCATCATGCCAAACAGTATCAAACCCTTTCTGAAAGTCTACGAAACATACAAAAAGAAATGTGTTTTTTCCTAATAATTTTATGTATTTATCAATAAGAGTTCTCAATACAAAAATGTGATCACTAGTTCTACATTCAGAAGTCACGTCATATCAGAGTCAATATTTTTTTTTTTCAGATACTGTAAAATTAACTGTGTGTATCACCGACATACATGAACGACAGCAAAAACCAAATACAGATTCAAAACCAGATACATCAGAAACAAGTACAACTCCAGACGCATCTCTTGATGATCAGTTGGGGAACAAACGAAAAAGAGCAGAGATGGCCATCCTGGATAATATCCTAATTGAATATGAGGAATGTAAAAAAGAAAAACGGTCAAAGATGACGGAAAGGCTACCTACCATTAACAAAATGTTTGAACATATTCAATTATTACGAGGAGAGCATCGTAGTATATTGCTTCATATCAAGTGCCCAAACATCGCTGTTCTAGATTATCTTTGGCTTCTGTGTGAGACTGGAGGGTTAACTAAGATATTCCAGCGGTACTTTGTTACCGACGAACTCTTAGATGAAATGGATTTGAAGGGAATGAAACTGGAAGTTAGTATGTTCCCTGCAGACTACATGGCATACCGCAATTACTTACTACTTGAAGGTAAGCTTGAACAATTATATGTTGTAGTTCAATAAATTTCCCTCTCGACTTAACCTCGTACTAGTGGTGCAAGCATTTGATGCGCGACATTAAAATGACATTGTACGATAATTAATCAGAAAGTTGGAATCAAATTTATTGTTCGGGCGGAGAGTCCAATGGTTGCCAGTAATCTGTGTACGAAGCTGGTAATAAAAATAATGATGATGATAATGATAATAATAATAATAATAATAATAATAATAATAATAATAATAATAATAATAATAATAATAATAATAATAATAATAATAATAATAATAATAATAATAATAATAATAATAAGAATAAGAATAAGAATAAGAATAATGACGATGATGATAATAACCCTGTGGCTCTCCGCTTTTTCGGAAGCGGTCCCGTGTGACACAGGTGGCCTAGAAAAAAATAACGGAGATGAGGGGAGGAAACCATGGTATAAACCACAATATATATATGCAATCCCGTGTCCCTTTACACCATCCCTGGATTGTCATCAAACTTGCTTGAATAGTTTTCTGGGGGACAATATTTTGTTGAATTTGTAAACTTAAAGGTGCTACCAACTTCCGCGGATTTTATACCATCTTTCATAATGCAAGTGGGACCATTCGTTTTGCATGGGTGGTTCTCGTTGGCTATAAGAATATGTTTTGATAACCGACTTTGTTGCCAGGGAAAAAGAATTGGAAAACAAGTGAAATACTTCGTTACCTTCTCACTCTGTTGCTTGTGTACATTTCAGACATGTACAAAAATAGCAGAGAATAGATATTTACATCACGTGTTTTCATACATATATATACATACATATATATATATGTATATATATATATATGTATATATATATATATATATATATATATATATATATATATATATATATATATATATATATACATATATATATATATATATTACATTATATATATATAAACGGGTTGAGGATGCTGATCGGAAAGGAATCTGGACTAACAATGTCTAAAAGGCAGTGGTGAAAAATGCAACAACCACATTCTTTATTGAGTTCAAAATTGTATATTTGTGCCAAGTGCGTTTCTGATATTGGGACTACCATTTCATAGGTTATACAGGATGTTATATAAAGTCAGGTGACCCTTTAACTTATATATATATATATATATATATATATATATATATATATATATATATATATATATATATATATATATATATATATAGATATATTTGTGTGTGTGTGTGTGTGTGTGTGCGTGTCTTGATGAATTCACCGTTGAAATGAATGGGAATATGCATTTTAATGTAATGTATCGCATGTTGCACGGGTGGACCAATATATTGGCGATAGGTGCAATTCATGTCACGATGACCCAAAAACACTTGGAAATCGGGTAACTTATTTTGGGGTAGTATCCGAGTTTTAGTTTAGCTTAAACCTTGTTTTTTTTCACTGGATGGGCCGACAGTACAGTAAAGTTGAGTAATCTGAGGGTTTTGTAGACACAGAGACAGATAGTACGATGTTGAAGCCGCACAGCACAATACAAAAAATATGACTATGAGCAACCTCTGTGGCCAGGTATACCCTCAGGAAAGGTATTGGCAGGTAGCCGAGTACCTCCTAAATGTGGTCAACCGCAATAAGCCTTTCAAGTTATTTATATTCATTTATACACTTGTATCAGCGATGAAAAAATTGTTATCTAGGTTTCTTCACGTGTTTGTTCAGCGTTGGTCACGTTGAAACAAACTAAAAGTCATAAATGAAGGGAATCACGCACCAAGGTACATACACAATCCTTTTCCGGGGTTTTGCATCCTTATTTACATTCTTATGTCTCTGCAGCTATTACAACGAGAGAAGGCTTTTTTTTTTGCAATATTATATCCGGAATTTTGGAAATATACCGGAAGAAAGTTTCAGTTGCATAGCTGTGCTTGCACACTGAATGAATTTTTGAATTGCATAGTCATGTTTCTAATCAGCTTCAAGAGTTAAGCAAAATGCATACAATCTTATCTTTATTTCGACACATATGCACTGTATCATATCTAAGTTCAAAGAACAAAAATAGTTATATTTATTTTTAGAGATACACAGCAGTAAACAAAGCGCCGATTCTTCCGAATTTTCCGGATCCAGCAATTTGAAAAGAGCCACTCATCCACCAGAGACTAACAGGTAAAGTATATAACGTTTTGAACTTTCACCGTAGCTCCATCACACATTGTTTGTACCTGAACTGCATGACATATAAAAGGTATATCTTGTTTGAACTCTTTAAGAGCCCAATTATTGACTGAGTCTACTGCTTTCCTTGGGTGCACCTCAGATACAATGCGCCAAAGCGCGCCTTAGGAAGCTTTTGTCCCGGACTTAAATATTCTATGGGACTACGTATATAGGCATTACTAATACTTGAATGAGAAATCTATTTACAAGGAATAGGTTTCCAGCATCCTTACTATAGATCAAAGCCGAACGTTCTCTGTAGTTCGAGACTTACATCGCAGTTGGCACTTAAAGAGTTATGGTTTAATATATCCCCGCGTATATCCATATATGAATATAGTGTGTGTGTGTGTGTGTGTGTGTGTGTGTGTGCGTGTGCGTAAATATATACATGCACCTTTACATGCACCCACACAGGTTCACACACACACACTGTTATACATACATATATATATATATATATATATATATATATATATAATAGATAGATAGATAGATAGATAGATAGATAGATAGATAGATAGATAGATAGATAGATAGATAGATAGATAGATAGATAGATAGATAGATAGATAGATAGATAGATAGACAGAGAGAGAGTGAGAGAGATAGAGAGAGAGAGATCTCAAATGGTGAAAAATGTATGCATTGCGGTTCAGTGGGATCATCATATATACATATATATATATAATTCAGAGAGAGAGAGTGTGTTATCTTATTTTGTATTACTGATATTGAAATTCGAAAAAAATCGTTTCATTTTCCTAGAATTGAGGCTTCGTCATGGCAGTATGTGTGCGTCTAATTTATTTTGTTTACATATGGGAGGATTGTTACTCGCTGTCAATATACTAAGTTTTAAAATAAGAAATGCAAAAAACATTGCAACTGACTCATAGTAAAGGAATATCAAGCTTTTGCTTACTTTATCAAGTAATTTATGCTTCTGTAAAAGTAGCCATTGTGAACTGAAGCCGTAAACGTAACAAGAGAACTTAACACAGCCAATTAACATTATATAAACTAGCTCTACGAAATATTAGTTGGACGTTACAATAATCCTTATGATCTGAGGTTAGTTTTTATACATTTAAAAGATTAACATTTTCCTTCTGTATCTAAATGAATTTCATTACCCCAATATCGTTTTCTTGAACTTCAGACCGCACGTTGTTGCCCCCAGAACTATATATGTAAGTACTACTTCATTAACATTATTGTGGCTCTCCGCTTATGCGCCGCGGTCCTGTGTGACACAGGTGGCCTAGGAAAAAGTAAATGAAAGAAAAAAAATAGATGAGATGGAGGAAACCATGGTTATCCTAATCAGCTCGTGCTTCCATGTTTTCCAGGACCAGAGCCGAGGCAAAGGGTCCACCACACACTCTCTCACAGCTGTGGTGGGCCCCTGGCCCTGGATATATCCCCCAACACTCATCGCTTGTAGCCCCCCCCCCCCAAAAAAAAGACAGAAAAACCTTCCCTCATACACCCTATCCCCGCCTCTTAGGCTCAGGCATTTCCCATGGGGGACCCCATGGGAGCCATTATAAGGGCTACCACCATTCCCTCTCCTCCCTAATTCACCCTGTTGCTATCAAGCCCTATCAATTCATTTCTGTTATCCAAGCACCCTACCAGGTAGTCCTGTACACTTTTAGTGCCTTTCCTGCCTCCAGAAAGCCACCCTTCAAACATAAAACCCATGCTACACGTTCCTCTTACGCTAAACACTGAACCTCTTCTAGACCCTTGTTATTATAGTCTTCCCTGTGCCACTTTCGGAAAAATTCTTCTCTTCTCGTATCTCCCTATAAGCGTCACACCACAACAGCCAATGATCCACTGTCTCATCTGCCTTTTGTGTACACACCTTACATGTACCATTACTACCTGTTGTCCACTTCTGTTTTCTCTTTTCTAGATTGATCACTCTTTCCCTACTTTGAAAAAGAAGCCTGGATCCCATCCCTCCATCCCAACACACACTTTTCTTTGGCTTTTCTAGTACCTTGTACGCTTTAAATGTACTCTTTTCCAGTCTTCCTTCCAGCCCTCTGTAACAGTCCTACCTATATACACTTTCCGGTCATCAACCTCATCATATCCTTCAATTCGTATCTCTCTGCCAACTTATTTATATGTTTGACCCTTTTGTTTGTTCCTTGACTACTTCATTGAAAACCTTCCTGCACCACCTTTCTTCATTTACTGCTTGTAAATACCCCCAGTACTTAAGCTTTGCTTTGTCTGTGATTTTATTCCATCCTAACTCTCCTAGGACTGCTTCTGTTGCTGCACATGGTGGTGGTGCTCCCAGTATCCATTTTCCAATCTCATTCTGTGCTTTCTCCATTCCCTGGATATCTCCCTCACTTATTGAAATCACATCTAAGGCATACATCATCCCTGGTATTGTAACTCTATCCCATAATACCCTTGCTGTGTATGCTCTGTTGAACTGTTCAGTGCAGTAGCTTTAATCATTCCTTTTGTACGATTCACTTTCTGTTTAATCTTCTCCACCTGACACCTAAACATGCCTTTACCTGCTGCTTTTATCGTACCACCTAGGTATTCATACTCAACAACCTCCCCAATTTCAATTTGCTGTTCCCTACCTTCTGGAATTTGGAACTGCCCAATTCTCAATTCAATTTTTTATTCCCATCTGGTTTCTTCCCAAGAGTCATCATTTTACTCTTATCCTTACTAAATTCTAACCTCCATTTATTCCCATGTTCCCCTGCTATTTTCAGCATCTCCTGCAGGTCTTTCTGGGACTCTGCCATGAGTTCAATGTCATCTGCAAAAAATAGACCTTGGATTTTCAGTTGGCCTACCTTTATTCCCTTATTACACTTAATTAACTGGCCCCCCAACTCCTTAATATACAGGGCAAACACAATCGGGGACAGCACACATCCCTGCTTTAGACGTATATCCAGGCATGCATTCTCTACTTCTACCTTTCCTAATGAGAGTGTACAGTCTACATCTTTATACAATGCTTTCAGAATTTCTAGAAAGTTCCCACCAAATCCTAGTCCACTTAGTTTTTCCTACAGGGCATCTCTCCATACCCTGTCATAAGCTTTCCTCACATCGAAGAAACCCATGAAGACTTTCTTCCCCTTCTGCCTTGCCAATTCAAACACCTGGGTCAATGTATGCGTGTTATGTATGTAAACATGTATGCGCGTTATGTATGTAAACAGGCATATCTTTTGCGCGTTCTGATCAACGGACTAAAGTATCAATATTTTACAAGAGTAAATTAATGATATGCTTGTGTACGTTTAACATAAATGGGCTCAAAAATGGAAAGCCTGGTAATCTTATTGTTGTACTTATACTAGCAGTGTGTTGCAGGGTCATGAATTAAACAAAAAAAAAAAAAAACAAAAACAAAAAAAAAAAAAAAAAAAAAAAACAAAAACAAAAAAAACAAAGAAAAAAAAAAAAACAAGGTTACAGAACGATTTTAAGGGATCTGGTTTTCACGCAACAACTTGAAAAGTTTTTTGCGTTAGGCTTTTATATTGCACTTGCTAATAGTCCTAAATAATCTATCGGAGGAGCTTGAAGATTGGTGCGATTTACCCAATTTCCGTGGTCACAGAGTCATTTTATGGAATTTGGTTTTTACGCGATAACTTGAAACGTTTTTGACATAGGCCTGTCACATTGCAGGTGTTTACAGTCCTACATAAGGTCTTAAACGAATTGGAAGGTGGATGACGTTGACATAAATCCCTAGGTTACAGAGCCAATTTTGTTAATTTGGTTTTGACGCGATAACTTGAAAAGTTTTCGACATAGGGCTTTCATATTGCACATGCTTATAGTCCTAAATATGGTCTCGGACCGGTGCGAAGGTGGGTGACCTCGATCCGTCCCAAGGCCACAGAGCCGTTTCAGTGAATTTGGTTTTCACGCAATAGATTTTTAAAATGATATAAGCTTGTCATATTACTAATACAGATACTAACAGTCCAACATAAGGTCTCGGATGAGTTCGAAGATGGGTGACCTTGACCCAATTCGCAAAGTCTCAGAGTCATTTTAGTTGAATTTGGTTTTCATGCGATAACTTGAAAAAGTTATCTGCGTGGGGGCTTTCAATTTGCAAATGTTCATAGTGATGAATAAGGTATCGCAGAAGTGTGAAGATGTGTGACCTTGGCCCAATTTCCAAAGTCACATAGGCATTTTACTTAATTTGGTTTTCACATGATAATTTGAAATAATTTTGACACAAACCGTTCTCATTGCACATGGTTTTATGATTGTACTCCTGCTTAAGGTCTTGGACGAATTTTAAGATGGTTGACCTTCCTCAATTTCCAAGGTCACAGAGCCCTTTTAATTCATTTTAAAGTATACATTGCTGCAGTACTGCATTGGGTCTCGAGTGTGTTTGGAGATTGGTGATCTGACCTAATTCTCAAGGTCACAGAGCAACTTTAGTAGACTTAGTTTGCATGCAGTAACTCAACAGGTTTTTAGCCACTTTAGTATATTTTGTTTTCATGAAATAACTCAATATTTTTTGACATCAGGCGTTCACATTGCACTTGGTAGCAGTCACATCTTGACACCATTCCCAAGGTCTTTGACCCAAATCCCAAGGTCACAAGACCATATTACTGTATAGATAGGTATGTTTATACTGGGTAGTCTTTCTCCTGTGTTTGAACAAATTCAAAGATGGATGACGACCTAACTCTTAAGGCATGGCATGGCTATGTATTCTCTATGTATGTTTTTGTAAATCCATGTAACATTGTACTTTGTGATCAAAGAAATTGCTGTTTATACAACGATTTAAACCAAAGTGTCAACATTTGAATTTTTTGGTTATCTACTGATTATGACTTTTCCCAAAAAATATACTTTGTTTATGTTTATGTGAATACTTTTCACTTTATGTGGCCAAAAGGGAAAAGTTGACCTGCACAGCCTCCTTACCTTTGGGAGCAAAATGTACATGTATTTTATAATTTTGCAATTCATTAGTTTAACATTTTCAGTTACCTGGCACATTTTAAGGGAACAGAGGGTGCCATTATTATTTTATTAGTCTTCATTGTATGTTTTATATAGTGCCACCAGCTAAGAAAAGCATCACATTTGACAAACCATGTGCTTTTAAACACCCCAAGGACTCTTGTAAATTTGCCTGCTTTTCAACACCACTTGCTAATATTACCTCTGGTAATAAGTGTAGTCTAAGTCTTAACATGCAGCTGCCATTATAGTGACTATGAATGTTCACATTGCACAAGAGTGACTCCTGTACAATGTAAGGGCGGGGAGGGGGGGCATAGATCTAGCAATCTCTTATTGCATTTTCATATTTGCACAGTGTATAATCCTGCTGCCCGAGTAAAATATGTCAAATATTTAAATATGTCAAATATTTACATATGTCAAATATTTAAATATGTCAAGTAAATCAGCCTGGTAGCGAGGAGAGTTAACTTTAAACCCGTAAAACTTGGTGCCAATGAGTTGGCATGTCAAATATTTGAGTATCCTTATAATGAGGTTTAACTGTACGTAAACGTGTTGGCCTATGCTTCACAAGCAAGAACACGCTCCTCTCCAGCGGAAGGTAGTGCTATCTCAGAGAGTAAAACTTTTGTCAGCTCTTAGGATCATTAAAAGTCAGCGTTCATAGCCTTTGCTGATGGTAAGCCGACTTTGTCAGGCCGGACATTTTTTTTTTCTAGTTGCAATTGTCTTTTTTTATTTGTTTGTTTTCTACTTTTGTTTTTGTTCTTGTTTTTGTTTGTTTGCTTTTTTAACGTTAGCGATTTTTTTCTGTCGACAGGTGGGGGTAAGAGAGCTTTATCTCTCTATCTCAGTTAATCACCCAGTCTTTATGTTTTTATTAGCACCCATTCGGAAACAGGAAGCTAGCAGGGGCTTGTACGTTTGCACCATGTCCGTTTTCTCGTCCTTGCACCTGAATTGCGTGTCACAACTATATATTTTAAGTTGCAATTCTTGCAGATACAAAATTTAATGTGCTGGGGTTTCTTGGAATAGACATGTGCAGCACACCAAACTTATATCACTTCAACCTTTGACTTTATATTATCCACACCGTAAGAATTAGAGATAACAAACATGGTGTATGTGTAGTTGTTAAAATATCCATGCGTCAAGTATTAAACGTAGGTTACTATGACCTTGACCTTTCGCAGAGAATGCCTCTATGGGAAATAGTGCCAGCAACTGGTAAAAAGATATGTCTCAGGATATGAACGCATCGTCTATTAACGACGTCATTTTGCTTAAAATAAATATAAATGAATATTAGTTCAGTGTATTTTCTAGTTTCTTGATAGCTTAAATAAAGCTTATATGACGGATTCACTGACACAGATACAGTCAATAAAAATGAAAAAAAAAAAATCGAAAACTCTGGTCGCCTTGTCATTTAATTGAGAAGTTGTTGTGAAATATTAAGGTCCCCAAATTAAATTATTCTGACCCAGTTTTAAAAAGAAATAAATCAAAGTGGCTATGCGTCTGAAAATTCAACTGTCCAGGCCCAGCTTACATTTTCCGCCTTCTTTATTTTCGTTTGACTCTCTTTCACCATAGACAGTATCATGTACAGTAATATAACATACTTCCCTGCTGTCATTAGGACAATAGTGCTCTTAGAGTTTTAATACTTCGCCTTTTTATTGAAATGAAAATAGGAGGAGCACTCTATATTGCGGAAACAGTTGGATGATGTACAAGGACAACTAGCAAAAGAACAGGTATGTAAAAACAAATTAATAGTATATTTTGTAACTCAAGTGAGGCTTGCAGTATAACGTACATTAAGATGAATCTGATTAAAAGTTGGGTCCTCTATTGTGCGATGGCACCAAGTTCATTGTACTTTGAGTCTCAAGTTTTACGTGTAGTTTTAATGCTACTTCTTTGGTGGTAGTTACCACCGCTTTGCTGTGTGGAGGTAGTTTGATCTCCATATGTGTATGATATCACTTGCATCTATAAGCAAGATACTGTCTTAAGGAGCATGTGGGTTCAGTCAGCTTTCAAGCATGCAAAACTTTCCAATTATCTAAAATGTCACCTGTGTTAACTAATTGTCCTAAGTGTTTGAGGGAATATAGTTTGAAGAGTGTCTTGATTTGCCTGAATAGCAGACATGCAATGAGCTCAATGGCTTTCCATTTAATTTCATACTGGATGCATGAGAATTTACCAAAATCCATTTTCAAGTTTTGAGGGAGATGTGGTCATGAATTTTAGATTGAAAGTTGATGTAATTGTCCTAACAACATCCGAAACATACAAAATGACAAAAATGATATATATTTAATATCATTGGTGCTATTTTGCTTACATAAGTAAAAGTATATTTTGGTTTAGTGCTTTTTCAGGAAAGATAGTTAAATATTGCAGATTTGGTGGACTCATAAGTGAAGATTAAATAAATAATAGAAAAACTTTTAAAAAATGTAAAAAATTGCAAAACTGTGACTGCTTTGTCATTCAGTAGAAAAGTTGTTCTGAGATATTAAGGTGTCGAAATTAAGATATTCTGACCCTGATTCAGTAAAAGGAAAATAAAGTAAAGTGGCTTTGTGTTTGAAACTTCAACTATTCAGGCCTAGCTTACATTTCCCGTCTTTATTTTGTATTATTTTTTAAATTTATTATTATTATTATTATTATTATTATTATTATTATTATTATTATTATTATTATTATTATTATTATTATTATTATTATTATTATTATTATTATTATTTTTTTTTTCTTTTAGTTTTGTTCACCCAAGACAATAACAGGTACAATAATGTAACATAAATTACTAAGGCAATAATGTGCTGAGAGTTCTAATACTTCCCTTTTTTTAATGAAATAGGAAGAGCGCTCTACATTGAAGAAACAGTTAGATGAAGTAGCAGGACAGCTAGCAAAGGAACTGGTATGTGAAAACAGTTAACTTGCAATTCAAGGGAGGCTTGTAGTGTTATTTTCATTGAGATGAATCAAACTTCGAGTTGTGTACACTGCTGTGCAAGGGCGCCCAGTTCTTTGTACTTTTGGTCTCGAATTTTGATGTGGTCTTCATTCCACTTCTCTGCTGATACTCACTACTACATTGCTATGTGGAGGAAGTTTGATTTTCATGTGTGTATGATATAAGTTGGGTTTAAAAATAAGCCATTATTATAACCACCAGTCAATTTCAAAACATGTCAAACTTTCCAATCATCAAAAATGCTGCCTGTGCTAACTAATTCAGTGAAATGCTTGAGGGGATATAGTTTGATACGTGTCTTCATTTCCCTGAATGCCAGACATCCAATCAGATTAATGGCTTTTCAGTTAATTTCGTACAGGATTTTTTAGAATAAACCAAAATCTGTGCTTAAGATTTTGAGGGGGATGCGATAGTTAATTTAAGATGGAAGGTTGATGTATTCGTCCTTACAATATCCCAAACATGCAAAAGAACCAAAATGATATTTATTTTATCATTTGTGTTATTTAGCTTGATATTCGCATGGATGCATTCAAGTTCAGTGTTTTTCCTGGAAAGACAGGTTAAATCAAGTGGATTTGATGCACTCACAGATGACGATAAACTGAATAATAGACATAATTATGATGAATTAAAATAAATCATTGGCAAATATATTAAATACCAATTTTGCCAAGTTATGATTTTTATGTCAGAAAATATAATGGAGCCCTCATAAACATATTAGAAGTAGTTTTGGACAAACCTGACTAATTCTCTGATATTTGACACAGTACATATAAAATTTTCAGCAGGGCAGTCTGAGTAGTAATGCCAATTCTGTTTCCTCAAAACATCTACATCATTCGCAGATATCTAGCAGCCCTTGAAGTAGTTTGTACATATCCAAATACCAAATGATTGAATGCCAACTACCAAAGGCCAAAATGACCAAAATATTGTCTACATACCCTCCGTGTTCTGGTTTTATAATACCAAAGATAGGTGACGTTCTCATCCATCGTTTTATCTTGCGTGCACTTTTACAATCCTTCGATCATCAAATTGCAGGGTTGATCTTGGGTCTCAATATTATCCTTCCTCATCACAAAATCCGTGCAAATTGTCCATATTTTGCATATTAAGCCAATTAATAATTATCTTATCTCGTCCTCGCCTCTAATCATTTTGTGCTATTCAATGTAATGATCGCACATGTCATTCAAATACAGTACAGTGAAACCTGTCTTAAAAGAACACCCACAGGACATGTGAACAATGGTCCCTTCTGACGAGTGGTCCCTTACGGCAAGTAAGACAAACCTGAAATAGGCTAATGGGGATAGTGAGACTGGCCTTTTAGGTCAGGTGATCCTTCAGCGGAGGTGGGCTCAAGCAGGTTCTACTGTATCATTTTATTTCTAATAGAGTATCCTTAATGTTACATCAATATCCTTTAATTTATGGGAATTTTTGTTAATCAATATCGTTGTCTTCATCAACGGCTCTGGATTGTGTGGAAAATCCGACCTTACATTTCCTGTCATCCTTCTCTTCACAAATGTCTTTAAATTGTCCGAGCTTTATTTTAGAATTTATATATTATATTTCCCATTTCAGCTAGGCGACTGGTGCCAAAGGTTGCAGGTTCGATTCCCGCTCGTTCCGAACATGAAATATATATTTTCGGCATTTCCTTAATGCTGGTGGATTTAAGTCCCCGATTCTGGAAATAAATGCCGACTCAGTAAATATACTGCTTTACCGTGTTGATATGGCACTCGCACATAACTACCTCCATTGAACCATTCTTTTTAGGAATGGGGATTTGGTCGAGTGGATATGTGCGTTTCCCTTTTCAGCTAGGCGACTGGTGCCAAAGGTTGCAGGTTCGATTCCCGCTCGTTCCAAACATGAAATATATATTTTCGGCATTTCCTTAATGCTGGTGGATTTAAGTCCCCGATTCTGGAAATAAATGCCGACTCAGTAAATATACTGCTTTACCGTGTTGATATGGCACTCGCCATAACCACCTCCATTGAACCATTCTTTTTAGGAATGGGGATTTGGTCGAGTGGATATGTGCGTTTCCCATTTCAGCTAGGCGACTGGTGCCAAAGGTTGCAGGTTCGAGTCCCGCTCGTTCCGAACATGAAATAGTTAATAATGTATATAATTATATATCCATTCTACCATTTTTACATATCAGTTACATCGTCGTCCCCTTGATTTCCCAGAATCAGGCTCATCATTGAACAATTCTGTGTCGGTATCGTGCCATCCATATGAAGAACATTTGTTGTTGATTTAGCCTGAAACACCTTCAACTCAACTCGTATATGGACATATGATTCGCTCATATTATGAAAAAATGGAACATAATTTTTTTGACGTCACAGTACATATATGTGTGTTAATTCATTGTCTTTTCCCTAGTTTAAAGCTTTGACACATTATTATACTTATCATCATCATCATCGTCGTCGTCGTCGTCGTCGTCGTCATCATCATCATCATCATCATTTAACTTCCATGGTATTAATCAACTGGTAATGAAAACTTGTTGTGAGATGCAGTCCAGCAATTGACGCTGCAGCCGTATGGTTATGGGGTCCAAGTTATTATAGACGAATCACGGTCCGTAGCGTACGTGCGCGATTCTACTCATTAGACATGTTAACATCACCATTGTTACTTGTCTCGTAAGGCTAAAGGCTGTTATAAGTGTAAATATTACACAATACATGGAACTAGTAATGGTAGGTTAAGCTTCCATTTTTCTTTTTTTTACTTCTGCAGCAAGAAAAGGCAAAATATTTAAAGCAGCTGGAACTCCAGAAGGAAGAATATGATAAACTCCTACAACAGACCAAGAAGGTAAATAATGTCTAGGTTCTGCAACATTTAGAAAATCATAAGGACTTCAGTGTTTCAGCGACAGTCCTTTTAATGTGATTTTGTCGCAAATGCATATCTGTGCCAAGCTTAACAATGAGTACTCTTGCGAATGCTAAATGTATATAAAAAAGAATGCAGTGTGTCGTTCTGTAATATGCATCTGACAAATAATATGTTTAATGGTGATATTAGCGCACAGTATCGCCAAAAACAACCGCTAACGACAGCTGTAGAGGCGTTTCACTAGCGATAATGCTAAAATTAGTAACTGTGAGAAAAAAAACATGTCCATGACCATACAAACCTAACGTGACATTTATTTACTCCCAATGTAACAGATCGACTAGTTTCTACTGAATTGAACTATTAAGAAAATATTGCATATATATTTCCTTGCCATGACCATTTTTAATATCCCCTGTCTCTGTTGTTTTCATGGAATCGACGACTGACAAAGAAATGAATAACGGAATTATGGGACCCCTTAACAGTTAAACGTGTTAATCCAGGTATTCATACAAATCTGTCCCACTGAACTAAGCGTTTGAGGATGTGCACGTGGCCAAGATAAGGGCCTTTCCCGTTTTTGGTCACGTGATAGGTGCCGAAGGTTACTGGAGCTAGACCCGGCCGCTCGGTGTAAAAAAAAGTGACAAGTTCATTACGAATCCAAGTTACCAGTCATGTGGGTGTGGTTTAACTTATGATAGACTTTCCTTTGCAAAAAAAAAAACAAAACCAAAAAAAAAAAAAAAAACTGTTGTATGGTTGTCACAGTGACCTATTCATTGAAATTTTGTTTACCACTATAACTTCAGAAATTTTTGAGACAGGACTTTCAAATTGCACGTAATATTACACTCCTATGTGGCCTACTTTGTGTGCAAGCATAGTTGACCTTGGCATAATTCGCAAGGTCACACAATGGTCACATGTGCTAAGCAATGTTACTGCTCTAACTATTGAAAGCCTGCATCTGGCAATCTAAATCTTACACACAAGAAGCTTCATAAAGTGATCTAGAAGCCTATTGAAAATCAAGGTCATAACTTTATATTTGACCTACTTGTTGAGGTCAAAGATCAAGTGCACAATGGGGGTATTGGTATAAGTAAGGAATTTTTTACGTCAATTACATGAAATTTTATACACACATGTATCACAACCAAAGAATGTGTCATGAATCCAAAGTAGATCACTAGGTCAAATATCTGGGTCACAGTGACCTATTCATTGAAATTTTGTTTACCACTGTAACATCAGAAATTTTTTAGACAGGACTTCTAAATTGCACATGATAGTACACTCCTGTATGGCCTACTTTGTGTGCAAGCATAGTGGACCTTGACGTAATTCTCAAGTTCACACAGTAGTCACTCGTGCTAAGCAACATTACCGCTCTAATTATTGAAAGCCTGCATCTAGCAATCTAAAGCGTACACACAAGAAGCTTCATAAAGTGATATAGAAGCCTATCGAAAATCGAGGTCATAGCTTTATATTTGACCTACTTGTTGAGGTCAAAGATCAAGTGCACAATGGTGGTATTGGTATAAGTAAGGAAGTATTTAAGTCAGTTACATGAAATTGTATACACACATGTATCATAACAAAAAATGTGTCATGAATCCAAAGTAGGTCACAAAGTCAAGTATCTGGGTCACAGTGACCTATTCATTGAAATTTTGTTTACCACTATAACTTCAGAAGCTTTTGAGACAGGATTTTCAAATTGCATATGAGAGTACACCACTGCAAGCATAATTGACCTTGACCTAATTTTCAAGGTCACACACGGGTCACAAGTTTGCTAAGTGACATTGTGCATCTAGAAATCTAAATCTTAAAACAAAAGAAGCAACATAGGGTGATCTAGAAGGCTATTGAAAGTCAAGGTTATACCTCTATATTTGGCCTAATGTTTTTGACGTCAAAGGTCAAGTGTACAGTAGTAGTATTTGTGTAGGTAACTATATCTGATACTATGGGACACTATTCCTATTCACTTACAACAAAAGAAATTCAAGGCGGCCGAAGGGTACTGCGTTCTTTGAACGTTTTTTTTTTGTTTTTTGTTTGGAAAATCCAATAATTCGTATTGATTTCTACACAAGTCAGTGTGAATTGCAATGCTGGTTCACATTTTCAACTTCTCCAAAACCCTCAACCAGAATCACTTAAAACTTGGTGGGTCTTGATAATTTTGTCAAAATAAAGACGCTCAGGTGAGTTTTGGAAATTTTAAGACTTTTTTTCGTTTTTTTCGTTTCAAAAATCTTTTTGAAAAGAAATCTTCTCCGCCCAATTGCTTCGAAATTGCATAGGTTCACTTCCGCCAACCCGTAAAACTATTACGGGAGGATGGGGTGTAAAGAGGAGCGCTATGGCTCCTCGCCAGACTGGACCAGAAATGGTGACAGCATAAAGTGCTTCCAATGCTTCTGAAATGTTTGTATTTACTTGACTCAGAACTGTTTTTAGTGCACCAAAATGCGGTTAATTTTGGAAGAAATTGTGTTTCGAATAACATTAGTTTTCCACGTATTAAAACGCCTGTAGAAAAACATGTGCATCGTGGACGTTTAGAAAAATATACATTTTTTTTTCTCAGAACACATCCCCGTCTCCATTCACGAACCTGCCGCGCAAGAAGTTGTCGATCATAGACATCTCAATATAAAAAAAACCCCAAAACATTTGTAGTTTCTGAAATTATGTTCTTTAGATGGCGCATTTCAGTCCTGGCGTATGGTAAATGAACATCTATGACCATCCAAATAGTGGACCGTGTGGTTAAGATGTGAATAATTTTGCGCGTATCCATATTCACAGTGGACGAAAATAGACCATCACAAGAGTCAACTAGCGTCACTTTAATAAATGTTCATTTGTATGAAAAAGTGGAGACAGCATAGTTCATTTGTCAGCATATGAATTATAAATTGCCTGATCTAATGATAAATTTATTTGGTTTTACTTTACCTGTTGTATGGTATATAGATATAATATGTTTGCGGGGAATTTAAACATTAAGATGCTTTGTTTAGCCGACGAAGCGCTAGACATATTAAATACGTTGATCATGATGGGCGTTTTAGGTGGCTTATGCACACAATTAATTGCTTTCACCAGATTTACCCCGTGTTGTTGCAACTACAGAAAGTTCTATCAGAACTTTTCAATGTAAAGGCATTATTTGTAAATTTTAATTTGCAATGTTGAACGATATGGGGCTCCTAGATCCTGGGGCCTGAGGCTTCCCTCCAAAACTCTTTTATTTCAAAGATGTGCAATAATGCATTTTAGAGGATTCTGGCCTTTTTAAACCATGGTCTTTGGTAATTAGGCCTAATTGTATCCCCATAGCAGACAGTAAATGTATTTAGTGCATGAAATGAGGATGATAGGAGATATTTATTATGGTAAACATATTAACAGCTTTGAAGTCATTTTCAGATGGCTGCTTTGCGAACATATTTTAGTCATATGATTTCATTATGTGATTAACATGGCCCTTTGACATAGTCACTACAGGTAGTTTTTTCTTCATTACATTTTCACTTTTTCTTTCTTTCCTTTCGCACCTGGGTTTATTTATTTATTCATCATTTCACTCCAGTAATTCGTTTATTCATTGATCCATGCATTTAAGATTTTGTTTTTCTTTAATTTCTTATTTTGGTTCTATCTGTTTTTTGGGGGGTATTCTAAAATGAGGAAAACATCATTCATTCAATAATGAATGAATGTCATTTAATATATATATATATATATATATATATATATATATATATATATATATATATATATATGTATGTATACATATATACATATAATTTCTGATCGCTATCTACCTTGTATGTTTTTGAAAGCAGGAGGAGAGGTACAGGAGTGACGCACCTGGAATCAAGCGAACACAGAACCAAGATAACATGGATGATGTTGCAACTAAATCTGACGCAGGTTATGTCTTATGTAAGTGCCTTTACCCCCCCCCCCCCATTCCATTCTTTCACACCACTTACTTCACGGATTGAAGCCAACCTAAATAAATGATGAGATGGGTACAACAGAGCTATCAAGTTCAAAAGAAAATGATTATTAACACTCCACAAAGTTGTGTTCAGATAACTTATTTTATGAAATCAAAGTATGTTTATATTGCATTGGAATGAAATTTTGTTTCATGGGAGTAAAATAAAATTCCATGAAAATGAAATGAGTGTCTGAATTAATTTCTCTTGGATTATGACTGAATCAACAACATTCCTAACTATCATTATCACAGAAAAGAAAGCTGTGCCCTGAGAGGAGGTTGTCATGATTGATGACTTAAAATTTCATATAATCTATTTTTATAAAGGAAAAGCTTCAGTAGCACTGACCAGCAGTACTGGACTAGAAAAGATCTGCTTCACAGCAAATCTGTCTGGGTGCCTTCAAAATGCGAACAGTTTGAAATGATACACTTTGCCATTGTTCAACATGATCTAAATTTTGTGTATTAACCTAATTTTTATAAACTAAAATGCTCAGCTTTGGTTCTTGGTTCAAGGGATGTTTCCATATCCCAAACTTATAAAGTGATGTGTGAATGAAACTACTATCTATAATAGCTTTGAAGCTATTCACCATTTTAATTTTGTGTATTTGCCTAATTTGCATAATTGTAAGCCCAGAAGAACGCTGCTTTATTGTTCATTGGATGGGGCTATGGCACAAACCCATAAATTGTAGTAGGAATGGCACCTCTATAATAGTTTTGAAGCTATTAAAGATTTACATTTTGCATATTCACCTAATTTGCATAAATTAAAAATCCTACAACTTTGGTTCATAATTCATTGGATGCGGCTTTGCCACAAACCTACAAATTGAAGTTGGAATGGCATCTTTGTGTACAATAGTTTTGGAGATATTAAATTTTTAGATTTTTCAGTGTCCCTTATCAGCATAATTTGGAATTCTACAACTATACTGTCCATTATAGTGGCAAGTGTCACAAAGTTATATATGCACATTGAAATTTTGAGTCCATCTGCAATAGTTTGGAAGATATAGTGCTTTTAAATTTTTTGTTGCCTCTGAAAATTTGTATAATTTTAAACATCATGACTGTTGCAAATGAGATGCACAATTTCACTAGTTATGTCAGTCACCATGGCAAGTTTGGTGGTTTTAGGAAAAATAGTTTCTAAAAAAACTGTAGACCAACTTGGTCATAAAGAAAGAAAGAAAGGAAGAAAGAAAGAAAGGAGGTAAGAAAGAAAGAAAGAAAGAAGAATAAAATTGGCCTTTTAGTTCTTTGTTAATTTATCTGAGATGAAAGACCACCTGCCCTATTTGACCACTTTTGTCCGGTATTCATTGAGTAGGGTGGTCTTAAAGTGGAAGTACCACTGTACGGGGAAACCTCTCTACAGTGAGCACCCTCGTGACCAGAAAAAAGTGCCCACTCCTAGGAGGCTCAGCCCTTCTGGGCAGTATTGATGAGTATATGTGCATGTACAGTGTACACATATTATAATTTTGAGGGATGTGTATACATGCAATACACAACTGTCTTTTTTCCTTTATTACATAAACAAATTTTAACAGAAGCTGTCAAGAAACTACATAAACATGTACCTGTGAACCAAGACAAAACTATACTGTCTCAGTATTGGCTATGAAGAACAGGCTTCTTCTCACTGGTTACCAGAAAACAAAGACAGGAAAGTGTCCACTGAAATGACACAAATTTTTGCACTTCCCTGGTCTGGGTGACTCAGCTGTGTATGTTGTCTATTTTTAACAGAGGGTACGCTCAGGCTTGTTCTGCCTGGAAGTCCTGAGCTGTGAGTTCCCTTGGGACTGAGCTCAGTGGACTGACATTGCCTCAGGCAAAAACAGGCCAGCTAGGACACCAGTGGACGCAAAAGCCTGGTACATATGGCAGCATGGAGTCTATCTGCTCCTGCATGAACAGAATGAGATACTCTGTGTTTTATTGAGAGCCTCATTACACAGTTGTTGGGAGTCCCCCCCCCCACACACACACACCACAATTTGCTACAAGACCCAAACCTTCCAAAGCGTACACTCAGCATACATGGACAGAAAGCTGGGAGACTGGTTCAAGCTAATTAATTATGAATGCAAAATGGTTGCCTGGCACCATGGAGGTCAAGCAATAGGTCATACAGGATGCAGTTGAAAGCCTGCATGTGGATTGGGGGTAATTTGGTGAATTTAGCATGCATTAAAATTCCGCAAGTTTTGTTTGTGTGCTATTGGATTTGCCAGTTGTCTCAAACCTATATGTGTAAGTTAGAACTTTGTGTTTATCTGAAATAGGTTGGAAGATATGGAGCTTTTAAAATTTTAAGTGCCCCTAATTTGCATAATTTTAAACATCATGACTATTCCAAGTCAGGTACCTAATTTCACTGGTAGGTCAGTCACCATGGCAAGTTTGGTGGTTGTTGGAGTAGTAGGGTCTGAGACAAACTCTGGACAAATCTGGTCGTAAAGAAGAAAGAAAGAAAGAAAGAAAGAAAGAAAGAATTCTTGGAAAAACAAAATGTCTAGGTTGGCACCCAGACATAATAAAGAAAGAAACAAAGAAATTATAGCCTGTAAAGTGTTCAACAGCTGGTCAGTTCTACTGAAGCTTCTCATTTCAGGATAGCATTGGAATGAAAACACAGTAGTACCTGCAAATTGAGACCAGTGCCATGAGAGACCACCTGGCATTTGTGACCACATTTCTGAGGGCGAAGCACTCTGTATTCTTAGTAACACTACATGCAATAGAAGACCACCTGCCATATGTGACCACTTTTGGCTGGCAGAAGGAGTGGTCTTAAATAACAGGTACTACTGTACTAAGACACTTCCTATGACTGCTTACCTCAGGTAAACAGCTTTATTTGGTGTGAAATCACAGCAGGTAATGTAGACTCCGTTATACACCAGGAGAAAAAAGGTTCAGTGTATCAGCTGGTCTTCACTGATTTATCACAGCTGTAGGCCTTTGTGTTAATTAAGGTCCCTCACACAACCAAAACAAGGAAGTGAAGAAAGTTGTTGACAAGCCCCACAATGGAGCAACTGAAACCTTGCAATCAAAACAGTAAGTTGCTGACAATGTATAGTTTTGTCACTGTTACAAGGTGTTTATTTATGTGATCTGATTATTGTTATTTACTGTGTTTTTCAGCTGATAGAAAGGAGACTCCAGTGAGGCAGGTGGATCCCAGCGTAACTACCCGGGAAGTAGGCAAAAAGGGTGTCCCTGCAGAAGTAGGAGAGTTGTATGTGATGGGTGGAGTCACAGACAAAAGACAAGTGACTAGTGAGGTGACAATGTCCAGGATATATGAGACTGGTTCGTTGAGACAGTTCACTCAAGCCACTCCCATGCCAGAAGGGAGGTATGGTGCAGGTGTGGCAGTGGTCAGTGGCTTGGTGTATGTTGCTGGGGGTCGGACTGCTGACCGTCAGGTACACAGCACATTGTGGAGGTACACCCCAGCAACTGACACCTGGACATCACTGACAGCAATGACATCACCACGGGCAGCACTCTCGCTTCTGGGCCTGAGTGACTGTGTGGTGGCTGTGGGGGGTTTCACTGAATGGTCAAGCAGTCCATTGTCTTCATGTGAGAGATACAACATAGCGAAAGATCACTGGGCTGAGGAAACCTCTCTCCCTGCTGCAGTGTGTGACCACTGTGGTTGTGTGGCCAGTGATGGCAATATTTACATATCAGGAGGTCAGTACACTACAGATATCTCATCCCGTGTGTTGTTCTATGACCCTAGGGTTAGAGAGTGGCAGGACAGGCCACCATTATTACAGGTACGGTGTGATCATGTCATGGTGAGCTGGCAGGACAAACTGCTTGTGGCAGGTGGGAGGGCATATACTGAACACTGGATGGACATGTTGACCACAGAGGTGTTTGATATGTCCACCCAGCAGTGGTCGATGGTGACCCCCCCAATGACACAGGGCAGGGTGGGGTCTGGGAGTGTAGTGTATGGAGACAGGGTGTACATAGTAGGTGGGTACAGTCACAACAGTGATGATACTCACTCCAGACACAACACTGTCCTGTACCTGTGTGACACTAAGGCCCCATGGACCACCCTCCCTGTCACACTATCCACACCTGGGTCTCACCTCACAGCCTGTGTTGTACCACTGGACAGTCTCACCAAAACACAACTATCATGATCACACATGACAACTTGATAAGGACACATGAATCAACATCAAAACCCAACAGTTACCTACATATTACAGTGAAATGTTTCTCATTTGAGACGTGAGATTTGACACAAAATGTCTTTTGAGTGTCTTTTGATTATAACTTCTCGATATTTTAATACTTTTTGTAGTTTAACATACAAGAATACATATATATCAGGAAGACTGCCCATCATACCAGGCATTCTTAAACAGTTGATCTCAGATTGAGGCTGCTAGGCCTTCCATGATGAAGTCCCACAGAGTTTGGGCCAACAGCATTTGTCCAGTTTCTCTGATCACTTTGAATCCTGCCTGGAGCACTCAGTGTACAGAGAACAGCTGGTGACCTGTCTATTGTATTTGTGCCTTTTTGCCCAGAACCACTTCCTACTAGTCATTACCCTATTCTGCGGTCCAAACTCTTTACTCTCCATAAGCTAACCTGTACCTCTCTTACCTATATACACATGGAATTACTATTGTCCATATTGCACACGTTCCTCTGTAAAATTTTGACATAGGCTGTATCAGCCCAAATAAATTAAAGGGTCTTCAGCGGGTAACTACTCAACATGTTTCGGAGCCTATTACCTGTACGTGTCTCTCTGAGTAGTGGCTCCTTGTCTAAGCTAAATATTCAGCAAAGACAACCCCCATAATAAAGAGTAAATATGGACGTGGCAAATGATGAATTAGCTAAATACCTGAAGTTTTGCTTATAAATGCAAAGCTTCATTATGACAGAATACCTGTCAAACAAACCATAATTACTAAATTTGTATAGTACAGGTTCAGATAAGAACAATTTGACTTACCCCTGAACCAATATGTACCCTTTCTAGCTGGACAGCTTATCCTAGTTGAACCACCCGCCAGTGTATAACTGAAGTGGGAACAAGCTGGGGCATTATATTAAGTCCCAGTGATTATAAAATTAACAGTTGCAGCTAGACTACCTGTACGAACCAAGGGAAATCCTAACAAGGACTGCAACAATGTGCATCCTGCACCCGAAATGTAAAACAAACTCTATGATGACACCTACCCCTCAAACAATTAAGCTCTATTTCACTGCCAACCCTGAGTCAATGTATCAATGTAATGTGTCAGGTTTGTGACATTTGAGAAAATGCTGTCAATTTTGAGTATTTTTTTTTATATGAGTAAATGTACATTTAGGCATGTCAGAAAAGAATGAAAGTCATCAGCATTTATGCCAAAAACATGTTATCAAAACAAAAAAATTTCTCTTAACAGGATGTTAAGTACAATTTGGCAAGCATATAACTGTCGTCAGTAGCTGCTTGCTACCTGTAGCCCCTGGGGGGATTGACCTAACAGAAAACAAGCTAGACTAAAATGTTTGAAAGGTGAACATTAAAATGAAATGATGCCAAAAGATAACGTTAGGTAGCAAAACAGACATGTCTAAAAACTGTAAATTATTGTAGCCAAACTTTCTAATAATCTTTGGATATAAACAGCAAAATTTTAGGGCAAGTCAAAAAAGAATGAAAGTCATTTGTATTTAAGTCAAGAGAATGCAATGAAAATATAATATTTCTTAACCAGATATCAAGTACAATTAGGCAAGCTTGTAACTGTCGTCAGTTGCTGCTTGCTACCTGTAGCCCCTGGGGGTTTGATCTAACAGAAAACAAGCTGGCTTAAAATGTCTGAAAGGTGAACATCAAAGCCGAATGATGTCAAAAGATAAAATTGAGTAGCAAAACAGGCAAGTCTAAAATCTCTAAAATTATTGAAGCCAAACTTCCTGACCATCTCGGGATATTTACAGCAAAATTTGTAGAAAAATTTGATCAAACGTACATCTTTGAATCCTCTTGACTCAAGTTTATTGTAAATAAAGTTGGTTCTAGATGCAAAGTCCTGAAATTTAGAACAAATACGACCAAATCTCAAAATCTGTGACAAAAACGTATTATATCCAATAGTTTCCGAAATATTACATCAGGAAATCAGTTTACCGGTTTTGTCAAAAATACAGGGGAAAGCCCTTTGTCCTCATTTCATTATGTTACAGGCTATTTGAAGAGAGTTGACCTTTGTTCTACACTATTATGACAGGGTCTTGTTGCTTATCGCAAAAGATAACGATCTACCCTTCGTCCTAACATGATCTTACATCCCCACGACATCATGTTGCTCATCTCAAAAGACAAAGCACGGCACACTATGCTTTGTTTGATGTTATCATTCATCACAGTTTACCGACACCAGACTGATGACACTCGATCTGCCACCCATTCTGGTGCATGTCACAAATATGGTGTGCCACTCTGTACGAATAATGGTGTCAACTTTAACTTTTATTCTTCACATTAGTTAAGTTACATCTATATCCATATATATATATTTAATATGATATAAGGTTATACCAAAAAAAACATGGTTGAATGCACATTTACGATATTTACCCTAAGTTTAGCTTTCTTACGTTCCCAATTTGACAGGGGACGCTTATTAAAGCATGGACACTTAGTGGGAAGACTTCGGTATATGGAAGATAATTATATAGTTGGGAGTTGAGAAGTGGTGCACAATTTTTGAGGTCAGGATAAGTAATGGCGGTGATTTGTTGGTGTCTGGCAGTCGCCTGACATGACATGCACCGTCATACAACCCTCTGGAATAGTAGTTCAAGCAGCTGGCTCTATATGTCTATATTAACCCTTCCAGTGCTAATTGGTAGACTGAGTTAACAGCTTTTCTCCGTGCATAAGAAAAGCGTTTGAACGTGACTATTCTTACATGGAAATTAGGGAATATTGGTGGTTTAATAAACATCTCTACTTTGAGTTTGAGAAATGTAAGTGATTGTGGCACTTCATGTGAGCAAGACCTTTATTGTCACTAACCCTACAGGAGTTACTGTTGTGTCAGGGCTGAGTATGTCCTGACCATTTAATGCTGCAACTTAAGGTTTTTGTCAAGATGATGACGGTGACTTTGTTGGCGCCTGATT